>OY292518.1:9268488-9949866 GCA_958496365.1 Subacronicta megacephala
CAAATTTTTGCGGAAGTCCGGCAATCCTTCCTTGTTCAGTACGCTCGCTGTCCTTTTCTAATTGACTGAGGCTAGATTCAAGTGGATGGCCGTCCGCCCGGCCTCTGATGCCTATAATTCTTTAAAGGATTAATTTTTCTTTTCTACAGCTTCGTTGTTGCGGTTGGTATCTGCAGTTTCTACTTTTGACATATCCGGCAATTTGGATTGCTCCATAGAGTGCTCTTCCATACTTTTATTTTCTAGGACATCCTCTGAAGGTAATTTTTCGTCTGTTGTTAAGACAATGGGTTCTGCTTCAGGTCTTGGTTCTTTATTGGGGGTTTTTTACTTGATTGTCCAGAATCACTAGGTTTCGAAGTGTCTGATTTAAGCTTATCTTGATCTACTTCAGAAGATCGTTTTGAACTTTGTGGCTTAATTGTCGTCCTCATCATCACTATCTAATACTTGAGTATCCTCATCAGAGTTTACTTCCATCTTATTATTAGAGCTGGATTCATTACCATCTACTTCAGATTTCTTAGGTTCCTTTGTAATTTTTGTTATACTCACAGATCCTGGTAAATTAGGTCGTAGTAATCTACTCTGTAATGGGGACTTCGAACGCATTGCCGAGTACGACCTAAGTTCACCTAGTCGACTTCTTATATCCGACATTTTTGTCCCGGCAACATCGGTCTCATTTTATTTTGTCCTATTATAGAAGGTCTAATTACTCTGTGAAAACCAGGTCTAGGGCCTGTTTTAGATGTTATGGTTATTGCAGAGTTGTTCTTTAGCGATCCTGGTATATTTGTTACTGATGGACGACTACCTAAAACTAAAGTAACTATTATTTGAATGGATAAATAAATACAATATTATTGAACTATACTTATAGCTTACAAGCATACCTTTCTTTCCTATCGGGCTGTTGTCTTTATTATCTCCGCTTTTCTGTCCTAAACCTTTGAAGGATGTTTTGATGGCAATAATTTTACCAGATTCTAATTGCATGTAAATGCCTTTAGGTGATTTCAGTACCATGACACGCTGGCCAGCCTTCAAAACTATGTTAGTCTTCTCAGCTGAGTTGGTTGGTATCACAACATCTGTAAAAATAATTGGACACCCGATAATATTTCAGATTCCATTGCACATTATATGCGCAAAAGTATGGTAGGTATGGTGGGTATGGTAGGTATAGTGGGTCTGGTAGGTATAGTGGGTATGGTAGGTATGGCGGGTATGGTAGGTATGTTGTTACCGAGCGGCAGCGTCATCTCCTGCGCGGTCATGCCCTGGCGGCGCCACACGTCGGCGGGGATCCAGCGCGCCCCGTGCTGCATGGGGCGCACGGAGGCCACGGGGCGCTGCACCAGGCTGCCGTCGGCCGCGCGCACCGTGCGGTACGCCGTCGTCGGCTTGGGCGCCAACGCTGCCTTCTTCTCCAGCTCGTACCTGATGGGGAAGCGACTGACTATTTCAACTACTTCTTCGTCATAATGTTAGGGTAGTCTCCACAAAGGTGCTTGTCAAAACTTCTCCTGTATATAGAACTGCAATACACATATTTTTTAAGAGATCCAAGCTATCCTTAACTGAACCCCAATCATTACTACTGGGCAGGGCTCTCCTCCCACAATAAAAAGGATAAGGCTATAATCTGCCTCGTTAGCCTGCTGCAAGTTAGCAGACTTAACACGCCGTCAAGAAAATCTAGCATGCATGCAGGTTTCCTCATGTTTCTATTTCTGCACAATTTAAGCGCGTGATCATTCATTATTGATACGAACATGACTTCGAAAAATATATTAAAAGTTGAATAAACTGTTGGTTGAATAAATCCTTAGTGATACTCATATACCATATAACACTGCTGTAAGGCTTATTTTCAATGTTTTTTAAAATTACAAACAACTCACCCTCTTTGCGCAAGTCTCTTTTCAGCGCTGGACAATTTCTTTTCCTTCCGGTCCACCAGTAAGGACTCATGCTGGAAGGGCTCTTTGCTGAACAGCCGCCCGTGTTGCATTATTGCGCCTTGCATCAACACGTCTATATACTTGTCTTTGTGCTCAGATAGGTCTTTTATCTCTGATTCCTACAAAAATAAATATATCAAACTTGTAGGTAATCCGTCATCAAATAAAGGTTCCGTTTTTTCCTTTCGAGGTACGAAACTCTAAAAACCGTGAAATTTTGGTATTAGAAACTAAAATATATAACTACAATATATATTTTTTATTTGGTTATGTACTATCGATAAAGTGGTATTTCGGCAAATAAATTGGAACAGTACTTTTGAAAATGGTAATTTTTTTTATTTTTATTGTTTTAAAAAAAGCTTACTAGCAATGTGGGATTACTAGCAATGTAGCATTACTAGTATTCTTGTTAACCCCTCGTACTAAACTAAATACTTGTATTACGACTGGGTTCACGTCGGTAGTTATGGATATGGGTGGGTTTCGAACCGGCAACCACATGATCGCAAGTCCAACGCCCTAGCCATTAGGCTACCGCCGCTTCAATTGGGTCATTCATACGAATATTATAAACACTGATGTAATTTACTGTTTGTTTGTTACATTTTCACGTCTAGACCGCTGCACTAATTTCGTCGAAAGTTGGTATACATATACATAGATTACATCTTTAGAGGACAAGTTTATTTATTATAACCAAAGTTCGGGTCATAATGACATTATTTATTCGTAGGTCATGATACATAAACTTAAATAAAATTGATGAACCAAGAAAACTTCCCTAATATTTAGTGGGGAAGATCATGATGTAGTAATAATTACAAGTTACCTTTTCATCATTATCGAAGCATAGATTAGTGATTTCCTTCATAGAAAGAACAGCGTCGGGGTTGCACTCGTCGACGACGCGGTCGGCCATGCCTTGCTTGTTAATCTGACGGTCATAGATCTTCTTCTCGAGACAGCAGTCCATAACAAAACGATAAACGAAGCACGGTTTCCTTTGTCCATATCTAAATACCAGATTTTTTTTATTGATATAAAAAATAAAAACTAATTAATATTTTCCGGTTGACCAGCCGTGTCGCGACTGACGCAATATTTCGTTATATTTACTCTTTATTGCAGCTGGCTATGTTAGCACACTATTGGGCACTTTCAACAGCGAAATCTAGGTCCCTTTACATTAATAATGATCTAGGTCGTTTGGGACTAGCGTTTTGATTCATAAGTATGACGAAACAATGATGTTTTTCCATTGTCATTTTAATATTACTGGTCGTAGTAAAGCGTTTAGGTCTTTAGATTTTAGGTCTTTACCTTCGAAATGTTTACCGATAAGAAATATACTAACCTGTAAACACGACAAACAGCTTGCGTATCGTGACAGGGATTCCAACTAGCATCGAAGACGATCACACGGTTGGCCCCGACAAGATTGATACCCAGGGACCCCGCGCGTGTCGACACAAGGAACAAATATATGTGAGGGTTGGCATTGAACTCGTTTATAAGCTTTTCACGTTCTAATGCATGCGTCGATCCATCCAAACCTGAAAGAGTTTAATTATTTACGAATTACAGTTGTATTAATACACTTGAGCCAATAGAATTTAAATTCATAGTTATCAAAAAACGACTTACGATAGTAGTTTGTATTTCTCTCCCAAAGACAGTTGGTCCCAGGAATATAATTCTTTTCTAAAAAGTCTTCAATGAGATTCAATGTGAATAAACTCTGGCTAAATAAAAGGATCCTGTCTCCAAGCTTTATACTCTCATTCAATAAATAAAAGAACAGCTCCATTTTGGCAGAATTTTCAATAATACCTGGAATGTAATCTTTTAGGAGCTCTGACGCCCAGTCATATGTCATTTCTTCAGCTTTCTTGACCATTGCCAATTCTTCTTCCCTATTCATCTTTTCTTCTTTCTCACTCTCTTCAGATTCAGAGTCCTCATTATTCTTTTCCTTCGATGTTTTTCTATCATTTCTTCCCTTAGCTTTGGGTTTACTCTTTGCTTTTGACTTTTTACTATCTTTACCTTTCCCTCTCTGTTTGCCTTTTGCTTTTGGAACTTCTTCTTCAGATTCAGATCCGTCACTTTTCACCGTATCTGCTTTTAAGTCTTTATCTTTCTTTTTAGAAGATTCAGATTTTTGGTCTTTCAAAACAGGTTGCATTTTAATTGCTTTTTTCGTTTCATCTTTAACTATTTTCTTCGTATCTAAGTCTTCTATTTTGACTTCCCCATCAGATTCTGATTTCATCTCAGTTTTTTCTTCAGCTTTAAGTTTATCAACTTCAGTCTTAATTTCTGTGATAGGCCATGATGTTACTGGACTTCCAGAACTGGCACTTCCTAAAGGCGGTTTAGTTTCAAGATGTGGCGGGAAATTTTGATATGCGCTTGGATAATTACCATTCGAGTTACTTTCTTGCTGTTCGGGATAGGCAGCCGGAGTTGTGGGGTAACCATAACCAGGGTTACCAAATGGAACAGTGTTTGAATTTTGAGGTTGCGGAACGTTTGGTTCAGATTTGATGTCAACAGGTGGATAATTGCGAGGAATAGTATTAGGCTCATTTTTAATAGCAGGTTGATTTGGCACGTTAGGTTCAACTCGGTTGGAAGGCATATTGTTGGCAAAACCTGGGTAATTTGGAGGATTATTTTCATACTGGTTGTATGGAGTCGAATTGTTTCCATACCCGGAAGTATTCGCAGTATACGGCGGAGGATACGGTTGATTGGGGTAACCTTGAGGTCCAGGATTATTTGCAGGATAAGATGTCGGCGGTGCGTTGGCATTATACTCCGAATATCCGGGTTGATTATGATAGCCTTGATATGGCGGCCTTTGTTGATTACCAGCGTAACCATCTTGACTATTCGAGTAGGGTGTCATTGCATTGCCTGAATATGGCTGATCGTTTGGAGGGGCATTGTAGTTGGGTGGGTATTGCTGAGAATTATTGTAATCGGGAGGAGGATTTCCTCTAAAGTCTTGTGGTGGCTGGTTATTCTGTTGATATTGAGAATTGTTATAGTATCCAGAAGGAGATCCATAATAATTTCCACCACTCCAGTAGTTTTGGTTGTAACCTTGTCCATTCTCAGGAGGCATATTCTGTGGATACTGATTATGATAGTTATTCGAGTATGGTGGCTGGGGTTGCTGTGGATAATAATTCCCTTCATAATTCTGGTTGTAACCTTGATTAGGCGGGTAGTAACCAGGGTTCGGATTCTGATAGTTATGATATGATGGGTACGACCCGGAAGGTTGATCCGGTCGGTAAGCGTTGGAAGTTGGACCATATGGGGCGTTCGGATACGATGCGTTGCCGTATATATTAGCATCCGGCCGAGGAGCCACTGGGCCGCTCGTTGTATTAGGCGGTATAGTCGCTGCTGGCTTTTTGGATGCACCCTAAAATGTTTATCATTAGTTAGAACCCATTGATTGAATTCAGTTTAGTCTATTTTTTTTAGGGAACTACTTACCCGTGGTTTACCGGGTCGTCGGGCTTGCGCCTTACTATTGCGTGCACGTCCAGCCTTGGTGACTCCACCGATTTCCTCTAGATCTAAGTCTTCCTCAATAGCAGCATTCACTTCATTACGCTTCTTCAGGAAATTGTATAGAACATCAGGGTGATTCCAAATCTAAATTTATATAATTTGGTAATTAAAAATCATTTACAGATTTCTTATATAAACAAACAACTTTCCTAGCGGTGGACCACATACCACCCTTATTTTTAAGAAGACCATAAGTTCGAAAAGTGGCCAAACGCCCAAGTACTTTACCTACCTTGCAACAGATTGCGAAAGCTTTCAAAGGATTTGGCACAGACGTAGAACGGACGACTTCATTCATGAATCTGTCATATAGTTTACGTTGCAGTGGCGTCATACGCACTAGCAGTACGTACTCTTCTTTTTGAGGTAGTGTGGACTGCAAAACTGCATGAGACCGTCTAAAAACAAAAAAGGCGGGCTTAAATTTATATTTATTTCATCTTGTGAATGACTGAATTTAAAAAAAACTTATTGAATACCATAAAATGCCAGGGACCCAGCAGTATTTTGTATGGGTATATTTAAGCTTTTTTTATTATTATTATTATACATATATTATTAGACGGAAGAAAGCACAATATCTTTACCTTTGTACAAAACCTACAAGTAGCGAATGTAACACGTGAGCCCGATATCTCATGAGCCGTATGTCTTGAGGCGTGGAATCTATACACTGTCCATTCTGTATAGGTCGCTCAAACATGTTACAGAACTCAGTTTTGCTACCAAGGTAATTTGGACGAACGAAATCCACCATACACCAGTATTCCAACAAGTTATTTTGTAAAGGATATCCTGATAAAAAAAAATAACAATGAGAAAATGTTTCAAAGGTTTGTCAGGTTGTAACTTAAGTATATCGGGTGGCGATTAGGTTATCACATTAAATTAAACAGCGGTCATTCCAAGTTATCATTAGTCTGTTTGAGTAATAAAATAAACAATTTTACTAAAAATAAAAAACTAAATTTTTCAAACAAAATAAATACCGTAAATATTGGCTCGAAATAAATCACCCTCAATAATATCAGTATACTGACCTGTAAAAGCGGCAACGTCGCCGCCGCCGCCGCGGCGAGTAAGTACCTACATACTTGCAAGTAGGCATAGGATAGGACGCTCGGAGCGATGATATCAACAATTCAACACAAACTTTATGGTATTCTTGCACAATAATAATAATTCAATTTAATAAACCTACACTTGTCCAAATGTTCAATTGATTAATTAAAATTTACGTTATGGCCGCCATGCAACTGAATGCATATGAGCACCGTCATAGGTAGGTACGATATACCTCTGTCGGTATGTTCGTAACACCAGCAGCGCTGTTTTGGTTGCATTCAATCAACCATGTCGGTGTACTCTGATGATAACGTATGCTCACCCACTTTCACTAACTAATAAAATGTCCTATCACAAACAAAAAATGAGAAAAGCGTCCGATCTCGCAGGAACTGTCACAACACTTAACTAATCTACAACTAATAATAACGTATCCAACAAACAAAACAAGAAATTTACGAAAATGTTCTCAAAACAATAACAACAATAAAAATACGAAGGGCGCGTGTGCGAATAAGCAACACACGAACTATCCTTAAGGACCCCGGAAGCGTACTGAATCAATCGCTCCGCACGCGCCGCCGCTTCCGTTTCTTTACTTTGAAGTCGCGCGCCGCCGCCGCCGGCGCCGACAAAGGACGAATTCTGACGACACCTACCCCCGTATCGCGCATAGAGATTTATGCCTTAAACTAATATTTTTAAGAACGTTTTTTATTTATCTTTCGCTGTGGTCCCTTATCTTTTAATTTTGCGCATAGACAAGGCCTAATAATGTTAGTTATAAGGTCATTTTTAGCTTAACTAGTTTAAGTTTCTAATAATTGTTAGTAATACGGAACGGCAACGTTTGAATTTTCTCGGGTCTTTGAACTACTAGTTTAGGTCAGGTGATTATCGTTATTCAATACATGATGTTGTTAAATACTAAAATGGAAAAAACGATCCCAGGGCTAAAATGCTTATTGTACTTATTTTTTTTAGTTGTGTATGGTCAAAATACGTTATGTAGAATATGTGGTTGCAATTAATGTGATAACCTAATCTCCACGCGGTATATTCATTTGTAACTTAAGTATATATTTATATATACTTAAGTTACAAATGTAGTATGTTCTTCGCTTTTTTCGCAACCTAGTGAAAGGTAATTTATAAACTAGTTATAAACTTACCTGTTAACACAACTCTTCGTTTTGTCCGCATTTGTTTTAATGCATATGAGATATTAGAATGAGAGTTCTTTATTCGGTGCCCTTCATCACATATGACCAAGTCTGGGCCTGGTTTGACCAACGCTTCATACATTTCTGAAAACAAGAGAACATAATATGAACTAGATCTACAACATAGATCTTATAACATATAGTGGTGAATAGAACAAGGTACTTGAGAAGGTAAAAGAATATTCTTAGACTAGGAGGCGGACTTGTGTGTCTAACGATAATTATAAAGGTAAGTTCCCTCTTAGACAGCCCCCCCCCCCCCCCTCACCCCCAAATATTATTATCTAATTTCAATTTTGAATATTTCCGCTCACCATCCAGCAGCTTCTTATCCTCATCTTGGGGATTTTCCTCTTTTTTCTCTTCCTTCCTTGGGTCATCCTTCGTGTCGTCTGTCTTCGCCTGACTGTCTCCATCGTCTTTATCCAGTTTTGACTCTTCAGAAGCCTTTGAAGAAAAGAATTAAGCTTATCAGATTCAGAGTTAAGTTTATTAGAGTCAGAGTAGGTTTCATAAACGCTTGTAAAAGCTTATTTGAAATAAAAACATTTGATTTGATCACCACTTATAAATTCAAATTCCAAATTGCCTACAGATTTGACATTTCGTCGATAGTATCAGTTTAAAGCCTGCCACCCTTCAGTAGACTAGCAGACTATAGATGTATCCCTCTCGTTCTGACCTCTTCTCATTCTTACCTAGCAGTGGGACAATGTAGTAGGTTTATGATGATGTTATTAAATCATATAACTTACTGCATAAAAGACGTATGTTTTTTTTTATAAATGCGTTTTTAGTGTATACCTGTGTATCTTCAGTAGGCGGATCCGACCTTTTCTCGTCTTTATCTTTTTCGGCTTCCACCTTAGCGTCTTTTCTTTTCTTACGAGGTTTCTTGTCTTTTTTCATACTTAGAAGCCTGTATAACTCATAACCTATCATGAGGACTCCACCCGTGGTTGTCCAATCCTAAAAAAAATTAAAATATAAATAGTTACACTATGACTTGGAAAGTAGTCATAGTATTGCTTTACTTTTTCAGTATTTTTTGCTGGAGTTCCAGCAAAAAATACTGAAAAAGTATACGCTTATAAGTATTTCTAAAATACTGAAATAAGGTCAAACAATATTACATTTACATTTGATGTTAGTGTACTGAAGTACAACAACATGTAAGTTAATCATGCGAACGCTAAAATGTTCATTACCTTCACAACTTTGGCCCGCATCTGCAATGTTTTATGGCTATCATTAAGCACGTAAATAGGGAAGTTTCTCGGACGCACTTCACCATTAAGTGTCAAAGGACTGGTGCTGGCGTCTAAAGGCAACCACATGTTGAATTCAGCCACCTGAAAATAAAGATACCATGCACTTTAATATCTTACACTTTACATAATTGTTTCAGAATGTCCAATGGTACCATACTAATATACATATACTCGAAATTCGAAATCAATCATCGACAATCATACCTACACTCTACGAATAAATAACTTATTATATTTTATTATTTTATGCATAGCCTACACTACCTTAAGTTGACTGTACCTGTCACAATGTACCTATTCATATAATTATGTTATCAGTTTATTTAATAAAATAAAAATTGCTTTTAATAATTTACAAAAATAATGATATTATTTTTATAAAAATGTTTAAAGATGTCAAATAATATATTATGTTAGAATTAATATAAATAAAGGAAATAAATACTAATTGTTAAAATATTATTTAGTCTATATTTACCCAATTCTGAAGAGTGTTGATTGGCATTATACACAAAACAGTTTTAGATGAAGTGTGTCGAAGGAATATATCACAGAAACATACGATTTGTAATGTTTTACCAAGACCCATTGAATGTGCCAATATACATCCAAAACCTGTTGAAGTTGAAAATCGTTCAACAGATTCTATAATGTTATCAAATAGGAATCTGACACCACCAATCTGAAATACAAAACAAATGGTATGTCTATAAGAAGTATTTATGTATTGAGACTAAAATAGAACACTTGAATAGAAGTTTTTCTGGATTTGGGTAATATCATTTGATAAATAGCCAAATAAGTAAACTAATTACAGTAACAAATAACTAATCATAATAATTAGAGGTTACCTCTAATAAGTTTTACCTGGTGAGGTTTTATAACCCTTGCAATTTGTGGTGCTAAGAATATGTCCTCCTCGTTTTCTGGGTGACCAATATTGATCAATACACGACCTTGTTCATCTGGGATGTTATATGCGTCATTCACGTGAAGACCTTGAAGAAATATGAAATCTCATAACTAAATAATCCTGTCTACATTTAATTTGAGCCTATATGTTCGATAATTCTGATGCTATGAATTGTCATTTAAAAAAGGTTATCATTTATATTGCCTCATTATATTGTAAACAACAAACAATCCTTAAGATATTGGAATTAGCGTATTTAATTCATTCTGTCGTATCTCTGAGAGCCGACCTCAAAATAATAGAATAGATAGGTTGATAATGATTTACTATAAAAAATAGCCATCAAAAACAACTGGTTAATACTTGCCAAATTACTGGCTACCAATGAGTCTCAACAGACGTCAGGATTTAATATTACGTTTAGGCATATTTATATGATCATGCCACCCCGAGACCTATATACGTAAAGGGCAGCGCCAACCCTCGATGTTGTGCAAGAATACATTATCTTGGCCAAACTATACAACTGGGGAGGCACAACTTCTAGAAGGAGGCGACCAGAAGAATACGCTTGGGGTGTGCGGCATTCGGGCACCAGCGTGATATCTTTGAATCGTCGATCCGTGCAATGGAGATAGCAATGCTTGTAGTTTCTTTGGTGGATAGAATTCGCAACGAAGTTATTTTCCAAAGAACTAAAGTCACCGACATTGCGCGAAGAATAAGCACGCTGAAGTGGAATTGGGCCAGCCATGTGTGCAGACGGAGGATCGTCGGAGCAGTCAAGTGCTAGAGTAGAGACCGCTTTTGGGCAAACGTGTTGTGCGACGCCCTGCGACACGATGGGCCGACGATTTGAAGAAAGTGGCTGGCAGCGAATGGATGCGAGCTGCCCAAAACCAGGATGGTTGGCGCTCTTTCGGGGAGGGCTACATTCAGCAGTGGACGACAATAGGCTGATATGATGATGATGATAAGCATATTTGAGAGAGGAGTTGATCAGCAGAAACATAATAAAAAGGAAAGATTTGTTTTATTTGTATTTATCTATTTTTCTTTGAGTTAATATAGCCCTACGTAACATCTGATAGCTTCATTCTTATATCCTTACCTGAGTTACCAGGATCGTCTTCAGCTTCGGGACTAGGCGGCACTTCTGAATCTGACAGCATTATGCAATCATCAGAATCAGACGACGAAGAAGAAGACTCCTCCCCACTGCTGCTATCAACAATCTCTACAACCTACACATTAAAATTCAGAATTAGATATTTAGATTTATCATGAAAAATATTTCTGAAATATTGTTTTACGTTTATTATATATTAGTGTTATAATGATAAGAAACTCTTCTATGATTCAATACGCCTTTATGGCGTATTGCATTGCTCAGCAGAGCAAAGTGTACAAACCTACTACAATATAAAAAAAATAAAGGTACATATAACTTTGAAGTATATGAGTTGTAAAAATTAAGTATGAAGTTTAAGATATCCATATTCTGACCTCTTTTTTATCAGACTTCTGGTCTGGTTTGCCTGGTTTCTGAGCACCAGAAGTTGTTGGTTTTACCAATTTTGTCACTTCAACTTGTCCTGCTTTTATTGTCTTTTTTGTTTCCCCTGATGGTAATTTTACTAGGACTGTGTTTGGTAAACTGAAAACAAATATAATCAATAATGCCTTATACAAACATGTTTTACAAAATAAGTAAATAAAAATATTCACATACTTAAGTTTTTGTCCTGGAAGAGACTTCTTTAGAATTGATGATCCACCTTGTAAAAGTGATATAGTTTTCTGATGAATTTTGTTTTGTCGATTAATTGCTATTTGTCTTTGTACCTGGTAAAGAAGTAAGAACAATTAATTAGAAAAATAGTGGTACTGAAACTGATTACATTAATTATTTACCTTACAGCCTACAGTCATAGGCCTATGTCCAGTAGTGGACCAATAAATAGTGGTGATGATGATATAATACTATAGCTAATAATTGGTGTTTAGAACTTTGGGCAATCATACCTCTCTGATTATCCTTTGCTGTTCTTGAACTCGAGCCAATCTTTCTGATTCCTGTCGCTGTGCAGCAAGTGTTGAGGCATCCAAGTTCTTTTCATCCATCACTTCCCTAATATTGCGGCGTACATTCAGAGCATTTGTATTCACTGGTTTTTTCTGCAATATCATTATAAATTAAAATATTATAAACATCTAGCTCATTGGTTCAACGGTTACAAGCATGACTGCTAAACTTAAGGTCTGTCCTGACTTCAAGTCCCTTGACAAGCATGGTGTATTTCCTGGGTAATTGTTCCCAGTCAATGCCAATAAGCTTGTGGCCTATTACATGGGACCTAAAACATTCCTGCAAAATATAGGTATGCATCAATACACCTCTGCCTAAGCCTTCACAATATAGGTGTGGGGATGTTATTACATAGATAAACATTATAATATAATTATAACAAGTACACCTTCCTTGCAGTGGTATATTCAATCTTGCATCCACTAGGCATAATGATTATTGTATTACATTTAAGAATGGAAAAGTACATTACTGTGGTGACCATGAATTTCAAGATAATTTTTACTACAGATTAATCTGAACACAACTATATCATAAGCAATATCACTTAAAGTAATCAAAGTCTTAATGTAGTGTATTAATGTGTGTCAATAGATCATGCTTAAATAACCATCAAAAACTCATAAGTGTGTACAATAAATCTCAATATTTGTTATAAATTAAATACTGCTCACAGAAATAATAGTAAACTGTTTCCATATAACTTTTTGGTAATAACCCATTTGTTTTAAAGACAATTAACTAAGTAATTATAAAGTAAATGAATATATTTTGTTTTGACTACAGCTAAGAAGTATTAGTCAGAGTTTGCACAACAGATTTTTGTAGGTTACAGTGATCAATAGGTTCCTTAGGATGCTAATCCATAATAACAACAGAAATATATAAGAACAAATAAATAATCTTACCTCTTCTTCACCCTCAGGCTTTTCTCCCTCCTCCGACGGCTCCCCACTCTCATCCTCCTTTTTGACTATAGGCTTCACACTAATCTCACCCATTTCTTTTAATTTCTCTGTGATGTCAAAATCCTGACTACTGTCCTCTTGTTTTATGTCCAACAACTCTTCAGCTGATTTCTCCGGACATAATTCTCCTTCTTCCACTTCAGCAATTTCAACATTTTTATTATCTAAGTCACCTTCATTAATAATATCACTAATTGAAAGTGTTTTTGGTTGTTCTTCTTCTTCTTCTTGCTGTTCTTGTTTTACCTCTGGTTCTGGACATGTAGAAGGTTCATCGAGAGTTTTATCAGAGTTCTTTGGCTCCCGTTTTGCCTCCACTATGTCACCAGTCTCAGGATCGATGTAACTCTCGTTCTCTTCATTTAACTCTTCCACTGCGTTAGGGTTAACTACAAATTCCTCCTCTGATAGTCCATCACTTTCTGTTTTACTGTCTTCACTTGAAAAGTCACTTAATTCTAAGATGTTATTACCAACTAAACTGCGTATCCTTATACCAGTGTCCTTCTTAAGTTTTTTTGTGAAATCATGAAAATTCTTCACAGCTTCCATCTTCCTCTTCTGGCTCATAGGCCTGGGACGAGGATTTGAGCGTCTCCGTGCGTTCATAGCTGCTGCCTGGGCAAAGTGAGCTCGTTGTATTCTGGCGATAGTTTCGTCATCATCCTCACTATCTACAACATCTTCTTCAGAGTCCTCGTCTTCCTCTTGAACCCGACCCTTCATTTTATTCTTTAGAGAACTCGTGCCGCCGGCATCATCCATGACAATAAATTATTAGTTTCTAATAACTCAGATTCACTAGTAGCTTTCGCAGGTGAACATTTTCATGTTCATTTCGCAGAATGAAATCTAAAACACACTGATTTTTGTTATGAAAATAGGCTTAAGTCATAAATAGAATAAATTTTTCTAAGACACAAACAATCCTTTTCAGGATAGTTCTTTCTTTGTAGCGTTTTACAGGACGCGGCATTAAATATCCAAGGGAATAAGCCGGATGACACAATTATTCACTAACACGCCCGATCAGATCAAAAATTACGACATATTGTCATATTTGATTTTAATTATCGATAATAAAATAATGTCTGCAATTAAAATTTAGGAAGCCATTACTTCCGCAATAAATAGCCTATTCAACTATTCGTATAGAATTTGTGTATTCGACAAGCGTGTTTACAAAAATTGTAGATGGGCGACTGCGTCACAAAATGGCACGTAGACTTTAAGAGCAATAACAATAAAGTGTCTAATTGCGAATTTACTTGTGACAAACATCTGTGTAATTCTCTTAACAGCATCTCGCACTTGCCATTGAAAATGCATCCTTGTTGTATCAAAACAATGCGTTAAAAATTGTAACGACAAATGTTTTTAATACATGGCAACATTATTGATTTTATTCACAGGGTTGACAGTTAATTTAATAGTCTATGAAACAACATCGAGAAGCAATGCGCGAACATGAAGACGTAATGTTCGTTTGAAATTATAATTTCGCAATTTTGTAAGCTCCTGTAAAATTAGAATTTTACCCATTATTGATTTTTACATCTCAGCTACCGCGAGAAGTGTATCTCAGTATTATTTGCCATTAATATTTATACATTTTAAAGGACTTGTATCCAGGGTCGTACAATAAAACTACGAATAAAATTGTATTTTCTTTTGTAACATTTTTGGCATGGCTCCAGATGCTTTTGTGCCATTGAAGAATCAAAGAAATGGAAACACCACAAATTAGTAGGTCCCCGGAACTATCTCAGAACTCCGAAAAGTAACTGCTTTAGTCATTGTTCTGGAGCCTCAGAACAATAACTTAAGGTATTATTCTGAAGCAAATATTTTTTTATAGTACAGAAAATCCTCATGGGTCGGTGGGACTAAAAACCGCACTTGCCTTTTATTATAAGGCAAGTGTGGTTTTTAGTCGATACAAGTGCGACATACCCTGCCGTCTCCCCAGGTGGCGGACTCAGATCAAATAAAAAGTTAAGATGGAACTTTGCGAACAAAGAAGTGAAGCCGGCTAAAACTACGCTATGCCGTGTACAACACACAATTCACGTATTCACACGTACACAATTCGCAAAGTTCCATCTTAACTTTTTATTCGATCTGAGGTGGCGGACTATAGGGCTTATAGTCACGGCGATAAATTTCGTGACATTCGTCAGGATTTCCCATTGCCACACGATCAAAAATGGTTCCGATTACTAACTAGTGATGTGCCAACTCAAACAAAAATTCGCTTCAAGTTAGCGATGTGAGAAACCGCTCAATGAAAAGAAAAGACAGATATAACTCTTTCAATCAAAAGAAATGTATCATTATTTTAGCTCTCTAACTCATTTAGCTTAAATTGAAGCCTGAGTCAATGAGTTATTCAGTGAGCGAGAGATATACTTACAATCCCTATCAATACAACATGTGAGCGATCAGCGAGCTAGATATGTTAATATGCTAAAGCACTTTCTACTATGCTTCTATAAAAATAAAGATCGATTTCCAATGAAGATTAATTGAGCGAATTGGGCCGGAGAGCTAGATATGTGGATATCCTAAATCATTTCCTACTTTGTCTCCATTAAAATAAAGATCAATTTATATTGAAGATCCATTGAGCTAACTGAGCCGGAGAGCTAGATATGTAAATATGACAAAACATTTTCTACTTTGTCTCCATTAAATTAAAGATCAATTTACATTGAAGATCCATTGAGCTAGATATGTAAATATGACAAAGCATTTTCTACTTTGTCTCTATTAAAATAAAGATCAATTTACATTGAAGATCCATTGAGCTAATTGAGACGGAATTGAGCGAATTAATTGACGGAATTGAGGAATTGAGTGAATTGGGCCGGAGAGCTAGATATGTGGATATCCTAAAATATTTCCTACTAGGAAATGATTTAGGATATCCATAAAAATAAAGATCGATGTACAATGAAGATTCATTGAGCTAATTGAGCCGGAGTAATAGTCTCTCAATGAGTGAGCGAGTGAGATCTAGATTTAAAGCAAAGAGCTAGCTGATAGCTCATTTTTATCTCTCATTCGCGAGCTACCCATCGCTACTTCAAGTTGTAATGGACAAAAACGATTAGTTACTCATATATTTATTATTACTAAATATATTAGGGAGGAATAAAATTAAAAGAATATTTGGTATATTTTTAATTATAGTTTAAAAGGCGGTACTCGCAATAATTAACGTATCGCGCCGCCTTTCCAATTGTTTCGTTCAAATCGAAGGCTTAATGTTAAAGTCAGACCTGCTCTGCACGCTGGTTGGCCTGCTGCAAAATTGCAATGTACGACGAACAGTTTGCAAAATTCCAAAAATAAATTGATTTTGGCGCCCAAGGAGAGGGCCTTTAAACCTTCAGCCTTAGGCGCCAAATATTTTTTTTCGGTTTTTGTTTTTAGTCACATTCTATTCTACTGATTCTGGTAGTATTTCTAACTTCGAGCAACTACACGAAGATTTCTAAGCATGTGACAATAGAAATTGTGAAAGGATAGAGATAAAGGATTCAGCCAAATTTAATAATTTACTTTTATTTGATATGATAACGATTCTAAAGCAATAATGTTAGTACCCAGTAGTGAATTTATGTTGTCGCAATTCTTACTACAGTGAACCTAGATGTGATGAAGACGTACATACAATTTGCGAAAAAACCAAAAAAATATTTGAATTTCTCATCCCAAGACAGTCTGCCTTGTAAATATCTGCCAGACTCCTACATTACATACATTAGCCAGTTGTAGTTTCAATATAATCATAGATGTGATATTAGGTCTTAGGTAAGTATTAATGGCAATGGGGGGACATTAAATTAATTGTAGAGACATTTCATAATTATATTCTATTTAAACAATAAGCATATCAACAAAACTTTTTTCTAAAAATTTATGATTTTATGCGACGGCGACGCCAGTTATACGCTTTTCACGTAATCTCAGACGACGTTCTCGTTCAAACTCTTTCATGCGCAGAACATAACTGAAATAATAATTGAAAAAATTTGGTCAAGTTGCAAAAGTTGAAAAAGTTCGCAGTAATAATTCAAAAGTAAGGCAATCATTATAGACAATTTGTGTTGCACCAATTATCACCCAATCAAACTTTTTATTCTATCTCCTACAAAGGGTTTTTGTAAAGTGTCCTTGGGTCAAAACTAGATAAAGAAAGAAAACCCATGATTAGCAGCAAGAGTGCATGGGAGACAAGGTCTCCTCCTACAAGTAATACATGTCCATCAAAGAAGTAGAGGAACAGGCAAGAGTACTATTTGCCTCTCACACAATAGTAGTAGACACACTGGGCACATAAGTGCATTAAATGAATTAACTCCCATAGCAATTGTATACAAAACAACATTAGAAAAGTATTTAACAAGAGGGATGCCATAATCATCTAATGAGAGCATGCCAAAAATACAAATGTAATTCACAATTTTGATGGAATGGAGTGATTTAATTCACTGACACATACCTAATCAGGCAACTAGCCTCATTAGGGCAAAAGAATAGATTTTGCATTGTGTCTACAATATGTGTTTATATTTTAAACAGTATCAGTTTGAGATCCTGCAACTTCTGCCTCGATCTAATTAACCTAATTATGGCAGTATTGACTACATTCTCTGAAGAGTAAGAGGAAACAAAAAATGAAAATATTTAAAGAAAGGTAAGTAAACATACTCATCCTTTTCACATTCCAAGAAGGCATGTCTCTCATGCGCGCACTTGTAGAGCAATGGCATATGCTTGTAGCGGCAGGACTGGTATTCTAACAAATAATGAGCACAAAAGTCACGATGTTTTGGCGGAATCTTCGCTGAAATGAGATCAGCTTCACGGGCAATCATTTCTGAAATAAAAATGACTGGTATCAATCAATAATATTTACTATATTATGAGCATCTTAATTTTATTGATGTAGAGGTAGTAGATATTAATAATTAAGCTAATATTTTTACATTAGTCCCGCCTGAAATCTTCAATTCAATTTTGTTTTGACTGCAACATAACCTAAACAAAAATTATGTAACCTATGTATAAATCCAGTTAAGTTATAGGAGATTTTAAAAACTATGGAATTTTGAAAACTACCGTTTTAATTATCTAGAAATTACCTCTTTGTTTTCTTTCATAATCGAATCCTGCTTGAGGGTCGAATGTTGGTTTATCATCCATATAAAGGTCAACTTTTCTTGCATCGTATGCACCCATCATTTGCCCCATATTTACAGCTAATTATTTGCCAACTAACACCAAGGCCTGTGCAATCTGTTTCGGAGTTAATATTGATAGTTTTAGTTTTACTGGGGCCAGCCACCACCAGTAAAAAGTACAAGTACAATACTTGTACTTTGTACAAATCTGATTTGTTTTAAGTAGGGACGTGAAACAATAATATATTATAAAAAATCGATTTATATTACCATAAATAGATTTCAATAATTATTGATAGTATTTTTAAGAATGTTTATTACCGACTGATTATTATAAGAATATTAATGTGATTACTGTGTATTTTTTGATTAATAAAATCATGATTATGGATATTGCAGGTATTTATTTGATTTAATCTCTCATGAAAGTATCGAATTTTTAAACGTATCTGATTATTTTTATTACAGAAATCATCGATTATTTATTTAATTACCAATTTTTTATGTTGGTATTCACATCCCTAGTTTGAAGTTTGAAGTAGGGATTAGGGATGTACGATTCGATCCGTTATGCCTTTACAACATCGATAGTTGGAAACAACATACAACATCATAATGAGTTTTCATCAAACTAGAAAACGTCTTATTCCAAGAATGAGAGTGATTTTAACGTTTTTAAACCCAGAGCAGGCTCTGGATTTAAAATCGTTATTTGTAAATAAATGAGTACGCATACCGTCATTAGGTATTGCAAACATGCTGTAAAGCAATAAAACACATCGATCCTGCTGCATATTTACATAGTGTCAGAAAAATTACAAGGTTGAAGGATAACATCATCACGTGCTAAATATCAGAACAACGCAACACCGGTTAGACGGATTAAAGATTTTTGACGAATACCATGTAACTAAGAAAATAACAATGACAATGACGTTGTCATTGTTATTTTCTTAAATATCAACATAATTATCTTAAAAATCAACGAGTAAAAAGTACCATAAGTAGCAAATTTTGCTCGTAGTTTTGGAATTTTGTTAAGACTCGATGAAGTAAGTAAGTACAAACGATACGATATTAGGACTTCCACTCTACTCCTACTATTGCATCAAAATGTTGTTATCCGAAGCGATGCAAAGTTGAAGTTGATTGTAAGTTTGAAGCGGCGCGGCGGCGGTAGCCTAATGCCTAGGGAGTCGGACTTGCGATCTTATGGTTGTCGGTTCGAAATTCATTGAATTACTGTCGTGAGCCCATTCGTAATACAAGCATTTAGCTTAGTACGAGGGGTAAACAAGAATACTAGCAATGTGTGAACCACATTGCTAGTAAGCTTTTTTTTAGAAAAAAAAAATATCGATAAAAATGGGAATCACCATAGTCCGTTTCAAAATATCTGAGACCGAATTGACACATGCAAAATGTCAAATTTACAATAATTTAGCATGTGTCAATTCGGTCTCAGAGATTTTGAAACGGACTATAGAAAAACACAGGTTTTTTTAATATTTTTGGCATGGCTTCAGAGGCCTTTGTGCCATGAAAAACACGCGATTGACAACTCAGTGTTGGAAGAATAAAGTGATATTCTTCGAGTGAAGGCAGTGACTAATTATTAGGACACAAGGTAGACGACGGTAGTTGCGGCGAATGTATGGTCGGCCCCGGGTGGCGAAAAGCCACGCTATGCCACTGGGTATCAGCTAGTGCGGATATGCGTAGTATACTATCAGGTCACAATTAAAAGAAACGATTTCTAAGTTCCACTCTACCTCTACTCCGGCCCCAAGTACTACCACGTACGTAAGCGGACTTCTGATTGTACGCACGGCTACACATCAAGCTATACAAAACCAGTTTACCCTGGTCTTTTATATTATTAGAAGCCTATACAATGCGATAAACTGGTTTTTTATAGGTTGACCTGTAGCCGTGTGTATGTAAAGCCTTTAGAATGCAAGGCCAGATTATAGCTACTGGATTTATATACCTTGATATATATGTACGCACGGCTACACATCAAGCTATACAAAACCAGTATAGGCTGGCCTTGAATTGTGTGGAAAACTTTTACAATTTGAGATCAGTCTAAACTGGTTTTGTATAGTTTGATGTGTAGCTGTGTGTACTAGCAGTCGGTAATTAGAATCATTCCACTTTGCCCCACTAGGGTCGGCACTTTAGTTTGCTCATATTGTAAATTTTTTTAAACGACTTCAAAAAAGGAGGCGGTTAAACGTTCGTCTGTATATTTTTCTTTCTATGTATGTTCACCGATTTCCCCATCAATTGCGAATTTGAAATTATTTTTTTTCAAAAGGGTATGCACCCGAGATGGTCCCATTTTCATCAAGTTAACCTTTTGAACGCCATTGTCACATATATGTGACAAACGAAATCTTACCCTGAACGCCAACGTCACAAATATATGACAAAATATACGTCGCACCATACTATGAAATAAACAATTTAATCATTACTTTAGTGTGTTTTCACTACCTTGTGTAATTTGACAGAAACAGTGGCCTGGCGTCAGGGGTACGGCGATACGTTTTTTATTTGGCGTTCAAAAGGTTAAAATCTGACGATGGGATCCCGGAGAAATCGAGGGAACTCTTCAAATATTATATGCATACCTATACCTATAACAAGATTTATATTTTTTAAAGTAACTTGTGCATTTGCTCTCGAAAAGCATCATTTGGTGAAGTGGAACTGATGATGGAGACCAGATATGGCCCCCTTATGTACTTTTCCCGATTTTTCGAAAACACTGACTGACTGACTGATTTGGATTTTTTTTTTTGTTTTAAAGGGTATACTTCCCAGGTAGTCCCATTGCCATCAAGTTAAAATCTGATGATGGAATCTTGGAGGAATCGAAGGAACTCTTCAATTAAGCATTGTATTTGAATTTGCTCTAGGAAACTCGTGCAAAGCAAATTCAGTTTCTAGGAAAGCTTCATTTGGTGAAGTGAAACTGACGATGAAGACCACCGCTGCACCGCAACTTCGCAATAATAAGTATGGTAGGGGTTGCGATTCTAATACTTTTATATAGTTGCAATTTATGCTAGTTACAAAGCATAATTATGTTGAAGTACCAGGAGCACTCCTCAATAATTAACGTCCCTGCATTGGGAAAAGCAATATTTTTTTTAAAAGTGATGAGCAGTTGGCATTGGGTTATTATAACTTAGGTAAATTAAAAACTAACCCACTGAAAAACGATGTGATCACTAAAAATTTTGAAATAATATATCTTTTAACAAAAAATGTAAAACCGCCTTCAAAAATAATAAAAAAATTCATAAGTCTAAAACATTTTTGGAAGTCGGTGGCGGAAACAAAAGATCCCAGCAGACTTCGCTCCGCCTTAAAATGGGTTACACTCAGCCAAAGACTACAATATAATACTGCACTCAGCTCCGTCCTGGAGTCGACGAATACGGGATTATGATGGCGAAATGAAAAAAAGGTAACTGTCGTATGAATATCGTTGTCGAGGCGGCAACTAGGTATTTACATATCTCAAGGTGCTTCAATAATGGGAATCTACCAGAGTGTAATCCAATATATGGCAAAACGAAGTTTGCCGGGCCCACTAGTATTTATTAAAAATCACAAATTAAAACACAACCTATGTACCACATCTAATGTTACCACCCATAGTTACATATTACAACTTAAATATTTTAACCAAAAAAAAAATTACAATATGAGCAAACTAAAGTGCCGACCCTAGTGGGGCAAATTCCA
Source organism: Subacronicta megacephala (assembly GCA_958496365.1). Lineage (NCBI taxonomy): Eukaryota > Metazoa > Arthropoda > Insecta > Lepidoptera > Noctuidae > Subacronicta > Subacronicta megacephala. The sequence goes on from OY292518.1 coordinate 9,290,524, forward strand.
TCACCTTTTTAGATACTGGAAACCGCCCCACTAAAGTATATTTAGTGGAGCGGATTCCTCTGCAAATTTGAAAGGAGTGGAATCTGCCCCACTGGTGGGGCAAAGTGGAATGATTCGGTAATAAATACCTATTCAAGTATTTTTAATTGTAATTATAACTGACTAGTCCACAAATGCCTAATTATCTACCTACTCAATACTGTGTGTGTTACTCAAATTACTCTGAACAGATTTAAATATAAATAGGAAGGACGGAGAGATGGCTTTCTCAGGGAGCCGGGAGGATATAAATTACCATACCTATTATTTACGAAAAAATATATTTTTACCCTTTAAACAGCAGGCAACAGCAGTAGGGTATAGTGTGATGAATTATTTACACTATGGTAGGGTATAGTTAATAAATAATAGGATATGAAGGTAGTTGTAAATAAATATGTTAGGGTAGGTATATATACTTATTTCTAGATAGTGCTGGATTTTGAGGTGTCGGCAATCCGTCTTGTTAAATACACATGACCGAAAATTATATAAAATTCGAAATGTAAGCACGTATGTGCCTAAATATAATGAAGAGGATTCCTTTTTGTATAACTTGAAAAAATGGATTTAACGAAAAGATTTAAAAGTAATAATTTAAGAGTTTTAAAAACTATTGGTAAAGGCACATACGGGTACGTACATCATTAAATTTCAATAGAAATATCTTTTATTAGAACCTTCCTTCTTATCTACACCTTTTTTTCAGAAATGTTTACTTGTGTGAGAAGCGAGACAATAGTGAATTGACAATAGTGAAGGATATAGAATTAAACATTAAGCTTCAAGACCACAAACAGGCAAGTTTTTAATCGAATTTTATTTTTTTATTAGTAGTCACGGCTACACATCAAGCTATACACAACCAGTTTACGCTGGCCTTTTATTTTATGGGGGGCCAATACAATGCGAGATCAGCTAAAACTACATTTTTATAGGTTGACCTGTAGCCGTGTGTATAAGATAGATTCCTCAAAAGCTACCAAAAGTATATTATTCAAACTTACCATACTATTATTATTTCAGGATATAGCAAACGAAGTTAAGATATTATCATCACTGAAACACTCTAATATTATAAAGTTTTATGCTTGCTATTACACTGATAAGCATGTGATGATATCCATGGAATATGCCCGAAGCGGAAATCTAGCAGAATACATGTATCAAAGATGTCCAAAATTACTAAAACAGCAGGTGAAGTGAAGGAAAAAAAAAAAAGAAATATTATTATTATGTATTCCCCATAGGGTTAGGCAAAGATAGCAATTTATATACACGGTTCGCCGTTGTATTTTGGTCTCGTTTATAATACAGGGTGAGCCAATTGCCAGTGAAGCCCAAATATTAGCACCGGGTGGGAATCGAACCTACGACATGTGGCCCAAAGATAGTGGCGAGTTAAACACCTTAACTGCTACGTGAAACTTACGGTCTAACGTGTTTAAATTTCATTTCTTTTTTGTATTCTAGGATATTTTCATAGCAAAAAAACATTTTGTTCCTAATGTTGGATAACACTTCGACAATACTAACGTTACTTTGAATTTATGATTACAGGAAATTCTATTCTACTTTTGCCAAGTTTTATTAGGAGTAAATTACATTCATAATCAAAATATAATTCATAGAGATCTAAAAGCGGAAAATATATTACTGACTGGGAAGCACGGTGTTATTGTCAAGATTGGCGATTTCGGAATTTCTAAAATGCTGGCGAGGTGTTATACTTTTTTTATTTGTGTTTAAAAAATAATGATTAAACTACGTACCATAATTAACTTTATGGTCTAATTTTCAGTGCTAAGAAGACATCGACTGTTATAGGGACTCCATACTACTTGGCACCAGAGTTATGCGAAGGCAAACCTTACTGTTGCAAAAGCGATGTGTGGGCCCTCGGTTGTTTACTATATGAAATGTGCACTCACAAGAGAGCGTTTGATGCAGAGGTAACTTAATTTGGTTCTTGAACTAAGACTTCCAGTTGATTTAGCAAAGAACATCATTTGATCGCCATTGCTATATTGTTACATTAAAATGCTTACAGGACTAAATATAATATTGGAGCCCAGACAACCGCTGCTATTATGAGCTACATGTGTTTTACTAAAACTATATGAACCCTTAATATTACAAATGCTTTATTTTACAGACGTTAGTGGGTTTAGTAAAGGCAATTACTAGTGGCAGTGTTCATCCGATTGATTTGACGATGTATGACAGAAGTCTTCAGGACCTAGTAGATTCAATGCTGTCAATATTGCCGGAAAAAAGACCCTCTATAAAAGAATTAATGGGACGAAAGGTATTGCTACCTGATATTTATACTGTATTTTTAGATGCTGACACTGAAGAATTATTGTATTTAAAAGCAAAAGATTTTGTCTATTAATGAAATTGAAATGATTGTCTATTAATGAAATTGAAATGAATAAAACAATTGAGGATAAACCTGTTTTATTGAAAAAAATAGATTAAAACACGTGTAGTACGAGGTTCTTTTCAGATAACATCAGAATTTATAAAACCTGTATAAAAGTTATTGGTTTATGGGGCACAGGTCTTATGTTTACCATTAACGCATACAAATATAGTATGTACTTTGTTATATTATGTATCTGTTCTTTTGCTCAATATCTTTTATCTTGATGTAGTATCCATCCTAATAGCTATAATATAAGTAGAAGTGTAGGAAATATGTTCTTACCAGCTTAACATCCTTTCAACAATTAATTAATATGATTAAAACTATTAGAGGAAACATTATGAGACTGTATTATCTGTTCTTACAGCCAAATAACTCTAAGATTTTTTTTTGTAGAATCACTTAATTACTGTCCATTTGCTTGATCGGTCTCCATCTCTTCTTCTTCATCTTCTGGAATCATAACAATGAGTACATTTGGTTGTAAAATATAAACTTACAAATGGTACAGTAACTCATAGTGTGCACCAATCTTAATGTGGTTATGACATAGTATAATATTATCTACTCAAACAATCCAGCTGTTTGCCCATCATTATAAGAAAACAGGTGTTTCTACACCAGCTTGATGATACCTGATGCCTGGGACACCATTTATATGCCACTAACACAATTGGTACCCAAATTGCCACTTTAATAGTTTCTTCATCAGCTAGGTATTATCTATACAAATAAATAACAGACCTGGACCGATTTTGGCGGGACTTACACTGGCTGCAGACAGCTGATATTATAAGTAACTTAGGCTATTTAACATCACATTGAGAGTCTTAGGAGCCGAGCAAACAGAGAAATCATAAACTAAAAGCACAGCTTGTTACTCTATGCAAAAATCAGAATAAGTTACAAAATGAAATCTTACGTTGGCCATTTGACTGAGTAGGTGGTTGCAAAGGTTTCTGTCCGGGGATCTGGCCTGACTGAAGCATTCTTGTAAGCCTCTCCACTTCTTGTAGTGAGGATGCATTCTTGATAGCCTCACGAATCTTGTGGATTTCTTGAGGAGTAAGATCTGAAACAGATTGTTTAAGAAAAAAGTTTTTACTTGTAAGTACCTACTTTGATTTTGTTTGTGACTTTGGTCACTAGTGATAGTAATAATTATGAATGAGCATCATTGTTAATTTATAATTCTTCACAATAATAGTATATTATGTTTGTTGAGTGGTAAATAGTGGTTTAGATGAAGCCATTGTTGAATGAATGTCAAACAATCCAAATATTCTCTTGAAGCTGTTGAATATTGGGTGTCTTTAACTGAGGAAAATTCCTGACTGTTGTTTTAACAATAATGTATGACAACTCTTCTACCTTATGAGGAACCTTTTACATCATAATTATAGCTGCTTACTTGTAACTTTGGGATCAGGCATGTTGCCACCAGGAACAAATGTCTTGGCTTTTCTTGAAATTTCTTTTTGCATCTCTTTTCCTTTTTTGCTTTTGAATAAAGTATTTGCTTCATCCCTTTCCTTCTGTTTAATTTTTCTAAAATCTAGCAGTCTAAGCTCTGGGAATTTAAATGCCACATATGCTCTGTAAGGCAAATAATTATACATAGTAATTTTCATGTTACTTATTGATTGATAAATGTTAGGAGAGAGTTAGTATAGGCATCAATATCGAAAGATGAATGAAATTAAGAAGATGGATGGATTGTAAGAGTACTTTCTTAGGTAATTTTCTTTTCTATTGATGGATTGGTGCAGGTATAGTTGATTTTTCATAGAACAATTTTGTCTGGGTGCTAACAGATCACACTTTATAAGAAGCATTGTCTAAGTCATAAGTACCTGTAATGCTGTTTGTTGGAAACTGGATTGTGCATAAGCGATAGTGTACGTAGCTTTGGCAATGTGACTAGTGGGTCCAAATCCCCTAATTCTGTAATATTGTTGTTTGTTAACACCAATGATTCTAAATTAGGAATATATTGTTCCAAATTTTCACCAATTCTCCTGGAAACATAATAGATGATACACATTATAATAAATTAATAAGATTAAATTGATAACCTTACCCCATTAGTCTCACTCACACTTATGACGACTCATAAGTGTGAGTGCTAGAATTTAAGTCAAATAATGTAAATCTATTTTTATTTGGCACCAGGACTATGTATAAATTATAAACATCATCAAACCTCATTAAACAGTATAATGGTGGGTATAAATAATTGCTACTATTACATTAAGTTATAATAAATAAATCTAATATGACTGGCTGCTCTGGATACTATTATATGATAATTTGAAACATGGAAGTTGGTTGGTATCTATTGGTATGGAAAATTGTATCAAACTGTCAGTTGTTGTTTATGTTACTGTTTAGAAATACTTACACAATCCTGTTGTTATTTAGCAGCAAGCATTTGAGCCTTTTCAGTAAGGGGAATCCATCCAGTTTTCTAATATCGTTGTCTGAGAAATCAATGGTGTCGAACTGATCCAGTGTGGCACCCATATTTTCGATTTGCGGTATTTTGTAACCTATAACGTATAATAAAAGAAGATTTAGCTACAGATCTTAAGTTTATTTAATATAATAAAAATAATTTAAATTATACTTAGAATAGCATAAAAATAAAATCACTGTAATACAAGTCGGTACAAACAAACTAACCTCTAAGATCTAATTCTCGATCTCGACAAGGATTCATATATTGCATGGAGTTTTGTATTAACTCTGTCGTGAGTTTTACCATTTTGAATAACTTGCTGACAAATCGGATGAATTAAATTGCAACTTGATAACTTATTCGTAAATTGCAGCGGTAGGAATAATCGTTTACTCTATCATTAAAGCGTCGCGTCGTCGCGGCGATAATGTGACAGTGACATTCGCTGTCAATCTGTCACAATAGTGACAGAACAAAATTGACCATAGAGTAAGTACAGACTAACAGATAGGGACAAAGTCAAACGTCGCCGATCGTAGTAGATCAATTTTTTATCGTGCGTCAGAGTGTTTTGTATGATCCTTTGGTCACGTTATGGATTACACAATCCTGTAAACCTTAAGCGCGAAATAATTTTTTGCTTGGTTTTTCACACACATTCTAGGTACTCACGGCTATACATCAAGTATACTAAACCAGTACAGGCTGGCCTTGAATTGTACGGAAAATCTTTACAATTAGAGGTCAGCCTAAACTTGATTTGTATAGCTTGATGTGTGTTTTCAATCAAATAGTACAGTTTGTTCGAAATAAGTAAGCCGATCGTAAGTTGTCTGCAAGTGGTTTAGAAGTGGTGGAACAATTTTTAATAGAAAGAGTCGGTGTAAAGTTAATTAGAGTCGTATATGTTTCACATTTCTAATTATTTTGGTTACCAATTTCGATATTTATGTATTAAAACACTTAATTAAACGATTTTATCACCGCGGTAGTTCGGAACAGCTAACTTCCGATCGGCTTACTTATTACGAACAAACTGTAGAGAAGAGTATTGGTAATAACAAAAATATACTTAGGTCAAAATTTTCCTAACCCTTTGCACGTAGTGTGGGGAAATTAAATCTTAAGAAATATCAAATTAACCTAATGACAGAATATAAAAGTAATAAATGTTAAATACTTTATGAAAGAATCTCTAATTAAAATAAGAGAAGAAGAATCTCTAATTAAAAAAAAACTGGTATTGTTTATACGTTTTTAGGTATTGTTCACAGTACTCCTTTTTATTTTCCTCGTAAGTGGAGTCGAAAGCACTATGTTTCACACGGGGGCGAGTACCTACAGATAATAAACTCGTGTCTTTTACGGTCTTTCTAAACCCTGCGTTTCCACCGACGACAAAACGTGTTGTAATCAGCTACCTATCCCACCCACTCTTTGAGAGTCAGATAGATCTTTGTAACATGTTTTGTCGTCAGTGGAAACGGGGGGTAAGAATTGCAAGCTTGGGACTAAAATGCATCTTCCACTTTTTAATCTTGGTGAAACAAAACAATACTAATCTTTCTCCTTCATGTAGTGAAGCAGCTTATGAGGCATACTTCTTTGATAGTAGCGGTAAGATAATTATACAGATCGTCATTTGATCAGCAGATGGATTTGCCCAGAACTCCTCACATCATGATAATTATCAGCCCTCAATCATCTACTGCTGGACGTAGGTCTCTTTAAGTCAACGTAACAGTTCCCCGAACTTCGCCTCTTTTCATTCGGTTGCTGCCAGCCGCATTCCGCAAATTGTCACTCCACTTGGCCAGCGGGCGTCCTGCACTACGTTTGCCTAGACGCGGTCTCCAATCCGGAACTTGTTGCTATAACGGTTATCGTTTCTCTGAGATCGTGACCAGCCCATTGCTGCTGCTCGAAAATTTTTCATTTAAGGCACTGTGGTAGAAGAGCCTAATTAGTCTAGTGGTCCTAAGCGCGACTGCTACTCTAGAAGTCCTGGGTTCAATCCCAAGGTCGAGCAAAGCGTTATTGGGTTTTTCTATGATATTCGCAGTAGCAGCACGGAATCTGGATTTGTGCCCGGTTAATAGCAATAGGCTCGCCCCCTATTACATGGGACCTAAACATACCGGCGAAATGTGGGTGTACACCTCTGCCTAACCCTTCGGGGAATACAGGCGTGATGGTATGCTATGTGGAAGAAGAGCGATCGTAGGTGTGAGATGTACTCGCCTATTATATTTATGCCCGTTCTTCTCCAGTCCAGAGCGTCTTAAACATATCTTGGTGATGGCGAAATGCTGCCAAACATTTCCTTTAAAATTTTTCATTGGTTCGCAGCTGCACCATTTCATATCGTTTATACAGGTTTATTTTTATAACTTCTTTACGGCGCAGTAAAAACCGTGAGACCATTCTAAATTGAAGCGTAAATCCTTGTGAACGTTAGTCTGGTAAAAGTCTTTTTTTACCTGTTTTTTTACCTTCACTATAGGTGGTCGTTTCATTTACTTACTGCAAATCTTGTTTAATATTATGGTTTTGGGCTTAATAAGTATTTTTTTCTCTCTATATTGCTGCAAAATTATTTACACGTAGATACTTGGTAACAATTAATTTTCAAGCCAAGTTTCATTTTGCACCCCAAAATGGCCGAAACTCAATAAAGTAGGTAGGTACATTTTCAGGTAAGTAGATATGTTTGTTATTATGTCGTTTCTCATTGTCGTTGTCTCGTTGTCAAATTTTTATCGAAGCAAAATAAATAAACTCTAAAAATAGCCTAATCTGGAATAACATAGCTTTCTAATTGTGATATAATTATTAAAAACGTTTAAGTACATGATTTGATTGATTATGAACAAAAAACTTTCCTCTTTTTAATATAAGTAGTTGGTACTTAAATAAATACTTATATTTAAAATAAGGTAAGTTTAAAGCAGAAATATTTTAAGTCAGAGCAAAACGGGAGCGTGATAAAAATAAAGCTATGTTAAACCATGCTATCTTAAAGTAGGTAGCTACATAGTTTAAATAAAATTTGGAGAGATGGAATTAATTAAGCGCCGAACTTCTTCACCTTTCTTCGTTGCTCAAGCTGAGAAAAACACTGCTTAAACTATGTATTGATGAAATTCGTAATTGAATATTGATCTCCGTAATTTTTTGTGCGATGGATGGTTTATAATTAAGTACTGCTGTTTACTAATTGCCTCTACTTTATATGGTAGTACCTAGCCTAGGAATTTGTATCCCATCTATCTAGGTATACCCATTATGAGGTAAATGGCAAATGTTACTTTTTCCAGCTGTTGGATGTAATACTACAAGTTTAATCCATCTTATTATGAAATTGATGAACTAATAATAATAATAAATAAATAATAATTTATTGACAAAAAACTCGTTACAAATAATGATGAAACCCTGACTCCAGAGCTAGGTTAAGATACCTGTGTTTCAGGAGTCAGTGACTTCTTCCAGTACTTACTGTTACAATTTTACAAGTTCTTGCAGAATTTAATTGAACAATTTCATAAAAAAATTACATAAAATCAAATATTGGTCTAGTTTTAACAATTATTCGCTATGATTGTGGAGTATGGTGTGTGTGTGTGTGTGTGTGTGTGTGTGTGTGTGTGTGTGTGTGTGTGTGTGTGTGTGTGTGTGTGTGTGTGTGTGTGTGTGTGTGTGTGTGTGTGAGAGAGAGAGCAGAATACCTGGACCTTACATAAAGTAGACTTATATAAGGTGTTAACTTATTTGTTTTACTATCGATTCAGAAGAGTTTCAGTTTCATTGTAGTCCATTGCCATTAGCCAGATCTTTACTTTCTTTTTAGTTTCAAAGCTTGTAAGGGGATTTATATAGAGGATTTTGTTGATTTTATTATACAAGTAAATAGATAGGTATACGTGTTGCCGCCTAGCAGATGTAGTGCGACAGTATAAGGATTGACAGACGTTAGTTATAGTGCGCTTCTTATTGTTAGGGATATTAAAGGGTGTAATTTTATGACGTTTATTAACGATTTCTATAATATAGCTTTGTCTGACTGTTAATACTTCACATTTTTCATATAGGACTTTGGTGGGAAATCTAAAAGGTCTGAAGGACATGACTTTTAATAACGATCTTTGGGCTCTTTCTAATTGGATCATAAATGTCTTACAGGCACCGCCCCATGCAGCAATACAGTACCCAAGCACTGAATGTACAAGAGCATAATATACTGTTCGTAGTAATTCGAGGTTAGCTATATGCCTCAACCTTTTGAAGGCCCAAATAAGTTTCCTTACACGCGTTGTGGTGATATCTATGTGCTGATGCCAACTAAGTTTTTCGTCTAACATAACCCCAAGATATTTGGTATGGGAAGATTTAATCATACCTGGACACAAACAATCAGTCGAAAAGGTGGAGTTACATGTGTGTAATTTAAGTTCTATACTTAGAGGTTTGATTTGTGAAAAGGAAAATTGGAGAAATGTAGATTTGGATAGATTTAGTGTGAGTTGATTCGTTTTTAGCCAATGGCTTATTTTGTGTAGTCCGAGTTCGGCACTCCGTCTAGCCTCATCCCAAGTCTCTCCGTGGAAAACGATTGCCGTATCGTCAGCATAGGCAAAGATTCGACCGTTTGCTAACGACAATTGGCACAGTTCATTGATGTAGATCAGGAAGAGACTCGGTCCAAGGATACTGCCTTGTGGAACGCCGTATGTCACCTGAGCATCGGAGCTGACATGTTCTTTGATTTTTACTCTTTGCGTTCGCTCACTAAGAAAATCCGTAAAGATATTTAAAGCAGAACCGCGTATACCGATTTTATATAATTTTTCCACAAGGAGAGGAATCGAAACGGTATCGAACGCTTTGGCTAGGTCGAGAAAAACGCCGATGCATTTTTGTCTCTTATCTAGTTTTAGCGTGACATGATCAGTTAGTTGACTTACGGCGTCCACAGTTGATTTCCTCGGTCTAAAACCAAACTGAGAATCTGATAGAATCTTATTCCGTTCCAAAAAGTTTGAAAGCCTGCTATTCATAACCTTCTCCAGTATTTTCGACAGTGTCGGAAGCACCGAAATAGGCCTGTAGTTTGTCACGTCATCCTTTTTCCCCCCCTTATGGACCGGAGTAATCAAAGACTTTTTGAATACTTTAGGAAAAATGCCCTGCGTGAAACAAATCTCAATAAGTTTAGTTAAATGGGGAACGATAATGTGTTTGGCTCGTTTAAGAAAGACAGCTGGAATAGAGTCCCAGCCAGTGGCACAGTCATCTTTTAGATTATTTACCAAGGCCTCAATTTCGGCTTCATCAGGTGGAAGTAAAACGATTGAGTTGGGAACGAAGTAAGTATCAAATTTATAATTATTTTGGGTCGGTGTTATGTTATCTGCCAATGTTTTCCCAATATTAGAAAAGTAAAGATTAATATCATCAACGGCATTTAAACCAGTTTTAGTGGGTGGCAATAGATGATCTGCATCAGTCTTATTTTTCTTGACATTAATAATAGATTTGACTGCATTCCATTTTTCTTTTGTGGTTTTTGTATTTTGCAGTAAAGATTTTTCGTAATTTCTTTTCAATTTTTTCAAGAGCGCGTTGCAGAAGTTTCGGTACCTCTTATATGTCAAGTTGGCAAATGTGTCTTGTGGGTTTTTAGAGCAAGTTTTGTGTAATCTATCCCTGTGGCGTATGCAACGCAAGAGCCCTGGAGTTAGCCAAGGTTTGAGAATTCTTCTCCTACAAGGTCTTACGAGAACTTTCGAATATTTCTGTATGGAGCTTGAGATGTGTTCGACAAAGAGTTTGGCAACGTCATTCGCATTGGAGTTACTATTTACGAATGAGAAGTCAATAGTTTCCAAGTGTGTAACAGCTGCTTCATAATCAATTTTTTTGTTAAGGAAGGATTTGTTAGTTTTAGGATTGAAGTGGCAAAGGCTTACTAGCACTGAGGCGTGGTCAGTCACTGAAGTGTTTATAACAAAAACATCCGCAGAGTAGGATGTGTTCAGCATGACATGATCTAAACAGTTTGCAAGCCTTGTTGGGTGAGTATGTGCTGGAAGTAGTCCTAGTTCTGCAGTCAAGTTTAAGTAAGATGCACTATTTCTGTCATTATTATTCGATTTAATGTCGATGTTGATGTCTCCAATAATCATTAAGTGTTTAGCTTTAAGAGGTCGTATTATCATGTCTAATGAATTGTATTGTTGTATCCCATCTATCTAGGTATACCCATTATGAGGTAAATGGCAAATGTTACTTTTTCCAGCTGTTGGATGTAATACTACAAGTTTAATCCATCTTATTATGAAATTGATGAACTGGGCGGCCAATATGGTAAATCACAATATGATTCACGGTCACATTACCCATTACCCAAAAGCATGCAACGTGCCAAACATTTTAATACAGCTGAGTAGCCTATTTCTTGAACGGTTATTGACTTCGTTTCTAGAGTTGCCGGAACGGCACCTAGTCAGTGTTCACTTAAGGGTATTATTAGATATATTATGTGGACCAAAATTGTCAGCATCTGTTTCGCTTGGCACTTGGCACTCGAAGAAGAAGGTATACCTATTATGTTGCCTAAAATTAAGGCATGGCACACTGTCGAATGGTTCTGCGTTTTCCGCCAAAATCTGTACAGAAAAATATTGCAGCACTCGAGCATTGATTTATGTATTTAATAAAATACTAACAAATAATGCAAGAGGAATACATGACATAGTTTCCGAACCTACTTATATAGGTAAGTTTCTCTAACCCCAGTCGGTTTACCTATTTGCGAATGTAGGATTAAGCATAAACTAATTCAAACTTTATGTTGCTCGAGCATTCATAGTTATACTTATGTAGGTATAATATATCAAGAATGTTGTACACAGAGCTAGGTGGCTATATAAACATAATTTTCTTGTAGGCGATAGAGTTTCTTAAAGTCGGCAACGCACTTGCAATGCCTTCGGTGTTGTCGGCACGGTGAACACTTACAATCAGGTGGCCCGCTTGCTCGCTTGTCTCTCTCTACTATATAAAAAAAAAGTGATCTTATTGTCCCGGTTTTCCCGAGAATATTGAGGGCCAATCTATAGGTACTAATATTATAAAGGGGTAAAGTTTGTGAGTTTGTGTTGTTGTGGGTTTGTGACGTTGTAGGGGGTAATCTCTGAATGTACTGAACCGATTTTAAAACTTCTTTTACCATTAAAAATCTACAGTATTCCTGAGTGACATAGGCTATATACCTATTATCCCGAAAAATTAAAAGACGTATAGTCCATGCGGGCGAAAATAAGTACTAACAATTTAATGCAAGAGGAATATCGAATATCGTACATAGTTTCCAAACTTACCTATGTATAAGTTTCCTACACTAAATACTTAAGTACGCAATTAATATAGCCATACGAAAACGGAAAATTCTCCCCTTGAATAGGATTTTCCAGTTTAGTGCAACTCGTTTATCGCTAACAAAAGGGGCCAGCGTCGCGCTAATTTTGTGCCTTCAAAAAAGATAAGTTTAAATTACGAACACCAGTAATGGCTTTCGTGATGCAAATCGGGAAACTAATGGGACAATTTACGAGTTAGTGTAGTATCTAACCAATTAACTAGTGATGTACTCGCTGTAGTAAAGTAAAGTGTGCGGAAAGCTGTTAGATCATAAGGTAACTAAGGCAAATTTCCTAGATTAGTTAACCAAAAATCAATAGTTTACTAGGAATATAGTGAAAGTGTTAAGTTTTATTTCGAGTAGGTGATTATGAAAGAATCTCACCTTCTTTTATCTAATTGAGGTGCTGGTAAATTGATGGTGGTAACGTAACGTAACGTAACCTATATTACGAAACACTGTCATTCATCTTAGGAGGCCCTTATTATAAAATTCTATTCACAATTCACACATTCAACCTACTAATGAAACATTGCCCTCCTACTAAGACCTGTCTATTCATTTCCAATAGACGAAAAAATACCTTCGCATTCAAATAAATTCTTATATCTGTTGAAAGGTTAATTATACAGTCGTTAATGAAATACTCAAAAAGCGTGCAAATCGGTTTTACCAAATATTTATGCTCCAATGTGTATTTAATTTCAGTTCGTTATTTTAACGAGTGCTAATTTACATAATTTTTTTAGCTGTATATTTATTTTTATGGTGTATGTTTATGATCGTATTGAGTTCACCGTATCTATGGGGATGCACGATGTAGACGAGAGGAAAAGATAGAAATAGAATATCCACAAAAACATCACTGGCTGACTTTGTTCTTACTTAAAAGTACATACAAAGAGAAGTAAAATAACAAGTTATTTGATAAGCACAGGGAAAGTCGTTTCTTATTGTAGAATATTATGTATTTTATTTACATATGAAATTGCTTTCTTAAATAAGTCGTTTTGGTTTTTGGTAGGTATGTTTTTTTCAAATAAGTATTAAATCCTACTTTTTTTTATCACGCTGACGTGACCGCAATTCACTTTGATTTCAACGCCTCCAAATGTACGATTTTATTACAAAAACGTCGGCAATATGAGGTCATAAATATAAAACACCAAGTGTCATATTTAAGTGGCATCGTTTGGGCATCAAGCACTGATGCTGTGTACGACTCATATACCGACATTTAATGCATCGTTATGCTATGTGCAAAGATATTTGCGGCTGGCTATTGCTCTCTTTAGGGAATACGGTAAAATTTAATATGTATGAGTGAGACGAATGTAATGTGTAATCAAGATAAATAATTTTACACATTATTTTTCCTCTTAAGGCAAGGGTTGATTTTATACCAATTTAAAAAAACCGGTCAAGTGAGTCGGTCTCGCGCACGGAGGGTTCCGTACCATTACGATTTATGACGTATTAAAAAAACTACTTACTAGATCTCGTTCAAACCAATTTTCGTTGGAAGTTTACATGGTTATCATGGTACATCATATATTTTTTTTAGTTTTATCATTCTCTTATTTTAGAAGTTACAGGGGGGCGGACACACATTTTTTTACCACTATGGAAGTGTCTCTCGCGCAACTATTCAGTTTAGAAAAAAAAGATCTTAGAAACCTCATATCATTTTTGAAGACCTATCCATAGATACCCCACACGTATGGGTTTGATGAAAAATTTTTTTTGTGTTTCAGTTCGAAGTATGGGGACACCCCAAATTTTTTTGCATAGTTCTTATAGTTTCGGAGAAAAGTACATGTGACATACGGACGGACAGACAAACAGACAGTCAGACATGACGAATCTATAAGAGATCCTTTTTTTGCCATTTGGCTACGGAACCCTAAAAAGCTACGTTTCGTTTATAGATATTTTATTTTCTTTTATAGATTTTTTATTTTGTAAGTAGGTATTTTATAAACCTGTTATTCCAAATCCAAATAACTGCAGTTGGTGACGAACATCTACTCTGGATACAACATTTGTAGTTAAATTTTTGGCGCGACTTTGAAATTGACCTAGTTGCAACTCTTACTAGGCCACCCTAAATAGGTATATGACCTGATTTCTTTGATTCCTACGACACGTTTGCGTCCATAATCGGGCTGAGATGAATGCGTACCTACACAAATCTTCGAGCTTAATAATTACAATTAAAATTTCTAAGATCAAAATAATCGATGATCTGACGCCGTCAGTTTGGGTCGTATCTTATACAATTCTATTATTTATTTAGACATTTTGAAACGCAATGCATGCGCCAGATTCCAGATATAATTATGTAAACTAAACCAGCCGCAACTGTTCACGAACATATCAATGGATACATAATTATACTTAGGTACGCTTATTTGAAAATGAAATATGTAGGTACCTACCTACATGCTGTCTGCTAGTAGCCCCTAAGCGATGAGCATAGACTTGAGTGTCTTTAAAAAAAAACCTTTTTATATTTTAACTAGCTTTCCGCCCATGGCGTTGCCCGCGTGTTCGTTTCAATTTGACAGCAAACTCCTCATTAACAAAATGATCCGCCATTTATTAAATACATTTGTTACAAAAAATAGGATAAATGAAGAACCTCTCAACCGATTTTGTGCAAACTTCACATAAACCATCTACTAAATAGTCCGAACAAAGCCTAAACATTTGGTTTGGATAGGTGAGCCCGTTCTTGAGTTATAAAATTACAACGAAAAGTGGCATTGATTTTTATATATATAGATTATAATCAAGTTTATAGAAAGTGCGCGAATTTCACGAATCCTCCCTAATATAAAAGCTTTTTATTGGTTTCTTTCCATCTTTATGATAAAATAGTACTATTAACCATTTATATTAATTACGTTACCGTTACTATAATATCTAGTCTTATCTTATTGTAGAAAGTCTTAATTTTAATCCCTATTGTTTCTCTGAGCATTTATACATAAGATCTTCTGTAGTTACTTGTGTCAAATAGTCTCAGTAATTCGTATTGTCATTTTAAGTTTTTTTTTAATAAGTTTAAACAAAACCCTTTTTTAAACTAATGTTTTATCTTTTTTAAATATAAATTTATCGTAAGCTGTGTTTGCCTTCCACTAATGAGCACTCAGCAAGTTACACTGTGATTGTAAAATTTTCTTTTTAATGTGTATAATTTAATTGCATCCCTTAAATAAATAAATAAAAAATACTTCATTCGCAGATTTTACTAGTAGAGATCATGCATCCGTGACCTCTAGTTACATACTAGATTGAGGTTAAATTAAAGTTCACTTTCGTAAGCGTAGCGTAGCGTAGGATTTCGGTGACCTTGATTATTAAAACGCTTATATGCCTCACTGCATTCGATATTAAGAGCAGTATGTAACACAAAAAAATGCACCGTGCCCATAGGTACTTGTACAATGAAATGGCGTCATTCTTGTTTAAGGCAACTTGTTTTTAAAGTTGCGGTCTGCGTTACTACTTTTAAAAATTATAAACACTGTAATTTGTGGAGAGGTGCTTGATTCCACATTGTTGCTTTTCCAACTTGTAGTAGTTCATATATTTACATTGTTGTCATAACTCACGTTGAAGGTACCATTAAAACTTTGTCAGAAATGGGCTCAGGATAAGTCAAACCGCAGCGGCAACAAAAGGCATAGCTATTATGCAGTCACATGTGATAGTTATCACTGATTGTTGTGATAAGTCGACACGCTATAGTACGGTACGTTGTGTTTACAGACGCGGCGGGTAACAATGGCTAGGTGTGTGCGCGTCCACGCGGCTTGGATACGTATAGAGGTGTTTTCAGGCAAGCGTCGCTCGTAGCAGTCGTAGCTGCAGGCAGTCGCGTTCCGCATGCTCGCCAGACCCCACGCCCCACGCGCGTCTCACTTGCTACGAGCTACGCCGTAGCACGTCCTGGACTCCTGTTGTCGTAGCCAACTTGTACAGAAACTCTAAAATAAAAATTACATATTATAGCTCCATATGCAGACTTATTATAGTTGTTCAGTGTGTTTCTAGTTTGGATTTTAAAATTATTCCGTTAAAAAACTCTTTATACAGTGCTAAATGATAGTAAATAAAAAAAATCTATCATTGATCTACTCGCAGTAATCATGATTGTGAACTAGTGTGTGTTTTATGAAGTTTGAATGTGTGTATACTAATAATATAGACTTTTCATATTGGTAAGTAATCACATAAAAATTATGTATAAATAAATTAAACCTTAATGTCCTAAATGTTTTCCCTAATGTTTTTTTTAGTCTAAGTAAGCTAGATGGAAATAATAACATAGGTTAACAAATATGGTAATACGGATCTTTGCTTCCTGTTGACTGAAGGGTATCTGCAAAAGAAATAAATTAGATGTGTAATAATTCTTAATATATCATTATCGAAACGACTTCGTATCTATATATTTAAATTACGGTTATACTTGCTCTTGAACAGATAAAACGATACAATTCTCTTAAAACTATGGTGTACTAATGTATTTAAATGTATGATTAATTGAACATCATTCGTTTTGAAAGCTCTTTAAATTGATTTAACGTATTTTTTTTATTTTAAAATGGGCAGAGATCTACTTCTTTCTATGGATAATATTATGGAATCACTTGTGAAATATAATATGTACTGTTGGTCAAACACATTACTACTATATCAATAAAGCAATCCATCAACATATAAAACTAATTCCTATTAGCAAAAATAATATTGAAAACAGAAAATTTGTGCCCAATATATCATTTTATCTCATAACTTTACGGTTGCTTTTCCCTATCCAATAAGAAAGCGCGATCCATCAAACAACGTGATAGGTTAATTCATATTTTGGGAAAAGGGACAGTATTTTTATTAAGACACATGTTTTATGGTATTGTAGATTGTACCACAAACTGAACTTTAGACTTTGTTCACACAAGTCAATCTGTGAGTTAATATGAACATACGTGAACGAAAAATAAAAAGAGCGACCTAGAGGTACAATCTGTATTGATCTTAAAGAACATCTTAAACAATCTTTAAATCCTTCTAAACCCTTCTATCCTATTAAACCCTTTTGATGCTATTATCATACCTGTTTAATTTGTCGCAATTACTTACATAGCAAAAGGTAGTTAATTTACACACATTACGCACATTATTATCTAGTATTCTTATTAACCCCTCGCAATAAGCTAAATGCTTGTATTACAAGCGGCGAGTGGTTTCGAACCGGCAACCACATGATCGAAAGTCCGATGCCCTCTTCTCGCATTTTATTAGTATTAATTCATTCATCAACCTCAATTATTTAAAACTGTTGCGTCCTCTTCAACGTGAAATCTTTGTAATAATCGAACTAATGCAGTCTAACCGCTAACCACGATTGTGTTGTGTACAGCCTTGTGTAATTAAGTGAGAGATGGAATGCAATATGTTTACATGGATGTTGAGTCAATATTACATAGGTATACCTAACGTCCATACAAAGATTTTTACAAAATCTGAATATTTATAATAATTAAATATTCATTTTCATAGGTAATTTGCTTGATCTTAAATTTATAACCGTATAGGTGGGTATTTTTCTCAATCCTGTAGGTATTAGCGGAGGGTTATATATATATTATAATAATAATAGAGATAGGTATTTAGTAGTAGTAGTAGTATTTAGTTTTGTAGTATTCTTTAGGTACTTTGAGAATACATTTACTAATTTATATATAGACAGATTATATTACAGTGATAAACACAAAATCAGGCAAGTAGTGTCCTATAATACTTTTGTGATAATATTGTATGTGTACCCTCCCTTTTTTAGCTTATAAGTTGTTGGTAAAGCTGTTTGATAACCAGAAGGTATTGATGTCAAATATTGAAAGTTATTACCTATTTTGTTCAAGAGCTTCGCTCTATAAATTCGGTGGATTAAGCGACAAATTGCTTTCGATTTATATGCTTGATTTACTAAACCATTGAAGTCGGAGGGCCACGGTTAAATTGACATGATATACAAAAGAGGATGCAAAAGACATAGCGAAGTTGAAATGGGTCGAGTAGTGGGTCGGTTGAACACACATTTGAGTATTTCAAACAGTGTAATGTACAAGACGTTCCAAAAGTTTTGGAGACAAGGTAATTTAGCGATATTTATGTACTAGCTAGATACTAAAAGGTATGTTGAATTTTATACGTTTCTTGACACAATCTGAGGCTGTCCGGTATTTGACCACGTATGAACGACGTACGACAGTAAATATTAAAAGGTTGTAAACTTTATCACATCACGTGTCCGATTATTGTACGATAATACACAGCTACCAACGTTTTCTAATAAAGTATTGGTAATGGGTTTATTAATGGAGTTTTTAAATACTTTTTATTTGTGATTTACACAGTGGTTAGGCAATATTTCTGTCTAGGTATAATATACTTACTTAACCTCATGAATACGATAATAAAATCTATACTTAAGCTTTATGCCCAGCACAAAAATATTAAAATTCAGTGGATTCCATCACACATTGGCATTGAGGGAAATGAGAAGGCAGACCAGTTAGCCAAATTAGCGTCATCAGATGGCACTAGTATCCTGATAGAACCGTACCATTCTGATCAGATTCCTATAATTAAAAACTGGTGTCTAGATGAATGGAAAGAATACTTTGATATTCGTTCGCGCGAGAAAGGTATATGGTATAAAACGATCCAATCACAACCGCGATACCATCTTTGGATTGATTTATCTAAACATTCCAGAGCTGACTTAACGTTACTGCTACGCCTTCGTTCCGGACATATGCCGCTTAACCATTTTGCACATCTAATAGGCAAGTCACCGACCCCAAACTGTAATGTATGTAATGACCGCGAAGATACATATCATATTTTAGCTAGATGTATTCGAAACAATTCGTTGAGAAGATCACTACACTCCGAAGCGAGTCTTTCTGACCCTCACTCCATACATGTAATCGCAATCCTAAATATGGTTAAATCAGCCCTGAAAGACAGATCAAACCTTGACCAATGAAATAGTTGTATAAGACTTATTGTAACTTCACTAATTGTATACATACAGAGCGACATATTCGCAAAAGCGAAAAAGCTCTTTAAAATAGATTAAAAAAAAAAAAAAAACCTCATGAAATCATCTCAATATTATAAAGCAATGTAAAAATAAAGTAATAAGCTTTACTCGCCTCCTATTAGGGACTTAAACATACCGGCAAACTGTTGGTGTACACCTCTATACAGATATATATGCTTTATATAAGTAGAAAGAAAGACAACTTCTGAGATAAAGAAAACTAAGTGAATTAATTCCAAGTAAATAAGAATTTTCGTATGAAAAAATGGATGTTCAGAGGCCTAAATCACTTTGCCACCATAAAAACGTTTAGGTACGTTACAGTATACTTGTAATCCTCACGGAGTAAAATTTAAATTCCGCAACTAGATTTCTAGGTTGTCATCACGTTAAACAGAATTTGTTAATAAAATGAGCCCCAATGTTTTTGGGTACGAAAAAACCAATTTAGCCAAAGGGGCCAAGCAACCACTTTGACATATCCCGGTCGCACTTCCATTTTCGAGGACCGCTATATATTAGATGTTTAGCATATTATGTAGCTATCAGTTCAAATTATTGCGTTACGTTTTTCGTTGTATTTCCAATAAAACAGTTCATGATTTGGAAAGAATATCAAAACACGTGTCTTTTTAATGTACCTAAATGGAGAAACCGCGTATTATGTTACGTTGCAGTTTCACCGTTAATATTACGGCTAAACGGTGCTTTTAAAAAGGCATTTTCCACTATTATATTCTATTATTACTATTCTACAGGAGTTTATTGGATTTATCGTCAAAGACTCGCAATGCACTGCATTATCGAGTTACTTAAGCTTGGTATAGTAGTGGTGAATGGAAAGTTATCGATATTCTTGATTTAAAAAATAGAAGACTCTCCATTCATCTGTTTATTTTTTATGAAGGTAAGTTCGTGCATAGCTTTCTTGTTTAAACATTTTTTTTGACTAGTCAATACAGAGTAAAAATGAATGTAAGTGAGTTGAGCGAGCGAAGTTATACGCTTCAGTGACGTTCAAAGTAAGTTTACGGCTATTATATTTGCATCGAAATCTTTATTTACTTAACGGTAACGGCAACTGAGCACCCTGTGTAGCAACTCTAAGGTTTCTAGCAATATAAACATTTCTGCAAGTGAAAAATATTTGCTATCATTTTTTTTTAAGTTCTAGGCTTACAATAAAACATGAACTGCAAAAGCTGGCATAATTTATTTATTTTCTTTTACTATAGATATTATTTCTTCGGATAGAGCCTTTAGGATTGCCTTTGCGTTCTATTGTCACAGTTTAATAAAACACACTGCTTATAGCGTTCACGGTGTTTGATTAAGGTATAGGTACCTACTTATTAAAAGTAAACAAATTTCTTTTAGATTTTTATGATCATACAAATAAAGCATCATAATAACGCAACATGAAAAGAATTCAGGTTATTGTGTTATCGCTATATACATTTAAGAAAGACCTTGTAAATTGAGAGCACGAGAATTTTATTTTAGGCTTGCTTGGTAAATAAATACACAGAAAGGTATAAGGCGATCACAACTGTAGATTTATTATCATTATCAATTTATGAACAATAAGAGCTTATTTTGCAAGTTTATTATTTTCAAGATAAATAATGATGTGCAGGCAACCTTGCCAAACTTGTAACTATATTTATCGTTCTTAAATTTTTGTGTTGTCATTCATTTATTAATGTTGACTTAAATTGCAGTTGCCCCGGGCGCAATTTTAATTAATTGAAAGCATGTCGCAAGTGGTAAAAGTGTTCCAACAAAAATATTTTAAGGTGAACGAGTTGGATGTATGTCGAAGTTATTTTAGCAAAGCATAGTAACTCCAGGCGTTAATTTGCAAGGTGGTCGTGATGAAGGTGAAGCCCTTGGGAGAGGAATTGATATAGAAGAAGTTTGAAACAGTATTGAACGTAACGTGGATTGAAAATGCGTGCTCAAGTAATTAAAAGATTTTAGACATACTTGACAAATGTTAACGAGTCGTTAAATAATTTGTAACACAACACAAACTGTTGTGTCACAAAATTATTACGGTGTTAAACTTTGTAGGTATGGATTCAATTTGGTGGAAAGACAGCATCAATAAAAGAAATTGTCTACGTTGTGATATAAGCAAAAAACATTTGAGGCTTGAGAATGAAAACCCGCGGTATCCTTTATGTCTACGTATCTCCAGATACGACAGGCAAAGTGTAATTTATTCCAATACCAGTCTTAAAGGCTAGAATCTTTACAAATAAACGACATGTTGTTGAGTCACCTTGAATTCTTCGGGCTTTTACAAGCTGAATTCGGAGTACCAAGTACTAACCTAGATTTGCGTATGAATATCTGTTTCACGAAGTTTGCTGACGAGTAAAGTTACGGCTAGATGTCTCAAAAGTAATAAAGTGTTTGGTATTACTTTTATAACAGACAATATCTAGAGAATCTTTATACGTCTATAGGTTATTTTATTGATGTTAAGAAGTTAGTGAAATGTTACCGTTTTTTTTGTATATAATGATAGTTACAGGATTCTTATTTAAGCAATACGATTATTTAATGAGCACATTTTTTATATTGTATTGAGAAAATTACAAAGTAAACATTTACGAATGGTCTTTAGGTAGGTACTATAAAACGGATTTTATGTTCTCGGCAGCTGCACTATAGGTCAGTATAGGTACTTAGGTCTCTACCGACGCCGACGTGGCAAGGCCATTACCCGATTTTCGGTATTATATTCATGACTTTATTTATTCAGACTTGGATATGATAGAAAGATAAAATCTGTGAACGGTCTGAAATTTCAGGATTTAATGATGAAAATATACGTCAGTAAAATTCGTAAAAGAGTTAAAATAAACTCTTTTACGAATTTTTCTGACGTGTACATACAAAAATATACTGATCAAAATAATCGAAATGAGTTCTATTACCGGTACAGAACAACTCAAAGAAATATCCGCAGTGGTTTAATTTTTTTCCTGTAATAAATATGTTATCCAACAAATAGGAATTTTCCTTTCATGTGTTCACATTATTGTAAAATATGGAATGTAATAGCTTTACCAACTGAACTGGGCTATTTCGTTTAATTTTGTTAATGCCACCCAATAGGCAATATTTTAACATAAAATGAAAATAATTACGTGAAAAGGTTTCGAAGGTCGTTCGCAAGGACTATTATCTCATCATTGGGAATATTTTCAGGTATTAAAGTCGCAAGAGTCACCAGTAAAAGTATAAATGTTATCAAGAGACTTTCAGCTAGACGCTAGTTAACCTACAATTGGAAATTAATTAACTTTGTTAATTACATAACCGACGATAGCTGTTATTACTAGAGTTTTAATGATAGTGCGCCCTTCATTAGAAAACTTGATGTTTTCTATAAAATATTACAACATGTCGAACTTTCCATAAAGATGAATACATAATGAAGTTTCGTGACATTCGTATTGGTTTCGTTATGATGTTTACTTTTATTGCTTGTGATAAATTGGGCACACATGTTTGAAAACACACTCAAAGCTGAACTTGTGAAACCGGGACGTATGTTTGACCGTCATTTAACACTAATATTCACGTTACACCTACTACAAATTGCAATTATCGATATTCTTGATTCAATTAACACATACCTATTGTAGGAGAATATAAAAAAATCTGATGGTATCGCTTTGTCTGTCCTCCAGTCATATGACACTACACACTTGAATTTTCACCCTAATCGAAATGGTATAAACCACAGAAGAGATAAATTCTCTTCCGTGGTTTAAACAATAAGTAATCTTAATAGTGGCTATAGTAGGGTTAACCGTACAAAAGGGTATGAAAGGTAAAGGGTAAGTTATCAGTGATGGCCGTAAAACGCGTATTGCTGATAAAATTTGATCTTGATTTTTTATTACTGTTAAACCATACTTTGACGCTACCTATGGAAGTAGTAACGTGGGATTATAAATTAAAGTTCCAATGTCATATATATAGATGATATAATTATGTCTGCAAACTGAAACGTGCAGTTTAGGTACATAATTTAGTACCTATAGATATTGAAATAGTTATTGGCCTTGCGTTATTAAAAAGTTAATCATGGATGAATATAAATACCTAGGTACTATTTAAAGCTGTAAAAATGTATTGGTTTCTCTTAGGCTGTTAGGTAATCAAATAAGCTTTACTGAGTAGCTAGAGTAGAAGCAACATACTTACTGATGACACTGGTGTTCAGTTTTTTTAGAAAATAAATTGCTAGCTCGCCCGCTGCGAATTCTATCTACAGTAAATTTAATTTATTTTAGCCTTTTTGTACTTTTATTATGCGGTGCATCCAAAGAATACAAATTTAGCACCAATTTTTTAAGCACCTTGGGTTTCAGCACCTGATCTATTCCACTTACAGCACCAATAGGTATATTTATTAGCACATTGAGCACCAAGCAAATATACCTATTGGTGCTGTAAGTGGAATAGCTTAGGTGCTCAAACCATAGGTGCTCATAAAATTGGTGCCAAAAGAGGAATACTCCGAATTGTTGCTCATCATCATCATCGTTCACAGCTTTTATTATCCCACGTCTGGGTATAAGCGTCCATTCCTTAATGCAAACCATCTCTGTTCCTTGCCTTTTTTATTTACTATGTTTTAAATACCATCAATCAACCTGGACACCGGACGTTTTACGATAAATCTTTAAATTTCTGTTACTATTTTAATGTTAACTAAAGATTTTTTTCAGTTTAAAAAATATATAAAACATACGTAAACTAAGGCATTTTTAATAAATATTTATATCCCTACAAGTAAGAGTTTCCCACAAATTACAAAATAGAAGTTATGTGTGTAGTTATAAACTAAGTTAGGGAGACCGTTTCATATATTTTAATCTGTATTAAAAGGAACACTGAGGTTGTTTAATCTGCTTTCAAGCTAAAATGGAAACAATGCAATTAGGTAGGCTGTTAATGGAATTAATTGGGGGCACATTATCGTACGTCATTAGATAAAGTGTTGGATAGGATCATTTGAAAGCATGAATATTATCTAGTACCTCCTCATATTAGAGCTATAAGTTATTCTTCAGTGTAATTGTTAATAAGTTCAATCCCAGATTATGTAATTTCCATTAAAAATATATCACTAGAAGTTAAGTATCTGAGTCTAGAATTGTGGACAGTTGACAGTGAGTTGAGCTTGTTACCATTTCATAATTGAACTTCTGAAGCCTTAGGCACACAGAGAGATAAAATCAAAACCGAAATATATTATATATCATGTAGGTCTGTAACAATAATAAACCTAAAGCGTTTAATCGTAACATACGAGGCGCCTTTCACTTTGTTAAATATTGGAGAGGAACCGGCAAGAATCTATGTTTGTGGTTCAATTTTGTGATTTCAATTACAATTTAATATTGTTAGACGTTGTTCGGTAATTTTGAAGACTATCAATAACCTTTATGATACATAGAGATTGGAGTGGAATTATATTATGAATGGTTTCAGTAGGTACCAGAATTACTCTTCTAAGAATAACAGACACAATACAATTTTGAAGCGGCGGTAGCCTAATCGCTATAGCAGAGACTGGCAATCTTGTGGTCGCCGGTTTGAAACTGGGTGAGTTGCACTTGAACGTGAACTCACTCGTAATATATTTTTTTAAGTTAAAAAAAACAGTGACCATCAGGTGACGTACTTATCCGTAGTACGACACAGGTAAAGGGTCAAAAGTTTTATTTTTATTTCTCAAGACTTCCAAATGAATATCTCCTGAGTTCGTAGATTTAGGGCTTACCTTTACCTAAAGTTTATGTTGTAGTTAGCCGCACTTTTTAATCTATTACAGTTTTATCGACATTTCTGTACATAAAATGATTTATTTCTTGTTCTAACAGCAGAAATTGCCGTAATGTTTAGGGACTATTGTATACTTTAATAATAAGAACATTAATTTATTTCATTTTGTTCTTCAGGGTTCTATCTATATCATAACCATAATACAACAGAATCGGTTTAGCTATTTAGGCTTGAAAGCGTAACTAAACACACCTTCGCAGGTATAATATTAATATATATAGTTATTATATTTTATAAAAATAATCACTTAAGAAGACTATCAAGTACTTCCATTATGATGTGATAACTGGGCCAACGGAAAAAGATAATTGACACTTTTTTGTTTTTGATATTTATTACACAAATTCGTTTCAACGGCTTTATTAACCAGAAGTTGCAAGAAAAGAATTAAAATTATTTCTTGTATGTAGAGTTGTAGATAGACATATTTATATACCTACATTGTGACAATGTAATAATAGCCTGTTCCTTGAACTTCAGTAGTTGTTTATCATATTTAATGAACATCAGCGCGTGTTAGGAGCGGAATCATCTGGAGACAAGCATAGGCATCGTCTTCTAGTAAAGACGTATAAAATAAATAAATGTAATATATATATATATATATATCTAAATACAATGCTAAGCATTACAGAAACAATTTACGACATCAAGGGAAAACACAAAAGTTTGAAGCGTTCATTGAAATACTTTGAGAGTAACCCAACGATGGGGTGAACTTTGCTTTTCGCCATCCGTTGAAGCCTGTCACAAAAACTTACCAAGTACATTTTAAGATGTTGAACCGAGGTAAATTTAGGTTTTTTAAGCAAAATTTGAAGTGTTATTCACCGTTAATCCACGTCCTTATGACAATAGAACTGGTTTACACTCTGTATTGACATTTCGAAAATATCATATTTAGGTCACCTATATAACTTCTATTACAATTAACTGCTATGGTATAAACATCAGAAAAAATGTTTTAAAAACATTTAATTAAGGTGTATCATTTTATTTCAGTTTCTGTGTCATTAATAAATATGCCTTTTTTACTATTTTGATCTTAATTTAAAATAATTTGTTTGTATTTAACGTTGTTTTTTAGTTGAGTGGAATATAATTCGACATTTACAAATAAACAATACAAGGGTCTCACACATTGTCATATTTTACAAAAAAAAGCTTTTTCAAATCTCTGGAGGGTCCCGGTTCTTAATATGTTAATTTGCCCAAGTAAATTCTACAGGCGCGCTATTGCGTTTCTTGTACTTTTAATTGCAAGTGTTTTTAAGCATAGAGATTTATTAAAGCGTTGAAACTGCTGCATATTCTCTCGCATAAGATCACAAGATCATTAGCAACTTATGTTGAACGTGCGCTATTAAAGTTTTAAAAAGAAAAGTTACGCTATAAA
The DNA here is from genome assembly GCA_958496365.1 of Subacronicta megacephala. Taxonomy (NCBI): domain Eukaryota; kingdom Metazoa; phylum Arthropoda; class Insecta; order Lepidoptera; family Noctuidae; genus Subacronicta; species Subacronicta megacephala. The sequence goes on from OY292518.1 coordinate 9,317,259, forward strand.
GCAAATAGTATTTTAAATAATAATTCTTTTGAGGTCTGAATGCCGCAGGTCAAACCATTCAAGTTAAAATATAGGTATATTCATCCATAGTATGGCGCACTATGAAAAAATCTATAGGTACCTTTAAAGTAAACAAGCTTTCCGCCCCCGACTTTGCCCGTGTGGACTATACGTTTTCAGCTGTTCGTTTCTTCCCCTTATTTTAACCCCTCCAAAAGCCTAGTAGCCTACTTATGTCTATTCTTAAGTTTTATTCTATCTCAGTACTAAATTTCACAAAAATCTGTTGAGTGGTTTAGGCTTGAAGCGTAACAGACAGACAGAGTTACTTTCGCATTTATAATAAGTATTAGTGGGGATAGGGATAATATGATTACGAAAAAAAATTAAGTTAATCTTAATTCTTAATTCATGCTGCATATTTAATGAACTATTCCTGTATTTAAGATTATTACAGACTAAACAAACTTCTACATTCTTGTAAAACAAAACAAATATACTTCTTAAAGAAATATCAAGGTAGGCGGTGTCATTGATATTACAGTTAATACACATTGTATATTCGTGTTGGAGTATGTTAATATTTAAACTGGGCTTATGTATGTAAGTGGGTTATGCGGCATCACCACGATGTTACAATAAATATGGATGTGGGTCGTAACGAGATTGGACCCCAATTAACTAGCGAGCCAAAGAAAATCTTGCAAAAACTCAATTATGTAACAGGATGTCCTGAGATCCATTAATATTGCATAATTTTTTTTACGCGGCTCCGAAAACAGCAAATTACAGGACAGTGGCTTGAATTTCAATATTATGTTCTCACATTATGTGACTGCAATCAAGAAAAATGCGGAAACCGCTCAATTGACTTAATTGACTGGACAAATACAATGATTTATGATCTAAATCAAAGTATAAAAAAGAAAGCCTAAGTATAGGTATAATATATTCCCAAGACAGTTTCTCGGACAGATGATTTAAGTTCACGAGGATTGTGTATGATAGACATTTTTTCCTTAGAATCTAGACGAGATCTAGATTTTGCATTAAAAAACGACACCCTCACATTTATTTCAATCACCCCTGGAACCTACTACTGAATACTATATAACATATAAAATAGCAACAAATCATAAATGGGCTATTTAAAACTACAAACAATTTCAGCACAAAGTAATTATTGTTATGAAATAGATTGAAAAACGGAATTAATATTATTTGCTATCAAGTCGGCTATTTACGTAGGATCAATAAGCTCTGGTCATCATATAATTCCTATTGATCAATTATTAATTAACTTCACTTAGCCAATTAATTTAACATCAATATCATAATTACTTTCTACTTACGTCAAGAATATTAGAATAATGGATTTGTGATTACATATTTTATATTGTCTTCATCTTATTCTTCTTTCTAAATGGTAGTTTGTTTAGTATATTTCCTTATGAATTCCGGTAGATTGCGTTATGTAGGTAGGAGTAGGAGAGTAGTCTAGTACAGCTTTTATTGGCTACTATTTAAGGTGATTGTAAACTCAAAAACCCCTAATGATATACCGTCGTAATAAAAAAATATAACTAAAGCAACCTGATGATGTGAACTGTTTATGATTTCTATTAAGTATTCATTAAATAAGCATTTTATAATATTTAACACCCTGCTTCATTTGGTCGACTGATATAAAGTACATTGTATTTAATAACTCAAATTTCAGAAGGTAAAACAAATATGCTGAGATTAGATAGTCAGCAACGGCAAACTTTGTGCGAGATATCAGCATTTCGTTCAATGAATGAAACTAGGTATTTATGGTACCTACTTACTTTAGGAAGGTAGTTGGGCCAGACAAATAGATGATTCAACTCTGATAAAACGATTCATTAGCCATAAACTTCAAACATACACGATCATTCAGCACATTTAACACGAGTTATATCTGTCATCCGTCCCACTAATCGTTTTCTAACTAAAAGATTGTGCCAAGATGAAAAAAAAAACAGTACATTACCTTACGATGTACAATAATAATATCATGACTATGTTTATAGTAGCCGTATTGTAGCACTTTAGGGGCCGTCCATTGTTTTTTTTTGGTATTTTTTAGCCCCCCCCCTGGTGATACTTGGTGAGGTTTGAGACTACCCCCCCACCCCTATATCACGTGTTTTTTTTAGTACCTACAAATAATGTTATTTTATAAAATAAATACACGTGATATATTACTACACCCCCCTTGTGATATTTCTTGATTTTTTATGGACCCTTCCCCCCCCCTTTCGAGGATCACGTGATTAATGGACAGCCCCTTAACGTAAAACATTAGCAGAAAGCAGATATTCTGAATGCAGGAATCAATGATCGAACGCTCCCTTAGCCAGGTTGACATCAACTTAAAACAGTTATTGGAGACTTCTGGATTTAGATATTTTCCATGATAGTCCCAAAAACTTTAGAAAGAAAATAATAAAACCAAAATCTGAAAGCCAAAAGCCAAATTCCAGTATGACTAAATAGGCATGCTCAATTTTTATTGTTTGTAATTTTACTTTTAAATTTAATTTTAATTTTGAAATTTTTATTCGTTTCAAGTTGGACATTAAGTGTAGGTATGTTGTTATTATTAGTGCTCTATAATTTTAATTCAAATTTTGTAACTACCCATAATATAACGTGATTTATTTAAACACAGGTGAACTACATGTACTTAGTTATAGTTGTGAATGTAGTGCTCGTCTATAATTGATGCAACCACTAGACCAGATCACTGTTAATATTATTATTGTTAATGTTCTGTTGTTGATGTGCGTATATAAATGAATACGAGGATCACACGACGCAATTGACATATGCGGATATTTTAAAGCAATATAACAATCGTCAAATTTTCACTGAATCAATGAAAATTCGGTGCTCGCTTATATATGGTTTATATTTAAACATTATTATAAAATACAAGAAATTTTCGTTCATCATGTTTTTATGGATAAATCTGATGGCTTTGAACTTTTATTTCCCAAAGAAATTTTCATTCCATCGACGATGTACGATCTCTGGAGGCATGTCAGTAGCTACATTTTCGAGATCCCATATTTGGATACTAAAACAAGATTGGGAAACGAGAATAGATTAAAAAAAGCTTCTCAAAGACATCATCTATCATAACTCTAGACTGGCACGCCGTAAATTCAACTTAAGGTGAATATACAGAAAAAGAAATTGTGTAACGTTTTCCAGAGATAATAAATTAAGACCTACAGTCGGAGGACCTTGTAGAAGAGATATTATTAAATTAATTTTGAGGACAACAACAGTATTTAAATGAGAATTTGTTGCTGAGGCCTTTCAGTGACAGATGACGGATACAATTATATACATTATAATCATGTACATAAACATTGTTTGAGGCATGTACAAATTAACAACAGACTAACAATAACAAATAACTACAATGTTGTACTTGAGTAATAAAGGACATAATAATTAATGAAAGTCAGGCGGTTGTTCTTGTTTCGGACGTTGGAAAGGCACACACACGCAATACTTTCCATTTTTTTAGTGCCACAATCGTAAAGGAATAGGTAGAATTTAATGGAGCTATCTCTAGCTTCCAAGTTTCCTAACAGGCAATCAAATATGACAAATTTATGTTAAAAGTAGTAAAACGTTTATTGCAATTGAACCTAGAGTTACCCAAAAAATAATAGCAAGCACCTAATATACCTTTATTCAAAACGTGTAAAATCGATAAAAATATACTAATTAGGGTTTTTTACAAAATTAACAGTTATATAACATATAACATTCTAAAACTAATAAGGCGAGACGTCTTTGAAGTAAATGAGATCAAAGTTAGAGTTAAAGCATATATTATCTCTTATAATCCACGTAGGGAAAATGAGTCTCCTAACTTTACTTGTCATCCCAACTAACATATTCCATTCCATTTGAAATCATTCATCATCATCATCGGTCGGTCCATCGTGTCGCAGGGCGTCCCACACTACGTTTGCCCAAACGCGGTCTCCACTTTAGCACTTGTCTGCTCCAACGATCATCTGTCCGTCTGCAGACATGGCCGGCCCACTTCCACTTCAGCGTGCTTATTCTTCGCACAATGTCGGTGACTTTAGTTCTTTGGCGAATGACTTCGTTACGAATTCTATCCACCAAAGAAACTCCGAACATTGCTCTCTCCATTGCACGCTGAGCGACCTTGAATTTGTGGACCAGTCCAATAGTGAGTGTCCACGTTTCGGCTCCGTAAGTCATCACGGGTAGGACGCACTGGTTATAGACCCTGGTCTTTAGGCATTGTGGGATCGACGATTCAAAGATATCACGCAGCTTCCCGAATGCCGCCCAGCCCAAGCGTATTCTTCTGGTCACCTCCTTCTCGAAGTTGTGCCGCCCCAGTTGTATAGTTTGGCCAAGATATATGTATTCTTGCACAACCTCGAGGGCAGCGCCATTTACGTAAACAGGTCTCGGGGTGACATGATCATTGTACATGACTTTGGTTTTATCCAGGTTCATCCCGAGACCCACCCGCCGCGAAGAATCGCCAAGACTGTTCAGCATCACCTCCGGCTCCTGCAGAGATTCTGTCATGATGACAATGTCGTCCGCAAATCGGAGGTGCGAGATGTACTGACCGTTAATATTGATGCCTCGTCCTTTCCAATTAAGCGTCTTAAAAACGTCCTCCAACGCGTTTGTGAACAGTTTCGGAGAGATGACGTCTCCCTGTCTTACACCTCGACGCAGTTGGATTGGTTTTGTGCTTTGATCTTGTACTTGGACGGTCATCGTTGCGGCCTTATACAGACATTTCAGCACCTCAACGTATCTGCAGTCGACAAGGCATCTCTGCATGGACTCCAGTACAGCCCAGGTCTCGACGGTATCGAAGGCTTTCTCGTAGTCCACATACGCTAGGCAGAGAGGCTGATTATATTCCTCGGTCTTTTGGATGATTTGCCTGAGGGTGTGTATGTGGTCCACGGTGCTATAGCCTTTCCGAAACCCGGCCTGCTCCGGTGGCTGGAAGTCATCGAACTTTTGGGCGAGACGATCCGAGATAACTCTCGAAAACAACTTATACACATGGCTCAGGAGTGATATGGGGCGATAGTTTTTAAGGAGCGTGTTGTCGCCCTTTTTGAAAAATAAAACCACCACGCTCCTGCTGCATGCCTCCGGTGTCATACCAGTGTGGATGACGGAATTGAAGAGCTTAGCAAGCTCTGTCAAGACAGGTGTTCCTCCTGCCTTGAGCAGCTCCGTGGTTATTCCGTCATCCCCTGGAGCTTTGTTATTATGAAGCTGTCCGAGAGCTATTCTAATCTCACCCATGTCAATATCGAGAAGCTCATCTGTGAGGTGGCGTGTAAGTCTGGCCCGTGGATCATCCGCGCCGTGGGCCTGTGGTGGGCATGTTTTTTGAGAGTATAGGTCTCCGTAGAACTTTTCGACTTCAGCGAGTATCTCTGGCTTCGAGGTGACGGTGGTGCCCTGTAACGTTCTGAGTTTCGTCAGGTGACAACGGGAAGTATGCTGCTTGGCGAACACCTTTGAGCCTTTGTTCCGTGCTATAGCTTGCTCAATGGCTTGGGTATTCGCGCGCCGATTATCGCCTCTTATCAGCTTTTTGACCTCCCTGTTAAGTACCTGGAGCTCAGACTGTGTGGCATTTGTAAGTTCTCGTCGTTTCCTCATCAAGTCTAGAGTCTCACTGGTGAGTGCCGACTTACGTCCATTTCTCTTAGGTCGAAAGTGTTTATACCCCACCTCACGGATGACATGTACCAGGCCATCGGTGGCGTCGTTTAAGTCCTCTGTGGTTTCCAGCATGGCGAATCGGTTCTGCAGTTCGAACTGGAAGCTTTCGCAGCCAGCTTCGACCTGGGGCAGTGTTGGTCTAAGAGTCGACCTCGTTAAGCGCGCTCGTTCGATTTTGACCTTAATATCCAGAGTGCCTCTTACTAGTCGGTGATCACTTCCGGTATTGACCCTGTTGATCACAGAGACATCTCTGAATATCTGGCGCTTGTTGGACATAACGAAGTCGATCTCGTTCTTGGTCACGTTATCAGGGCTTCGCCAGGTCCACTTCCTTTGAGGCTTCTTCTGAAAGAAAGAGTTCATCAGAAAAAGCCCCTTAGCCTCGAGAAAGTTGACCAGCATTTGCCCCCTGTGATTTCTGCGCCCATAGCCGAATGGACCCACTCTCGATTCGCCACTCTCTTGTACTCCCACTTTAGCGTTGAAGTCACCCATAACAACAGTGTAGAATGTTTTGGTACGAGACATAGCTTTTACTATGTCTTCGTACATGGCCTCGACTTCGTCGTCAGGGTGTGCGGACGTTGGGGCATACACTTGTACGATCTTCAGGGAATACCTTTCTGTTATCTTAAGTACAAGGTATGCCACTCTTGCCGACACACTGCCTAGTTCCACAATGTTGCCCTTGAGTGACTTGTGGACCATAAACCCGACGCCACCTTGGGATGGTTGGTGTCCCTCTCGGAAGTAGAGTAAGTGGCCACTATCGAGGGTTATCGTTTCCTCACCCTGTCTTCGGAGCTCCGACAGTCTCACGATGTGCCAGTTAATATGACTTAGCTCTACTTCCAATTCAACGAGGTGCTCGTTCAGCCGCAGAGAGCGTCCATTAAACGTCGCCAGGTTGAATTTGCGATGTTGGTACCCTGCCGTCGCCCGGGGATTCTTAGCACCCCCCACCGCACCGTTACCGTGGCCGGTACCGTGGCCAGGAATAGTGCAGTTACCGGGAACTGGGGGCCGTAAATCGGGGATGCTCAGCATTGAGGGGATTTGCCATAGTCACCACGCTTGGCAGGCGGGTTGGTGACCGCAGTTTCTGGAATGCTTTCGCTAATAGTGCTGCTGCCCACTATCAGGTTTGGCATTTGGGAGCATTCCAGCTTAAATCATGGTTATACCGCCATGTAACGGTTGCCGGAGCTGAAATTGATGGGTAGATCTTATTAACCCATATTCCGGCTTGTATCCTTTAGTCGCCTTTTACGACACCCACAGGAAGAGAAGGGGTGGCCTATTCTACTGCCCGGGTCCACACGGGTTTGAAATCATTCACCATGTTATAATATAATGGTTACCTTTTTTCTGTTTATCTTAATTATATAATGTAAGTGTAGGACTTATCTTTGTGTTCTCGGATATACCTATGATGAAAGAAATTTACTATAATTATATAGAGACTGAATGGAAATTGGTTCAGCGATGGTGTGGTTTATCAATCGGAATTATGATTTCAGCCTGTTTGGCTAACACAAAGTCATTAGTTATAATATTTATTGTTGTTCTTCATCACAAGACAAGTACAAGACTCACAACTGGTTTAGGGCGTGACCTACCCATATACTCATAGAGAACCAATATGAATAAACCTAACCTATGTATACTTCTTCTTTCGGAAAAAGTTTCTCTTTAACCGACTTCAAACTTCCTAATTCGTCTAAATATTTTTTTATGTAGTCACCGATTACTCGAAGATGCCTTAACCGATTTGGAAAATTCCTTTTTATAATTATTTCTTTTTAATTAAATTCTCTTTTTTTCCCAGGTGGTACATACCATTAAGTTATACCGAAATCGGTCGAGCAGTTTTTAAAAAAACAACAAAATTCCATAAAAAATATACTTCGATGATATATTCATTAACTCCCAAACCTTGCTGCAGCAGCAGCAGCAGTGCGTTATTAAAACAAAATACATCTACTTTCCAGTAAAAAACTAGTATATAAATATAACTTTGATAAAAAAGTAAAACCGCCTCCCAAAAATAATAAAAAATATTTTATGTCTAAAACAGATTAGGAAGTTGGTGGTGAATGAAGAACCACTCAAATTTAAGCCACTGACTTCCGAAAGTGATTAAGACATAACATTATTTTTTAAGGCGGTTTATTAAAATATTGATAATAATACCTATATGCACGCCTTTGAGAATTATTATGATGAATAACATTTTAATGTTAAATGGAAAGGATTTGTATGCTTTAATATTTCAACAACAGCGTGGGCTCTTTCGAACAAAGTAACAACTCGTTAAATATACACTGCGCAATGCGCTCCATACAAACGTAGTTTGGCCCTTGCTTGGATTTTAAACAATGAAAGTCATTGAAATTTTGCAGTAACAATCTTATCATTAAAATACGTGTTCCTGTAGTATACAATTTCATTTCAATATACGGTTAAAAAGTTACACGAGCTCAAAGATTGGCAATTTTCGTTGAAAAACGGCCCAACTTTATGCTAGTATTTCTCGACAATGTGTCAATACAGAAACATTCTGATTCGAAAGAAACCCAGATAATATAGTGAATATATTTTAACAAGATTTTTTTTTACGTATTAACAATATTATGGGAGTAATCTCCAAAATTCGGAACATAAGAAATACGCGTGAAAATGTTGTAAATGTATTGTTGTTTCTCCTCTCGGGCACGCGTTCGCATCGCGAGGGATAGAGACAGTGACAACTGTGCAACATTGTTGCGTTCGCGAGGGACACTCCTCTTAACAGAATCAGGAGACTAGTTAGCATTCCTTAGTATGTATAACGATAATAAGCCCAATATGATTGTATAGAAGCCACATTATTACAACAGGGTGTGACTAGTATTGATTTGATTGAAAATAACATGCATTTTGTAAAACGAAAGATATGTAGGTAAAATGAGCAATGAAAAAAAAAAGATTACATTACTAATAAAGTTCTAAGATATAAGCGTTATAACTTTTTGGTGGGTTCCCGAAAAATGTGTATCGAAGGTGTGTAGGTATAGAATTTGTATGTCATATCGGTTTTTGACGTCACAAACCGTTAAAGGCGCTTTCTATCTAGCGTAAAATTAAAATGCCTAAATAACTTCCTATTTTAGAACCATTGTGATTTTGTTGATCGCCTCTATTAATGGTATACACTTTTATGAGACCATAAAGAAAACAATCAGGTTATCTATTGTAGAAGCACTACAACCACACAATAAAGTGAAACACAAAAGAACTCGCAGTATTAGGTTAAATCCTTTTGTCAGTTTTTTCGTCTAAAATAATTTGCGTCTGAAGAAATGTTTCTTTCAGCTAAGTAGATTATAAGCAGCTGAATGAAATGAAATTAAGGTTTTATTTTCTTCTCTGTATTTTAGGTGAAAATCTGTAGGCATTTTGGCAATCCTTAAGGATTGTCAATATTGCTTCTTTAGGTAATAATATACAGAGATGAGTCTAGAGCGATATACGCAGGAGGTTAATTTGTACTCCCGAGAAAATTTCTGTTCGTATATTTGTACTAGGCATTAGCTGAGCATTATGAATAGTGCGAGTGAAGTAACATTATTGGAATTGGTAACGTTATTTAGTGAATATCAGTTTCCACAGCACTGTAGCATGGATGTTATTGACATCGCTGATTGTGTAAGCATAGCCGTTTTGTGCTTACACGATCACTTTATGGTTCAATAAATAATAATCTTAATTAATTACCCATTTGCTTATGGATATATGATTTACGTTGTTCGTGTAGGTACCTACTTGTGTGTCAGAAATAATATCTATAAAAAGTCTTGCACTTAACTTATAGCTAAGTTCTATTATAATTAGCGCAATTAGACAGGTATGCATCAGTTAAAAGTTTAAGAGTCCAATTATAGAACACAAACGTAGACCAGCTGTAATATGTACTAGTGGCTTGATAATGTCTTTAATAAATTTAACAAGCATGGTGATATTTTGTTGACAACGTTTACTACGATGATATGATGCATGTGACAAAGTGTCCGTTTGAGGTAGTACAGTAACAGTTAGCGCCATATGACACTTGTACTGGAACTAGGTCACAGTAGTAAAGTTGGCTAGACGTGTAGTCAAATGGGGTAAACAGATAAAGTATGCTTTACCTAGTCGCAGACTGACACTTTAAGGCCCCGGTCCCAATAACAATCTGTCAGTAGATTAGCTTACAATAGATAGGATTTCGACGTAAGCTAGACAAGTAATGTCAAAATTCTATCTCTAGTAATCAAATCGGTAATTGGGACATGCTATTGGTGTATCATCTTATCAATCAATTAATGTAGATTTAAAAAAAACGGTATTTGGGTATTATCATCAACCCATTACATTGTCCCCATTACTGCTGGGTACGGGTCTCCTCTCATTACGAGAGGGATTAGGCTTTCCGTTAGCCTCTAGCCTACTGCGGGTTGGCAGACTTCACACGCCCTCAAGAAAATCTCTCAGGCATGCAGGTTTCCTCACGATGTTTTCCTTCACCGTTTAAGCGCGTGATAATTAATTATTAATACGCACATAACTTCGAAAAGTCAGAGGTGCGTGCCTTGGATTCAAACTCGAGACCTTTGACTTGGCAGTCCAATGGTCATATCACTAGGCTATCACTGCACTGAGTGGGTATACCTACGCTGAAATGACTATAGCAAATAATATATAAAAATATATTAATACGAGTGTTTTTGACAAGATTCGGTTTGCTCCTATTCTATATGTATAATTCAATAATTATCATTTGTGTGTTAGGGATGCTTCAAACTGAGAGAGGCGATATTTTTGATAATAAAATTTTAGTATCGATATCGATCACTTTGCCTGTTAAGATTTTTTTTTGTCAAAGTAAAGGAATTGGGAATTGGATTTGGATTTTACACAAAAAAAACTAATTCACAGCTTGCAAAGTCTCTGACTGAGCTTATACGATGGCATTTATCCTGTAAATATGCATAATAATAGAAAAATATGGATTATTGTTTTTCAATTATTATCAAAAAATTGATTTAAAAGCTATAGCGTTTCTCATAATTTTAATATACGTAAGCGGCCCTTATATCGATTATTGTAAATTTACCTAGTTTCATTTTAAATATGCAGCATATGAACTACTGCGAAACTTATTGGAAAGTCATAAATAAATATGTGTAAATTGACAACTATCCTTGCATATTTCTCACAAACTGATAAATATGGAAATATTAGGTGGAAAATTTATGTCTCTCGAATGCACCACGGCTGTATACCATCCTCAGAAGATTTACAGTTCCCCGGGGAATAAGGACAATGGAGCTTAATACCGCAACGCAATTAGATGGCTGTACCACGTATTTTAAATTTAATTGACTATGTCGGTAGCATTGATCAAACTATATGATTTGTGCGAATTTCGTGGCTTGAATGTTAAGTTAGTACCCCTTCTGTTGAGTGGGTGCTGTAAAGTGTGATGAAAGGATAATGCCAGGAACTCAGGATGATAGCTAAATACTTTATTTGGGCCAAAATAAAGAAATAAGTCTTAAGACTATATATACATACATCCTATAACGTCCGTATTCCCCGAGAGGCAAGGCAGAGGTATACACTGGGTTATAGTTATTACCTGACTGACCCACCGAGACAGGTTGAGCCAAATGTTATTGGGTTTTTTCTACATTTTCAGTAGCAGGTCGGATTTCGGCCCCCTATTAAAAGGGACTTGAACATACCGGACGGCTGTTTTTAAGTACAGTGGGTTATAGCTATTACCTGACCCACCAAGGTCTCGCTGTCCCACCTAGGGTGGGTTAGGTAACAGCTATTATAACCCATTGTATATAAACAGCCGTCCGGTATTTTTAAGTCCCGTTTAATAGGGGGCCGAAATCTGAGCTGCTACTGAAAATGTGGAAAAATCCTAATAACATGTAGCGCAAGCTGTGAATCGAACCCAGGAGCGTAGCAGTCACGCTTAGGACTAGTCTAATCACTAGTAAAGACTAGTGATTAGACTAGTCCTAAGCGTGACTAGATAATAAATTTTAGATCACATTAGATGCTATTTGCTAATTATATGATAATTTCAAGATATAGCATATTAGAAAATATTCATATTATATATTAATAATCGATCTTCACGAGTTGTTGCCAACTTACAGGTTTATTCGATAAAATAAAAGTAACGAAGTTGTTTTCAGAAATTGTAGCTCGTTTTTACAGTAATTAATTCCAAGCACGAAACACTAGAAATGCTTTTTGTGGTAAATAAAAATATAATTTGCTATAATACCCCACAATATAATTTTTATTCACCGTTTTTTATTTTGCTTTGACAATGCTTGATATGAGCGACATGTTGAATTCAATGCATCGAATCGAAATGGAGGTATCGGATTTGTCACAATAGACTCGTTCCGTTGATTACGACCCGTTCTCATTGTAAGGTTTCCCCTCAATTGTCCAGATATATCGATAGGTGGCGGACTATCAATTTTGGGAAAGTACATTGATGAAGCGGTACCGTTGTCAAGGAGGAATGTGATCTGAAGTACCTACTACACTTAAGTATAGATAGAGCTTTAGTTTCATTTCCTAAATAGCTATTACGTGACGTAAGTCCTTAAAGCCTGAGAGGTCTCGCGCGTCAATTGTATGAGCATTTAGGTACAGTATGTTTAAGAATGTGTCCGGTCTGTTTAGTCAACACTTAAGAATGATGTGTTGTTGGTATATTGTCACCCTTAAAAGAAAAATACATTATTGTTGCTATTTATTGCGTATTAACACAGTTTAGCGACATCGGCTGTTTGCGTGAATTGTCGTTCCTGCTTTTATATACGTTTGTTTGTATAGTTCCACAAAATAAACGAATCGATTGTAGCGTGCGTCGCGTTTCGATGATTTGTCTTGGTCACGCGACTGACATAGGACCAGATGTTCTGTCGGAACACCGAATTGAGGTCGTTTCGAATCATATTACGAATGTTTTACGTCGAATCTTGTTTTCATCTTGATTGATGTAAGGGCAGCTGTATGAGTTAGGGTGCGGTTTGGACAGCTATGGTTATTTAACCTTTGATGAACATCTTTTAACTGAGGCAACGTTCCTTTCTTTAAGAGGTTTACGATAACATATAATTATATCATAAACATAACAATAGTTAACCAACTTTTTGTATTTAAGGCATTTTCCATGGAAAGATTATTGAGTTATTTTAGTGAAGGAAAAATACGACCGCGGGCAGGATTCGAACCTGCGTCTTCTGGTTAAGTACACCAGACGCTATGACCGCTAAGCCACCGCGACTCCCACCCGCTATGTCGAAATTTGCCTTCACATTTTTAATTTACGTCTGACGTCGCCTCCAAGGCATAAATTAAAAAAACACCAAAATCCGTTCACGATTGGCGAAGATATCATGTAACATACACACAAAAAATCCAGTCGAATTGAGTGTTACACTCTTTTTGAAGACCAATAAATATTACAAAATCCTGATATCTTGAAGGCTGTTACATGCAGAAGTTTTGAAAGAATTACAAATTGCCAAAGTTCTAAATTCTTACACATTGCAAAGGAAAGCTCACACTTAAGTTAAGAAAACGTTGCTTTTACACAATTCAACTTCAAATGGGAGCCATAAAGTTGTAGAATTATGTGCATATTTAGTCTAGGTACTAAGTGATTTCAAAACGGCTCTTTAATTAAGACTATTGTTGTGGACACAAAGCTATCATAGACGTAGAACGATGTTCTTCAGACTTGTAATCGGATTAAATTTATGCAATAAGACCACTATGACATTAAGTCCTGTATACTACTTATGCTCAGTTGAAATAGTGTTTTTCCATAAAACTTCTAAGTTTACCCGGTAGGTGACTTGTACTGCATGGGTCAGGACTCTTTGTATGGGTTTCACGAATGAGCGGGATGTGGATATGGTAGAACAATATAGTAAACGTCTGCTTAATAATAATTAAGTTTTAATTTATTACTCATTACACGGTAAGGACTGCCTCATTAATCTAGTCGTCTTAAGCGCAATCAATAGGCTCGTCCCCTTTTACATGGGACCTAAACATACCTGCGAAATGTGGAGGTACATTAGTACACCTCTGCCTAACCCTTCGGGGAATACAGGCGTGATGGTATGTTATGTCTTAAGCGCGATTGCTACGCTACGGCCCCTGGGTTCGATCCCCGGGTCGAGCAAAGTGTTATTGGGTTTTTTCTATGAATTCTCAGTAGCAGCTCGGAGTCTGGATGTGTGCCCCGTTACTGGAAATAGGCTCGCCCCCTATTACATGGGACCTAAAGATACCTGCGAAATGTGGCTGTACATTAGTACACCTCTGCGTAACCCTTCGGGGAATACAGCCGTAATGATATGTTATGTTTAAAGTTTAAATTAATATTCGTATTTTAAAAAAGTTTACGCCATTAATTCAATTAAATCCGCTTTAAAGTATTTAAGTATGATGTTAATATGAGATTAAGTTAGTCTTTAGTATGTTTTATAGATAAATGCCCTGCTTTTAGCATATAGGTACTTTAATTATACGTGTAACAATGTGAAAATAAATCGCAATCACAGTGTCTGAACGTCACGGTGTTAGGTAGAGGCGAGACAAAGACTATTAGCATTTATATTAACCCTTAAGAAAACAGGTTTGTGGAAATTAAATTAAATTAGATTACATCTCCATCTCCTTCGTAACATACTTGTTTACGTTGAATGACAACGTAAAATAAAGATTACAATTTATTTTTGTTTCACGTTTATTAGGTTATCTGAGAAAGGTAAATATGAACAGACTGTGATAACTGCAATTACATATTACATAGAGAATATGTGCTTTGTCCTTGACAATTACCTATATGTTTGAAATGTGTGTTTACATCTGTTACACAAATAATATTAGGTAATAGTTGGGTAATTAATGAACACATAGATGACCTAGTGTTGACCATGACGTTTGACAAAGATTAAATGCCGCTATTCACATACCATTAATCACCTTCACTCATTAATCTTAGGCTCAGATCCTTGGTTAATGCTTTTATGTTAGCTATTTGCATGACTTCTTTTGCAAATTTTAGAACATAAAAAGAATTTGGACTTTCTTTTTATGATCCGATGTACCGGCAGACGGCGAATAACGTCCAAAAATGAGCGACTGAGGCGTTCATTTAAGTTCGCTCATTTTTGTTGTGATATTAAAACTACATTCGTTCGTTTGTGTTCGTTCACGTTTGTTCATTCGGTTTGTTTGTAGAACAAATAAGTGGAATCAAGAATTAGCCGTTTATGTTTCTTGCATACAATTAAATTTTACTTTCAAGTTAAATTTAAGGCTAATATCATACCAGTTAGACTAAATTAGACGATAAAAATAATCTGAAAGCTTTAAAAAAAATTAAATAATTCCGATCTAGTAGATATGTTTCGTAAATGACAAATGGTTTACAATAATAATGTCAAACGCGAACATATTATATCGAATTGATATCCAAAGGTGACCCAAAGGTGACACTTTGTGAGTTTTATGACTGAACCCTGATTATGTTTTGAACCTTCTTATATGCTCTCGAAATGGTTTTCCATTTCATCATTCTATTTATTTCTACAAGTTCATACACATTATATCACGCTTGTTGTTCATTGCTCTTCCTCCATAGATCGCGGGTGTATTTAGGTCCAATATCAAAGAGGGCGCGCATATATCAATATCCGAGCACGAGTCTAAACTCGGGACTGCTACGGAAAAACCCAATATCATTTTACTCGACCTAGAAATCGAACTTAAAACCACACGGTCAGCAGCCGTGATTAGGGCCACTAGACCAATAGCTTCTATACTTACCTATCTTCTTATTAGAGTCCAGCCACAACTTGATTAATTACTTCGAAATTTCCCCTTATTTATTCAACCTTACAATGTTTAAACTCTGTAGGTATACGTTATTGCAACTATATAACTGGTAATATAAAGTAACGACCTGGATTAAGCTTACAATATCACCTGGAATTTGGAGCTTAATATGTACGAGTTAGTGTTCTATATAGATTGCATGGACAGCTAATAGTCTTGTTCATTAAGCTGTAGGGAAATAATATTGGACTATGAATGTGCCCTATATATGAGTTACTGATAATGAATCGAATATTTAAGTACCTATATACGTGACGGTGGTCATAAAGCAACTTCTAAATGTAAGGTACTGCGTTCTATTCCCAGGTCGGGTAAAGTAAAATTGGGTATTTCTACGAAAGTCTCCTTTCCATTCCTTAGTGTGAACCAGACTTATCGTTTTCCGTTTATAGATCAGAACACTATATAAGAGGAGTTAAGAAACTACTGACTCATAGCATTTTCCCCAAATTCTTTTAGTTTTGTCATTTTTCTTACTTATAGTTTGCATGTTCCTGATTTCTACGTAAGATTCGAAACATGGAGGATTTAATATATTCCTCATTTCTGAAAAGGTTGCAGACAGCTTAGGTTTTAATACGTCATTAATATTATTTTTCGATTTTCCTGAGAATGCCGTTGAAATATTAGTGGCCATGCCACAAGCGCCGGCGGCGAAACCACTTAAATATCGGACTAACCGATATCATTTCACGGAATTTTACTACCAACGCAATAACTTTACTATGAGGAAAATTGTCATTTCGATTTTCCCGGTAGGTATTACCTACGATATTAGGTTTTCTATATATCAGTATTATTTCATATTATGATTTATATTCATATTTCACACACACACTCTCTCACACACACACACAGTGACCGAAACGGAACTCGCACCCATTTGACATACTTATACATTATACATGGGACTTATGGGACCAAAAACATAATGTCAAGCTGTGGTGTATACTAGGTACTTACGTAAACCTTTCTTAATTACATAATATACACCACGCTTGTATTCCCCGAAGGGTAAGGCAGAGGTTTACAGCCACAGTTCGCTGGCACAAATCCAATATTCCATATAAAACTGCTGGATCTGGGAATCGAACATAGGACCTCTAGCGTAGCAGTCGCGTTTGGAACCACAAGACCATTGAGGCAATCAATTTAATTAATAACACAATTTTATTTTTTTATGAAAATATATACAAGCCATACAAACACTATTTGTCTGTCGCAGGATATCGAATAATCTGCGTTCGTTCCGCAGTGTCGGCACCTTCAACCTAAAGCAACGTTCAACAATCGATAATCCATTGACCCTAGTAATGTGAAAGCTGAAAAGACTATTTTTATGATCGATTCTGGATAAAAATAGATATAATGGCGGGGTTCATGAAGTATTTTCACCAAATCGTAAAGTCTGAGCTTTTTCAATAGGTACGTGAAAAAAATATTTTAGGTTGCCAAATATTGTTTGCTATTGTTAATGTTTGAATGTAAAACATTCGATTTCATTAGTACGACGGACATCTACTCTCTAAGGTCGTATTCATCGACAAAGGTTGGCTACTAAGTGGAAGGATAAGAAAACTTAAGAAATCAAGGGTTAGTGGACCCGCAGTAGGATGGTGATAAGAGGATTTCCGCAACTTTATGAAGGGGCATCATTTTCTGAGGGGGAAATACCTAACGGTAGCCTGTCAACCGGCAGTATAAAAGGGCTTTTATAACAAAACAGTTCCATAATTATTCCAGCAAGCGGTTCTCTTTCAGGTATGTGCTCTATGCTTTTATTCTGCGTCAAAAATGCAAATGTATTAAAATCATAAACGATCCAGGCGACGTCGCATATGATGCCAAGACTGTTCAGTGTGTTCAATATCGCTACGAGATCATGCATCAACGCTAACGGGAAAGATATCAAAGAAAACATTATAAGTACCTAAGAAAAAAGATAAAAAGATAGTTAAAAGGTAAGGTGGCATCGTACGACATCGTACTTGCTGTAAAGCATGTCATGTCGGTTGAGAATCACATTTTCAACAGATGTCACTGACGTCGCCTCAAAGACGTAAATTAAAAATGTGAAGGCAAATTTCGACATGGTGGGTGGGGGTCACGGTGGCTTAACGGTCATAGCGTCTGGTGTACTTAACCAGAAGACGCAGGTTCGAATACTGCCCGCGGTCGTATTTTTCCTTCACTAAAATAACTTAGTAATCTTTGCATGGAAAATGCCTAAAAAAATACAAAAAGATAGTACCTAAAAATATTCTTGTAAACTTTAGGTATATATTTATAATCTTTACTTTGATACCTATCCCGTTAGCGTTCATAGCGTTCTAATATAATGTTAACATACTCCCTCGCCCCACATTCTTTCTCCTGTCCCTCGCACGCTATCTCCTTGACGCCAATCCTGAGTGTGATGTGTTTGCGGATGAATGGAAGACATATTGTGAGAGCAGTGTATAAATGCCATGTTTTTAATATCATGACTTTAATTAGTCTAATTGGTTGTGGTTGTTGAGTGGAGGCCGCGACTCGTAAAATGGAGTGTAGGACGCCCTCCGGCAAGATAGAGTGATGATTTACGTAAGGTTACAGTTGAATGCGAAAAGCTCAGGACAGGGTGTGATTGCACTCATTAGACGAGGCTTATGTCCAGCAGTGGACTAATAAAGGCTTGTAATGGTGGTAGGACTGTAGCGAGAAATTTTGAAAATAAAGGATAGATATCGTTGTTGGTGATTGGTGTGAAATACTGATGCTTTTACTAGGTATTGAAAAAAAAGGTATCCATAAGACGTTCTCGTTTGTCGCAGTGTATGCGCCGCCAGTCACCCTCTTATTATAATCTGTTCGTCGCCTCTCAAGTGATCGATCGTCTATTCTTGACAAGAAAGCTTCAAATAAATTCACTAGCAGCTTCAAAGATTTGTGAAATCGTTGAAGCTCGAGGTGGTATTTTTATAGGATCAGGACAGTTTCAAAAAAATCTGTGGCTTTATTTTAGTGGGAATAAATTATAAGTGTATCTGCATATACCCACAATCCACATAATATAATTAAATTGTTGCCTCATGTCTGCCGACATTAGTCTAGTGGTCCTAGGTGCGACTGCTACGCTAGAGGTCCTGGTTTGGATCCCCAGGTCGAGCACAGTGTTATTGGGTTTTTCTATAGAATTCCCAGTAGCAGCTCGGAATCTGGAATCGTGCCCGATTAATGGCAATAGGCGCGCTCCCTATTACATTGGACCTAAACATGCAAATTGTGGGTGTGCATTAGTGCATATGTGCCTAACCCTTCAGGGAATACAGGCGTGATGGTATGTTATAATAATCATTATTTTTAATACATTAGATAGGTAGTATGGCTGGCGCGTTTTTATCTTGAGACTTCATTTATATGTCCAGTCATTTAACGGGCTAGATTGCTCTTCAAATCAGGACAACATAAATTTAGTATATTGCATAGCGGTAATATATTTGCCAATGTGGTGATACTACCGCAAACGAACCCGGCAGCAAAGTCCTACTTTTAAAATTTGTTTAAATTTTACATACACACATACATATTGTCACGCCTGTCTCCCATGGGGGTAGGCAAAGACTATGGATTCCACTTGCCACGATCCTGGCACATAACTTTCGCTTCATCTACAGTCATTAATCTCTTCATGCATGACCGTCGGTTTAGGGTGGACGGAACCTGGTCTTTTTTAAGAACATCTGCAAATTGGTTGCGGAACGTTCGCCGAGGTCGTCCCCTTCCAACTCGTCCATCCGCACTCGTCATATATACTTGTTTCGTCAATCTCCGTTCATCCATTAAATTTTTTTTGTATAATATTCCTACCAGTCTAATGAGATTTATTTTCTTTTCAATCGTACTCATATAACAAAAAAATAAGTTACCAAAGTTCTTCGCAGTAGCCCCTAATACGCAAGTTACAGAACGGCTTTAGTTGATCAAAGTAGGCACCTATTCATAGCGAATGTAATGAAGCTATGTATGTAGTCCATGTAATCTGCTTACGTCTTTGGTAGGCTATCTGGATATTAGGTTATCAGCCGGTAATTCAATACCTCCCTCCAATCATAATAGATCCAGTATTAAGTATAATGTAGTTAAGTATATCTAAACTATCAATACCTACTACAGTTATATTAGAATAACCGTAATTTTTGTTTTACATGATAATTGGAAACATTATAAATCAAGTGACTGTATTTCGAAGTTACACACACACATACCTAGGTATACCTAGGTATGTACTCGTATGTAGTATAAATATTAGGTCTTTACCTATGAAATTGCCGTTTTGTATGAAAAAATTCATGTATTTTTTATTTGTATTAATCGAAGTAATCACCCATGCAATCAATGCATCTTTGCCAACGCAGTAGCAGTTTATTGATGCCCTTCTTAAAGAAATCAGCTGGACGGGAGGCAACAAATTCTTCAAAGACATTTTGTACTGCCTCTCGGGTATTGAATTTTTTTCACGCCAAGAAGTTATCCAAATTCTGGAAAAAGTAGTAGTCTGTAGGCGCAAGGTGGTGAGTAGGGCGGATGATGGAGAACTTCCAACCCCAGTTCTTGCAACTTGGAGACCGTCTGCTATGTAGCATGAGGTCGCGCAGGAGCAGCGGAGACGAGCGATTGACCAATGCTGGTTGGAGATGTCATCATTGTGTTCAGTTCTTCACAGTACACATCTGCAGTAATGCTCACCCCGTTTGGTAAGAAGCTGTGATGAATCACACCGGCGCTAGACCACCAAACAGTGACCATTACTTTTCTAGGGGTAAGTTTTCGTTTAGGGCATTGTTTAGGTGCTGAACCAGGATCCAACCAACTTGCTGAGCGCTTGCGGTTATCAAACAGAATCCATTTTTCATTGCAGGTAATAATGCGGTTCAAAATTCCTTCATTTGTGTGTCTGTTGAGCAGTGCAAGGCACGTTTCGACGCGTACTTCGCGCTGGCGATCATTGAGTTCGCGGCACCCATTTGTCAAGCTTTTTTACCTTGCCAATTTGACGCAAATGGACCAATATTGTTTTGACGCTAACGTCGAAAGCTGCTGCTAATTCAGCCTTCGATTGTGTATCATCAGCTTCCATACTCGCCTTTAATTGGTCATTGTCGACCAAAGTCTTCGGACGACCGCGAGGTTCATTTTTCAGGTCGAAATTCCCAGAACGGAAGCGAGCAAACCAATAACAGGTGGTGCGTTGGTTTGTAGTGTTAGCTCCGTAAACGTCGTGGATGTTGCGTGCCGTTTGTGCCGCGTTGCTGCCACGACACAAACAAACAAATCAATAAACAAATGACTACTTTTGGAAAAATAATTCCATGTTTTTAAAATACAATTAATTTGAGATTAGAATTCTTAGCCAAACAAAAAATATTTTGATTTGAAATGGCCAGTACTCCAGAACGGCAATTTCATAGTTCATTGGGATAGTATCAAGCTGGAATTAAAAAATAAACTCATAAGAAAGGATCAGGCTTAATTAAAAGATTTTCAGTGGAATTTTAATACTTCCCTACCGACTTGATTCAATTTCGACGAAGTAGGTATCACGGTGTTATTATGTAGAGATTAAAGGATGATATTGCGTCTGTTTAATAATCCAATCCTTTGTCAATTATATGAATATTAAATTTAATAAAAATCCTGTAAAATTATGATGTTCTAATAGTGGTTAGTTGTTCACTTCAATATGTCAATCCTTAACATGACAAGAAGAAACAATATTCTAGTTTCGGAAACCGGTAATTTAAAAAAAAATAAGCAACCTTTTTGTTTAGATAAAATGTAACTGGCCGTTACAAAAATTCTATTAAAAGCCTTTAAGATTTTACGTTTAATTTTTTTTTCGTCTAAATAAATGGCGTGCTTATTATTTTTTGGACGATATCAACCTGTGTTTTTATCTTTTTTACACGAAGCCTCTGCGGTTATAGGTAAATAAAATATATAAAAATAGTACGAGGGGAGGAAGTGACACATAAGGACCTCACTAGTTTGACATTCGTACTTTTCCCGAGTAATATTATAGGTATAATATGTAGTGTTTTGACTCCTTACAAATTAACTAAAAAGAAGTAAAATAATTCTATGCTGTTCTTATACTTTCAGTGCATGAGTCTACCTATTCATAATTATTTTCATTATTAAATATTACACTTTTTAGTAACGTAGTTATTGCCGAAATCTATATATTGCAAAAAATAAAACAAATTACATTATATTTTTGAATTTATTATTTTGTATTGCTGATCTATTTTGATTATATCACCATTTGTGTTTATCTTAATTTAAACAAATTTCATTGTTCAGCTTAATTTAATATACTTATTAATATTAAAATATATACCTGTAAAAACAGTGATTGTAATACAGGCAGTGCCATTCGACAAAGGATGTTGTAAATTATGGTATTGTCTTGAAATTATTTATTTATAACAACAGTATATGTAGAACATTACCTAAATAAAGCGATTATAAGAAAGATTTATAGAACAAAAGAACTTATTTGTATTGATTCAATCCAATTTCAATTATTCAAAATTTCTAATAAGCCATCAAGCATTCGGTACAAATATAACATAGTTTAGAAATTAATAATGGCATTTGGTTGTTTGTTCGGGCCGGGAAATGTTTGGGCTTGTTGATATGGTCAAGTTAATAATTATTCAAGAACTTATTTATTTCAATTAAAAATCGCTAGGGAAGAACGCAAGAATAAAAAAAAAACAAGGTAATATTTTTTTTTTCCCACAATGGTTTTGTAGCACCTCAAAGTATTTAACTATATAAATTCACATTTTGAGAGCTGGCGTCTGCAGTAGGTTTTTTATGAACAAGCAGGTAATATGTCTTTTTTTCTCCTAAAAAATCTAAAAGAAAAGTTAATAAATGCAAAGAAATAAATTAAAGGAACAATTAAAAAAATGAGAAAGAAAAATAAAGAAAAGCAGTTAAAATGGTATGCGTTCACAGTAATTAATTCACAATATATTGGCTTCTCTCTCCATCGGTACATAGGTAAGTACGATTCTAATGCTGTTTTGATTGCTAGGTTAATATTTATGTGCCTTATGTACACTTAAAAATAAATCACGATTCAATTATAAGTCATTTAGGGTTCGTTATGATTAGGCTTTCCATTTTATACAATTCAGTACTAGCTTGCGCCTCCGGACGTGCTCGTGTAAGAAAATATGAAGTAAATAAAATAAACCTTGGTTTGGTTTTATTCACCCATTTTTTGACTCAGGTACAGACCAGTACAAGAATTTTATGATGTTCAAAGTGTATAAGAGTGTTCATTGTGTCCTATAATGTACCGTTTATTACGGCCGAGTAATAATCTGAGTCAAAAATGCAAATACTAAGGTTTATTTTATTTATTAACACCAAATGTATAAATTAATATTCGAAATAAAAATGGTAATATTTATTGTATTTTACCATTAAATAGTGCGAAACTGTCACAATTACATGAATTTTCTAGTGAAAAAAAAATACGGTGTCAGGTAGGAGTCAAACATACGAACGCTTTAGCCACTGAGCTTCTAGGATGACTGCCTGTGCCATCGAATTTATTTTCTACATTTTACGTCTTCAGGTGACTTCAACTCACACAAAATAGAAAATTAATATCTTCTTTGTATATACCTATAAATGTCTTAATGATAACCGTACTGAACCGAAGACTAAGAAGTGTGACAGCAAATATGTTGTAGGTATAAATACAGACAAAATTATATTTCTACACGGAACAGCAGCAAAGAATGAGGACAATTTCGTTGTGGATACAATAGCTTAACGTTGAAGAAACTTGGAAAGCAATTTGGGAAGTATTATTGTTGTGTCTATACAGTGACGAAAATTTCGAACAAGAATTTAATACCCTGCGTAAACTAAGTACAGTTATTATAGCTTAACAAAGAAAGTTATTTTATAAATAAGCGATGTAAATATGTGTCACAATGTCTTGAAGAATATTTAAATTCTGTGTAATTTATCAGTGGTAATTTAGTGGTTAGTTCATGACATAGTTGTCACAGAGATTACACAAACAGGGCTCCTCGAGTGCATATGGAGATTGATTACTATCATTTGTTTTAACGGCAAAGTAAAACATGGACCAGGACATCTCTGTACACCCAAAGGAACGATATATATTGTACTATAGACTAACTGTGGCCCCTGGTTTCACTCCTATCTGAAAGGACTTTTTTATACAAACGGTAGCCTATGTCTTCCTAAAAATGTAATCTACGAGTATCACCTTGCCACATTTTATCGAAATCTGCTCACCGGCTTAGGCTTTAAAATTTAAAAAGTAAAGTATGGAAGTATGGATATAGTTCTGTTACTGAAATTATATAAAGTAGGAACATATTGTTGTCAATGTAAATAGCCTTAATAACAATTAAGTTTTAAAACGTGTCTTTCTGTGTTTTCAAATCCTATGTCCTAGAGTAAGGCGTGTTGCTATATATACGTACACACGCATAACCTGTATACGTATCAGATATCCTTGGGTATTGAGGTTAGTATAGGAAATAAATTTCCAAGCGGCCCCTTTAAATCGTGCGTATGAATGAATTATGATAGATTTTCTCGCCTGAAACATTCTTTTTAGGGTTGAATTTAGGGCACGTCCATACCCAACTTACTTTTTTGTTGGTAATATATTAAAAACTAGTGTAAATTCTTTGTTATATGAAACGAATAAGAAGAGCTTGGTTTTTGTACGAATAGTAAAGCGATTTACAATATGATTAAATTATAATTAGGTATACATATATAAATATTGACCCTTCCGTAACAAAAAAGGTACTTTGCCAAAATAAGTAAATTAAATTGACTAGAAGCTAAATAGCACAGTCCCGGTTTTTGTAAAGTTGATTCAGGATAACGCAGGAATTGTCTAATAAAGAAACAGAAATAAGCAAACGGAATTATGAAAAATAACAGAGGTCGCTCAAAAGTAAGATTGACAGTTCTTTTAGCGAAATATTTTACTAAGACGAGGAAACAAAAAATATTTCTTTGTTTAGGTTTCCGTATTTGAATGTCCCAAGACAATGGCGCCATTCATCACTTGAAAGGTGCAACTTTACCTAAGTACTAAAAGTGCGGTATGTGAAAATGTAAAAAGAATCACTGCTGGCCGGTGTGGTTGATTATATGATGTATTTGCATAGGCTAGAATCGAATTCCAGCCTACAAAATCCCTATTTTGTATTTGTTCCTATATTGCCTCCTGGCAATATAAGTATTTAACGGGGATTGACTGGCATCTGACCTCCGCAACCGAACTACTGACGAATACCCATGTCCTGAGGTTACGTCACTATCGGATTTTCGAGTTTGTTGGTATGAATTTGACAACCGGTACAGAGTAATGGTTTTTGCACGGAGATTTATGAAAATAAATTACTCAATTATCGCCATTTTACAATGATACGGGGATGCAGTTTTAATAGTTATATAGGTAAATATTTCTATGGACTACTAACTTTACTTTTAACTCGACGTCAGATGTGCAGAAATGTTTGAACGTGCAAATTGATTAACAACCATATTATTTAATCTTGATTGATGTATCATGGTGAAATATAAAACTAGGTAAGTAGGTAGGTATAGTATAATAAAATTAAACTACATATTAACATTCATATGATCCCAATCTTTATTATAACATCAAAATACCAAAACATTTACACTATAATCCTTTAGTGGTTTAACTCTGATACAATTCGTAAATGAATATACTTATATAGTTATGAAAAATACCGGGAACTGCTATCGTTCCTGTTACGTACAATGTGAACAGATTGATGGAAGAGTTTATCTGTAATCTTTTTTATCACCTGCTCATGATTGACATGGTTTTGATGTCGTTGACTTTAATTGTGTTTTTTTATTAATTTCGAAATGTTATACCGTTAATGATTAGATCTTCTGTCGTGCCGTCGTTGTGTCAGCATGAGGAATCTTACAACATATTCTAATAAATAATTTTAAATACTAGTTGGCGCGGCAAACTTCGTTCTGGCTTAGATTTGGTTACACTCAGGCTTACGTCCTGCAGTGGACGAATACGGGATGATGATGATTATGATGATGATGAAACGAAATAACGGTAACTATCGTATGAATATCGTTGTCGAGTCGGCAAACCATCAGCGTTGATCGTTTTAGCACCATAAAACAATGAAGGGAATCGAGCAGAGTGTAACCACATCTAAGGCGGAATGAAGTTTTCCAGAGAAGAAAAAGAGGCCGTATTGAAAATAAACTGCCCTAAATTCACCAAAAAGCATAATTGAAACTATGCCACGAACGCCATTTAATCTATTAAAAATAAAATGATGAAAAATTACAGTTTTTTATCGCGTCATGTAGACGATTTTCTATATAAATGTTATTTATTCTTTTTTAAGAGTTCTTTCAAGATGTTCCCTATTATTTTCTTACACCATCCCTGTATTACGACAAACAAAACATAAAAAGAATTATGCTAATCGGTCAAGCCGTTTTTGTGTTTAGGCGAGACTATCGAACGGCGATTGATTTTTATATACCTACAATAAGAAAGAAGAAGAGGAAGATAAGAAGAAAGGTAATACACATTATAGATACAGTCACTCCTGTGGACAAGTGTCCCTAAAACGCCCAGTGCCGTAATGCCAGTGAAGTTTTTTATTTTTTTGTAAATTACCTTCTACTTAGGTACTTAAAAGTTACCTACGGCTTCGCTTGCATAGGATCCCGGTTACCACATAGGATAATAACTTGCCTATGTTAATTGGGAACAATGTAGCTTTCGAATGATCGCTCCATTCGAAAGCTACATTAGCAATTGCATTAGCATCGTTACAAGTAACGATTTTTGATACTTTTTTTACCAAACAATTTTCTTTTCTGAAAAGGTAATGTGTCAGACAAGCTAATGTGTCGCTTTTGTAATGTTATCGGGGCATCGATTGTTTAATTCGATTCGATTTTAAAATAAAAAGGATACCTTCCTAATTGAATATTTCTTCTGATTCTGATATATCCTTATTTTCATAAAAAGCTAGAAAAACTACAAGCTTCGTAACAAATAATGGAAAACAATACAAACATTGAAAATGACAGCAAAGCTTGAAATACAGCATATAATATTTCCTTAATTATTCCTGTTCCAAATGTTGAACTCTCAAAGGCAAGTCACCTCTCTACGTTTAATAACACCATTTATAAGCTTATTGCTCGAGAACGGTTTAGAGGGATTAATTTTAGATGACGTATTTAGATCATAGAGCTCGAAGGTTTTGAAACTGTAAAGGTTCTATTAATTTACAAATATATATTTCTTAAATATTATATAACTAACCAGCGGCGTCTAGGCATTCCTACAGGCCTACCACCTCGACATTATCTTACCTGGTCTAATTGTAAATATAAATCATCCAGGGACCCACTCAATCCAGCCGTTTATGAGGAGTTCGGTGACATACACTAGAAAGAAGGTAGAAGAAATATATAGAAGATTACCCAAACTATTATAACATTGTTACTTTTATATTTATTTTAATATTTTTTTTTTGTAAATATATACTTACCGTCTTTACTATTCCTTATCTATCTGTAATAAGTAATATGGAGTGTTTGAAAATTAGGAGGATAACGTTCACTAGTAATATGTAGATTGGGGCAATAATATTACATAATTATCAAAGATTTCAAAAATCTAGCAAATTATCCCTAATATTGACAGCGCCAACGCGCATTGCGCATAATTAAATTTATAGATTTAGTTAACGACGCCGAAGTAGAAGCGAGCGTTCTTATTAAACTGTTATAATTACTTACTTGTTGCACAGTAAATTTACCCTTGAATTTCTGAAGAAATTGCGAGTAACTTCATTCGGGATTACTTTTATTTAAATCATACTACACAGTCATTAATTACGTTCTTGAGATGTTTATTTCATTTTTCAAAAAAGTAATTTAAGGAACTAAATACTTTCTTGCTTCTAGAAGTATCGAGGGGTAGGTATTATTGTATTGAAATCAAATTTTTATTACTAATTGAAGCATTTTTCATCATTAAAATCAACCTATAAAATATACCCCTCTGCTGAACACGGGTCTCCTCTCACAATGAGAGGAAATATCTCACGCATTTAGGTTTCTTAATAATGATTTATTTTAGCGTTTAAGTGTGTGAGATTAATTTGTTAATAAATTACGGATTCAAACCTTTGTTTAAACAATCCATTTATCATATCACTAATCTTTAAGCATTCTTACGGAATCAAAACAATTATTACGTTCATTACTCATACACAACTATACTTCGAATAAAGATATCACATGCGACGTGTTAATAGGTCCTAATATCATTTCACGGAGTAATGCTAAAGGTCGTTTTGTTACATTACGCGCGGGACGTGCAATCTCGCTGAGAGCCGCGCAACACCTTGTCTGAGATACAATAAAACTGCGAGCCACTTCACTGGCCGTCCATTTGTTATTAGGCACGCTATCTGTCGCGTGTTTTGTTTGGATTTACGCGGGAAATGTCGGGAGCTGGAAAGTTTTTAATGTGATGCACGATAATGTCCTGTTTCGTTACAATATACTCGTATTAATGAATTAAAAAGGCACGTATTGAAATAGTCATTTTAATTTAGCTATACAATTTTGAATGTTTCACGATCAGCTTATGCTAAAACGGTACATACTCATGATCCTCCTGCCCGTATCCCAACTTACTTGGGGTCGACACAATACGTCTTTTGTTTCCATACATCTCTATTCGACATCATCTCATGCCTTCGTTACACACATAAATCCATATTTTCTATGGTTTTCCTCTTTTCTTATAAGACATCAATATTACCATCATCATCATCATCATCAGCAACCCACTTACTGTCACCCTGCTACTCACGAGCCTCCTATGAGTGAGAGAAGTTAGGCTATAGTCTACCACGCTAGCCTTCTGTGGATTGGCGGACTAGACACGCTATCGAGAAAATCTGTCGAGCATGCAGGTTTCCTCAAGATGTTTTCCTACACCTATTCACATGCATGCTTAAAAACTGATCCGTACAAACTAACGTGTCCTTCCTCTCTGCGCATTACCTGTAAAAGACGAATGATACGAAACATAAATTAATTTTATATATTAAGGGTTTTAAAAATAAATAATGACATATTCTATTAAGCAAATAAATACTACTGCCTTCCTTATTAAAGGTATTTTTGCCATTAACACAGTTATATCAAAGGAATCATTTGAAGTATAAATGAATATTCTCGTTGTGTTGTTTAAATTGTCACGTATATTTGGAATAATTAAAATAAGTTGCAGAGTACGGCGTATTATTTCAGAGTTGTACCTACGACAGAATTTCGTACCATAAACGAAAGTACTTGAACAAGATGCAATCTTCGAAATTTTTATTATCTATATGAACCCGGTAAGGTAGTATCAGTTTACTTTACACGAAACAATTACAGGCATGAAATAAAAAAAAAACGTGTGATGTTTTCGAAATTTGGTGTTATTCTTTTGTCTGTACACAGTTCTATATCACGATGACGATACGAAAATCCCTACTTAGGAATTTATTAACTCGTTTCGTTATTTTACTTTCAATTTATAATTTTAATAAATTATATTTTTTTAAGTACAGGTACTAAGTTTTTTATTATGTTATTGTGTGCACGATGTGTCTGTTTCAATAAATATTGTTTCTTTTTTTCTCTTTCTATCCCTTATGATAATTTGATGTTAATTCAGATAACCT
Organism: Subacronicta megacephala; assembly: GCA_958496365.1. Lineage (NCBI taxonomy): Eukaryota > Metazoa > Arthropoda > Insecta > Lepidoptera > Noctuidae > Subacronicta > Subacronicta megacephala. The sequence continues at coordinate 9,346,838 of OY292518.1, forward strand.
ATTTTTCTTCGAGAATCAAATTTGTTTGATCACAAGTCGGAAAGAACATCGTTAGCGTCTTTGATTTGTCGTTTTTTGATGAAATAGTATTTATTTAATTTTCCGCTTCTTCAATTACAAACAATATTGAGTGAAGAAAAGTTTTTAATTGGGAGTGTTATTGATCTTCAACTTGTTTAATATTACAATGTCGTTGTCGATGTCATTTTTTGACATTCTATAATGTCGGCAAGAGATGCAGAATGATTGGTAGTATGGGCATGAAATTTTAGTACTTTAGTCAGTCGCTGGACAATATTTTATTTAAAGTTTTTCTTTGTAATTCATATTAAATTCTGCCAAAAAGTCTATGAGTGGATAATCGTAATACTTAATGATATTAGTACCTATGTACGTTTTACTACGATACTTTATGAAATTTAATTACCTGCCAGCAATAAAAAGAACTATTGACAGAAATGTAGTTATGTCGGTTAATGTTATCAGTTAATGAATGTTATCGTTAATGAACATTTATGAGTGAAGTTAATGTTACATGATTGCCTTTAAGCATCGGCAAATCGCGTAAAAGAGGTTTTTGTAAAATAATATTTATGATGAGAAGATTATTTAGTCCACTTTTACCAAAATTCGTATTCAATAATGTCGAATGCTCGCTGCGCGTGTTATTATTTCACATGAATTCACAACTCGCAAATTTTCTAGAAATGGATTTTACTTTCGCAAAATTTTTATGTAAGCAGAAACAAAATATTCGAATCAACAGTACTTACCTAGGTAAGTACTGTTGATTCGAATATTTATAATATTTTGTGATAACGTTATAAAAACACTTATCTACTAGTAGATAAGTGTTTTTATAACGTTAGTTATAAGTTAAAATATTATAGTTAGAAAAGTGAAATTCGGACTTTTAAGAAAAAGGAAACCGACCGTCAATAGTTAGAGGGTATCCTCTAAAAGGAAAACAGAAAAATATATCATAATCTCAATTAAAAAACGTAGTAACTTAGTAAAGTATGAGCATAAAAGTTTATGTTTAATGTTAATACTTATTATTGTTTTTCGCATTTTCCAAATAACCGACAATGACATTTTATCACGCAGCGAACTTGGCAATGGTATTATAGCCCAAAATGGATATATTGATATTCGCTACTATTTGCAATTTTGATTCCCTTACTTATGATAAATATCTTACATTTATTTCCAACGCCAACAATAACCGATGTCGGACCAATTTGCGTTATGCCTGTGCAATAAGCAAGCAAGTAGAAGGTCATTAGAGTAGCGTCGAAGTAATGGAGTATGCATTGGTATAATGAATATGTAAGTACTGGCGTTTGTGGTATCTGCTTATGGTTCTGGAGTGGGTTAAAAAAAACACGGATATTTTTTAGTATCGTACACTAATAATATACACCCGTATTTAAAAATATAGATTTTTCATATAAATAGGCCCGGCACAAATGCCTGTAGGAAAAACCCCTTCACGGTTGTTTGGCGTTAATTTTAGTACTTCGACATCTGTTACTTTATAGCTTAATTAAACGTTAAAAAATATTATTATTGCTTCTTAGTAAGCGGAAAGGACTGTTTTAGACTTTTTAATAAATTAATAATTTGCTAAAGAGCATAGTGAAATTACAATTAATTATGTTGATTCTGATTTACAATCTGAATGATGTAGGCTAAATAAAATAAATAAGAACCTACTGAATCCATTAAAAATAAAGTAGAAATACTTTTCCTATTTTCTTCCGAAATAGTATTATTATATTTTTTTTTCATTTAATTTCATAAACATGTGACTGAACAACAAGTAGGCAATTTTTGTACCAAAATAATCTGAATTTTTCAGCATTTTATCCAATCATACGTAAGATTACTAAAAATACGAGATGTTTTAAAATCAGACAGGACAGCCAGACATAGACAGACTATTTATTAAAAAATTTGGAAACCTAAAAAGAATATCCATAATAATCATATTTCTCATTTCAACCCTACAAATGATTTCAGGAAAACAAGAAGCTTCTGTTTGAACAATTCATTTCGGTTTAGCAAGTTCCATTATGAATTGACCACCTGCTGTGTCTTGACACATGACTTATGATCACTTTATCTCATCAACTACACATACCTACTTTATTAAATGGCAGGCAATATTTACGGGCCGGGGAAGCGCGCTGGCGTGCCGCGTATGTTTGTATCCATTTCCTATACTGACGGTAATTGCCTTCGGAGAATTCATGTAATATTGCTTTTTATTGACATTTATAGTGAAATCGTAGTAAATTGGAAGATAACAAGATCCCATGAAAATACTGATTTTAGTACAGCTTTGTAGTACAGTGGACTATGTTTATCTGTAGTCCTTGCTAGAAACAACCGTTTATCAACTGGTTTCTAAGACAATCAGTTAAGTGTGTCAGTAGTGTAGTACAAAATAAAATCCCATTAAAATATAAGTAAGTGATGGGTACAATAAATGTCAGTGTCTATAATGTCTTGGTACATGAACATTAAAAGTTCTTAAATAGGTTGAAAGAAGATAAATATCTAACAGTTATAATTCACAGCTGTCAGATTAAGAATGATTACAAGATTAGATCGAATAGGAAACGCCAGTTTAACGACAAATTAAATTTGCATCTACTCCTAATATAATTGGGAATGTTCAGATTCTCAAAACGTTATTATTTTCGTTGTAATTATATAAGCTAGTTATGCATGTAGAGTTGTTCAACACTAAGGTCTTTAGGCAACTAAACTTTTGAATTGATTTGTTACAACATAGTACCAGATTATAAACTAAAGATGTAATTATTTTGAACAGGCAAAGGCGTAGGTACCTATCTTATAATTTTAATAGTAGGCGTATTGCCCTCGTTATTTTCTAACAAGAACCATGTAAGTACAAAGATAGTTGATACTTGTTAGGCAGTTACAAGTAGTCGGTAGTTTAGTGACGATGTGATATTCAAAGAGCCTTATATTATCAGACTAAAAATTCACTATCAAATATCATATGCACATCATTAAACTAACACGGCCTATTTTCGCTTAATATTCGACGACACTGTATCTTAAACTAAATCTGACAAGTACTCATTTTATACCTAAAGCACCTTCGTTTTGTTCAGTTCGGGAAAACAACGTACATATTATATATCCGTAATCATTTTCGCGTCGGTGAGCGTGGTGGACGGACGTGGCTTTTTCCTGAGAACCTTCGTAAACAAGAGTTAATGAGAAAACTTAGAGCAAGGCCACACTGGATCTAGTTGGGTCTCGAGACATCAGCGTTCGTCCGGCGTGAACTCGCGTGCAGCACGCCATACTGTATCTATGATCTTAACGTTTGGCTGTTATAGCTCCTTGAGGCGCATCATTCTGTAAAGATGACGAGATAACATATAAACGTTAGAATGCATTATACGGTTCGCTGAACTGTTGAGTCACTAAAATATACCGGTGCAACAAAAATTTTCTTTCCATCTATGAAAATATATTTTTATTTACACAACATGATGTGTATTCAGTTCAATACTTACGTTTACGACTTTTATTATATGTATAACGTTCCTTCCTCTGAGGAATTTTAAATAGCTAAATATCCCTTTTTAGGGTTCCGTAGCCAAATGGCAAAAAACGGAACCCTTATAGATTCGTCATGTCTGTCCGTCTGTATGTCACAGAATTTTTGCTCTGAAACTATAAGAGCTATGCTGTTGAAACTTGGTAAGTAGATGTATTCTGTGAACCGCATTAATATTTTTACACAAATATAGAAAAAAAAACAAACAATTTTGGGGGTTCCCCATACTTAAAACTGAAACTCAACAATTTTTTTTCATCAGTCCCATACTTGTGAGGTATCATTTTATTCTAAACTGAATAGTTTGCGCGAGGGACACTCCAAAGTGGTAAAATATGTCCCCCCCCCCTGTTACTTCTAAAATAAGAGAATGATAAAACCTAAAAAAAATATATGATGTACATTACCATGTAAACTTTCAAGGAAAATTGGTAAGTGATCTAGTAAGTCGTTTTTTTTAATACGTCATAAATCGTAATGGCACGGAACCCTCCGTGTGCGAGTCTCGCACTTGGCCGGTTTATTTTGTTATTGTTTTTAGTTAATTAGCTTATAGATTTTAGCCTAAAATTAATAAATATCAACCCATCAGCCTTCAAATACCGTAAAGGACATTTCAACGTGAAAGCATTTTTTTAAATTATCTACTATTGATACTGAGCTAATGTTGTGAAAAATTTATACGAGCTTTAATTTAGAGATACAGCTAGTTGCTGTGTGAAATGTTTTATTCTAGGCTTGTAGGCAATAGATCCATGCTCAATTTTGAATATCGAATTCAATTTCAAGCGGTTAAAAATTATGTTGCATGCCTTGAGGCGGACTATGGTGGGACTGTCCTTTCCCATAACATGTTTTGTAATACCCATATTCGCAATAAAAAAAAAATGAATTTGAAAAACGTGTCGATATCTCAGTACGTAGCGCAGGCACATTTTTATGCACGAAGACGTCACTAAAAGGTTCTCTTTTGAAAGTTTAAAGCGTTCCGTGACCATTATACTTATATGAAGAATTTTTAGAAACCTTGATATGCATTATTTTTTACACAGTATACGTAGTCCTACTTCTAGGAGTAATAAACAAAGAGAGAGAGGAAAGTATTCACTCCCGTAAACTGACTGCGGTTAATCGGTACGCACGGCTACACATTAAATTATACAGATCTTAACAAATAAATTATATATAAGTTGATATCATACGGGTCTTAGAACTTAAAAAAATTTTTGGTCTGTTCGTCCGCCTGCCTGCCTGTTACTTGCGGCTTATCTACGAAATGGCTAGACCAATTGTGACAGGACTTTTACTGGCGGATATCTAATGCTATAAGGAGTAATTTAGGTTATTTAACATTAAGATACGACGCTAAGAAATATAATCGAATGTGAGCTGTCGTCTCAATATTTAGAAAGCCCAAGCGAGGTCAGCTTATAGTGGAAATGCACAGTCAGAGGTCGTAGCCATGAGTACAGTTGTGATTGAGTGACAAGTAAGAAAGCACTTATATGGTTTATAGAAATTAAGGTTCTTATACCGGTTTTATGTGATACATTCCAAAGCAGCTGGACCCCAAGTTTGCTATTTTATGGTGTCAAATCAATCAATATTGTTGACATCAGAATTTATGATTTTTTGTCTTTTATATCTACCAAATCTGTCTAGTTGGTCTAGTCTTTACAATATTTGTCTTATCATTCAGATACAACTGGAATAGCAATGAGCAGTTTGCCTTACTAACCACCTATTTACTTAACAAGATTATAACAAGAACTGTGTTACGTAGCTCAATTTAAAAAAAAGTAAGGTGCAAATAAACGATGTCAAGAATTTAACTTTTAGATACCTCCAAATAATTAATGAAACAACTTTCATAACTGCATTCTTCAAAAAAGGTCCACACAAATACGATTTTAATTTGTATTTGGAATTCATTGTCCTCTCACTGTGACTTCGCATGCAAGAACAAGACAAAAACATTAATACACGATCCTGTTTCTGATGAAAGAAAATGCTGGTTATGTACATTATAAACATCAAAGCCGTATCACATACTCAAGGATTGTTTTCTTTGAAGGAAGCTGTGTATTTCGCGAATATTTATCGAAAACACACTTAAAAAAGCTTACGTTTCGAGAAACAAGTGATATGTTTCAAAAGGTGTAAGTATGTTTCTTTTTACTTTTTCTTCACGTCAGAAGCATATTGGTTGCTGTCAGAATGATAGATAATAAATTTAGCATTAGGTACGCAGTAGACGGGAGGCTTGTTTTCAATGCCAGCCACGCCTGTTTTCCCATAAAGCGTAGGCAGAGGTGTACCAATGTATACCAATAGACTGGTATGTTAGGTGTCATGTAATAGGGGGCGAGCCTATTGCCATTAATTGGGCACAAATTCAAACTCGTGGCTGCATTTGAAAGTTTTATGGAAAAACGACCGCCAGTTTTTACTATGGGATAACTCTGCAAACGAGCAAGCAAGCTACCTGATGGTAAGCAGTCATCGCCGCCCATGGACATCTGCAAAACCAAAGGATGCCCAGATGCGTCGCCGAGCCTATTTAAGGAAAAGGGAGGGGAAGGAGACAAGGAGAAGGAAGGGGACTGAGGGAGGAAGTGGGCCTCCGGCGGTCCACACTCACCGTAGATTAAGGAAGCAGTTTTTATTTCTTACTACTTATTGCTACTTTCGTGTGCACACATTATGTTGTTGTTAGGTCTCTGGGAAACTAAATCCTCTCAAATCAATACAACAGCTGAATAAACAACAAAATCAACATCTGTGTGAAACTGGAGATGGCTCTATGACGTCGTTTAATGTTTCAACCCCAATTTCTCTCTGTTATTTTAACAGGACAGGCATTTTCATTTAGTTATACGTAAGAGTTTTATTTACACCCCAGAAGAGTAGTACAGAATGATACTATAGGTACACTTTGTAATCGGAAAACTTGGGCCGAATTTATATAATTATATAGTCCGAGTTCAAATAATATTAATTTTATTTCTTGTAAGTACTTACATATTCTTAAAACAACACGAATTAGTACACACTGTGGCAAGAATAATTTCTACAACAGTTCATTCTTAATGTTATATGCTATCTCTAGAGCATGACGTTCTTAACCTTTTGAACGCCATTGTCACATATATGTGACAAACGAAATCTTACCCTGAACGCCAACGTCACAAATATATGACAAAATATACGTCGCACCATATTATGAAATAAACAATTTAATCATTACTTTAGTGTGATTTCACTACCTTGGGTAATTTGACAGAAAAAGTGGCCTGGCGTCAGGGGTACGGCGATACGTTTATACTCTGGCGTTCAAAAGGTTAATAAAACGGATCCTCTACAGTGACTTTAGGATCTAAGTACAGCGTAAAGGATTCGAAACGTCGTCACTTTAGACAATCCCAAACGTTAGATTAAATAACATCAATATGCTACCGTGTGCAGTGCAGTGACAGTGCAGTGATAGCCTTGTGATATGACCATTGGACTGCCAAGTCATAGGTCTCGAGTTCGAATCCAAGGCACGCACCTCTGTCTTTTCGAAGTCATGTGCGTATTAATAATTAATTATCACGCGCTTAAACGGTGACGGAAAACATCGTGAGGAAACCTGCATACCTGAGAGACTTTCTTGACGGCATGTGAAGTCTGCCAACCCGCAGTAGGCTAGCGTGGTGGACTATAGCCTAATCCCTCTCGTTCTGAGAGGAGACCCCTGCCCCGCAGTGGGACAATGTAATGGGTTGATGATGATGATGATGATGAATATGCTACCTATATTTATCCTTTACAGGATAGTAGCTATCAACGTTTTTTTCTGATTATATTTGTCATAGTCAATACTGTATCTAACGGCATAAATTAATTGAGAGACTAAGCGGCGTTACCAAAATGTTAGGTAGCCTTGTCAAGAAAATATTTTCGTTGATTAAAGATAGACTGTTTCTGAGAGACCTGAATTCGAATATACTACCGTATAATGTTGGGAACATAAAAATGAAATCGATTTGGTAATGTCGAACGATAAGAGTATAGAGAGAGAGACATGACTGTGAATATATAACCAACTGAACTTGCGACCCCACCAGGTTTTATTGCGTCCGTATGTTGTATTCGTATTGTTTCAACAAAGTCAGGAATCAATTTTCCTGTGTGCTAGAATAATATTTAACTGTGTTTAGTCTGGAATAGAAAACCGTGTTGTGTCTGCAAACTAACTTATTATTGAACAAGTTTTACTTTAGCGCGCTTCAGCTGGCTATGTTTTGCGTCCTCATACTTTTAAACGTTTATGATTGGTGCCATTAAACTAATAACGTTCGAGTCTGCGACTGATGTAAGCTTAAAATTACTCTAGATAACACAAAGGAGAGTTTATGGAAAGACTTATGGAGATTGTCTTAAATTGCTCTTTTTTAAAACACTGAACTCAAAGGCCATGTGAAGTAACGCAAGGGAGTATATTTGTGTAAGCGAAAAGGGTCTACAACAACTACCAAAGGTATTCCTAAGTAGTAGGTATAGAAAATGTATTTCAGGTTTAAACTATGTTTTACTAGAATACAATATTAATGTTTACAATATACTTAACTGTTAATATAATAAATTATGTATATCTACCAAATAAAGATATAAAATATCACTCTCTTAAATTCGAAGAGAAGTTTGATTTTACCGGTGATTTCACTTTGGCTTAGCGTTATTTCTGTTTTGTTTTCAAACACAAAAGCGACGAGAACAAAAGTTACAGCGTTTACAGATTGATAACAATAAAACTAAATCTGTTGAACTGGAACTGATAGTTACAAAAATATATCCTTATAATAAATCTGCCTAATCGAAAGTCGGGGCTGCTACTGAGAATCTTTGAACAGAAAATTCCAATTAAGTAATTGCTTCTAGGTAACATTTCTATATCTTTTTGAATACGAATACAACGATATTGGTTAAACAATAAATGCTTCGCTAAGATCGCGTTCATGCAGCGCATTGACTCCGTACAATACAGTTCAGTTCATGGAACACTATCGTAAAATTAAAAGCGAAGCAATTAAGGCTTGGCTTCACCGACTGTTTCCCCTTTTATTCTGTTTTGAATTTACTGTAAGGTTTCATGCGAATAAATAGTCAGTCTAAAAAAAAAGAACAGAGGCGGAGACGTGTTGTTGCGATCGCTTTGCGATTAAGAGAGGGGAATGCCGCTCTACGCATTAAATAGTGCCATCCCATTCTCACAACTTAAAAGAATTCTCGTTAAAACGACCTGGTGCGGCCTCTGTTCTTGTTCATATCTAGTATGACTGATATAGGCTGACATCGCATTTTAAAGGTTTTTCATACACTGCGGGGCCAGTCCATACTGGATTTGTATAGCTTGCTGAGAAGCGTACCGGCCCTGTTTAGTTTTTTAGGTATTTTGTATTAAATATATAAAAATAAAATAGCAGGTACCATATTTACGATTAACTAGCTGACCCGTGCCTACTTCATTTGGCAATATAACATATAACACTCACAAATAATAAGACTTTGTACTTGTACTTGATGTTTTGCATGCCGCTATATAATGGTCAAAATACTTGTATCATATATTTGTCTGTAACACCATTTGTCACAGTATTTTAGCAAATAAATATTCTGATTCTGATTCTTTTTATTAGTAAAAGATTTTTGAAAATCGGGTCAGTAGATCCAGAGATTACCCCCTACAACCTTACAAACTTTACCTATTTATAATATTAGTATAGATTAATCAAATTAAAACTGTTTTATAATCCTACAATATTCAGAGAGAACAGAACTTAACAATAATAATTCCATAATAATATTAATGAAACGACCCACAAAACGTAGATACGTACTGTATATATTTTTATTAATGGGTCTCGACAATGCTTAGAGATCTAGGGATTATAGATCTGAGGCTCCAGGGATTAGTTCAAACCGAATTTATGCTTTATGTTACAAGGTTCTCTGTGAAATTATTTATATTTAAGTTGTATCGATTTCCGCAGGACTAAATGTTATTTGCGTAAATAAAGAGTTATGAGCTCAGCGGTATGCACAAAAATAATGAAATGGCTTGAATTATATAATTATTGTATTCAGTAAAATTCCGATTCGAGTGAAAGATAATGGCTGCTCAGATTATTTTTATTGAATTTCACACAGTCGCAATACAACCACACTTATTGTCAATGTACAGTAGAGAAATGTAAAACTGAAATATCGAAGTGATGGAAGTCATATTGAAAGTTATGATCCATGGACTTGTATAAAGTATTGTCTTATCTACAAATATACATGTCTAGGGTAAGTCAACAGGATTAAATTCTATGAAGGGATAACCTATTGATGGACATATCCTCGCCTCGCCTAGCCTCGCTTGAAAGGAAAAGCCATAAAATTGTTAACTTCATTAACTCCATTATTGGCACCTTTGAAATTTGAACACGTGGCAAAGTAAACAGGGTTTTTTTGTTGCAGGAAACTCAAAAAAATATATTAATAACTCTTTATACTTCACGGGACTAGCTGTTACCCATAAATATAGACAAAGAAGTCTATTATTTTCCAAATCTTTTCTCGACTCAGTTGTATGTTGCAGTAGACTTCCAGTCTTAGCATTGCGGCTGAGAATCAGCATTTTACACGAAGCACAACCATCACACCTCCGCAAATTATTTTCCGGGTAATATCTACTAAATGCTGCTAAGCTTTCAAAATTAGCAATTGAGGAGGTGAGGTACAGTCGTACACATTATTATGACTTCTTATATTTAACAGGCTCACGTTTGATCACTATCTCACCTGATGTGAAGTTTATTTGCATAAAAAAATATATACTTTCTTAGGATTGGTACACAAAATGTGTACAAGATTTACAACAGATAAAATTATTACCTACTAAAGCAAAATCAGTCGTAAGCTGAGATGCTTGTGTTTAGTGAGGTGTACCTAGCTAGTACGTGCAGTTTGTGCTAGTAACAGTCGTAGCACAAATATCTATATAATAAGAAAATAAAAGGATTACCAGCATCAACTTCGTATCGCAATTCCTGCGCTATATTCAACATTGATACCATATCTAAAGTTAGTTCAGACGAGCGAACCGTGCGAATCACCTCTGTAGATATCATTGTAGGTGATTTGGCTATATTTTCTGAAGCGAAATAGTTTGAAGTATTAGACTGTGGATTTCAATGGTCTCATAAACTTTTGCGCCATTGAAAATGTTTCAAAGTTTTATCTCGTCTAGATTTTGAAGAAATTTCGTTATTTTCTCGTTTTATATAAAGTTTTATATGAAACCTTATCGCACTTTGCATAGTCATTAGGTTACCATACCTAATGACTAAGATTTTACTTGCAAAATTTTATTAGGTACCTACTTTGGTTTTCAAATGTATTTTCGAGTTCATTTATTTTTAATTCTTAATAACAAGTTGCTATAAATTGAACAATAAAAAAGAGTTATTATCGCTTGTCTAAGTAAAGAAGACAACAGTGGCTTTAAAAAAAACTAAAATTATGTAGAAAGTTTCCAGTTTTACGCAGCTAGGAAGAAAAACGTATCTGATAAAAGAACATGTGTGTCGAAATAAAAGTACGAAAACCATCTAATATTACTTTTGTCTTAAGGCTAGATTTGATAAACTTTAATAACCCCTCTAAAAAAGTGTTGCAGAAGTATTTCAGTAATTAAGTTGATTGTTCACAGTTATTTGTATCGTATGTTGGTATCACTACTACCACTCAGGCAGGGCGCGTGGCGGATGTCTCGAGGGCGCCGCGACGGTCACCGCCCCGCACGACCCCTTTTAACCCCTCGAATGCAGTCTACCTGCAATATGTAAGCCTGCTAACCCTATTAGCTATTTTCCGGGAGCGTCGCATACCGTCTTGCTATTTTGATCTTTACATTTTGAGACATCGTGCCTCTTCAAATGTAGGTCGTGGAATAATGGGATGTGATGGCTGAACAAACTTAGTCTGGGTCTCGCTTTCTGAGATTTGGTGAAGTACCAAGGTTGTAAAATATGATTTTTACTGCCTCATGCTTTATGTTTTTATGGTTGGAATATAAATATCTCATATACGAACTGGGACGAGAACTTGTAAAAATATAAAAGAATGCCGATATACCTGCTACCTACTCACATTGCTTCGACGAGGCTGAGTGACTAAAATTAATAATATCTAACCATTGTTATTGACTGAAAATATTTCTATAATGAGTGATTGAACTTATTTCCTAGAAAATTAAATGAGAAAACTTCGTTTTCCGTAGCAATTACTAGAAGCCAAGTGCTTTTGAAACATAATACCTTGGAGTTAATATCTTATAGTTATTGAATTAGTTGACTATTGGGTGGGGGAGGTGGTCCGCAGAGAAAACCATTTGCCCAGATTAAAAAAATGTGTTGTTGCGTGTTGAAAGGATATTTTCGTTATATTATGTTCGTTTTAATTATTTACATAGGTTGTACCATTTCGTTTCCTGAAAGCAAGAATCCTGGTGAGACATAATAAAATGTATGTGAGTACGTCAAGGAAAAGACAGGTCAAATCGATTGGAAGGTAAAGTTATTTTAGTATAACCAAATCAGTTTACGTTGGTCAATATTTTCTATGTGATCGGTTTCTTAGTTTGGTTTTGAAGTATCAGATAAACTGATAATAACCTCTACGTAATATTATAGCGTCATTCAAGGATTTGTTCACTATACTATGTTTGTTTAAATGATAAAAAAAGTAATGAGGTACAGAGGAGTGGTAAGAAATCTACCCTGCTGAGTAACTTAGTAGGCCAGCATGGAGGAATCTGGACTTAGGTTTTTCCATTCCAGACGACGTTCATGTACAGCAATGAGACATAAATAAGCTGAATAATTTTAAATCTGTAGCAAAAAAAAATATCTATCTAATCTCAGATTGGAATATCTGTGTATCGGCCATTTTCGGGAAATTTATTCAAGGTTGATACATGCCATAGGCGAACTTGCCGCGCTCTTGCGATTTTTCCAGTCCATTCACTTGGAAACCAATTTATTGGTTAAACCTGACTTGCTTTTATATCAGACTGAACAATACTTTAAGACTATCTTACTTTGTAGGTAGAGAGCATTTTCACTTTATGGTGTATGACGTTAAGTTTATTTTTCATTGAGAACATATTTGGTTTTCTTGCATTAAAGATAAGGAAACTAATTCACTCTATCACAAAAAACGCGTTTTGTTGATTATCTGTATCTGTGAGCTACTATTTGATGAAAAGGTAGATTTTTTTTAATTACCGTCCCAATGCTGCAATGCTGGGCAAAGGCCTCCCAAAATTTCGCCCATTTTCCTGCGTCAGAGAACCAGGTTCATGTTATTTTATAGAATTACTTCGAAGTTAATTTATCTATTATAAATTCAGTATTTAATCAATGTATATAGCAATCGATCTAATATATACCTACCTCAATGTAGTTAGAAAGTTGTAAGCCATACAATACAGATTAAGTAGCAATTACACCTACTTAGCTTCGACTCCAGTTTCAACTCTTGACGTAGGAATAAAAAAATGAGAATAAGAGTAGGCTTCAGGCACAATTTAGATATAAGTACCTACTAGTCTGTATATACGAAAAATCCTTTATTGCAATTTATTTCTAGAAAAACGATCTTTTTCAGAAATTTCAATGAAGAGTTTTTAAAAAAAAGGGTCGACCCCAGTTTTATTTTTATACCCTCAGACCTAATATAACATACCATTATTATTCTATTCCCCGAAAGGTTAGGCAGAGGTGTACTTATGTACAATGTGGTACTCATGTACATACAATACAGATCGGGCAAAGTGTTATTGGGTTCTATGAAATTCTCAGAAGAAGCTGTTTTGTTTTGTGCAAGGTTAATGGCAATAGGCTGGCCCACTATTACATGGGATCTAATCATACCGAAAAATTACACCTTTAGCTAACAAGCGTGGTGGTGATGGGTGGCGTGTTATGTTTTTTTTATTTTAGAGGGTTGTTTAAACAATTCTCTTATAAAAAGGCCGATGGACCCTACTTTGGGAATACATTTTCATTAATGTATCATTTATGAATATGTGCTTAAGTTGTTTTCTCTCTCCCAATCCGCAAATTGATTGACTGCGATTTTGGTGTAGTAGTAAAGGTGGTCGCTTTTTTCGTGGTTCTAAGTTTGATGGGTCCGATTCCAACTCGAGATTTTCGTGATCCACAGATTTGTGTCTCAGTTTAAGGCCGGTACTGCACTTGGGCGGTGGCCATTGCATAAAAAAATCTATTCTCTGTCAATTGTACGAGTATTTTTTTTAATTCCCGCATGACAATGGGCTAGGTCCGCTGTACGGGAGTTGTCTTTTTTTTTAATGAAAATGACAGTTCCACCTGAAAACCCGGACATAATTCTATAGACAGGTAGATAGATGGGCCTTTATTTCATAAATTGATGATGCCTGCCCCAGATGTAAATTCTATTAAAGTAATGAAGTTTGCGCCGTAGGTTAATTCGATCGATGCGGCAGAGTACTAGGTGCAAAATATTGGCAACAGCTAACAAATTTGTTTGTGCGAAATAACAAAACAATTTCATTGAAAGACCGCAGGCGTTGTGACTTTTCGAATAACTTTTTCAGAGAATTAGAGTTGTTGTTTGGGGCTTAAAAACCAAGTTAATGACAGATATATTTCCAGAATGGTACCCATACCAAAAATGTTAGGGACGAAGTTTTTAACTCGATTAGCAGTGATAGTCAGTCTTAACGTGGTCGTCTCATTTTTCGTACATAATAGTCCAAGTTCAATTATTGTGTTCTTTTTTTACAGGCTTTTGTTTGCAAACCATTCATTAATTGAAAAGGCTTTCGTCCTGTCACTATTTCACCTGATGCTAACTTAAAATTCGATCAAAGATAAGAAACACTTGTCTAGAACCAACCACTTGTGTCTTGAGCATTCAAGTACCTAAAGAAAACACTGGTGTCGGAAAAACGTGATGAAACCAGCATGCGTATGTCGCTCTCTCCATAAACTTTATTATAGCAAGCAAGGTGATACCCGACAACTGATAGTTATAAGTTAATTATAGAATTTTCCTAATGACACGCTTGGTTTTATTATCAACGATTTTGGGGTCGGCTTTAAGTACTACCAGGTGCGGTGGAATATGAGTATCTTACACGAAGTGACTTTCAGACCTCCCTATCTGAATTGCTAGGCAATTCTTCGAAATTCGAAGTCAATTCTTCGTTGTAAGTTTTTTTGGACTACTGACTACAACTATCGATTGTCAAAGGTGTTTGTATGACAACCGGGCTTCTATGTTTTATGAATGGTCACCCATCCATAGACTGATTGCTTTACTTTGCAGATCTGTTGATCAGCGTAGGTATAAGCTATATATTATTAGCCACGAGCTTCTTAATACAGTAGAAATCTGTTTTAAAAAAACTGAAAATTGATGTTTATTTCACAAAAATGTCCAAAGAATGTCACTTGCTGTATATTATGCCAATGACTTTTTCTAATTGCTTTTAAAGTAAATAATCTTATATACTTTACTCTTATTCAAGAACATTTAATATTCTCTGCATCACAAAAACCTTCTAAATTACGAACCAAAGATTTCAATAGACAATCGAACCTTATATTCCCTGTATCTTTGGTTATTGGTTATCCCGATATGTGCGGTCAGGCAATCAAGTCTTATATTTTTTTTTGCAATCTACTCCCCTTTTGTTGTACGTGTTTCTCATATCATCATGCAAACTCCAATGACTCCTTTAAAAAAAAATACACACAGTTCTATATAAAATATGTACTAAAGGTGATGTTTGAAATCTGTTAAAATTAGATATTTTATAGGTGCTAACCAACCCATTTACACTTAGTCTGATTAACAAATAAGTGATTAAGCATTGGATTTATTCATCTTTTATTGTTCGTTCAGCGGGTTGAAAGTTTAATTATTTGATTGATTACTAATAGCGTTTTATGCAAAAAAATAATCATGGAAGTTTTTATGACGGACAATCAGTAGACGAGTTCTGGTACAGGTACTTACAGTGGGAATTAGTAATGTTTTTTTTTATTGTACGTAATCAACATTATATTCATAATTACTTCTTTTGTTTCAGATTCCCATCACAGAAACTATTTCCGAACAAAATAATAAAATAAGAAGATACAGACACTCGAGAAGTGGTTGTTGTGTGTTGTTAACTTAGTTACTGCGTGGTGCCAGTGTAGTAAAGTGTATATTATAGTTTAAAATAGGTACCTACTTTCTTTTGAAAATTTCAGTGCTTAAGATATTAACGGAAGTGAAATTTTGTGACTCTGTGAGTGCTTCAACACGTTATTGAGGAGACTTCCTACCTTTGTGGTAAGGAATAGAATATAGTGAAGTGGTGTAGTAAACGTAAGGTGTAACAAAAATAGTAATGTCTGCGTGCGTGGTAGAAGAAGGTAGGGAGGAGGGCGGCGGCGCATGCGCGCTCGAGGCCGGCCCAAGCGTGGATCGCGACGAGATGCCCGAGCGCCCGCGCAGGGAGGTGCTACTGAGTGCGCGCGGAAGACGTGCGTGCTCTGAGCAGGGACCGCATCCGAGTCTCAATTTTCGTAAGTATCATTCTTAATATAAAAAATTCAAAGCCCTTAATCTGTTGTCTGTGGTGGATAGGAACTGGGATGAGGTGTTACTAGGGAGTTTTTAACCTGTCAAGTAATGAATTCCAGACACAATAAAATCTATTGTTCTTGTGCCCCGGTTGGGGCATTTATTTTGAAATGAATTCCTCAGCCATAGTGTAATAAAATTTATTACACTATGCCTCAGTTAAGTGCAAGGGAAATTCTAAGTGATTCATATATTTTTTTATTTATTTATGAGTTACTTACTCTCCGCTTGAATCGTTGATTTTAACACTGATAGCATTTCTTGATGAATGTAGCTTTAATTAAAGCACAGTGTAATAAGTTAGTGTTAAATAAACTATGTCATAAATAGGTAGGTAGGTAGGTAACAGATTAAATTATAATACTTAGGCATTTATTAATTTTTAAACATAATGTTTACCTTTATTGTTAAATTTATTACTTTATTAGTATCAGTATTTAATTATTTTTACTAAGATTAAGGTATGTTGAGTACACGCACGCACGCACGGCTACACATCAAGCTACACAAATCCAGTATCGTCTGACCTCGTATTGCAAACGCTTTCCGCACAATGCGAGGCCAGCCTATATTGGATTTGTTTAACTTGATGTGTAGCCGTGTGTACATGTTGAGGTAATAGTATTCTGTCACGATTTACAAACTGTTTGTAAATTATACTATGTACTTTTTATTTGATGCATTACTATTACGGTGACTGTATACATTTTAGGAACATAGTTTTACGTTTATTTATTTGTTTAAAAACTTGACGGACTGTTTTGTTTATATAACAAATTACATCTTAGTACTTCATGAATACGGTGTTTGCAAAAGCAATAAATTGTAAACATTGACATGTGACATTTTGTCACGTTCAGTAATTAATTTAAATTTAATTCTACACTTTGCAATCGACCGAAATATATTTAGCGAGCATGTAAGTGTTAGTTCAGTAATGTGGGTAGATTCGAAAATAAAATCTTTTTTGAGTCCGAGCAATTCTTTATTTGTTTTTATATGGTGTAGGGAAATAGTCGTCTCCTTCTTTGCGCAGTCGTTAAATAGTGATGTCATATGTCACAAGCGAGTCGCCGAAGAGGTTTACTGCTTCGATTTTATTACTGAAACTTCCCGTTCACATGCTTCCGCTAATTTCTATATATTGTTATGTGTGTTGTGCCTTAATTATCACGTCAGTAAATATCAGTTGGTCGCCTAAATGTGTTGTGTCCGCTGGGAAATTTCGGTACTTCAGTAATTAGTTTTGAATTCGCTTCTCGTGTTTGCCAGTCGATGGAGATTTATTGTAAGTTACCTGCCTACTGTGTGATTAGTTTATACTTAGTGTGAAGTGTCGAGACAGATCTTCATGCCTTTTGGCAGTTTATCGAAAACATTGAGATGTAATGTGTTTACAAAACACACCTAGTGCTAAGTAGTTATTGTTCTGATATCTTTGAATCACCACTGTCTGCGCGTTGGTAAGATTTTCTTTATATTTTACCATTTCCATTAACATTTGATTGGTTCCAGTTATTGACTCTGTTAACAATTATTATCGTCTGTCGTCAACCTTAGCTGACGATTTGCGCAGTAAACGAGAAATGTGAGAAATATAATTAATTGATTGTTCCCGGGCAACGTTGGAAATGAATTCCTGGCAACTTGCGAGTGCTACCTATAATGAATGGGGAGTAGGTATTTCTCGTTAGGCTGGGGTTTATTAAAATAAAATGTAGAACGCATCAACACAAAGACTTAGATAGATTTAAGATAGCGATAACTGTATCAAGAAACAATTAGCAGACACAATAGTTATTTTTATGATAGTTTATTTACTTGTAAAATGTTACTTTGAAACTTACGTCATTTGCTTTGCAGTCATAACTTTGTGAACCAGTAATGTTAAAAACGCACAAAAACTGTTTCAATCAAACATTTTATTCTTCCAACACAATATGCTATTACCCGGTCATATTGTTCCTGGCCATTGTTTCAAATGTGAAAAGTTTACTAATTTGCATGTAAAAAAGCGATGAAAAGCGTTGCCTACAGATCAATACGCCATAAACAGGCCACGACTTCATTATGCGATGTCGGCCTAAATGTTTTAACCTAATTTTAACATTTTATAAGGTTTTAAACGTATCCCTTTGTAAATTAATTTGGTTATAATAAGATCTAAAACCAAGTTCTATACTTGATATGGGTGCGGGTGCCTATCTATGTACACAAAAAGAGTGTATATTCACTTGGTAAAGTAAAACATACCTGGTACATAAATAAACACATTGTTATATTTTATTTGTATGATTAATTTCTAAATTAATTCGTGAAACAAATACTTAGTGTGAGTGAGGAGACTGCGGTAGAATTTGCCATTATAAAATATATTATAAACAAAGAAATTGCTTAGCATTCGCAAATTCGCAGTACGTTTAAACAATTATACAGTTTATTTCCCTTCGCCATAAATTTGAAAACGACACAAATCTCCATTTATTATCTTTATATCATCAGGAGAACAAAGAGCATCTCACGGTTGAAATTTCCTTGGCAAAAGGTTCTATTCATTAGGTTAGTGAACGTTCAATCAAACGCTGATATCTGCTTGAGGTCGGGGAGGTTCCTTATCAACCTTTTGTACGTTCCATTACATACTTACTTTCATTAATTTCAACCGGATTTGGTGTTTTGAAGAATTATAATTTTAATGAAGATGTTGTTTTCTATGCATATTATGATTTAATATGCCTAAATCGAATCGATAATGTACTGCCAAATCATAATTCCAGCCATTCTTCTCAAGTTTTAAAAAGCCTGTGTGTAATTATTAAGGAAGGGAAATATCGATTGTCATTGACATGTACGGTGGCTAGCACATCAAGTTGCCACAAAATGTCAAATTTTCTCAGTTGAATTTGAACTTAATCATCAACATTCTAAGGTATAAAAACATACATACATACATACACTCACGCCATTTCCCACAGGGGTAGGCAGAAACTATGGAGTGCCACTTGCTACGACTCTTCTTCCACATTCATACATATTGTGAGTACTACGCACCTGACCTGTTTGGAGAACCTCACCGATAAGATCGGTGTACGTCCTTCTAGGGTAACCTCTCCTGACGCTGTCACTAACATTCGCCTTATAAATTCCATTCGTTAATCGTCTTTCATTCATTCTCTCGACATGTCCAAACCATCTTAGCATATTCCTTCCAATACGTGTCACTATATCATCTTTCAGTCCGCAACTTTCTCTAATCACACTATTTCTCAGTCTCTCATTCCTAGTTACACCGCACATACTACGCAAGGAACGCATTTCAACAGCATTTATTCTACTTTCATGTCTCTTCTGCCATACCCAACATTCACTTCCATACATAAGTGTAGGTACCAGCACACCGCTGTGGATAGCCAACCGTGCCTTTTTTGACAAGGACTGATAAGCCACAATTGCATGCATACCTAGCACCATTCACTTTATTTCCCGCATTCACTCTCCTTTCCACATCTGCATCAATCTTACCAAATGTGCTGGTGACTGTACATTTCTGCAATACTAAGGTCTTATTCCGAGAGGAGAACCGTGCTCATCAGTGCGAAAGTAGATAACTAAATGTTTTGTTAGACTATAGAAGTCTTCATCATCATACCATCACATCTGTATTTTCCGAATGGTTAGGCACAAGTGTACTTATTTACACCCACAATTCACTGGTATGTTAAGGTCCCATGTAAATCGAGCTTATTGCAACCGCCAATCATAAATCCGAAGATCCGAACTCCGAAAACTACTGAGAAATCCATATAAAAATCCAATGACAATTTACTCGATCTGGGATTCGCAGTCAGGTTTTTTAAACGTAGCAGTCGGCTTTACGTTCGCTAGATGAATGCATCAATTTATACTTACTTATAATAGCTTATAATTAACTTTATATTCGTGAATAACTTTAAGTTGCGAATCCTAAATTCGGTGCCCGACTATCACTGGTTTCTCAAGCTATTTAATAGTGTTTACACCAGGAAATCCAGGAAGTCACACTGGAATTACTTAGGAACCTACTTCATTCCATAACTTAGACCCTCAATTAGTTGAGGTTTAAGTGATTTGCCAATTAGATACAAGTTTCAGACGATTTGGAGGGACTTTACGGATTCGTCGAGTAAGGTTCACTAATTATGGTTCATTAAATTCTTTAGGTATATTTCTTTCGGCTGCCTTTTTGGGAGAAATAATAATAAAAAAAAGATTTTCAAGATTTTACTGACGACCAATTAAAATGTTCGGTCATAGCTTAGTTGTTTATAAAGTTAATCGTTTTAAATACGCCAAGTAGGTACTGCGAAATGATTGAAGTATGTTTTCTTTTTCTTAAAAGTAATAGCTAAGTCATACTTTTTATTGAAACCTGCGATTAGGAATTTATTAAGAGTTTTAAAAAGTTTTCATTATGACTTGTCCAGAACACGGCACGTCGCACTTGTGGGGCGCCAACAACAGTCGACGCGGGTGGAGTCGCAAGCGCACGTCCGCGCCACAGATGAGCAACGTGCACGGGTCCATGCCGCGCGTGGCGCTAGTGTTGCGCTCACGACGCAGCTGGCCTGTCGCGCCGCAGTCATGTAGAAGGTAAATAATATTGTAAAAGTATTGGATTTGTGTATCGAATCTGTGGGATAATGAAGCTTTTTTATATTATTAATTTATTTAACGGGGTTTTATCACCTAGTGATAATGTCACTCCCATCAGCAGAACATAATCCTCAACTTAAAACTATACAATGGGTAATAAATATTTTGGAAGTAGGAGACAAGAATCAAGAATATTATAATTGCAATAAAAACCTGTCGTCGCTATTCTCTCTGTTTGGAGTTGGATACCAACAACAACATTCGGTACATCATCCTAGCTTTCTCCGACAGTGGGGATTCCAAGATGCCAGAACTGCCAACACATTAGGTTAAGAAGCTAAATCGATAGGTAGAAAAGAAATAGGAGCGAAACTATGTACATACTCGACTACCCTATTTGATTTATTTTATGATAACTTTGAGCAAAATGATTACTTGATCAGGGGTCCTGCAGACATAAAGTTAGGTATCTGTCTGTTGATTATCCTTTGAAATTATTCCAACAGGTTCAGTCTACCAATATCCTACAATAAAAAACTCTTCACACCTTGGGCAATATATTGCCTTTGTGGTAAAATTGTTTTTCCTTTGTATTTATGATTAATTATTTCTAATAATACATATTTGCGTGAGAGTAAGTGATTAAAGGGTATATCTGAAATTGTTTCATGACTGATATTTGTTTAGTAACTATAACATTACGCAGCATCACGTGTATAACCCCGAAGGGTTAGGTAACTGTGTACATTCATGGTTTATCGGTATGTTTAAACAATTCGAATTACTACTAAGTATTTCCTTAATATCTAAACCTAATAACACTGCTTCTTCCGGAAGTCAAATCCACAACCTCAAGCTCAGTAACCGCATTTGTTACCTTAAAGCAGATATGTGTTTATTACGTCATTAAGATTGTTTGATCTCTTTGAAATGTTGGGTTAAACACGGTTCATATAAATATAAATTTTATTTGATGTATACACATGTCATGTTACATATTATTATTATCTAAATGGCAGTCTAAGTTCAAGTAATGACCTCCAGACATCTTTGATATTAGAAACGCAAAGTTTTTTCTTATTATAATGTGCTTACTTACTAAGTTTTATAAGATTTCGAAGATTTAATTCAGGATTAAAAGCACCAATACCACGGCGGCGTGATAGTACCAATAATAGCTTCAACTTAACCCTACTTAAAAGTCAAGGAGGTCGCGAGCGATGCCAAGAAAGCTGCACTTGTATATCGCAGGCGTATGAGTAAGCACTAAATAAACACTTTGCTAACTAAGAATGTCTCGTCGACGTTTTAGTGTTAAGTTGTCACACTTTAGGCATGCTAATTCTTTAAGGAATATAATGGAGCTTGAGTTAATGTAAGGACCATTTAAACAATTTATATAGCGTAGGCTTTTTCAAATATTTAAGTATTTTTCTTTCAAACAATAAATTCATTCAATTACTGCCTCACTAGCCAAGTGGTCCTAAGCGCGACTACTACGTTAGAGGTCCTGGGTTCGATCAAATCACTTTGGTTGAAATTGAAATTGAGTTCGATCAGATCCCAGGTCAAGCAAAGAGTTATGGGTTTTTTCTTCTCTTCTAAATTATCAGTAGCAGCTCGGAGTCTGGATTTGTGCCCAACTCGGCCCTTAATATATGGACCCTAAACATACCGGCGAAGTGTGTGTGTATTTTAGTAGACCTCTGCCTAACCCTTCGGGGAATACAGGCGTGATGGTATATTATGTAATTCCTTCAATCAAACAAATTGTATTACCATAGACTACCAAGTCATAGATCTCGTGTTCGAATCAACATCATACTTCATTTATTTTATTACTTGGCCAAACGGTGAAGGAATAACTTCACGAAGAAATATTAAGAAAGATTTTCTTGATAGGGTGTGAAGTCTTTCAAACGGTGTAATAAAGCCTAAATGGCTGGATGATGAATTGTTAACTGTTTTGCTTCACTAAATAAGGGAATATGCAAATATCACATTAAGTGTATGAAGACACTTAAATTTTATTTTAAGTAGATAATGTCTAATTACATTTGGAATTTAAATGTATTTATATATAGAAAAGATCAGAACTTTTCTTTGTTTCCAAAATGTGAATACAATTTTCTGCTTACATTTCATTTTCACTTATAATATAAAATATGTAAGTCTTGTCCTTTGATCTTTATTTTTGGTTGGTATACCTAATGTAATCATATTGTTATTGTTGTTAGTCGAGCTATCGAAAGCTCGACTAACAAGATAAGGCGTAGTTAACTAATACATGTGTGTGTAATTGTGTGTGGTACACGGCATGGCGTAGTTTTAGCCGGCCTCACTTCTTTGTTCGCAAAGTTCCATCTTAACTTTTTATTTGATCTGAGATCTATACTTAATTGTTTAAAACAAAACATTTATAGAACTGTAATACTGTTGTCATTAATTTGGTATTTTTTCGATCAAAGTCTAGTAATTTTAAGTGACCTAATAATAGCTAAGTACTCCTGATTATAGGGTAATACGGAGGTACAGATAATTATGAAAACTAAAGTTGGTTTTAATAAATTATATTAGCGAAATCGTATAGAATTGTGTAAGATCCTTTAATTCTTTGCTTTCCTTCTACTAAGTATTTCACGATAACGCGGTATTAAAAGTTTTCATAATTCTAAAGAAATATTTAAGGCAACTGTACTGTTACTCGTGTATATAGCGTGAAAGTTGTTGTTACTTAATTATTCCATTACAATACTCGCGGGGCCAGTCCAATGAACAATATCGAGAATTTCATAAATTAATTACTTCGAAACTACCCCGCAGTGAAACGTAAGTTTGCCACTTTTTTATAGATATATATTACCAATTACATAATAGGTAAGTATTCTCGAGAGTCAACTTACGGTTAAAATATATGTGACACACAAATTAAACTATGTTTAACTCTACTATGTTTATCTACTAAGTAATTAATTAACGTCTCTTACCGGTTCATCGATTAACTTCATTGGCCCGCCCAAACCATAAACTGAGAGCAATATCGTTTATGTCCCCTCAACCAGTCTCTTTTAGATTTAATAATCTAGGAAGTTAAGTACAACTAATTAAGGATAGGTCCTTAATTAGTTACGATACGGTTCGACTCAGTTGAATTAGGGTTTAACAAAGTCTTTCTGATCGCTATTCATTGTTTATCATATATATAGTTATGTATTTATTATATACACACTATCACGCCCGTATACTCTAAAGGGTTTGGCACAGCTATACTTAATGTGCACTCGCATTTCGCCGCTATGTTAAGGTCCCATGTAATAGGGGGCGAGGCTATTGCCATTCACCGGGCATACTCCGAGCTACTACTGAGAATTTCATAGAAAATTACCAACACCTCTTTGCACCACCTGGGAACCCATGATCTATATTTTAGGAATTACGCTAGGACTATAACACTAATGCAGTATGTCAGCGTTACACCTTTTAAGATTTTTTATTATGTATTTAATGGTTATTATTAAAGATGAAAAATACATCAAAGTTATTACAAACAGATAGAAATTATGCACCTTGTTTCTGGTATTTCAAAAGGTGGTACACACGGCTACAGGTCAACCTATACCAAACCAGTTTAAGCGGATCTCGCATTGTATAGACTTCCCATACAATAAGAGGCCAGCGTAAACTGTTTTTGTATAGCTTGATGTGTAGCCGTGCGTACAAGAAATCTCATTAAAATAAAACTAAAAATAAAACTAGAGAATAATACATAATGTTCTAATTCAAATGTTTTAAATTAAATAACTGTCTTTGTCAGTTCAATGATAATATTAAATGAAATGAGCCGACAGAAGAGGTAAATTCCACTTATTAGAGGAACCTATTATAAATACTTTAGAATAAACCAGGGGTTAATTGATATTAATTTGATGAAAATATTACTTCTATTGTTATCTAAATAATTATTAAGACTTTTGCTGTTCAAAGATTTATCTAATGATTTTGGTATTGAAATTATGATTTGATTTTCAATTTCGAAAAACACTTTTCTATAACAGATAACAATCAAACAGGAAATTGAAATTCGAATCTTAAATTGGCATGAGACCGATTCTCACATAAAAATATTGGAAATATAAAAAAAAATATGAATAAAAATCTAGTGGAAGACACGTATACAAGTTCCATTGCATACAAAATATTCTTTTGACAAAGGTCTCGTCATCACATAAGATAAGGGACGACCTAAGCGTTAACAAAGCGAAATTGCAAATGCTTTCATGTTTGATATTTTTGTAACTGACAGTATCCTACAACAAAATCTAATTGAATACTATGTAATCTCCTACATGTGTATTGGTTTCCGGATATTACGCTAAAGTGATATAAGTGGTTATTTTAATTATTCAAGAAGTCATTTATTTCTTAGTCAGTACCTAGTATATTTTTTCAACTAAAAATATAATTTGTTTTGTAAATGAGTATTTATCTAAATACAACTCGAGATGACCACTACAAATAGACAATAGCTATAGGCTTTTCATATAATGAGAGGTCTATATATACTGGAGTAATGTATATAGCAAGCGATGTGCAAACACGTGTGTCCACGAAACATTGTGATTATCCAAAAGTGGCTATATTTTAGCCCCCCCCCCGTTCAAATAAAGCACGAAATAAAAATAAAATAATAATAATATTTAAAGTAAGAAAAATTTAACACCAGACAGGAATGGAACATTAGTAGTGGGTTTTTCGCCGCCCACACGGGTTTTCGCCGCCCACACGGGTTTTCGCCGCCCTAGCAAAAAGTGGTGTGGCGAAAAACCCGTGTGGTTTTAGTTGGTAGGTCACCTACCATGGGTGGAGTCCGATACGCCGCATCGCCTTTCCCGGGGGGCGGATGTCCACACGATTAAATCAAAAGGATTGGAGCAATTCATCATCCGGTTTGGTAAATTGGACGCTTTAGCCAACTAAGCTACCGAGATCACTGCCTGTCGTGATAAATTCTCTTTTACTCTATTGTCTATAATACAATAAAAATTGCTTTTAATTTTCTACAATATGTCAGGTCTATACTCACGCCCGAGCCAAACAGGGTCTCCGCTCGCAAGCTAGCCTTTAATTTGCAATCCCTATGACTGTAGTTACAGAGACCCGCCTATAGATACGACTACATGGCAACGTTCTTGATTGTCACATGCCTTAAAACAATTACTGTGGGCAATGTGGTGGCTAACAAGGGGAGGCGGGCGCCCGCGCCGACTCACTGGTGCCTTCGGAATTTAAATAAGACATTATCTACGTGAAACAACACACGTTTTGCGTAGGTATTTGTAAAATAAGCAATGAGATTTTGTTTTACATTTTTGGTTTGTGCATTCTTATTTTAAACATAATAATAATTATTGTCAGGTTCCAACTAAAGTAAAGATTTCGCATCAGGACACATTCCAGTTAACTCTATAAGTTAATTTTAGGGTTTTCATTACATGGACTAGTAGTGTACAGTACATAATCTACAAGGACATTTATTAAATACGTACAATTTATTCCATTATACTTGCAAACCCGATGGATGTTATCTTAAAATACCCATAACACTTTGCTCGGCCTGAGAAACGAACCTAAATTTCAGGCTCAGCAGCCACAAGACGAATGAGATAGTTAGTAATCAATAGTCTTTTTTCTCAATTGAGTGTTAGTTGTTGTGTTGAAAGTTCAGTGCGATTTACTACAAAAGCACGTCAATGTTTGGTATATAGGCGAACTTTTACCGGTCATATCATGATATTTATCAATTCGGGAGATGCTGTCAGCATTTGTCATGTTCGGTAATTCGAATAAGTATAGCGAATAATCTGCATCTGCAGCCTCATGTTGGCACGAGCGTATCTGTAGTTGACGGATGTAATAAGCAAAATGGCGACGTGCGTCCCTGTTTGAGAATGTTCCTTATTCTCTCTAGACGAAATTATGAATTGATTTTTTTTTGTACTTCACTTATTTTTTTATGTCTGCATTGCGGAAAATGACATCGTCTATTTACGTCTTAAGTAGTTACATAGTGCCATATATATTTTTACTTATAAATAAATTAAGATCCCAATCATGTATAAAGTTGGCTTTTTAAACAATTTTATATTTGCAGATTCGGAAAGGTATTTAACAGCAAAACTTATTAACCACGTTGAATCTCTCTGCATCGCTTATTGCGGTATAATATCATATTGAATAACTCAATTGTGGATAAATAGATAAAATGTTAGTGGGGAACAGAGAAAAAACCAGGCCCTTGCTAGGATCCAACCTGTGCTATAGGCACTTGGTGATTATTCCATCTAGCCGCACCAACAACGGTTGCATCCTCCGCCACCATCCTACCGTAGAAATATATACTCAATTGAATCACTAGATTCCCAAGGCATACCTGTATTTAGGGAATCAGTAACATTCTTAATGCTGATGCTAAACAAAACTTAATGCTGAAAATGTTCCGAACATGATACTAATGGTCGTTATTACCTAAACTATAATACCTATGTCTTATCGAAATATTTCCAATGTCATGAACCTACGCATATGTATAAGGTATTGATATCTATCTATATACGGTCATACATTTGCGTCATACCTACGTTAAGACGTTGGTGGTATCGACATGTGATACATATTTGCCGCATATTTCAGGAAAATGGAACAACATTTCCTCCTGTTGACTTTTGAACTCACTTTCCATGATAAGCTGTATTACTTTATGATTTTTTTGCTTATTTCGCGGATAGGATAAAGCAGAGAGCACAAATTAAAGTCCTTGATCGCTCTGAAATAATGACAATAAATATTCAGTACATTATATAAATTGAGTTTGAAACACTCACGGGGTCTGTAATAATTTCCTCATAATATTTCCATTGGACATTTATTGATAGGTTTACATTCCGATCGTGATTGGAATATCGTTTGGTATAACGATTTATCTACTCCGGGTCTAGGTTTTAGATTGTATTGTACTATATAAGTAGGCGATCACAATAGACCGACTATAGTTGCAGTCGCAAAATAAATGATAAAATAATTGCACACAAGTAGTTTTCATTGTAATCATTTATTGTAATGATAGCCATAACATAAGCTTATAACAGAAAATAATAATGTCATTAAAGAAGGGTGTCAAAACATGCTTCACCTCGATTAGATTTACGGAACACGTGCTGACATAAATTTCAAACGCCATTATTGCATTATCTTTATCATCCCGTCTTCAAAGAACATCGCGTTATGGGAATAAGGTTATTAACGTTTTATAACTTGATGAAAAATGAGAGAAGGCCCCTCAGTTTGAAGTTGTCCCTGTAATTTTGGCTTTCTCGGTTTTAAGTGGGTTTTTAACCTTTGTCGCTCTTCATAATTTTTATGAATTGTTATTTCTAACGCTGCAATTAATCCTATTATACAGTGAGTTTTATTTCCTAAGGTTTGTAAAATAACAATTCGATTATAAAAATATTTCGTAGCTCAAGGCACATACAGTTCATGTACCTAAGCAAATCTTATACCAGTCTCACAGAAATCCTTTCGCATTGCTACTAAATATTTTTCTTCGATTGTATTATTTCGAAGTTTAATTCTGTTTTTACCTTTTTCACGAAACAGTAGAGTTCAAAATTGCAAGATATCCAATAGCTGAAGATATTATTAATCCTACAGATAGTTCCATATATATTTTTTAGTATTTAGGTACATATGTGTATTATCGGGGTGCGATAGCATGTTTCTCTGCGTCGAGTGGTACATAACAATGTATATTATTATTCTGTAGCTAATCAGATGTTCCCTTTAGTAAATATAACAAAGTGGATACGATGACAACGTTCGGGTTTTGCTATTCGTACCGCTGAATGGTATGATTGATAACCTCTAGAGTACTATTGAGTTTTCCCCTGATTATAATATTAGGAACGCATTAAGCACAATGCATGAAATATTGAAAAGGCACAGCTCAAGGATTTCCTTATGATTTATTTGAAAGTAACTCGTATAATTTGGCAGCAATATTGTAAAATAACAATATTGAATTGTAGTAGGATAGTTGATTGTATTTTTATAGCTTCACACTGTGGGCTTACATTTCATAATTGATTGATTGATATTTCAGTTTAATTTTATGATAGCGGAGATATTAAATTCATCTTGTTTTTTTTTTTAATTTGTTTCACGTAAGGTTTTTGATTTTCATTCTAGAAAATAAAGCTAACGATAGCTATGATATAATAAAACTTTAATGTAATGTCCTTACATTTCCACCACACATAGTGGAAAGTATTCCACCATACGCATAAATAACATCGTTTGGGGATTCATTACTCAACCCCATAAAGGTACCCATATTTATTCTTATTTGGTCCTACCTGTGGAATACTCCAGCACTGTTTTTCAGGTAGGTACGTGTTTCGACTTTGTTTATATACAATTCTGTAACTTGCTATTTAAAAGTCCTAAAGCTAAATGTTCAGCCTTCGGCGCAAGATATTTTTTTTTCTCTATAACACATTCGAGGAACATGTCAGTACAAATTGTGACATCAACAATAATTAAAATAAAGAATTTGGTGTAAAATAGAGGTTATGCCAAAAATGACAATTTACGCCAAAATGTAGGCAGACAGGCAGTGAGATAGAGGCTGGTAGATATAAACATAGTGTGCCGATACGATTTAAGTCCAACGAAATAGGAGGCGAACCCATTGATATTATCCGGGCTGCAGTTGAGAATTACATATAAAAGTTAATAACTCGACCAGGCAATTGAACCCGGCAACTCATTGTCATCAGTAGCGACTAGTAAACTAATGAGGTAGTTTGTACGAAATAATTAATGATGTTACAATAAAACAATATTTGGCTAAAAGTTTTAAATCTAAGTTCATTCCATTAACGAGAAAGCTTTGAGCTTTGTTATAATTTGATTTTGGGTTACTAAAGTTTTATTAAATGCGAAGTTAGGTTATAAACATTTAGGGACCAACTTTAGCGCCCATCCTGTGGTCAACACCCTTTCCCGTATTTGACTTTAGTGCTTGTAAGTTAACAGGTTTCTTTGGATTGAAAATTCAGCTCGTGTAAATACTCGAGTCTGCAAACGTCTTTTGTAAACTGTAGTCGAAATTTACCAATAGACGGTAGACTAGTAGTTAAGTCTTGCGATTCACCCAAATCGATAAAATCAAAATTGATCGACTAGTGTTTTTTTAAACACGAATGATCGCGGAGGCGGATCGCTAGTTGTTAATAAGCAGTTACGAGACAAAACATCGATTTCAATATCTATTAGACTATTCTTCAAAATTGATGTTACAAAAAGATTAAACTACCTTAGAAACAACAAAAGGTTGTTTTTCTGTTTGCATGTAATAAATAAAATAAATATCAACTTGGTATTTATTTTGGTGGATGGCATAAACTTAGGGAGACCTATAACCAGCAGTGGGTGGAGTCAGGCTGTGGATTATGCTGATGATCATGATTCTCTATTTATTGAATTTATTGTTTCGTAAATGTTTTGATGATGATTTGTATATGATTGACTAAATATGCATGCCTCATTCCTGGTACCAAAACGGCTCACTCGAATTGGTTTCACAAGTTTTTAGCACTTCCTTATGTGAGTGTTAATACGTTCCTCTACCTCCTTTATTTGTGTTCTTGGAATGTTACTTACCAGCTCGTTGCAAGTCACTCGTAAACTTATTAACCTTTTTAAGGGCTTTACATACTACTTAACCTAACATAATTATCATCATACTTTGTATTTTCGGAGGGGTGAGGCGGAGGTGTACTGCTGGCACACCCGCAGTTTGCCGTTATGTGTACTTCCTATATGTAATAAGAGGGCGAGTCTATTGAAATTAACCGAACATATATCTAAATCAGGGGTGTTACTGAGACTCTCATCGTAAATCCTAATACGTAACACTTTGCCCGACGTGCAAAACGAACCCAAGACATCCAGCGTTGCAATCATCCTTAGGAACACTTCAGAGGCAGTCAAAAGAATCATTATATGACCATTTGCAAATAAATTCGAACTCTAAAATATTATTTTCACTACATAACAAAATAAGTATCGTTATTTTGTCGTCGCGTTATTAGTGTAAATGGAATAGGTATAGAGTATTTTGACAAGCACACTACATTGTGTTATATTACGACCGTATCGTGTTATTTGCGACTATGACGCTCCAAGTCACCGTGTGTAATGTCCTTAATACGTTTGCATTTACTCTTAATGTTACTCCATTTTATTTTATTGTTACTTCAGTTCATTCTCACGTTCCACGTGTTCCATGCGACACGTATTCAAGGAAATGGTGTGGTGGGTCCTTAAAACGTTATTAGGCAGATGGATACACTATCTTTTGGAGAGAGCCACTGAATGTAATCAAGTTCGTTCGGGACATCTTTACGAGCTTTTTTACTGCTAGTGACATTGTTGATCACTAATAAGAAAGTGAAGTGAGGTCGGGTCGCATTTTTTGTGAAAAAGTTGTACCTACGTTACTCTGTTTCAGACATTTCAGGTAACATTGTAGGTACCTACTTAACTTAATCTTGCAAATTATGAATATTTCTTTGAATCCTTTAAATTCCAGTGAAAATAAGTATGCTGTTTTAGAATTTTATGAGATATTACGTTTTTTACGTTGTAAATTTATTAATATAATACAAGCCAATATACCCAAGGCGTCTTTAGCGATTTCATTTCGTTTTTATTTTTTATAACATTAACATAATGAATATTCATGAGTATAGAACCTTGTTCATGCATAATTATATATATTTATGAGGACCGTGTGAGTAGGTAAAAAAAATAAAAAATTGCATTGTAAATATGCTTAGTCTTTACTAATATTATGAAGAGGAAAAAATTATTTGTTAGTAATTGATAAACTCTGAGAATACTGAATCCATTTTTATAACTATTTCACAAGGTATTTGTCATAAGCGGGATCCTATGCAAGCAAAGCATGGACATCTATCTAGTCTTATAAATAAAGTTTATTTGATCACCAACCAAAGGGTGAACTTGGCGCTAATTCTGTATCGCGATATATTCGGTGTGTACGTACGTAAATCGCTTTTTCATTGAATTTGGGCGACGACAGCTCGCAGATTATAAGGGTCAAATGTTACTTTGTTTGTATGTAATCTGTCTGTCTAGGTGATGAATTTCGGCTAGACAGGCAGTAAATCTTTTTTCGATAGGTTTGTCTATTGAGATTATATGAAAAAGTGAACCGTCGCAATTGGAAAAAACATAAGTATAGGTACTATCACATCCTTGAAGG
Organism: Subacronicta megacephala; assembly: GCA_958496365.1. Taxonomy (NCBI): domain Eukaryota; kingdom Metazoa; phylum Arthropoda; class Insecta; order Lepidoptera; family Noctuidae; genus Subacronicta; species Subacronicta megacephala. The sequence continues at coordinate 9,379,132 of OY292518.1, forward strand.
GTTAGAAATAGGTGTGCTAGTGTACACCGACTGTTTAACAAACCAGCGAAATGTTGGTCAATCTGCGCTTAAATCTTCCGGGAATACAGTCTTGATGGTATGTTGTTGTTTTAGATACAAATAAGATATGTATGTTTTTGTTTTATATAGAATTCAAATTGTTCCAAACTTTGGCTTGGTCTATAAACTATAATCTAGATCATGCCGAGTAGTAAGAACTTACTTATTTTGCAAGTCATAGTAAAATCCATTAATCAAAACTTAAGTTTTACATAAATAGGCAGACGTAGCGTTTCAATAATACATATATACAATGAAAGTAAAATAGCTAAGTAAATATATGTTATGTATAATTTAATTAAAAACTTTGAACACATTATACATTCACTTTATCAAGTACCAACTGTATTCATACATTGAGAGTAAAGAGGCTAAGGATATGTTAAGAGGGCGTTCAGTATTTTAATCAAGTTAAATTGATTATTTTAATCAAGTTAAATTGTAATGTGTCTGGCCTTAATCTCCGAGTTGGTGTAGAACTCAACTGAGATAAATGTAAGTCTACATATACAATGCAAGTGACATGTACATTAAAAATGTTAAATTTTACACTGTTTACGACTTCAGAGAATCTGACAATGTATATAAAATCCATCTTAATCGTCTAATGATGGCAAGTGCGGCTACTGAGTACGATGTTTTGAGTTCGAATCTCAGGTTAAACATTGAGTTTATTGAGTTTTATTTATTGAGTTTTTATTATGAAATTTTCAGTAGCAGGTTGAAGTTACGATCTGTGCCGGTTCATAGCAATATGATAATGTTTAAGTTCATTGCAATTACTTTAAAACTGTTTTTTTATCAGGTTGTTGACCATTTTGTAGGTTCAATTATTCATATAAATATATTCATTACCTTTGCATGCAACGGCAGTAGCAAGTGGCATTAAAAAAATCTTTTTATTTTATTTTATTTTATTTATTTATAATTTATTTACAAGTAACTGGGACTCAAAATGTTAGTAACAATATATCTTAACAACTATGTTAGTATTCCTACACTAAAAACTTAACCTAGATGAAGAACCACGTTAAAATTATGATTATTTCTGAAAAAAATAATCCATCGAATATTAAATTATACCATCAATATATACGAGTTTGTAATCTATTACTAGTAATATGGATATTAATAATAATGTGGGGTGAACAATGAACATTTTCCATTGTCTGTTTATCGCTTTAAGTTATCAAGGTCAAGTAAATACTTTGACAAAAGAAATATTTTCGTATTTACAGCGAGAGCATGACCTGACAAACGCCAAGTTAAAATAAACAGGATATTGGAACCGTTGAATAATTAAAGTCAGTTCAAACAACTTGGAGTTACGGCGTCATAACGGTCTGGTTTCATGGCCAAATGCGGATTGTATGCCATTACGTTTTATAAACACTACTAGGCGAAGCTTTGAACACTGGTCGAGAATGTAGGACTGAAAATTTGAAGTTTTCATTTGCCATCCACTGCTCTCTACAAGTGCTCCATCCTCTTGCTTAGATGTAAAAAAAAGCAATAGATTGTGCAGTCTGAATTTCAGTGGTTTGACGAATTGCTTTGTTTAACATTTTCGTATGCGACTAAAATTACGTTCGAAACTCGCGGGCCATTATTCGCGGTCTGTTTGTTTATTACTGCAGTCAACGCATGATGGATCGATGGATATATGATTCACTATGTATTTAAAAAACTGAGAAAAAATTAACGTAAAGCAGACTTGTTTCAGCTGGTTTTGTGTTGTTTTCGAATTGCTACATTTACATTACACGATTTTGACGGTAACTAGAATATTTCTTTTAGCCGTTTGGAAGTATACAATACTTCCAAACGGCTAAACGGATATATCGAAATCACTTCCTGCTGATGCAAAATTGCTAGTTGATTCAGCAGCAAATATAACATAGTGACTCTACTGATTCTGACAAGGATCACATTGATATGCCCTCGAGTCTAAGTTATAACCACATTTTGGTAGTTCTTACCAAACAGGCTTCAATTAAACAAAACAGAAACCTCAGGCAGCAAGATCTAATAAATGGATAGACTGGATATTTTAGATATAGTATTAGTGAATGGTTTTTTTTTACAATCGTAATTATGCATGTTATTATATTATTGGTGAGAGGTAGTCAACTATATAAGTTAGATTTTTGGTTACACTGATATTTAAGTGCCAAGCTACTATAAAACATTATCCAGGAACAAAGCAAAGTAAAGTCTAGAGTAGTAAATTCTCGTTCAGATCAAACTGCATCATTCTAATATGAACGAAATTTTCACGAAGTAAATAATAGATTGTTATTGTTAATGATTTAAATGAGTATCTATGGGGTTCTTCTCCGACAAATCTTGTATTTGGTATATTAATGATAGGTTAATATTTTTCAAAACTGTTTCCATTTTTTGAAAATTTTGCCACAATATGTTTTCGTTATAGTTTCGTATTATTATAATTTAGTTGAGCCAATGACGCACACAAAATAAAGACGGCAGACTTCGTAAGGCGACCACGAAGGTTGAAATAATGTCGTAATAATTTGTAGATAACTGACCATCGGATATAAGTTGGCAGAGAGTATTGGATGCCCAGCAGTGACTTGAGTTTTATCAAGGTCGTAAAAGCCTACTTGTTTTTATGAATGATGTGTACCTACATAATGATGTAATGTACACTTATTTAGTGAGATTTGCGTACGTTTTGGAGACATTTTAAAATTAGTATAATTTATTGGTACTTGGGCAAGACTGAACAAGTTATGAATTTATTAATTGTTAAAAGGGGTTTTAACAATTTTACCTTCATATACATCTCACCTAACGGTTTGACACATATTACTTATTTATAAAAATATTCTCCGTAAAACAAAGTAACAATTTTTGAGGCATCATCGAGGGGCGTGACATATTTTCAAAAAAACGTAAAAGCGAACGGGAACAAGAACGGGTTCCCCAAGTTATGCCCAAAGGGACTTGAAAGTAGAATAAATGTGAAAAGGGTATTTTACTGGTTCTGCACTTTTGTCTCCGTCAAACTTTCCTCACGCATTTTTCTTTTTAATGGGTCATTGTTAGACTTTTTTACTCTTAAAGAAACAATACACCGTATTCGATTTTTTCCATATTCCAAAAAATTTACCTGATGGTTATAAAAAATATAAGTTTTGTGCGAGGGTTGAACCTATAATGTCCATGGTCCATTGCTTCTTCTTAACCTTGAACTTTTTGCTGTAAGAATGTATATATGTATAGTACCTACTTCAATATCATTTATTTATATAATAATATTGAAATAAAACTACTTTTTACGGATTTTATCGCGTTATATCGATATTTTTAAATTCCCGACATTTCGGATCCTTTACAGCATCACGGGTGGACTCCACCCGTGACCATGGATGTAGTTTTATTTCAATGTCTAATATTCGCGTAAGTGTTAGAAACCAGTATATATAATAATATATTGTTTTTCAATTAATATTTTGTGTACATGTTGATGAGTTAGGTCCCACGAAGCGCTAGACCGTGAATCATGTCTAGACAAATTGTCGGTGAACCTCGAAGCGAGAAATGTATTAGTGGTGAAAGGTATAGTTTGTAATCGATTTAGGTAAACAATGAGTAAGCTATAAACGACTAAAATACTTCTGCTTGAGCCATTTACCATTCCAGTACGGTTTTTCGTATAAGGCCCATTTAAGTTTTGTATCTAAAGTACCCGGCAAAAATACTTCGGTATTCCAAGAATATGGTGAATCATTTTCATGTCAAAAGGTAAAATCTTTTCGGGCAGACTTCAAAATATAAATAAATCATTTGCATGGACATGAAAAAATGTAGATAAAACAACGAACAATTAAAGCTTAATATACTAACTAGCTGCTACTGTTTGATTATTTCAAATCATTTCAGCATAACCGCCAGAAACCGGGTTCAATTATAGCTAAAAATTATTCAAATGTCATCAAAATCGGTCAAACCATTTAGGAGTAGGAGAATTAGGAAATATCTGTATGGGATTAATTTATGTTACCCAGTAACTAACGTGAGACAAATGAATCCATATTATCTGTGTATAAGAGAAATATATAAGGGAAGGGGACGAGAGATGGATGGGAGGTGACATTTACAGATGTAGTAGAGAAATTGATTAAAAGGATTAAGAAAAAAAGTGCTGTGTTAAAATATTATTTGTGTATATCAAGAAATAAAGCCAGGAATCAGTAACGCTTTTAATATTTCACTCCTACATATTATATTATTAACCTATTATAAAAAGCTAAGGCTTGTTACTGATCGCTTCGTAAGCAGCGATGAAGTCTAATATTTGTCTAAGTGTTCAAAATAGTTTAATTAATGTTTGAAGAAAGTAATAATGAGTTAATCAGAACCCTACATAAAAATAAGTCTAACCAACAGATACCTAATATAATGAAGAAACTGAGGTTTTACACAACTTTTATTAGACTTTCTTTTAATCTTTGCTTACAATATAAAAGTTGCTTGTTGAGATGTAATGAAAACTCTTTTAAGCCAAGTTTCAGTTTTACTTTCTGCTAAGACTTAGGAATGTTGCTCATATCAACAGTCGTAAATTTTGGGAAGTTTTTTTTTCTGAAAAATCTGTCACGTGAGGGCGGAAAATCGTCACGGATTGTTTGTCACTTGGAGAGTCAGCAGTTTTTGTCAGACTACCAACTAAAACTAACTCGCTTGCTACTATAATCACAGACGGCGATAGGATTCGTGACATCCGCCTAAACCATGACAGGTTGTGGGTCCGAAACAATCACTGGACTTAATCACTTAAACAGTTTTCTCATACGTTTGTACGTTTTCGGCATTTTCATGCAAAAGTTATAAAGTTATTTTAGTGAAGGAAACTTGCATTTCAACAAATGTCACTGACGTCACCTCAAAGACGTAAATTCAAAATGTGTAGACAAATATCGACTTGGGGCTCGCGTTGGCTTAGTTGTTGTAGCGTCTGGTGTACGTAACCAGAACACGCAGGTTCGAAACCTGCACGCAGTCGAATTTTTCCTTCACTAAAATAGTTTTCTTATAGATGTGTTTAAGACAGATCGTCTCTCCTTAGGAGAAAATCAAATATTTTTTGACAAACCGTAAGACTTAAAAAACTCTGTAAGAATTATATACTGATATAAAAAGATAAACAGATACAGAAAACAGTACGCTTGAATAAGGCATATATCATTAGAGGTTCAAATCTTTGGAACTCTGACAAAGCCAGCTCAGGACTGAATTCCCGATACCTACTACTAATACTACAATGTATTTATTTAACAGCTAGGCAGTGTGCAGTGATAGCCTAGTGATATGACCATTGGACTGCCAAGTCAAAGGTCTCGAGTTCGAATCCAAGGCACGCACCTCTGTCTTTTCGAAGTCATGTGCGTAATAATAAATATCTATCACGCGCTTAAACGGTGAAGGAAAACATCGTGAGGAAACCTGCATGCCTGAGAGATTTCCTTGACGGCATGTGAAGTCTGCCAACCCGCAGTAGGCTAGCGTGGTGGACTATAGCCTAATCCCTCTCGTTCTGAGAGGAGACCCGTGCCCAGCAGTGGGACAATGTAATGGGTTGATGATGATAGGCAGAGGTGTACTCATAAATGTACACCCATGAAATAGGAGGCGAGCTTATTGTCATTAACCGGGCACAAATTTAAACTTCGGAGTTTAGATTTGTGCTGCTACTGAGAATTTCATTGTAAAATTCAATATAACTTTGCTCTACCTTGGAATCGAATCCAGGATCTCTAGCGTAGAGAAAGATATACTACGCAATCTTTTCAATACAAGAATAGGCTTGCTATAACATGGGACCTAACTGTGGGTGTACGTTAAGTACACCTCTGCCTAAACCTTCAGGGAATACAGGCGTGATGGTATGTTATGTTTATGTTACGCAATCTTTTATATAGTGTGCGTATAAGTCAAATCTCAGCTGTAAATTTAATTTACACAAAGTATGGGTCGGGCGGTATCTGCGATCTTTTTGACGCGCTATGTAAGCAAAGTTGTACAGTCGCCAACAGGTCAAGGTATACAAAACTGTCAAATTTCTCCAAATGATTTTAAACCTTAAACTGTTGAAGATAAAGTTGACATTTTGTGGTAGCTTGATGTGCTGGCCACCATACGTAGCAGTATTTGACGGAGCTCGTCACTGCGGGACTAGACAAACACCTGAGTAATAGAATGTATTATTATTAACAGATTTCTTTAGTTTACAAAGGTTATGAGGATACGATAATAAAGGTGTAAAGATTTTTTTTTTCATTTGTTGCTATCTCGATAGATTTTATTTCGTTTTATTGTATCACATCATAAACCATAAGTTAATCATATTGGACCTATAGCTCAAAACAAATCAAATGTTTTATTTCAAGCCTTTAAAAGCCTTCATGAAATGTCATTGACTCTAGTTGCATGGTTTCAAAAAGTTGATACTATGGAGAAGAATGCAGCAAGAAACTGTTTTAAAATAAAATATGAAAAAAAGAAGTTAAGTACTGATAAAAATAAAACTTACGTTAGGAACTTTACTACAACTTAACCTTGAATTTGTCACAAAAAATATATTGATTAAAAACCAAATATTTATATTTACTTCTAGTTGTATAGATTCATTGGCTGAGTCGGTACACTGTTTTTAATAAAATATTACCCTAAAGGGTAGGGTTTTTGTGAAGTTATGTGCAAATACTGCACAGCTGCTACGACGGACGTAGTCACTGAGCTCTGACGTGATAATGCTACAGCTGTACCTATAGCTACGGTAGCGTAGCAAGCGTAGCCTATACGCTATTCGCGAGTTATAATTTTTTTAAAGCTGCTGTATTAGGCGCTGCTGTATGACACATTCTGGGGTCGTAGCTCGCCTGCTCGTATGCCGAGTTATCCCATAAAAAATAATACGGTTGGCCGTAGATTGCATATAAAATTAAAACTAAATACATATAGGTATATACTACGAATAAGGTATATAGATAAAAAATGATTCGTATCAAGTAAAAAGTGTTTTCCATACCAAACACTAGATTTCTACTAAAGAAAAATATTAGAATTGCGTTCATATGAACTGAACTGTTACCAAAGAACTAATATATAGGTACACTTTCTTATATGCTTTATTCTATGCAAAGTTTCTTGGAATCGCGCCTTCCGTAGTCGAGTTACTTTTGAAGCCGGTAGTTCAAGGACTACTAAAAATACACCTAAAGAACACGCCATTGTATTCTATGCTGTATACATTTTAATGTAAAAGATACAAAGTCTTGTTATTGAAATATATACATTGTGTATTTACTGTGGAGTCACGTTCGTGAAGACGAAGTTGTTTACAAATATCTATGATAATATTGTTCATATATCGTATGTAACTAGTTCGCTGCTGCTACCAAAGAGGTTTATTAATAACAATAAAGTTATATTCAAAAACTCTAAAACTATTGAGTAACATAGGTGCAGTGATAGGCTAGTGATATTACCATTGGACTGCCAAGTCAAAGGTCTCGAGTTCGAAACCAAGGCCCGCACTATCACTTTTCGAAGTCATGTACTTATTAATGATTAATTATCACGTGCCTAAACGAAACTTTCATGCCCGAGAGATTTCCGGAAATGATGTGTAAAGTCTGCTAATCCATAGTAGGCTTGCGTGGTGGACTATAGCCTAATCCCTCTCGTTGTGAAAGGAGAGTGTAGCAGCAGCAGTGAAAAAATGTAATAGGTTGATGATGATGATGATGTTTAGCAATGTCATTGCGATATATTATTCCTCTATGCAAGATTAGATAAGTAGTTCCACCCGTAGTCGTAGCAAGAACTGAATCAAGAGATTGTGAATAACCCGTAGCGCAATTTCGTCCTTTTCAATACAAAAACAAGTCATTGACGGTGTTCTAAAGTGTATCTTAATTATCTTTAAGGTTACACAAATACGTTACTACCCACAATTGATTATACGATACATTACAAGTTCGTAAGCCAGTCTGTGCAGACGTGATTAGCCTAATCTGAAAGCTACCGCTTGGTTGCTTGACCTAAGCGTTTAATTAAACCTGTACACATGTGAAATACGCCAATGAGAGGCTCGTGGCTAAGTTATAACTGATTAGGTTACGCCAGCCGCGGTCAGTCGATGGATCACGTAAAGCCGTTGGTTCCGGCTATCATTCGAACACCTATGACAATCGTTAGTCGTAGTCAGGAACAACCTGACAATAATTTTCACTCCGAATATCGGTGTTGCCCGGAAATTGGTTTACGGAGGTCTGATGGTAACCGCTTTGTGTAAAATGCTGGTATTCAACCACATTTGGTACGACTGGAAATTGGACCATTCATAATTGAGAAAACGAGATAGGATCAGTTACTGCTGAATACTTTTATCAAAAACCTATTGTTTTATAGAAGATTTTCTTCTGTATTATCATTATTATTCCAGCTATTTCCCAACCGACCTTCTCTGTTTTTATTTAATTTGCTCACATTTGCCCTGTTTTGATTTTCTACTGGTGATTATAACATTAACTAAATAAATAAAGGGTTACATACAACAAATACAAGCAAGCATAATTATTTTGTACAAGTAAGTAGCTATTACTAATTATTTACTAAGCCCGCTGTTTCATTATTTTGATACGTGAACAAATATAAAATAAATACGTCCATACCACAATAATTATAAGTTAATCCAAAAATAAATAGACCACGATATTTATAAGCTTGAATAAATAACCAAGGGTGAAAAGGCTATAAAGATGTTAATCTACTTAAAAGGTTTAATGTAACGGCTATTAGTCTACAGTACTAATATATTTACTCAATTCTACTTATCCATTTACTTTCTTATAATGGAAACTTTGTAGAGGATTCGATAAACCTAAAGTTATATTTGCGTGGCCAGCACATCAAGTTACCACCAAATATCAATTTTTTTCAGTTGATTTTGAACTTAATTATCAACATTTTAAGGTTTAAAATCATTTGGAGAAATTTGTCAGTTTTGCATAACCTGATGTGCTGGCGAATGTACGTAGGTTTGAAAAAAAATTGTCAACGAGCACCTAACCTTATTAACCAACCTTAAACATAACATAAAATTATAAATAAGTTTACCAATTTATTTGTGTGTTTTCTGACCCAAAATAATTGATTGAAATTGGTAGTTGGTGATGATTGATCGTCGTACTTACTTTATTTTTAAACCTCGCATCATTAACGCCATCTACTAGTAAACTTCCAAATTTTTAAAGGAGTTTTCCGGAACTGACATACGAGCGCGAGCATGAGCGTAACTAGTTTTCATAAAGTTTTGGAAAATTCCGATAGATGGCGCGCTTAACAATTTGTCATAGCTTTAGGAGTGCTCAGAATAACTGCTCGACACTTAAAAGATGTAAGTAACTGTTGCAAGATGTCGCTTCTATTCTTTAATTTTCTATTGTATCATGAACCTCTTTACCGAGTACTGAGCAGAGTAATTCCTTCCTTCTGCTATATCGTATATATATATAATAAGTAATTTTAATAATATAATAATAAAAATGAAAAAATATCAAAAGTAATTTGACTAGTTAATAACGATACATTAATTATATCTGGTGACTAGAGGCTCACTGATAAATGATTATTACACACACTATCACTCTTGTATTCCCCGAAGTGTTCGGCACAAGTGTACCAATGTACACCCATATTAGTTAGTAGCCGTTCGGAGTAATAGAAACATACCCAGTTTCTATTAACTAATGGCAATGAGCTCGCCCCTTGTTACATGGGACTTAATCTCATGCTGTTTGGATTTTTAATGACGTTCCCAGTAGTAGTTCAGAGTCTGGATTTGTGCCCGGTTAATGGCAATAAGCTTGCTCCTTGTTACATGGGACCTAACAAACGGCGATCTGTGGGTGTAATACAGGCGTCAAAGTATATTACGTTCATTATAATAATAAAATTATATTTGAATAAACTACGATTTGTAAATAAAAAAATATTTAATTAGTAGTTTTTAATATTATTATTTTTTATATCATAGAAAACAATTTTTGTTACCTTTTTACTTTGTTACGTTCATATTCAGTGTTGAATGAAGTTTCAAGTCTTAATCAATTAGTTTTGTCCATATACCTATGTAAACGGTAGGTAATTTTCTTATTTAGGTCTACGTGTAAGCGGTTCTCTGACAGAGGGTTCATAGTAAGGAAAGGCTTAAAACGGATAATATAGACGGTTTGTTTGAGTGAATCCATTAATCTTTCGACCTACATTTTCTATTCCTATATTATTTCATTAATTTTATTAATGTTATCTCAGAACTGTAACAAGCTGAGACAAAAATTGGATCGCAATGTTTTTTTGGTAATTCTTCGTTTTATTCGTAACGTTATTGTGAAATTATTTTTATTTAGTAAATTGTTTATACTTTATTTATTTATTTATTTATTTGGCTCTTCAACAATGAGTACACTGGTAAAATAACAAAAGAGATACATTGTCACTAAATATCTAAGTGCCCCATTACTTATACTTATACTTACCTAACATCATCACACATCATTATCACTCTTGTATTCCATCATCACGATTTCCATGTCATCATCAAGAAAATCAGGATGGTGTACATTAAGTACACATCTTAGTGAATATTATAATCAACCCATTACCGATCACTGTTGGGCACGTGGGAGGCACGTATGTCCACTCAGGATGTGAGGGGTTAGCTTTATTCGCCTGTGATGGTCTAATGAGGGTTAGCAGACTTTACACGCAATTGATATAATATCTCTCAGGAATGTAAGTTTCTCATGATGTTTTCGTTAGTGATACCTATATGTTATGAAGTATGTGCCTTCGTTTCGAATTTGAAACTTATGATTAAATCACTACTAATTTCATATAACTTCTGTGAACACTAACCTTCTATACACATTAATTATAATTGTGATGGACATTAACGTACCGTAATATTTCAGTATATTTCAGCTATATAGATGAGTGACGAAATATGGCACAAACAATTATTTTTCAAATAATATTTTTTAAAACAGGCGCACTGTAAGATATGATAACATTTGAGAAAATAAAAACTGAATCTCAAGAACTAAAAAGAAGATAAGTACAAGTACCTATCCTAAAAACGTTACAACTTCATGCGGAGATATACTTGTTAGGGGGCATCATTATCTGGTAAGAAAGTTCCGTACAAAGTCCTGTACTTCGGCAAACATGATGTTACAATGTTATGCCCCGATCAAAAATGAGTGACATTAACTTTATTTTCAACCGACTTCAAAAAGGAGGAGGTTCTCAATTCGTCTGTATGTTTTTTTTTTTTTTTTTTTTTTTGTATGTTTGTTACGCGATATCTCCGCCAGTTGTGGACCGATTTTAATGATTGATTTTTTGTTTGGTAGGTCATACTTCAGAGGTGGTCCCGTTCAAATTTTATCGAAATCGGTTAAGCAGTTTTGAAAATATCAACAAAAATCTAAAATTTGTTTACATCGATGATATTATCGTTTACTCCGAAACATCGCTGTCTTATTGGAGCAGTGCGTTTAGTTGGCTAACAAGTACTTCTAAACAAACTTTCCACTAAAAATTACAAAATAAAATTACTTTTAACAAAAAAGTTAAACCGCCTTCAAAAAATAATAAAATAATTTTGTCTAAAACAGTTTGGGAAGTCGGTGGCGAAAATAAAAGACCCACTCAAATAGAAGTCACCGACTTCCCAAACTGTTTTAGACAAAATTATTTTATTATTTTTTGAAGGCGGTTTAACTTTTTTGTTAATATTAAATAAGTGGAAAGTTTCAAAGTCTAATTCTATCAAACAACTTTTTGGCAACCTCTTACATCTTTGGTTCTATTTTCAGATAATTTTATTCTACTTAAGTTGACCCTATTTTTAATGCTTATATGAAACACTCTGACATAACAAAAATAATTTTATTATTATATAGGTATATCTACTCGAACATTATCTAAAGGTTTCGGTGGAGAGGTAGCTACTTAGACACTCCACTTCGGCGCCTAAGTAAACAATTACTTTCATTACACATACTTTATAACCTTATAGCTCTACCTTTAACATATTGGTTGGAAGAAAATCGTTCCAGAGCCTTCATAATGAAGTCCATTCATCATATAAATAAAATTGTGAGCAAATGTACAAGGGGATTCAAAGCGCTCGCATTAATGTTTTCTGTATTGAATTACTTACGCTTAGTGTCGTGTGACAGGCTAATGTTTGAAATATCGACATTGCACGCCTCTATTTTAAGCACGTGAAAAGTGGAAGGGGCGTTAAGGTCTTGGGGTGTCGAAGGGTGGCGAAGGGGGTTGACGGCATTCAACAGGCGGCGGTCGATACGGCCGGCGCCGCGGCGCAGCGGCAACGTTTACCTACCCTACATACTACTCGTTTCAATGTAATACCACGTCACACATTTTTACAAAAATCTTAACTCATCATGACATTTTGTTCCTTTCAGTTGGACTTTTCCCGCCATAGTGCTAGACGGTCTTTCATTTGAGGAACAAAACCAGGGAAGGAAATGTGTATTGTGTAAACAATACACATTTCCTAAATAATAATTTTAATTAACTTAAATCCTTGTATTTAATTAGTGTATAGAAATCGATCATAAAGCTATTGTAAGTAGGTATTAGGCTTGCTTTATTGTAACGGGGAATTGATTCAAAATTCGAGTCCGTTGCTGTTCAGAATAAAGCTTCTATTTTATTTCAACCGCCACCGGGTAACGGCTGTTATTAGCTCTGCCGGGTGGCGGATTAAAAGATATTTAATAGCAATGGTATTACGGTATCTAAGTTTCACCAAAAGTAGTATTACGTCAAGGATTTTAAACGACACGGCTTTGAAATGAAAAGCATCAAAGTTCGTAATTTAAAAATGGAAACGTAGCAAGATGTTGGTCGGTTGGTTGGTTGCAATATTTGAGAGTAAGGCTGTGCACTACATCGTAATCTCGGTCGTCTGCTACTAGATTTGAGCGTCAGATTGCGACAAGTCTCTTCAAACGGAGGACCATATCTCAGCTGCGCTGCCGCCTTTGTGAACATCGGGTACTCTAGCTGCGTTATATGCACTGCTAATATAAATTATCTTATTTATTGCTCTAGTTTCACTGCTGTACCCTGCACGTGTAATAACTTTTATCCTTGTGTCGCAATATCATGTTAACATTTTCATAGAAGCTTTTTACCTACATACCTTATACATTATGAAGCGGCGGTAGCCTAATGGCTAGAGCGTCGGATTTGCGATCATGTAGTTGCCGGTTCGAAACTCACCCATTGCCCTACCGACGGGAATCCACTTGTAATACAAACATTTAGCTTAGTACGAGGGGTTAACAAGATTACTAGTAATGTGCGACCCACATTGCTAGAAAGTTAAAAAAAAAAACCTACTTCTCTTGTTTGAGGTTCTGTTACTTTAGTTTTCGCAGATAATGTAGGTATGATTTCAACGTTGATTTTTTTGTATACTTATTATTGTTTCTTACCCACGTAACTGTGAACATTTTTAGTGGCAGTATAGTTACTCTGCTTAACAATCTGTAAGTTCGAAAATGAATTTGAAAGCGATTTACCTATGTGTTGTTTTTCGGGAAACGAGTGTGTTGATTACCGCGTTTTACGATTATTGTGAGTACTTGGTTGTACGAGAATAGTCGCTGAGACATGGCGGAGTTCCTCTAGTCTCGGCGTCATCGTAAAATGGGAACGTTCTTGCGTGTGTTGAAGTATGTAGTGGGTAACAGATATGTATCTCGACCAGATGTTTCCGTCTCAAAAGGTTACGATCGATATTGGCTGCATGTTTATTTGCAACATGACATCTATTTATTCGGCTGAGACTTATATTTGACTAACCCTATATCATCGTCCGAGCGCAGATTGAATCTGATTGTAGCATTTTTAATCTTGAATTAAAAAACATTTTCTTGGGTTTTTGAACAGTACCTACTACAATTTTTTACGTTAAGGAATAATAAGCAGCCACAAAATCAATGGTTACGATCCTCTGGAGGGCCCCGAAGACCACGGTTCTTTAATGAATAATACTGAAGTCAAACAATTTATACCTACGTATGTACACTAGATAATATAAGATAAGACAGAACTCTATGTTTATTGCTGTTGTCATAAACTTTGAGTTGCTGTTGCCATTTAACAGTTAGTGGAAAGTTCCGGAGTGCAATCAATTTAGATATTCAAATATTGTTCCACAAACTTCCCTAACAACAAATCAGACTGTGCACACAGTAAACAATTATTGCTGTCCGACGCTATTCCATGCTATAAGTAGGTATATCTCTGAAGCCCTGGTTAGAATTATTCAAATATAAGTAGATACATTAGCAAGGCCTTTGTCTGTTCACGGACGATACCTTTTTACAATATGTTAAAGCTAGCTAGACCGTAGGACTTGTGATCATAACGTGTTTTCCGGTTCGAAACCCACCCATTGCTACCGATGTAAAATCACTCGTAATACAAGCATTTAGCTTAGTAATAGGGTTAAAAAAATCATATTGCTGGAAGTTGGTAATCTTAAAAAATATCTTCACGGATCGTGACTTGATTAAGGTCTTACCTTTTTTTTTTCTTGAAGAATATACTTTCTAGTTGTTTCCATATAAATTTGTCCAGTCCGTCCAGCAGTGGACTGGTATAGGCTGATGATGATGATAATGACTATCGGCTCTGAAGGCACTCCACGAAATACTTGGAGTCAGTCTTTTTCCTAAATAAAAATATAATTTTGAGGGAGTTATAATCTATAGATATTTTTTGTTTTATTTTTTGCAAATTCTGGCAGGTGCTATGGGTGCCAATGCGTCATCTGAGTGTTTCATTATAAGATACAATTTGCAATGTACATTTATAAAAAAAACCCCTTAGAACAACGCAGTTACTGACTTAGTCCCTATGTATAAAATTTAATAATAACTACGTTTTTCTGCATATGTAAACTTATTAATAAAAGCTACGACGCCAGAATTAGTGTAGAACATTCCGGTAATGAGCACATAATGAGTACTTTACCTCGAAACAGCCTACACAACCACTTGCCTAGCAACCCGGGAAGGGCTCTTGATAGTGCCCTCTCTTCGTTTTTATTGTGCCATCGTGGCGCGTGGCAACTCCATTACCGTTTAAGGCCACACAACCTGAATAATTTCTTTTGGACGGCGTCCAGGAAACATGTAGTTAGCTGTGTTTTACGTTGCTTTTTATTGGATTAATCCTGTTTGCTTAAAATATCCCAATGGCGTCGAGGAAAAGGCACTGAATTTATATCCTGCTTTCGAGAAACTGTTTTTGTTCTTCCAATATTATGTGAGATTCAATATTGAATGAATACCAAGCCATGTTTAAATCGGCTATATTAATTTTATGTAACTCTTAGCGGTCATATTATATCTAAGGTATGTTTTATGGTTCATAAGCTCTATAAATCAGGACGTTTAGAAGCTCTACTTGTTTCATGAAGAACTATTGGGTAACTGGTTATTTTGAGCATTTATGTTCTTGTTAGAATGAAGAGAAACCGTCTTTAGCCCACATGATATCCATTAAAAGAAGGCTGTGTGTGGGAAAATATAAAAATAACCCGATAAAAATAACATGAAAAGGGCAAAAGATTGCAAAGCTTACGTCGTAAACATACCTGTATTCATTCCAAGAGGAATATTTCAGAGGTATCGATATTCGATATAGGTAAAAAAGCTTGTTTATTTTAAGGAACGATTATACATAGTTAATGACTAATAATGATGGCATTCATATAGTTTCTCCTATTCGGTACTTTGTTTAGCCCACAGCTCGTTTGACATGCGGTAGACATGTCCTGCCCAGTTCCACTTCAAGCTAGCGGCTTTTAGGCATATATCAGTAATTTAGGTTTTGGAGCGCAGTAGTACGCTATTTCTGATGTGGTCTGTCAATTTGACTCCCATCATACTGCGCTCCATGGCTTGCTAGGAAACCCCAAGTGCGGACCTCTGATGGTTTGTCAAACACCAGTGCGCCGACCTATGCGCCGTAGGTGAGGATGGGGAGAATACATACATCCATAAGTTTTCTTTTGAAAGTAATAGGTGGTAAGTCACTTTTCATGAGGTCTAACTAACTTTTCCAGGTATTCTCGGTGCGTCTTGTCTTCTTTTGCTTGTCTTGCCTGGAAAGAGATTAATTGGCCCAGATAAAGGTACTCATGGACGTACTCAATCTCCACGCCTTCGACTTCCAACCTACGTTTCACGCTATTCGTTATCAGTAATGTCACTATATTCGTCTGGTTCACACTATACCAACATGTCCAATGTTGGTATAGTGTGAACCAGACGTTTAGATGTTCAGATTGGTAATTTTTAATTTTTTGGTACCCATAACCTTTTATCGCGCCTGTATTTCCTGAAAGGTATGAGAAGTTTCCAGAAGTGTACTGATGTATGTCTTGCAGTTCATTCATATGAACGTCCACTATAATACGGGACAACCCTATTGCCATTAACCAGGTACAAATTCAAATTCTGACGTGATACTGAGAATTGTTTAAAGAAACCTAATAACCAGTGCTCGATCTGAAAATCAAACCCCAGGACCTCACGCTCAACAGACGAGATGGGGGACACTTGACCAATGAGGCAACTTTTTTCCATATTTTTTGATAAATAGAATCTAATGTGGATGAAATCAATTTTAATAAATAAAAAATATATTTCGAGACGATCATTTTTATATTACATACATTTTATTAAATGTAATGCTTGAATAGCTTGCACGTGTAGTTTATAAATTTTATTAGACCGATACTTGGGAATTTATTTCTCTAATGGAATAATGAAATGACAGACGTTACAGTTGCGCAGGCAATTTTCTTCTCTATTGGTTCATTTATGGAGCCTGTATTCAATCTTAGCCCTGAGGAATAATTTATTCCCTTAGAACAATTGATTACACTGCGACGGCGTCGGTCTAAATATAATTGCGAAACGCTGTAGAATACAATAATTATTTGTTTGGAATGTAATTAAATAGGCTTATGAAATTACAAAGTAGTAAAAATATTACTTTTAGGTAACACATTGTTTTAACGAGATAAAAATAAGGTTTATATTATACAAACCCTAGAGTGAGTTATACTAGGCTAACACTCACAGTTAGGCCAGATATTTTTAGACCCCATCTGTTGCCATTTACTGGACATATAATCCACAAACTACTTACAAACAATTCGAAGGGATGGTAGCCTTAAACAAATTTACCTTATTTTCATGATGCAACACCAATACAAATCCCTGGCAAATCAGATCAATATGAAACTAGATGTAACAAAAGAGAACATAATATGGTATCAAAGCCACAATAGCTGAAACTGGAAAATATACCAAAGTAATGTTGGTACCAAGTTTGCAAGTCGCTAGGTGGGACTTGGGAGATGGGTGGCAGTTAGCAGATGTCGGGCAAAATTGGATCGATATCTTTCCCCATGAATAATTTAGATGGATGTACTGCTTTTTAGGTTTTCGCAGCAGCCACAGTTCGATCGAGCGTTCGGCGAGCCTATTGCCATGTATGTTATTTTATTCTATAATTTATGTTTATTATAAGAATTGGTATTAAGATTTTTAGCTATAATACGAAGTCGGAAATATTTTTAAAAACATCAGAAATTGTTAATAGCATTCTCGTTGCTGATTTTAATTGTTGAAAACTAAACTTAACTGAAACAGTAAAAGCTTCGTGACTGTTAAAATATTCTAGTTTTATGTATTTTAAGATTTATTTTTCATTATTTACAGACTATAAAACCACCTAAATAATAAAACATATTAGAAAAGAACAACAGGGTTAGGTTATGCGAGATATTTTTAATAATTTAATTTCTGTCTTCAAGGTACTGTCTGTATATAATTAACCTTATTACCAAGACAAAAGATCCAGACGATTTGAAGTCTCTCGATGAGACCTTTGCCCTACCGTAGGACGGGTTATTTGAAGATCGTTAGTATTTCACAGGTATTTACTGTAATAATAGAACATTGTCATATTTTATTTGAAGAAACTAAAGTTCAGACATTTATAATGATATTTATCGTTTGAGAATATTATATTCCGCTTAGCTTTGAATTTACATAATGCGTAGTTCACGCAAACGGAGTTTTATTACTGTCTGTTCATCCTCAATATTATTAAACATTAATGAAATATAGGATGAATAAGTCTCCTCATAATAATTAATCTCCTAGCACAGGTATATCTTTTATTTAAAATATTTAAAAGGAGGTCTCTATGTAAGATTAACTGTAAAAGTTGTACAATTTTCTGCAATAAACATTTTTTTTTATAAATGGAGTCAGATAATTAGACTTGAAAACTACTAATTTTAAATATATGGAAATGAATTGCTTTCAATAAAATTGCTTGATGTGGCCTTTTTTTTATTTCCCAGGAGAAGAAGTTTTACATAAAGTCCTTGAAGGTGTGTGAAGTTTATCAATTCGTATTGGTGGACGATGGCCTTAATAACCCAATATAACCCAATTTGACGGCGTTGCGTCTTTAACAGTGGGATACGGGTGATATTATCGCTATTATAGTAATTACCTTTAAGGGGAATTTTAAAAAGCTTAATTTTCTAGTCCAGTTAAATGTCTAGAACTAGTCGAGTGAGGCACGAACTATACTATAGTAGAGTAGATACTGACCACCTCTTAAATATACATATACGAGGTATAATGGAGTCAGATTATCAGCTACGACTATACATCCTTAATAATAAGGATCAGAAGAACCGCTAAGATGGAAAATTGTACCCAATTTTATGCTGTTAAATGCATACCATCACGCCTATATTAGGGAATATGGTTAGGAAAGGTTAGGCAGGGGTGTACTAATTAATGAAGGTACATCCACACTTCGCCAGTATGTTTCTATTAGGTCCCATGTAATAGGGGGCGAGCCTATTGCCATTAACCGGGCACAAATCCAGACTCCGAGCTGCTACTGAGAATTTAATAGAAAAACTGAATAACACTTCGCTTGACTTCGGTATCGAGCCCAGGACCCTTAGCGTAGCAGTCCGCTTGGAACCACTAGACGAATGAGGCAATCATATACATTACTATACATACTACGAATACCGTACATAGTTACATAGGAATAAGCGAGTAAACATCATAGCCCTTTCAAAATGAACATAAACAATGTAAACGTAATTTTCACTAAATAATTACAATAACCAGATGTAGGTATATGGCTATCGATCACCCTGAGAACTGAGACGCCCGTAAATCATGCAAAACATCAAAATAAGTATCGCTTTTACGTATCATACGTTTACGTAAAAAACGTATACCTACTTATCAAATAATGATTAATTAAAAGTGACCATTGTGCAAAATTTTATGCTTTTAGACTCACCGGTAACTTGTTAAAAATGTGCGTTGTTATACTCCATTTGGTTAGGTACTTAACTAAATGTAAACAAATCATAAAAAAGGTTCTTTTACAGGGCCATTTTTCATGTTGAAATAAAACGTAACCAAAATAAATTATTTAATCATTCAAAATAATTTTCCTTTACTATACTAGCATATTTTACTACTTTGTTTAATATTAAATGGTAATTATTAATTCTTAAGCTTGCGACCAATAAATAAATCAAATCTGATAATTATGTCATAAAGTATTGCAATGTGCCTACTAGAAAGAATCTAAAAAGACAGGAAATCAAAACATTTTTCTACTTAGTAGAGTTTTGATAACTCGAAAAAATTAAGAATTAGCAGCGCGAGGAAGCGCGGCAAAATAATTAACCGATATTATACTTAGTCGGGTAACCAGACGCCATTCGTAACAGTTTGTACTTTCGTTCGTTTTTGTGTTTCTTTTGCCGTAAATTGTATTATTTAGTTATAGTTTTGTTTGTTCGTTGTTTTTATTGATTGTTAGATGTGTTGTTATTAACTCCCAATCCATAAGATACAATTGTAATAAAGGTTGAAGAGCCCTGAACGCCGCCATTTTTATTGTTTACCTTTAGTTAAGTACCTAACCAAATGGAGTATAGTTAGTGCTAGGGTTAAGTAGAGGTCAAAATGTTTGAAGTTTGAGTAACGTTGAGTAAATAGAGTCGCGTTTAATCTTTCGTGAAACCTGAGTGCGGTCGTTGGTACCTACACTAACAGGCTTAATTGGCACCAGTAGTTTGATGGGCTAACCCGTCTAATTACATAAGGAGTCATAATGCCAAGGTACAAATGGTCCCTGATGGCTGGGTGGAATTAAAGTAAGAAGGTATATTTGAATTAACGTATTTGAATCATACATCCTCTCTACGGATGTAAGGCAAATATACTCACTTTAGAAATCATTTTAATGCAAGAAGTAGGTATTTGTAGGTATTAACAATAAGCCTATTTTTTCTGGAATTCTCCTATTCACAATGTTCAGGATTTACGAAAACTTTTTAGGATCATTACAGATTATGTTATTTATAATAAAATCCACCTTTGATATTTTCCAAGGAATTTGCAAAATCGAAGAAGTTCGTAGCTATTTCTAAATAAAACATACCTACTCATTTCTTTGTTTATAACGCGATAACGTAGGCAGAGATTTAAGATCTTCCTATGTTTGCTGAGCCCACGTTCATAAATATAGTGAAAATAATTTGTATTCGCTAAAGAATAATAATAGTCAATTGTTACAATTTAATAACAATTATTAAATTGTAACAATTGACTATTATTATTCTTAAATAATACATTTTAGACAGCTGATACGCATGCTGGTGGACCTAACCTCGCTTTCAATTTGTTAAAGCGCTGTAAAATCTAGCTGACAAGGGTAATTTACCCAACAATTAATTGTTGCTTAGTCCTAGACAATATGTTATGTAAATACAGTCAACCAACATTTTGTAGAATATACGTTGGTAAAAGATGTGGCACTAAACATTAATTTTGTTCATTTTAGAAGACTATAAAGTGAAAGAAATAGAGCAATAATATACATTATTTTCAACGGCTGAATAAATTGGGGAATTGGACCCTCCAAATGAGTTTGCGGAAAGTCTAAACCTAGATAAATTGCTGTCTCGAAAGAGAACAGATTTTCTCCATGTCGACTAAATCGAGTAGGATTTATAAATAAGAAATCCTTTTGATGTACATGTTAACGGAAATGTATGTAATCCGTCATTGTATACAATTCCTGGGAACTGTATGTAATTCCTAAATCGCACGGAAATGTGTGAAATAAATTATATTATACTTACACATTACACATTTCCTAGGAAATCTATACATTTCCTAAATAGCAATCGGAAATGTAAAACATTTAAGATATTGGTGGGTACGCGGGGACAGCGGGACCCAGAACAAACTATGGGTTTAGGTTAGGTTAGAACTGCGACCACAACGATTTCACGTTTGAGTAGCAATACCTACTATTGCTACTCAAACGTGAGATCGGAAAAAAATATTCTAATAAGTATAATTCATGTCATGGTAACAAGATAAGCCAATCAGCAGATTAATAAAGTGGTGGTGGAAGAAGCTAGATGGCCCATACTATAATTTATTATTTACATTAATTTATTAATTAATATTAACACTCTTAAAAGCTGTTCTCATGCACCACAAATTAAATTCCTATTGATGCAGTCCAGTTACAGCTAGATTCCAAAATTCATACAATTGTAGATATTTTACGATCAAACCGATCGATTCGCTAGTTCCATTTTTCTAAAAATAGAGTCTGTGGGACGCGTTGGTTTGCAGGTCATCTCAAAAGAGTGAACTAATTTCCATGAGCTCTTTGCTGTCAGGAAGCTTTTTGAGATTGGATTATGTAAAAATTCATAGCGTTTATTCAGAAAGACGAGTGGCGAACGTAAAAGTTAGAAATGTCGGGTCGTTGACACTGAAACTACTATCTGGATTTTATTATAATAGCTTCAATTTTGAGACGCAATGGAGGGACAGGTTTTGTTCAGTGCTAGGTATGCTGAAAGTAATAATCGTTGGAAGTGCTTTGGCAGTGTAATGTTCGAAAGCCTTCTTTACGTCAAGACGTCGGTGTTCTGACGAAGAGTTCGTTCCCAGTGGAGTTCTGTTTTCCAGTTTACGGTTTCTGCTTTTATATCGAACGAACTCGTACAACTTCGCTCGATAAAGTTCTGATGTGAACACAGTAAGTTAGAGAAGTCCATAAACTTCGACTTGTATTATTTGAACGTTTTATCAGCAAAAAAATTTACAGTTTAGGTATTTATAGGTATACATGTAGGTAATTTACTTTAAAAAATATATAATAAATTATTTCTCATTAGTCTTGTGATCTAATCGCGACTGCTACGCTACAGGTCCTGGGTTCGATTCCCAGGTCGAGAAAAGTGTCATTTGGTTTTTCTATGAAATTCTCAGTAGCAGCCCGGTGTCTGGGTTTGTGACCCGTTAATGGCAATAGGCTCGCTCTCTATTACATGGAACTTAAACATACCGGCGAAGTGTGGGTGTACATTAGTAATCTGTCTAACCCTTCGGGGAATACAGGCGTGATGGTATGTTCTTTTAATATAGAACACTAGCAGCGGCATCCCGTAGCGTAACCTGTCAAAATCTCCTTAGTGTCCAAATGAATTTCCTAATCGATAAACTCATCATTCAAAACTTATCGAATGAGCCTGTGCGTTGATGTAATACATTTAGCGGTCAGTAAACTGCTTCTTTCATACTTAAAGATAATAATATACCCATATTATTTTTATCAATGGACCTCTTCTATCAAATTAAGTTACGCGGTAGGTACTCAATAAAAAATTCAAAAGTGTCTTTCAGAGAACTTTTTCAATTTAACTATTATTGTTAGCAGATAAAATATATATAAAACGTTAAAGATTGGTCTGAACTTTATTTTAAATTCATAACTGTAAGATCGAAAGTAAACCGTTTTAAACATTAAAGTGGGCTTACCGAAGTGTTCAAGTGAAAATCCAGCATTTTTAACAATGCTAGATATTCTCATGGAGGCAATATTATTGATCCTGCATTTAGCATAAATAGTTAAATACATAATATTCTAGCATTCTGTACAACGGCTGCAACTTTGCTTCAGCCGATATAAAACGACAGTGGGTCGATTCGATATCCAGATGGCACAAAGTATTGTAGATATATTAGTTTTTTTAATTTCCAAATCAGCTTGAGCTATTAATGTTATAATTTTTAGAATTACTTAATAGTAGCCGTAAGTGTAAACATTACTTGTTTAGACCAAAAAACATCTCGAAGAAATGTTGATTTACATATCTGCTTACTCCTTTATGAAATAGCAGCGTGACGGTGTTTGATACACGTACAAAGTACTTTGTTGCCGGCGGCAGAGTATGTGAGGCGACTCTAAAAGTTCTTTCCTTAACCTTTTCTTTCAATATTGTGTCGCATTTCCGCTGAAGAAACTTCTGTAGAATTGTAAACGCGGCTCAATATGTAAGAAATTCAGTGCTCGTGGAAGACAATTCAAATTTATATTTAGATATGTATTTTTATGTCATAGTTTTTAGTATGTCATACTAACTAAGTACTAACATTGTAATAATATTGTATTAGATACTATAAATCACCCTGCATTTATACAGGATTATAGGTGAAACATTTATAACAGTAGGACTTTGAATAATTAAGCAAACTTACGTACATACATACAAATATTTAAAATTTAATGTTTTAAAAAAATGTATAGATCAACAGTTGGTGTTTATGATGCTTGTTATAAAGTTCTGCAAGGGCGTTAGTGTTTTATCGACAACTCTGTATAAAAGAGATTATTCATGGACACCTAAAACAGATGCCAATTTATCTATTTCTAAATATTATTAGAAATTAGAAGCGGCGGTAGCCTAATGGCTAAGGCGTCGGACTTGCGATCTTGTGGTTGCTTGTTCAAAACTCACCCATTACACTAGCGACGTGAACCCACTCGTAATACAAGCATTTAGCTTAGTACGAGGGCAAGGGGTGAAAAATGTGCAACCAACATTGCTAGTAAGCTTTTGTTTAAAGTGTAAATAATAAAGCTTTTTTTGAATGATAATTTCCTATTTGCTAGTACTTATTTAACTAGTATAAGCTGGTTCACCTTGTAGGTATATAGTAGAACAGTAAGTGTTTTTTTTTCTGCTTAAAAAATAAGAGAAAGAATCTTTTCTTTCTCTTATTTGTTTATCTTATAGCACCAAAATAAATACAAACAAAACCAATTGGTTTATTTAGTGGGCCCACCCTAGAATTAGCCACTTAATGTCACATGTGGATTTATTTACGACCACCACGGCACTATGTAGTGATTCCATCGTCTTAGGTGCCGCCTTTTGTGATGTGTACAAAAAGTACGTAAAAAGACTTAAAAGCCTCAATACCAAACATATATTTGACTAGGGTGGTAAATAAACCCACTCTTAAAATTAAAAAAATACCAGTTAACACGTCATAATAAGGGTTGTTATGAATTTACTCTTTGTGTTGGTATCATATCGTGACGTGATATGTTACATAATTTATATCCTACGTGACGTGCCATCGCGTGATTTCGCGTAGCATTGACTCACATTCATCAAACTTGGAGGACGGAGGGTCATTTCTAAGTCTTTTCTAATATTGATGATATTAATTCCTACGTAACTACTTACGAGTGTATATAGGGATTATAAGTACTATGTAAATCGTCAGTTATGCGCTTATAGATTTCGCCTATTACCTCTAAGCCTTAATTTGGGTGACAATGCACGTCTCTTTTATCCTTAGGATTTATGTATGTAAGTACAGTCACTAACATAAATATCAGTAAATATTAAATAACATAAATATTTATTGTATACACGTATTCACAATCGAAAGTAGATTTTTCGTGAAATGACGGTTGCATTTTCGAGATAACATTGATATTATGTAATTGAAGACACTATGTTCATAACACTATACAATTTTAATTAATAGTTACACGGAACTCGTTGTTGAGTTAAGCCAAGTGTATGCTCGTGACTGTACTATTAAAAATATTATTAATTTTATTTTATGCCCGGATATAGAATATTCCATGGTTTTATTTGCCCCTTTCAAGCACTGTCTTTCAAGTATTATGGATGGCAGCATTGCTTGTAGACACGGTCTGCAAGCCAAAACTAAGTGGCTTCGTCTGTCGTCAGTGGTACAGAGAAGTAGTAAAGTCCGTAAGACATAAATTCAAATAAATTTTAAATTATAAATACTTCGTAGAGTACGCTAAAAATTAATGAATGGAGAAATAGATAATATACTTATATTAAGATTTAATGAAACCATAAAATACGAGAGACCATGTATAGGCGTATAATAAATATCCCCGGGGAGTTATGTAGGGCCATACCTCAACAGTATGTTTAGATCCTATGTAATAGGGGGGTGATCCTATTGCCATTAAACTTTGTACTGCTGCTGAAAATTTTCACAAAAAAATCCCAATAGCACTGCTAGACTTGGCAAACGAACTTAGGGCGGCACGTGTAGCAGCCGCGCTCTCAACCACTAGATCAATGTGGCAGTTAACAAATATATCATATTACTTTGTTGTATAAAACCAGTGATTAGGTACGAGTCTACCACGAATGAAGTTCGCAATGAGGTCAATTATTGTGATCGCTTTGCAAATTGCCACAATCAGTTCTATCTGGAACAATTAAAACCATTAAGACGTACTAGATCTTTATTACTAGTGACAGTTATACGAATGTTTTCTAAATGCTGGGCAAATGTTTTGTCACTCACGAGCAATCTTGTAAAAAAACACAGCAACATACCATCACGCCTGTATTCCCCGAAGGCAGAGGTTTATTTATGTGCGCCCACCGTTTGCCATTAAGTTTCAGATTCTATGTAATAAGGGCGTACCTATTGCTTTTAAATGTCTTATGAGAATTTAATAGAAAACCCCAATAATGTTTTACTCAGTCTGGGCATCGAAACTAGAGCTTCGAACTAAGCAGCCGCTCTTCTTCCACTAGTAAAGTAGTAGTAGGGTTTTCTATTTTTTTTATAAACCATTAAATAGCGATGGGTCTCTATATTTCATAGCTTTCTGCCTGCGGCTTCGCCCGCGAGCTCTACGTTTCTTTTCATTTTACGGAATAATATATAGCCTATGTCACTCAGGAATACTACACAAACAAAATAAATGTGTTTCTTTCTTTCTTTCTTTCAGGAATAATGTAGCTTTACACACACACTGCACAAACTTTACCTCTTTATAATATTAGTGTAGATATCCAGCTAGGGGCGTTTTACTTATACCTAATATAAGCATTATAATATTACTAGCTTTCCGCCCGCAGCTTTGCCCGCGTGGAAAACACGATTTTTACTGTTTAGTTTTTTCCAATTCTGGCGGGAAATTGCAAATTATCCCTACATATCTTTCCGTCCGCTTCTTTGCTCGAATAGACTACAAAATATGCCCAACTTTATTATTAACCGAAATATAAACGCAGCTTATATCCTTTCCCAAGGTCTAGTCTGTCTATATCTATCTAGTCAAAATCCAAACGGAATTTCATCCCCTATTTCATCCCTACACAGTTTGAAGTTTAAAAAACCCCATATCAAATATTTATTTATTTCTTATGAAGTGCCTAAATTCAAAGTTTCATCGTTTTATCTTTGACAAACTCCCATACAAATTTTCATCCCTTATTTCAACCCCTTTTTTACAACAAAATGTAGCTTATATTCTATCCCAAGGTCTAGTATATTTTTGTTTTGTTCCAAATTTCATCAAAATCGGTTCCGGGGTTAAACTTGATAGCGTGACTTTGTTTGGACTTGTAAACGAACTTTCATCCCCTATTTCATCCCCACACAGGTCGAAATTTCAAAAACGCTAGAACAAATATTTATTTATTTCTTATCAAGTGCCTTAATATGAAGTTTCATGGTTTTATCTTGAAAAATGACGAACTCCCATACAAACTTTCACCCCCTATTTCAACCCCTTCAAAACGATTTTTTGCAATAAAAGGTAGCCTATGTCCTTTCTCAAGCTTTAATCTATCCCAGTACCAAATTTCATCAAAATCGGTTGAGTGATTTAGGCTTGAAAGCGTAATAGACAGACAGACAGACAGACAGAAAGACAGACAGAGTTACTTTCGCATTTATAATATTAGTAGGGATAATAATAAGGAGATCATTGAGATCATGAATATATTATAGAGTTCAGTAGCCGAACTAGGAGGTTTGTATGTATACCTAGCGTTTCTGTCAAATATTTTACCTTAAGACTACCTGTCAAATATTTTAGCAGCAGATGACGCGAAGCAGTAACAGCTTTATAACAATGGGACTCGAATTTGAATGCAAGTCACGAGCTCTGACTTTTCGGAATCACGTGCCTGTTAATAATTTAGTATCACTCGCTTAAACAGTAAAGGAAAACCTCATGAGGAAACCTATACGCCTGAGAGATTTTTTTACTTTTAACCGTGAAGCTAAACATCATGAGAAAACCTGCCTGAGAGATTTTCTTAACGGCTAGGGTCGTGGACAATAGCCTAATACCTCTAATTATCAAAGGAAACACGTCCATCAGTGGGGCAGTGGTTGTTGATGAGATGACGCGAAATTTTCCTCATGATTATAGCGGACTTTTTCTTAAAGTAGGTAGGTAGGTACTGTACTTGTATGCAACTTTGAGAGTAGCTATCAACTTCAGTGGCAGCACACCATTTCTCCGCTTAAGCAGCGTCCCAGGGAAAAAATAAAAGGTCTAATTTTGTATGCGATAGATATAATTACTTTATAACAACAATTTCAAATAATCGTGATTACTAATATCTACACGGGTATTACAATGTATAACTACGAAAATATGAGAGTAATCTTCAAATATGTGTTAATCCGTAGCAGCGAGTGAAAACACGAACTGTATATTCGGCGCCGTTGCCATGCATTACATACATAAAATAAAGAAAATCCTTAGCACAACCGTTAATTAATCCCGACAAACTGGTATTTCGTTGAGAACATTTTTGCTTCATTTTAATTTAACTACTTTCTGCTTGCTATTATATCCAGTAATCCTGCACATGAAAAAGTTTACGGTTTTATATACTATTATGATACGAAAGTTTATTTAATAATTACAGATTTTACTTTATAAGTCGCTTGTGGGTCCAGATATTTGAAACAATAGATCTATTCCGCTCGTGATCTGTGATAGTTAAAAAGAACTAGTTTGATAACTTATTATCTTTTTATCAGCTTATCAATGTTATTCCTAAAGTACGTAGCTAATAGAGTTAGCCTTAATATTTAAGAAGTAAAAAGCTTCAAACTAATTAAAAACAAAATATAAAGCACGCTGCCATGGCATGTGAATGTTTTATCCAAAGACTATATATAAGGATGGGAGGAGGTTGAGTATCAAATAAGACGTCTAATCAGTTTAGAATATCTTTTAATACTGGCTAATCTCACATACATAGGTGTCATAGGTACATCATACATCACACGCCCTCCGTAAAAGAAAAAAAAAATATAAGCTATGATTACTTTTTTTTTTTTTTTTTTTTTTTTTTAATATAAAATGTATATTTATGCATTATAAAACTTAGTCCTATTTTTATGTACTATAGATTCTTTTCCATTAATAGATATAGATACATTTGGTCCTAAATCTTTAATGACCGCGTAGGGTCCTAGATATACTGGATCTAATTTAGTACAATTTTCATTCTTAACTAAAATTAAATCACCTAATTTATAATCAATTTTATTAACATTAGAGTCATACAACAATTTTCTTTGTAGTTTGCTTTGTTTTAAATTGTTTTTCGCTTCGAATTGCGATTTTTGAATACGAAACTTAAGTTCTAAAGGATAGCTTAAATGATTATACAATGGATCTATATTATTTATCAAATTACTGGGAATATTACAATTCTTCCCAAATACTAATTCATAAGGACAGTAACCAGTCTCAGTGTGTACAGTAGTGTTGAAGGCGAAACACCAATATGGTACCCAAGAACTCCATTGTTGTGTTTGATTTTCTGTTTGTATACGTAAATACGCGCCTAAATGTTTATGTGTGTTTTCTATGGAACCTAAAGTTTGATGATGATACGCCGTAGAATTTAGTTGAGTTATATTTAAAATGCTACATACCTCTTTCATTGTAGAATTGATAAACTCCGTACCTTTATCTGTTATTATTTGTCTCGGGATACCATACCTGAGAATGAAGTTCGTAACAAACGCCTCCGCTACTGACCTCGCGTCCTTTGATGAAAGGGGATACGCTTCTACGTATTTGGTAAGATCGCATTGCAGCGTTAAAATATAGTTATAATTAAAATTATCCTTAACTAATGGGCCCACTAAATCTAAGTATATCCTATCAAATGCTGAGTTACCACAGTCAGTGATAACCATCGGTTCTTTAATTGGTTTATAGTGTTTTTGGCGTTGACATTTGTCGCAACGCTTTACAAAATTAGTGATATCACGTTCAAGTCCCGTCCAAAAATATTTCCTACGTATATTATTTAACATACGCCGAATACCAGCGTGACCGCTAGTCGGCAAGATGTGATAATCATTTAAGATTACTCGTTTTGTGTCATCGTCAGTTATCTTTTTTACTCCTTTAATAACACATAAGCGTGGTCCGGACCAATTATCTTTATTATTTATATATTCTGACAACTCTTTTAACACTAGTGCATTTATTTCATTTTTAATTATATATAGAGTGTCTATTTTCTCTTGTTTACAAATAGAAACCATTTCTCTCACGAAGACATCTCGTGTGCATCGCGATCGAGCTAACGGTTTCACAAATAAGGTCTTTTCAGTGGGATAATATGCAATAACTTTCGTTTGCCGTAATCCGTTTTTTTCCAATTTTTTCCATAGTGCATCATTCAAAAATACCAACTCATAATATTCCCTCGGTAACTTAAGCATCTCTACAACTCTCGGGTGATCAGTCCAATCGTTGGTAGGGACCTTAACTACCGTGGAATTATCATCCACACTTTTATTATCCATTCGTCTCTTTTGCCCTCTAGTTAACACAGATATTACGTGCTCATTCAACAACTTCAACTCATTCAAACTGATTCGCGATAATGCGTCTGCAGCCGCATTATTTTGACCTTGTACATACAATATCTCAAAATCATACTCTTCTAACAAAAGTCTAAATTTCATTAATCGGCTAGATGGATTTGCCATACCAAATAGATAAACAAGTGGCCTGTGGTCGGTCTCAATTTTAAATTTTCTACCGTAGAGGTAAGGCCTAAAATATTTTATAGACCACACAATAGCTAACAATTCCTTTTCAATCGTTGGATATCGTTTTTCACTCGTGTTAAGACTACGACTTGCATACGCTACTGGTCTGTGATCTTTGTTACACAACACCGAGCCAATAGCATAGCCTGATGCATCGGTTTTCAATACAAAAATATTATTTTTATCAAAATCCGGGTATTGTAAAACGGGTGGGCTTGTTAATGATTTTTTGAGTGTTCTAAATGCATCGTCACAATCTTTAGACCAATTGAATTCGACATTCTTTCGAGTTAAATTATTTAATGGGTGACAAATTTTCGCAAAATTGGGAATAAACTTTCGGTAATAATTTGAAAATGCAACAAATCGCTTGACCTCGTCTGAATTTTTGGGGATAGGGTAATTTTCTAAAACTTTAATTTTTTCCGGGTCTGGTTTTATTCCCTCGGCAGAAACTACATGTCCGAGATATAGAATTTCTTTACGTAAAAAATCACATTTATTTGGATTTAGCTTTAGATTGACTTTACGTAGCCTTAACATTATGTCAATAAGATTTTTATTATGAGAATCCAAACTCCTACCGAAACAAATTAAATTATCTAAATACACAAATGTTTTTTCATAGTTGAGACCAGACATCGCCACTGTCATGACTCGTGAGAACGCGCTGGGACTTATTTTCAGTCCCATGGGCAACCGTTTCATCTGGTATTGTCCTGAGGGTGTTGTAAAGGCTGTACAAGTTCTACTTTCAGGGGTCAACTTTACTTGGTAGTAGGCTTGGGATAAATCAAGTTGGGTAAAGTAAATAGATCCGGATAAAGAGTCTAGGATGTCACAAATATTAGGTAAAGGAAATTTGTCATCTAAAATTCTTTCATTTAATTTTCTAAAATCTATAACTAGTCTCCATTTTTTATTGTTTCCTTCTGATTTTTTAGGTACTAATAAAATCGGACTAGACCATGCGCTGCGCGTTGGCTCAATGATATCTTCAGACAATAACTTTTTAACCTGATTCTCAATTTCATCTCTTTGTGAAAATGGTAACCTGTACTGTTTTAAATAGACTGGGTTGGAATTGGGTTTTAGCTGAATAGTTTGCTCATACAAAGTGGTAGTACTTAATTTGTCTCCGGGGAGATAAAAAATATCGGAAAATTTTGCGCATATATTTTGTATAGACGTTTTTTCTTCAGTATTTAAATGTTCTAAATTTAATTCGGATAGCAAACATCGAACTCTTTCACCATTATTGTCACCTGTATCGAAATTGCACATTAAATATTGAGACAATGGTTCTACCTCCGGTTTAAAGTAGCTGAGACTAACTTCATTTTCACGAGTATTTAAAATTTGAACAAATATGGCACCATTTTTCGGCTGACAAATACTACCCGCTATAAAAATACCTTCACAGCTCTTTCGGAATTACAACACACGGCTCTTTCATACACGTAGTTATTTTAAATACTTTCTCACATCTAGGAGGCACCTTAAAATAATTATTATGACCTAATGAACCGGGTTCCAAAGGTAATGTAAATTGATTGGTATCGGTTGATAAAGTTAAGTTATTAAGCTCAAAGTTTATAATACATTTATATTTAGATAAAAAATCTTGACCAATTATTCCGACATTAGGACAGGGCAGATGCTTCAAAACATAAAACTTGTGTACTAATTTCTGACCATTTATGTCGAGTGTAATGTAAACATATCCCTCCGTGTACAACTTACCTCCAATACCATTTATATTTATTCGTTGAGAATGGATTGGAATGTTCCATCTACAAACCGCCTCATATTTCGCAACCGAAAGTGACGCACCCGTATCTACTAACCATCTATAATTGGTGTTGTTGTCAACCGCAATGATTACTGAGTTATTATAATTACACATCAATATATAATTAGGATCGAAAAAATTTTTCTGGCTCTTTCTGGGACTCCGATTTTTCTCCATGATCATCACGGGTATCGTCATTGGAACTTAACATGTGAACCCTGTTAAAATTTGAGTTCCTTCTATAGTACGTATTGTACCTACCTCTGGGATTAGGAAATCGACCTCGAGTAGGTGGTCCACCCCTATATGAAACTGGACCCCACTGTCTAAATCCTCCTTGAATCGCGCCGTTCTGTCCTCTGCCATACTTTCTGTAGTTATTGTTGTGGTGTTGGTTTCTTACATTGTACTGGAATTGGAAAGGCTTACCTCTTCCTCTTTGCCCCATAAATACCGAAGGGTTTGTATCTGAGGCAGCACACATTTCCTCCTCATCCTTCGCGGCTCGAATCGCATCCTTTAACGCTTCGTAGTTCCGGGCCGCTAAAATGATGCTAAGCTGACGATTACGCAAGCCGCTTGTAAAACGCTGTATTGCTAGTTTTTCGTTAATTGGTTTTAACAACTCATATTTTGCATCGTTTCCTTCGGCTTGGGAAATTGTCAGCTTAACGAATATCTCTTCTAACTTTTTACCATACTCATCAATTGTACCCGAA
The DNA here is from genome assembly GCA_958496365.1 of Subacronicta megacephala. Taxonomy (NCBI): domain Eukaryota; kingdom Metazoa; phylum Arthropoda; class Insecta; order Lepidoptera; family Noctuidae; genus Subacronicta; species Subacronicta megacephala. The sequence continues at coordinate 9,412,110 of OY292518.1, forward strand.
TTCTGCTTAACCTTCATTAGTTCCGCATGCAAAGCAGTACTCGACTGTTTCGTTAGTAAATGTTTTTTTATATCTGTAACAAGATCAGTGATGGAGATGTAACTAGAAGACAGGCGCATTTTAGCGCTCTCCGTCAAGCGGGTCTTTAATACAAAACTAATTAGTAATTTCTGGCCATCACTGTTTAACATGGAACTGTAAAACTCTATCGAATCTATTAATTTTCTTGTAATTTCCTCTTCCCCTGTCAAAACGGGAAGAAGAGATACGGCAGTTTTCAAATTAAATGTCTCCATATTGGTGTTTTCCTTATTTTTCTTAATTTCTAAATATATCTCTTTAATGTATGTAAAATATATGTCAATATTATCACAATATTTACGTATGATAGTTATATTTTCCTCCTTAATACATTTACTTTTAATCGAAAACTCGAATTGACTTTTACAATCTAAATAATTATTGTAAATTTCATAAGATTTGTTATACTTTTCTATAACAACTTTTTCTGTTCGTTTTTTCCCTAATTTAACCAAATAATTTCTTATATTTTCAATTTCATTATGTAATCTAATAATTTCTACTTCTGCCATTAATAATAAAATATTTTTGTAATTCTTGTAACTAAACACATTTTGTATATATTTAACCACTTACTTTTATTTATGTTTTCACTTTATACCACTTTATGCACTGCAGTTTAGAATGATTACACTTGACGAATTTCCGCCGTAACTCGACGACTCAATCCCTCGTCGCTGGTTTCGGAGCCTCAAAACGCACGCTGGCCTCTGGTTCCCTGCGGCGGCCCGTCCATGACCTCCTGGACACCGCAGCTCGCTCCATCTCCTGTCTCATCCATTGCCTGTGGCATCCTCTATACAGTTTGTACACCCCGTACAAAACAGCAACGCCCAGCAGGGTGCAAATTATTATAAGTACAATACTTATATTCGACACTTGGTTCTTCAGTTCCTCCACATTAGCTGAGTTTGAACCCAAGGCATTCTGGTTTATGAAGACTTCCTCCTTTTCCACATTAGCACGGCACATTATAACGTACTATTATTCCAACTATTATTCCACAGTAGAAAAATGAATAAAATCGTCCAATTAATTCATCTTAATAAAAGTCCCGCGTAACGCGACCGCACCCAGGCAGACCGCCGTGTATGGCAGGGTCGCCATGTAAGGATGGGAGGAGGTTGAGTATCAAATAAGACGTCTAATCAGTTTAGAATATCTTTTAATACTGGCTAATCTCACATACATAGGTGTCATAGGTACATCATACATCACATTTACAAAGGTGTTTGCCAGTGACATGATAAGAAGAAGATCCAAAGAAAAGGAGAAACTGTTCTATCTTGGAAATTTAATGTAAAAATTCATGAGAGTGATAGGAATTGTAATAGTCTTCACTATGACAATCATCTGTTACTTTATGTCCCGTTAACAATGAATAATGAAATTCGACAGGAGGCAAGGTCTCACTACAAAGGGACAAATAATTACTTTTTAAGTACAGCAGACCACATTCACATTACATCACTAGAACCACATCATTAGAACTTCAAATGTAACTAGCAAAAATGGTGTTATCTGATTTTTACCCCAATACAATGAAAAAAGGTGATAAAATCAAATTTGATAAAAATATGACGATTACTATAATGTGAAATATTCTCAATAACACAACACGCTATGAAATAAAAGATTTGACGAATTACGACTAAAGTAATTTAAATGTGTCGCGAAGCAACATTGTTTCATCAATTATTCGAAATCGATAGCAATATAAAGGTAATAATGGCCGTTGAATATTCGCAACGGTACCTCGTTATTGAAATGTTGGTATCCATTAGTGGCGAGGCGTATTAATGAATATCGATGATTCCGACGCTTAATTTATATTGTGTTTTGTGAGCCGCCTTAAATGGAAAGAGCATTCGTCGACTAGCAACACGGTACCATTGTTATTAGTCATTAGTAATCCTACTACAAATCACTACATATGTGAAAGTAGTTGAGGACCCAAATAATTCAAGTTCAATTTCAAATGTTTTTATTTCAAATAAGCCATTACAAGCATTTATGAAACGTTATGACTCTAGTTGCACGGTTCCAAAAAGTCGATCCTATGGAGAAGAATCCGGCAAGAAACTCCATGGACACTCTTTTAAAATAAAAGGTTTTTAAAGGTTTGAGAAGCACATTTTCAGTAACAGATGTCACTGACGTTGCCTCAAAGACGTAAATTAAAAATGTGAAGGCAAATTTCGACTTAGCGGCTGGGGGTCGCGGTGGCTTAGCAGTCATAGCGTCTGGTGTACTTAACCAGAAGACGCAGGTTCGAATCCTGCCCGCGGTCGTATTTTTCCTTCACTAAAATAACTTAATAATCTTTGCATGGAAAATGCCTAAAAATACAAAAAGAAAGTTAAAAGGTAAGGTGGCATCGTACGACATTGTATTTGCTGTAAAGCATGTCATGTCGGTTGAGAAGCACATTTTCAACAGATGTCACTGACATCGCCTCAAAGACGTAAATTAAAAATATGAAGGCAAATTTCCACTTAGCGGGTGGGGGTCGCGGTGGCTTAGCGGTCATAGCGTCTGGTGTAATTAACCAAAAGACGCAGGTTCGACTCCTGCCCGCGGTCGTATTTTTCCTTAACTAAAATAACTAAGAAAAATAGTCCTAAAAACACGAGTTATCGCATAATAATTACTTTATTAGTGACAGATGAATGTGATACCTTACCCGTGCGATAAGATTAAGTTACTTAGCTAATATTATCCTCTCTCTGAGGACTCATTAAAAGTCCGTCATCACTGTTTATATACCCGAACAGAAATACTGACACTATTTATGTTAAGATGGGACATCGAGATAATAATTTGTGTACTTTCTAAGGGAAGGAAAACCGTTGACGGCTTCTGAGGCATATCGGGCTTTAACATAGATACAGCTTAGAAAGGTTGGTAGTAACGAAATATAAAATTATAAAAATTTAACTAATAAAAAGTGAAGAAGTTCGCTGTAAAGTATTCATTCTGGGACGAACGCAATTAAAGCTAAAAGCACGCAAAAAAAGCAAAGTTTTTTATCTTATTTTGCTGTAAAAGTTCTTTATTAAAACTCGATGTCAAACAAGAATTCGCAAGCTGTACCTTATAATCGAAAGACTTTATAAAACCCGGAACATATTTGTTACATGACACGCGGATATTGCGTTTTATTGGGTTTGAGGCGTGTCACGTAGCACGCTTCCCGACTTTCGCGTTCCGGGGAAGCTGTGACACACAACGCGTTGGTTGTTAGAAATGTGAACCTGGGTGAATTTTTATATCCATAATAACTCTCATATCCATAGGAGCTCTCACTTCATTACACACAAACGCGTAGGTAATTGTGCATAGGCTGCTAATTAATTAAGGGTTTATTAAGGTATATTATTCATACACTTAAATTAATATCGAGTAATTTCTTACATTCTTCGTTAGTTACTATAACGCTTTATTTGGAAATAAAATTACTGAAGTTATTTATGCTTGGTATTCATAATTTTAAACAATACTATTTGTTGCTTGTGGTTTCACTTGAGTTCCAAAAGAATATACCTCCTTGATGCTATTGAGTATCTTGATGCTATTGACTTACTTTTTATTTTTTTATGTCATAACTCGGCAAACGAGCAGGTGAGCTACCTGATGGTGATCTACAAAACCAAAGGAGTTGCAGATGCGTTGCCGAGCCTATTTAAAGAAAACGGAAGGGAAGGAGAAAAGGAGAAGGAAGGGGACTGAGGATGAAATTGGACCTCCGGCGCTCCACACTCACGCAGCAGTATGCATTCTGCTACTTGACGTCGTTTTTCTGTGGGTGGGTAGTACTTCCCCGGTCGTGCGACAACAAAAACATGCCACCAGGCAGTACTACTAACTAGACTTTACTATGCTATACATGCTCACATGTCATTGGTGATGGTAAAGATATACAGACAGACGGTCAATCAAAAAATGTAAAGATAAATACAGACATCGGCTAGTACCTACCTAATAATTATATTATATGAGTATTATTTTATCTGAGTAAAGTCTCATTCCAAGCTAAATCACCACTTCATATTAGGTAAGGTGCCGATAAGATTACGGGTTTAGATTTATGCTAAAACTATATTGATTGTATTGTTAGTACTTGACACAATAAAGTACCTGAATATTTTCCCAATATTATTAAATGTACTGCTGTGGTTTTCCTATATCATATACCAATGCCAGTAATGAAGTAACTAGTTCCCGTGACAATTGCCAGATTGCAATCTGAGGATACAACTAATGGTTGCGGTTGTAAGCAATCGCAATAGCAATAGGAACACACCGCACTAGAGAATGACACTATTCGAATAGAGAAGCAACTCGATTTAAATTGTTGTTTACATCCACGAGTATGAAAAAGACCAGCTATACTCACAAGTTGCACCTAGATATAGATCAATTAAACCATGAGCTCCTTACGATATGGTCGAGTTATACAATGACGGATATATACGTGCCATCGGTTGGGACTGGACTACTTACAGACGCTCTTTTAGAGCGCATCCACACATGCCCGGTGGCTCGGTAACCTAGCCTAGCAGGCGCGGCCATTGAATGCCGGCGGCAGTTCAATTGCGGTACGTAATGGAGCCCAACACAAAGTTTGCGGCATGTCAGTCTGAAAGCCGGCGGCATGTGTGGATGCACCATAAAAGGCAATTTCAGATATTGCCCTGCATTGTGAGACGTAGTTTGATAGTATTATGTCTGGATTTTAAAAGAGACGATGTGGTTTTATGAGCTAGGAAATGCTGGTACCATCCAGTACCTAAAAAAATGATAACTTGTAAAAGTTTCTTAAGAAGATCTGTCCACAGATATGAATATTATTTATCAATAATAAATAAGTGAGACTGCATTCAAAAAAAAAAAAAAACAAATAATTTATTTGACTTATTCCGAATAAGTTCCCGTCAAAAAATTCAGCCGGCTATTTAATACAAATTCTGTTCCATTTCTGAATTTTTTTGGAGATTAAGCTGCTATTCTGACACGGTGAAATGCGGCTATTACATTGACGCAATTATTAGATAGCAGCATCTGATATATAAGAATATCAAGTGAACGGCTACATAGGAGCTCTATGACCTGTTTTTGTACTTTACAGTGGCTGTACCTAATTTAAATCGTCGCATGCAACGCTTTGCACGGGCCAGTTGATAAGTCCATAGAGATGCGCCCGACTGTGACTAAAAGATAATGCGATTGAGTATAAATAACACACGTTGTGGTGCCGGTGGCGGTGGCCTGTCGTATAATTCCGAGCAAGGAGTAGAATATTCTATACTCATGAGAGTTGCAGACACGATTATGGAATTATGTGAAGAATACGGGAATACATTCGGGTTTAAAGTATTTTTTATGTATGGCATTACTTCATAAAATAAATTACTTAATTTTAAACTCTTATCTTAAATAGATACTGTGGCCAACGTGGAACTGTGGAACGTAGCAGAGCGCCGGGTAGGATATAAATAAAATATGATTTAAACCATTAACTGTGGTTTATTCCAATTATTAAGAGGGCGAAGCCCTAGCAAAAACATATGTCGTCGTATTCTGACTGACGTCTCGGACAGTTCTAGTTTCAAATTAAATAGATGATTGCTTATTCTTAATTAAAATCTTTATGGTTTCATTTTAAAGAGGTGCGATACTACGATCACCACAATACCTAGCGCAGAAATAATTGAATCATTTACATTAGTTCAGTTATAAAAATAATATATCTATCTTATAAAGTAAATAAAATGAGACACCAAATTATCTCTTCTCGAATAAAACAAATTAATGTCATTACAATATTTGTAGCGTGTTAAGAAGTTTAAAATCTTATAATAGTTACATACACAAATGTTTTCTTGTTATCCTGAGGGAAACTCAAGCTGGAATGCCAAGATGTTGTGAAAGCCGGTAAGTAAACCTACAATGTGACCGTCGAGAACGCTTCAAACTGAGTAAAGTGGAATAGATTCTATCGGAGAGCAGACTTTAGCTGTAAGCCCGGCTAATTCCAAGAGAGGGAAATAAATATCACCGTATTTTTGCTCGATAAGATTGTCAATAGGAAAAAATATAAAAGCACTAGGTACGTAGTTCATTACAAACTAAAAGTCTTATTACAGAAAAGTTACGCCCCCGTTGAACACGTGTTTATAAAATTCTTTGCTACAATATTTTGTAGGAAAGAATTCTATATGTGTATAAACACGTGTTCAACGGATGCGTAACTTTTGTTGTAATAGGACCGTGAGTGTTTAAATAAAGAATGTGAGTTTCTTAATGAAGAAGTTGTGAGTTTGAGAAAAAGTGACAGAGTAGCTCATTCGTATCCTACTACAGTTTTTTTTATAAAAAACTAACTGACCGGACAGACGGTGTTCTGTCGTAGATATTAATATTAATTTTATTTAAACTAGAATAAAATTATCATTAAAAACGAAATTAAAATAGTCGTTACATTTTCTAATATTTACTGCGAAATTCTAATATTATTTGTTTCCGTAAGCATCTTCTACAAAGTATAAGAAAACTTACAAAAAAAATATGATACCATTTTCGAGTTAAAGGAAATAGGGATTCATTTTTATGTAATTATACAGATATAGATAAGAATCCTACTTTATTATAAAAGGGAATTAGTGATTATATTTTCTTTCTGAGAAGTATAAAAAGTGTATATGTATTATGCTTATGATCGCTAAAAGCTTAACAAAGTTTTAGAAACCCGCTTTCAAAGTCCTACAAACATCGAATATAGAAACTGAAAGCGTATCAATTTCTCCGATCCGGGTTAACATTGCCATAACAGTTCGTTTACTCTAGTTATCTCCACCTATAACATCTCGACGAACTTATTTCGGATCAGAGCCGAGCGTTCGGTTAATTCGGACGAGCGTCATCGCCTTAATCCACTTAACGATACTACCGAACACCGACTGGCGTTATTCCGCATTTACACCGTGTTATCAATGTGTTTTATAAATAAAACCCAATCCCCAAACTTAATTGTATTGCATTTTAAAGTTAAAATACTTCGAAATTCAAATCGATAAAGAAAATAAAGGAGAAAATCGATTAACAGTAAAAACTACCTACATTGTTTCTTAAGTGCGGTTTCCTCCATTCTTTCTCATTTCGTTTCTCTTTTATGTGTTGTTTAACTTAATACAGTGTTACGTTAGTATCCTACAGTAATGCAATTGCAGCGGCGTTTCAATCTATTACAATTTTCTGAACAGAATAGCACTGAACGTGACGCTAACGATATTAAGCTTGAGCTCCGAGAGGAAGCTTTGTTTGATTGACGGATTACTACTAAAATCGTTAGAAATGAAGTCAATTTATGTCGAATGCCACCATGCCGTTTCTGTAGTGAACGAGGCCTTTGAAGGCGGATTTGTATGCGGATCTACATAATCCTTACTCAATGACTCGTGGTGGAAGGGAATATTGCATGTCTTTGAGAGATGTCAGCATGTCATTCCATATTACCTATAAGGCCCGAGAATTAATTAAAGCAGTTTTTTCACGCATAAGTTCCTATAAATTTGTCAAGAATTCGGGATTCATTTGTACCAAAGAGAGACATTAAATAAAGATCTAGCATCTTTTGGAATGTTTCGAATACTACGTGATTCGCTGTGGTACAGTCCAAGTTTCTACTAGTGCCGACAGACCGCCAGTGGTTCTTGGTAATAGAATAAAGAATAGATATAAACATTTGCCGATCTCGTGCTTTCTCTCTGTGTCACACAGTAGGTACACAGAACACAACTGTGTGAGAATGAGATTTTCAATGGTAAAATATTTTTAAAACATTGTAAGTATTGTGCTTATTTGCGGGGGACATAAAAACATTTTCATCGTTCCTTATCCAGTCTGATAAAGGAATCACTTAAATATTGAACTTAGGCAACAATATTCCTGTATTGATTTTATTTCGAGTCATCAATTGACGTGATACTAAACATTTATAATTACATTCAAATATTATTGATAGTTACGTCATGTTTGATGTTTATAACATTGTTAGTAAACATTAGTTCGAGCAGTTTACGCTTATGTTCGATAATTAATATTGCTATTCAAAGAGTTAATGCTCTTTGGTGTTTCCAATAAGACTGTCACACGATTTATCGCTTAGTGCTTGCTTTACCTTTAACAATATTCTCGTAAAATCTTAAGACAGTTGGATGTCGCGGCTACAACGGGTAGTCAGTGGTGGTCGTGTATCTCACTGGCATAAAACAAATTCACCTTCAATTATTTTATGTCTTTGTATTTTTTCAAATACATAATTCGCCGAACACATGCATCGAATACCGCAGATGTTTTGCTAGTTAAAAAGCAAGCCACTGCAGTTTTCTTTAGAAAACCCGAGAAAGCGAAAAGCTTCTTAGGTAGTGAACAGAAATATAAAACAAAGCTTCGACGTAAATCTGCGCTGTTTTAAAGTAGAAAAGCGTACAACAAAGATCTACCGTCCAGTTCACTTAAAAATCCAAAGCCCCGTAATCCACTAATAAATGTTGCCTATGGGAAAATGTTGCGACAACGACGTAAATGCAATTATTGTCACTTGTTGCCGCGCTTCGTTGCTCAAATAGCGATTTATTCTCGTTGCGATGGAGTTAAGGGTAAAAAAAACAGTGTACAAAAGCGAAACGATTTCACAAAGATTGACAGTATCAATCAAACAAAGCATTGACGGGTTGATGTTAGGGTTAAAGTTTCATATTCTGACAGGTTGTGTTACCAATTTTTGGTTGCTTCTGTTGTCTGGTTGACATTGAAGTGTAACTGGATTTTCCATAGTTAAGCAGGGTTAGTTGCTGATTCAGTTTGAATTGAATGTACCTACCTATGTATTATTCAGATGTTTTTTATAATTTTACGATAATTTTATTGAAAGAAATAATGTTTGCTTATATAATTTATTTCATATAGTAAAATCGTTTAAACTTGTACTGTGTTTAATACTTATGACTTTTGTGAGGCATTAAAAAGAATAATAACTATAAATTATATCTTTGTACGCCAACCCGCATACATTTCCGCTTTTATAACTGCATGTTCGAATAAGCTTGAAATGATGTTTTGAGCAATGCTCCTTAAATCGCTTTATATCCAGAATTAGTAGCAGATCCTTGGCAATTTCTAATATGTATCATATTCTAATTAATCGGAACCACCTATTTTAGTTCTGCCAAATTATTCACTGTCGATCATTGGTTGCATATATATCGATATAACTAACGATTGTGAGACAATACTGCTGGAGGCAAGATTATTATTAGGTATAAGAAATTGTTTCGGTTGACGGCACAGAACGAGTCGGAAGGGAAGAATAAGAAAGGTACTTGAGACAGTTCACGTCCACGAATGTAACTGTTTTCACAATAATGCTTTTGTTGCTAGAAGCAAACAAAAATAATAATTTATATAAAACAAGACCTCGATATAATTTTGTTGAAGGGAGATTGACACAAAACCAACAAAGCTTTCAAATTCGATACTATGACAAATACTTCAGTGGTTACGAACGTTCAGCCGTTTATTTTTCTTTCCGTTACGTTTCAAATTACAAAAGAATCGCTTAGATAGATTGTTTACTGTGTTCACGAAAATAGTCTCGGCACAAACACCGCTTTGCTTTAATATGTTTAAAGAATACTCGATTTATTTTTTCTTTATAACATTTGGAGGAGCCATTTCCTGTATTATAACCGATAAGGTTACATTAGGTAGTAACCCTCCGTGGTCCGAAGTATCATTTAGTTAAGGACTTCGGAGTTTTCAAAGCCATTTGCAGAAATTGTTCATAACTTCATTATCATTTACAGTTTTTGTTCGTTCACTTTCTCGCTATCCACAACATAAGCTGTCATCCATACTTCATTATATAACTTTTGTCAATGTGGTGGAGAAAATAAATGTTAAAGGTATTTATTATTATTCTACTGTCTAGAGGTCTCCCAACAAAATACGCTGGTTATTGCTCAGGCTTTGCATGTTAGAACTTGTGTTTTTCTTAACCAAAAATATTTTTGAAAGAGTGAATATACTTAACTGAAAAGTTGGGTGCCTTGGATTCAAACATGATCGATTCGATCTTAGCATTTCTAGGCTCCTGATTATCACGTATATTAAACGTATAAAAGTAACCGGGTGTTTATTTTCAATTCTTTCTAATCCCATTACCAATTTCCAAATTTCTTAATAAGCAATTATAGTTTCTAAAATTTCATTATTAGTATCTGAGTTGTATTTATATATTATATTGGATTATGTTAAGTGAATGTCTTAACGCCTGTGTTTGTCGCCATTTAATTACTGCTATGATTAATTTAACCAACATCGGCGTCAACCCTTGGGTATGCTTAATAAGTAGATTCTGTTTGATTGCGAAATCTTAAAACGAATTAAAACACATGTGTTATTACTGGGAAATCTGTTTAATATTGGAAAAGTTAAGTTGTTTAATATTGGATAGTTACTTTATATAGGATAGGACTTTTTGTAGGATTTTATGATCTTTGAATCATAAAATCCTTTTGTAATAATTTGTGACAATGCTCTCAAAGAGAGACGGAGGAATTATGATAAATTATTTGCATGAAGAAGTATTGCAACACAAAAGCTGTTAGTATCAAAGGATAATTTTGCTTGGTATTTTAGTGTAATACGTACTGAGATTGTCAGAGCAACAGACAGGCAAGTTCCCTCTTCCACCGAGGAATAATAATTATCACGTGATTTATCTACAAAGTTAAATCGGTAGCATTAGTAGGCGTCTGTTGTGGGATTTTACTGTAGCAGGCGCTCCACTCTCCCCTAGTACCTACCTACACTAAGTGAGAACATCAATTATGTTTTTTTGGTCTTCAATCAATCAATAATTACTTATAGCAATTGTTTATAGAGGATCAGAAGCCTAACAACTAATGTCTCTATAGTTTACTGATTTGCAATAACCTCGATTGGTACTCCATCAATGGAAGTTGTTTCATGTATGAGACCGATATGCAGGTAGTTAAATTAGAGCCCCACATGGAAAATTGATAAATGAAGAAATATTTAAAAAGTATTTAGTTAGCTCTCGCTACTCCTTGTATGTTAAGAGTCTTTGTTTTACATTGTTGTTTTCTATCCGATATTGTGAATGACTGTAAATGACCTACTTGTCAAATTTCGCCGGTACGTTTTGGTATCATGTAATAGGGGCCGAACCATTTGCCATTAACCGGGCACAAATCCAGACTCCAAACTGCTACTGAGAATTTCATAGAAAACCCATTATATCACTTTGGGAATCGAATCTAGGACCTCAAGCATAGTAGTCGTGTTGAGGACCAGTAGAATAATGAGGCAGTTTGAGGATTATTTTGTAGTCCGAACAAAAATATTTACATTATGACTACCTTCAGTCTATATACTTTATTATACAAATAATTTTATTGTAAGAAGAGGGCTGGACAATACAACATGAACATCACAAGAGTTGTCAAAATTCGCCAGGAACCTTCGGAAAACGAAACAAATGACAGCTGTCGTCGTGAGCTTCAAACAAAAACTAATAAAACTGCAGCTGAGCTCGACATCCGACATGGCTAACAAGTTTGTGTAGTATAGCTGAAATGTACTGTATAAACTCTGACAACTCTAATACAACAAAATGAAACCGGCCTAAATGTTTAATAAGATGTCTTGATAATTGCAGAAACTTTGTAAGCTTGGATTGTGGTTTCTTATTAGAATTAAGTGTTTCTCGCTGGAGCTTTATAAATTTTAAATATAGGTACTCGCAAAATCTCGAGTCAGACTGTGAGCTTTGAATAATTTCCACGCATTAATTTGCAAAATTGGGCGAGATTGCGACGAAAGAAAATGTGACCTATCGTGACAACGGTTAGCAAATATTAAAATAAGTAGGTCGGATGGACGGACGTAGCACCTTTATTTAATTATTAAATTTATTATTACAGGTAAGCCCCAAACCAATGGATTTAACTGTGAGTAACTAACAGTAAGTAGTTAATCATGTTACAATAAAATGCTGTGTAAAACGGAACTGCTTTAAACGAACAACGTTAATAACCAGTTGAAAAAGAAGAAAGAGTTTTTAAATAATTCAAGCATGAATAAAACATTCGCATCTTAAATGCATTAGAGAGAGGGCGCTACTGAGCGTAAACAAACATTAGATACGTATATTTAAATGATTTAAAAATAGTTTTAGTGATATTTAAATAGTTAAAAGTGAATACAGTTCTACAAAACGTAAACCTACAGCAGTTAACGTTAAAGTACGCAAGAATTACATGAAATCCACAAAGAAAACACAAAAATAGTGACGGAAGATTCAACGAACATCATTCAAATTCACAGAACATAATTAAGTGCTTCGCCATTAACTATGACGAAATTATTATAGTCAGCAGAGGATTATTGATGGACCAAAACACTAATAAAGGTACGATAGTGATAATTTAACTAAATCCCAATAAATAAACTAAAAACTGCTAGTCATTCTGGTCGTTATTATATGACAGCGCCATCTAGCGTTTGATAGCGGAAATAGCTCAAACCATAGAACCATTGATCGATAGTTGTGCTATTGCCCACTAGAGGATAGCACCAGTAACAAAATTTATTGAAATGGCACAAATATGCGCAGGATGTACACAACACCTACCAAGCAAGGAACATCTAACTTGTACATTATGTAATAACCGATACGACCTACAGTGCGCGAATGTGTCCATAGATCATTTTAATACAACAATGAACTTAGACCATAAAAAAATATGGACATGTCAAGTCTGCCGCTGCAAAATGCCTAAATCAGGAAACTCAGATACTCCCATTCGCCCGCAGACCTCATTCCTAAGCCCGCGAGCAATTACACCCTGTCAAGAAAATAACGTCACAATACGAAAAAGAACAACTCACTTCAGCAATGATACGACATTGGAAGATCTGAGTCTGCTAGGTGACACAATATGCACGGAAGGAAAAAACACCTCAATGAATACCCATGTAAAAGCTGCTGAACTATCATTACAGAATTTAAGCGAAATTATTGTTGCACGTCTGAGAGAAAATAACGAGTCTATCATAGCCGAACTGCGTAACACAATACAAATAGAAATTAACAAAGCAATATCCAAGCTTGCTGAAGATCTTGAACAAAAAACAAATTACCTATCAAAACAGAATGATCAAAGAAAAGTAGATATAGAAATGATTAACACCAAAATAGAAAATATAATAAAAGAAAACGAAAATCTAAAAAGAGAAATATCAGAAATAAAATCTATATCCAAATCCTCCGTCATCAAATGCACAGATAGTATGTCCAAGAAGATTGTCCTCTATGGATTCAATGAGTACTTCAATGAGCCTGAATTAAACTTACATAACAGAGTAATTGAACTGTTCCGCGACATCTTCGAAGTTGACCTGACGGGGTACATAGAACATATGTACAGATTAGGCAGAAATACCACCAACACCCGGCCATTGGTAATTGAACTAATAAGCAAAAGAATGGCGAAATATCTTAAAAATAATAGCCACTTCTTACAGGGAACTAGACTGTCTATATCAGAATACTTAGATGAAAATACACGAAAGGAAAGACAACAAATGCGAGAGGAAATGATAAAGGCAAGAAAAAAAGGGTTATTTGCAATCATTCGAAACAATCAATTATATGTAGAAGGAAAATTTATTAATTTGAAGAATGAAACTTATACGTATAATGGGGAAAATAATAATAGGAGTATAGATCACATCGACAGCCAAACCAATGAAATACAGAGACATGAAAATGCGAAAAATTATTCCTTTCGAAAAAACAGACCAACAATTTAAAATTTTATTCCAAAATATCCAGAGCGTCCACAACAAACAACATATACTGGAAGCCTTCATCGAACAAGAACCTAATTATAATGCAATATGTATAATAGAGTCGTGGCTATCAAGAGAAAAAATTGCCATGATACATTTTAGTGGATATAAAATTGTAGCGTCATACTGCCGCAGCACGCGGGGCGGTGGTGGTGTCTGTATCCTCCTACAGGAGCATATCGATTGTATAGAGAGAATTGATATAACAGAAATGTCCATAGAATATATAATAGAAATATGTGCTATTGAGTTACCTAAAGAAAATATATTATTAATAACGATTTATTGGAATAGGAGAGAGGAAGACTTATTTATAAACCAATTAAAACAAATTTTAAAATATATAAATAACAAATATTCTAAATTTAATATAATAATAGGCGGAGATTTTAACATTAACATATCAGATAATAGCATAAAATCTAGTCAGTTCCTAGATCTCATGCTGGAATATAGACTAACACAACACATAACAGATCCCACACGCATCACAAAAACTACATCTACATGCTTAGACTTGATATTTACAAATATTAATACTAACAAAATATATACAGCAGTAGAGGAGTTAGGTTTCTCAGACCATAGAGGGACAATTTTACACATTACTATACCAAACATAACAACAAAATCTACTTGGTATGCTAAAAAGAGATTATTTAATAATACGAACATTTCAAAGTTTAAGACTAAATTAAATACACAAGATTGGAGTAATATTATAAAAACAAACCAAAATATTAATGATAACTATAAAGCATTTAATGACACATTAACAAATATCCTTAATCAGTGTATACCAGTATGTAAAATTAAGCTAAAAACAAATTATAAGAAATACTGGTTGACCACAGGCATCAAAATATCCTGCAAAAATAAAAGACTGTTAAAAATACTAACACTTAAAACAGAAGACCCTATATTGACACGTTACTATAAGGCATACGAAAAAATATTGAAGAATATAGTTACAACAGCAAAAAAATTACACTATACTAACAAATTAAAAAAATCTAACAATAAAGTCAGAACAATGTGGAAAATAATAAATGAAAGAACTAACAAGACAATCAAGAACGAGAAATTTAATATAAAATTACAGACTGACAAGAATAATGTAACCTCAAATCCTAAACAAATTGCTAATATTTTTAATAACTTCTTCGCATCCATCGGAGAGGAAAGCTCACAAGTACAGAGAGAGCCAGAAAGAACCAAAGTGCTCTCTCCAACTGAAAACACCATGTTTCTAAAACCTGTAGATCCACGAGAAGTAAATATTTTGATCAAAAGTCTAAAAAATAAACAAAGCCACGGTATAGACGAATTTCCACCTATCCTACTTAGACAGTGCGCAGACGAATTAACTCTCCCATTCTACAAACTACTTAACCAGTCTTTCGAAGAAGGCGTTTTCCCCGATCAACTAAAAAAAGCATTAGTGAAACCTATCCACAAAAAAAATAGTAAAACAGACCCTAACAACTACCGACCAATTGCCCTACTACCAACTGCGTCGAAAATTTTTGAAAAAGCTATGTGCAATCGTGTATATGCCTTCTGTGAGAAATATAAAATATTTGACGAATGCCAAAATGGCTTTCGTAAAAATCGATCAACATCTTTGGCGGTCTATAAATATGTACAGGAAGCCCATAATATAATTAATAAAAAGGAATATGCCATAGGCATATTGCTTGATATGACGAAGGCCTACGATAAAGTACAATATGGAATCCTACTAAATAAGCTATACGGTATAGGAATCCGAGGCAATTCATACGAATGGTTTAAATCTTACCTAAAAAACAGACAACAACAAGTAGAAATAGAATTCGCTAACAACAAAACAAACGAACTACAAAACTTCCGATCTAATATCAAAGAGATTAACGCCTCAATACCACAAGGAAGCGTTATTGGATGTCTTCTATTCCTCATCTATATAAATGATCTCCCAAAGACCATAGACGGACCATGTGTCTTATTCGCGGATGATGTCTCCATCATCACCTCATGTCAGGATACCATAAATTTAAACAATACCCTTAACGCCATACTTTCAAAAACAGTAACTTGGATGAATGAACACAACCTCGAAATGAACTTTGCAAAAACTAAATTAATTACTTTTCATCCCCACCAAAAAGCGCCTCTAAATGTTAATTTCACCTTTAATAATCACAATATAGAATTAGTTAAAGAGTTCAACTTACTGGGCTTAACAATAGACACGAATATAAATTGGAAGCAACACATACAAAAAATTACATCAAAACTTTCAAAATTCTCGTATGCTCTGCGTGAGGTGAAAATATCCACAAATCTGCAAACGGCCGTGGTTACCTACTATGCATATGCTTATGCATGGCTTAGCTACGGCATAGTTATGTGGGGCAATAGTACAGACGCACCAAGACTCTTTACAGCTCAAAAGAAATTAGTTCGGATCATAGAAAACTTACAACAAACAGATAGCTGCAAACCCTATTTCAAAAAACATAATATTTTAACTGTACCCTGTATATACATACTGGAAATATGTAAATTTGCACACCAACACCAAGACTTTTACACAAAACGCGAAGACATACAAACAAGATACAAACTAAGACATAAAACACGATTAAATTTACCGAAATCTCGCCTAAAAATTCACTCAACTAGCCCTCTAGTCATGTCAATAAAAATTTATAATAAGTTACCAGAAGAAATTAGAACTGAAAAAAAGATTAATATATTCACACACAAATTAAAAAAGCTATTATTAAAGAAATGCTACTACAGGATTGATGAATACTTAAATGATAAATCCATATAACACCCTACAATATACAACAGACTCATTTATTATAATAATTATACCCATAATAAACTAGTGTAAACACATATATTATACCAACCCTATATAAATAATGAAAAAATAAAGAAAACATATATTATATATTAGAAATAGTTAAATAATAATAAATATTACATAAAATAAATAATACATAAAATTAATAATAATACATAAAATAGATAATAATACATACAATTAATAATAATAAATAATACATAAAATAAATAATTAAATTATTAATACATAATAATTAACTAAGCATAGACCAATATATTTTAGTCTATGATAAAGAGTAAATAAATTATATCCAATTTTGATCCTATATCACAATATAATTAAATGATTCAATTATATATTATAAAATACCTACTAAGAAGTTTCTAATAATTAATTATATTTATAATTTGACGCACTCCTCCTCTCTTCTACATAATTACTGCAGTTTTGCTGTGCCCGACAGGGTCCATAATTGTTACACTTCTCTTAAACTATAATACCTGTTAATATTTACATTATGGAATGCAATAAAGTATTGAGTATTGAGTATAAATATTATTGAATCTGAATCCTTTTTAGCCTTTTTTAGCTGACACAATAAAGCATAAAACTGTCAATAATGTAAGAGCACTCAGACTAAGAATTTGAGCATTATTATTTTTATAAAAGCATTTTCTACGTTTTTAAGCTTTAACAAACGAATGATCTCCGTAACCGCTTTACTTAGATTGTATTTTTGAACTTTCAGCTTTTCTCGCGTTAGATTGAAATATTTAAATACCTAATAGGTTATAGTAGCAGTAACAGTCCAAGACGACCAAAGTTATTTATCCACTATCAATTCGATTTTCGAGTACCTATGAATTCAGCTGCTAAAAACGGAAAAACATTATTTGTACGCGATATTTCTCTCTCTCAAAACATTTGTGAAGTAGGACAACTTAGAATTACGCTTTGTATAAATGCTGTTACGAGTGAGTAAATATCGAAATACGAGCTAATTAATCGGGAAAGAACGTTGTTCGGCGCTCAACAACCATCGACGGATCGATCATAGACGGCTGGAGTGCTAATACCTCTTTTCTTATGGATGTGTGATTTTAATATTTGTAGGAAGCGGACTTTCTTAAAATATGAAATCGAAATGAAGAGGTACCTAGTTGCAGGTCAGACTTCTTTTGAGAGTTAGAGATATGAGGCCATAGTTTACACGCAGGCCGGTGCGGTTACAAGCAGGTGTAGTTTGTGTAAGACGGGTTGGACGGACGGACGAGGCCAGGTTTACCTCTCGATGGAGCTTGGCAACTGGAGCGAACCGGTCTACCAGATACAAATATGCTGATAAATGCCCATGTCCTCCATGTGCCCGAATATAAGCCTAGACAAGGTGGATTTTACGTGTGTGCTCTTTAGTTTTTGTACGACATCAAATGTTTTATTGATGTACACACATGGGCACTGCCATTAAATAGTTTCCATTGAAAGGTATGATTAAGGGCTGCTCCTAATTCCAGACACAATTAATGCTTGCAATTAGTACTGCGATGTTCCATTATTAATGGGTAGGTAATAAGAGGTACCTACTCTATGCCTCTTTTAAGATACTTGCAATATAATAATAAAACATTATGTACTCATACAATGTAACAATATAGTTTTAGTTAACATTTAGCGGTAAAAACGTTCATTATACTATGACTAATTCCTACCATAGCTTCCATTAAAGCTAATGTCCACATTTATCACTTCAAACCTTTTGTTACGTCGCTATTCGGTCAGCGAGCAATCATAATGATCGTCACAATACCTTCGATTCTGTTTTGGTAACAGTTAATGGGTATGCTATTACTGACTGACATTACTTCCAGTTCCACACCACCTCGAGGTCATGGCGAAGGATACATCGATTAAGATATGATGATAATATTCGGTGATGTCAGCTTATACAAATAAGATTCACGAAAAATAAAAGTGTATGTAACAGACTGCAGTCGTAGATTATGTTGTAAATGTAAAATTGGTGGCTCTCCCGTTTAAAATATTGATTTTCAACTATATTTCGTCAGAAGAGAAGCTGATTTTATAAAATACTAGTATTGGATCTTAATTACATACTTTTATATTAATTGGATCTCGATTAGTCAGTCGGTTGAACACTGTTCGAGATACGTAAGTTTGGTTACTTATGTAAAAAGTGGCTTGGTTAAGCGTCTGCCGTTGTCAACAACCCATTACATTGTCCGCTGCACGGGTTTCTTCTCAGTACGAGAGGGATTAGGCTATAGTCCGCCACGCTAGCCTATCTCGGGTTGACAGACTTCACATGCCGTCAAGAAAATCTCTCGGGCATGCAGGTTTCCTCACGATGATTTCCTTCACCGTTTAAGCGCATGATAATTAATTGTTAATACGCACATGACTTCGAAGAGTCAGAGGTGCGCGCCTTGGATTCGAACTCGAGACCTTTGACTTTGCCGTTGTGTTTAGCACATATAACACAAGCAATGTTTTATTGAGTTTTTCTTTAAAATCCCCAGAATTGGCTTGAAGTTCGGTTTTGTGTTTGGTAAATGGCAATAACCATGATTATATGCGTGATGGTATGTTCCTTTATCCGTAACTCGTGAAACTTAACCCTCAAATATTGTGAAACATCAAAGTGTCGATTCGGAAACTTCGCCTGCAGCGATAAATTAGCAGGCTGGTTTCTCTACAAAGAGCATCGGCGTATTCCAGCTCTTTTGAAAGCTTTAACCCTGAATGTTGTCGTAATCAAAATCGAGGCAGGTGACGTCGCCTTTTTGGGAAAAGTGATCTACCAGCAACCTAGTAACGGATTTATTGCGAGGCAAAGGAAGATTATCCGTGGGACGTGGGGATTGAATTCTTTGAGGGTATCGGATCAAACGCGGTTTCACTGTGAATGCATATGAACGAGCAATTCCCTCATTAAATTACGCACGTTTATTGCCCGCATCGCCTCTCCCTTTGATTATATCGCGTAAGATACTAGCGTCAGATAATGTTGTTTGGTAAAATGTGTACTTTTTGTTCCACGGGTTGCAGCTCATAAAACTTTCACGTGACGTTAACTGGTTGGGGTAAAGTCGGTAAGTCAAGCCGTAATAATTGTGTACTTACTTTCAAGTCAAATGAATAACAGTTTTATTATTTAAAAAGTCAGTTGTATTAATATTGTTAACCATTTCAAATATGAAAGGTTTCTTCAATAACGTGACGATCCTATGACACTCTGCGGGTCCAATATAACAATGCTTTCAGAATGTTATTAAGGCTACCGTGGCGTTGCAGTGCGTCCGGGATGTTTGCTGATGCCCACACGGACGGCTTCAAAGCCATAATTCGCAAAAAATCGGCTTCATTGATGCAGCGTCTGCGGGATGCTAAAAATGGCATTCTGCAAGTCATTGCAGGACGTTTTGACTGCCCCATTCAAAAACATTGGGTGAGGGAGGTGAATGGATTTTTATAATAATAATATACATGCTGATATGTACTAACAATACTAACATAATTATAAGCTAATATTGTATCTAACATACTAACAAGATATGGATTTATAATTATCTGAAATAAATTATTCTATTCTATTCTATTCTAATAACTTTAAATAGTTCCAATCTGACTTTCATTATTTTGCTCGTATCCAATTGGAATTGTTCTTTCAATAATATATGAACACTTGAACAAACCAATACAAAATTACAGTTTATTTATAAAATTAACGAGGATATTTCGCATTTGGATCGGAATACCTTCCATTATTTTGTCTGGTGTCGTTAAATACCAATCATTATGCTCCGTTAAAAATAATAGAATGAACGGCTTCTAAAATAAATATCGGAACTCTATAATCCGCTAGCTTTTCAGCAGTAAGTTATCAAGTAACAAATTGCTTATTCATATTACGTAGAGGCACTTATTGTGAAAACGAGATTTGGTAATAATTAAATTGGTTTATTTTCGGTATAAAGATCTTTAAATAGCATACGATATTTTTAGGACCATAACAGTTCTCAGCCTGTTATTCAACAAGTACCTACTAAAAATATAGTGCAGCATAGATAACACTTTGGGCCTAACCAAATAACTATTTTTTTATTTATTCAATAGACTGCCTCATTAGTCTTGTGGTCCTTAAGGCGACTGCTCCGCTAGCGATCCTGGGTTCGATCCCCAGGTCGAGCAAAGTGTTATTGGGTTTTACTATAATTTACCAGTAGTAATTCGGAGTTCTGGATTTGTGCCCGGTTATTTGTGGCAATAGGCTCGCCCCCTATTACATTAGTACACAGGCGTGATGGTATGTTTTTTTAATTAAAAAAAGTTCGAGTTATATTTGAAGTCGGTGGCCAGTTACCAATTGAATTAACATTTAGAAGTATCAAACAAAAAGCAATCTATAACATTTATAGTAAATGGAAAACGACAACGCGCGCATTGCGAACAAAAATAAATACAATAGAATTCAATATGTCCTTTTTAAGCGTGTTTAACAAGTTTAGTAGTTATGGCCATGATATTTATGTCGAATATTTTTAAAATAAAATTAAAAATTTGTACACAAAGATATGAATTTTCTAATGAAAGGAGCTTCTAGTGAAAGAAAAATTCCATCTCAGGCAGGGTTTGAACCTGTGTTTCTCTGGTTAAGTACACCAGACGCTTTACCAACTAAGGTACCGAGACCACTGCCTGTAATGTCGAATTCCTCTTCCACATTTTAGATGTAAGTAGTGCTAAAATATAAATAAAAATAAGCAATCAAAATTTGTAGTTCGAAAAATAATATTTGTTTTTCTTAAAGTACCTTCCTATACTGTTAATTCGCATATTTTACGTATAAATACATGTCTTTCAATCAATTTATCAGGCCACAGCTGCACAGAGATAGGCTGATTCGCTTTGAAACACATTTACATTAAATTTAATTCAAATTAGAAAACATCTTTGTGTTTGCGTTCCGAAAACAGACTACCGTATTTATATGCTAAAGCTTTGCATGAGTTATATGGTGTCTTCATAAAATTTATTGTGGCGTAAATAAGATTTATATTCGTTCATTCTTCGCGTAAGGAAATTAAATTCGAAATACTTAAGTTGTATTAATTATACAGAGAATTGCGAGTCTGTAATGGAAAACTTTGTCTGGGTTGCAGATTCAATGAAATTTATTTTAAATTGAATATAATTAACTTTAATTTGTTTTACCAATATTCTCCATAACATGCTGAAATAAACTGCAAATAATTATTTTATAATTACTGAGGCTTTGTTTACTATAGCACGTTTCACACTAGCACCATTTCTACTTTCGAAACAATACATATATACAACACATAATACTCCTAATAAAGAAAAAAAATGGGGACACCTTTCTTACACAACGTTTGGTAAAATATAAATTAAAGCAACATTCAACGTAGTAATTAGAATTTAGTATTGTATATTTATTATATTCATCTATGTTAATGATTATTACACAAGTTGCTACCGTTCACAACGACCGCGACCGACGTCATCTGAGAGAAACCGATATTAATTACAGTATTTAAGTCTCCCAACTCACTGAGAAGTGAACTAGTTTAAAACGCCAGTACATTTTGTTCCATCGCAGAATAACTTGGTAAGTTGCTACAATGCTTGTAAAAAACTTAGCAGACTGAACATTATAGTTTAAATGACAAGTTTTTATGAAAGTTTCTAGTGCTTCGATATTTTTTATAATTCCAAGTACCTATACTTTAAAAGGTACATTGAATATTATAATACAAATCAATTAATACCGCATTTAAAACTATTGTAAAATATAAGACGCGATATGGTTTGGTTGTTTTATTTTATAGTACTTAAAATTATAATGGATTGTTTGCTACCAGGGAAGGCGGCAGAGTATTTCGGACTTATACCAACTAAAAGCCACACTCGCTTTGCCTTGGCCCTATAGTCATCATGACGGGTTGTGGTATAGAAGTCACTGATTGGACCCTTTATATGTTAAAGCCTTGCCTTGCATCTAACTGAAAGGCTCGCGTGTAGAAAATTCGAGCACCAACCCTTGAAATGGGTTTGATACATAAGGAAATTCTCAGAAGCACCCTGGAGTTTGAATTGGTGCCCGGTTAAATGATATTAGGCTAGCTCCCTAAAATATTCCCAATAGGCCCGATTCCTCCCCCAATCACCTTCCTTCTCCTTTTCTCCTTCCCCTAAATAGGCTAGGCAACGCATCTGCAACTCCTTTGGTTTTGCAGATGTCCATGGGCGGCGATGACTACTTACCATCAGGTAGCTCGCCTGCTCGTTTGCCGAGTTATCCCATAAAAAAAAAATATATTAAAATATTAACCGTCTATCTGTAGATAAATATGTAGCAGGACACCTCGTCTTTATTTGGGAAATATCTAGGTATAATATAGTGATATGTTATGCCAATATTGAGGTAAAATTATAATATTCTGCAAAAGTGAAAACATTTGTATGAGTAATTTTATTAGGATCGCTGTTCACAAGTTAATGCTTTGAGCAAACATTTTATTTGAGCTCAGCGCCGTGGCCTGTTGTAGTACATATGGTACTTCATATATATATACATATATATGTATATTGTCATGTTCCCGAGCCGTGTTTCTGCATTAAATACCTTTTTAAATATTCAGTCGCTGCAGGGAAATTCTACGATCTTTATGATACATACAATGTTTGTCGTTTTCCCTATCTGGTGTTCGTTATTGTGTTTGAGAGATTTTCGAAACGTTGTTTGGCTCACGGGAAATTATTTTGGACCAAACCAGAGAATCACTGTTAGGAATCAAAGAACGGATATTTGGAACGTTATATACAAAAATTTTGATCCTGATTTGATTTATTTCTTTATTAGGCTGAGGTTGGCACTAG
This sequence comes from Subacronicta megacephala, assembly GCA_958496365.1. NCBI lineage: Eukaryota > Metazoa > Arthropoda > Insecta > Lepidoptera > Noctuidae > Subacronicta > Subacronicta megacephala. The sequence goes on from OY292518.1 coordinate 9,435,886, forward strand.
AAAGAGGGATTTGTTACCTATACGTTACTAGTAGGTATAGGATTTTCATGATAGCATAACACTTTGCTCGACCTGGGATTTGAATCTCCTCTGGGACCTCTAGAGTGGCAGTCGCGCTTAAGACCATTAGACTAATGAGACAGTCCAATTAATAGCTTATCGCCGTACAATTCAGTATGCGCTGGAAATATACAAAATCACGGTACAGTTATCTATATAAAGTTCTCATGGGAATACAAAACTAATTGGACATGAATGTACTTACCTAAAGCACGTTCGAAAACGCGTTTAGTCCTGAACAACACATTTGGCACTGTGAACTGCGGTTTGCGAGCTTCTCCGTTCTGTACTCCCTCGTCGTCACGTACTTAACTTTTCATGTAAACAAATGGTTCGTGAGCCCATTTTTTTCGGTTTACCCGCTTATTCGTGACTGTTGCTTCACAATTACATTCCTTGTGAAAAACGTTAGACAATACATTTGGCGGCCGACTTCTTTTACATCATTCAGAAACATGATCGTGGAGCTTCGTGTGTCGGATGTCTGCGTGATTGGTTACGACCGACAGAAGAATTCTTTGTATATATGAGTTGATATAAAGTGGACTACGGAAGCCGAATCGTGGTGTGGCTTATTATGCGTTATAGGTGGTGCTGTAGTCGGGGTCGTGATGAATTCCATTGATCCGAGGATAGGTCGTTTCGGGAAAGCATGTCGGTTTTTAGCGGGTATGAGTCAGGTTCTTGAAATTAAGAGTTGAGCTCAAAGGGAGTTGATCTAGCTAGCATTCTCGTAGCTACAAACGCATTTTTATCACAACTAAAAAGATTTTTTTTCAGTAAAATGGGCTGATGAAAAACTCGTATGAACAAGAGCAGTGTGGGCTAAGTATGGACTTAGCCCACACTGCTCTTGTGCATACCTATGGGTTCCACAAGCTGTTGCCACTTCATCTTGTTTTGCGCCGTCTATTTTAATTGAGATTGTAAGTAATTAGGATTAATCTACGACTGCCTGGACTTGCTAACCCGGAAGCAGGTTTCTTTATTTCATAGAAGTTAAAATGTTAGCACCATAGCCTTAAAACATCATTACGCCGTATCAAAGCATGCTATATTAGTCCAAAAATTATATAACGTAGAAATCTTTACTTCGTAATTAAATGACACTTAATTGTTTAAGGCTCTAGAGATATCGATTAGCACCTAAAAGGATCAGGGTAATTGACCGGCGTTTGCCGAGTTATCTGACTTAAAATAGCAGAGAGCCTCTCTAATCGGCAACAATTCGAAACGATTTGTTTTAGGGGTGTGCTTATAGTATTTCATTATTGCCTATCAAGACTTCGCTCTAAAAACAAACATGTGTTCACGTTGGATGTAGGTAAAGTTTATTAGCTAAGACGCGTTCTGACTTGGCCATACTTGGGTAAGAAGGTTTAGGGTGGTTAGAGGTTGCTTGTTTTTTTTAACCGACTTTAGAAATTTTGAAAAGGAAGAGGTTACTATGTTCGTCTGTATTTTTTTTCTATGTATGTTCACCGATTTCTCCGTCGATTGCGGACCGATTATGAAAAATATTTTTTTGTTGGAAAGGATATACTCTCGAGGTGGTCCCATTGTCAGCAAATAAGGATCTGATGATTGGATCCTGGAGAAATCGAGGGAACTCTTCAAATATTATAGGCAAACCTATATATTCTTTTAATTTTTTTAAAGTAACTCGTGCATTTTCTCTCGGAAAGCATCATATGGTCAAGTGGAACTGTTGATGGAGACCACGGATGATCGCTTATGTATATTTACCCATTATTCGAAAACAGTGCGACCTTATTTTTTTTGTTTAAAAAGGTATAGGTACTCCCTAGGTCATCCTATTGCCATCAGGTCAGGATCTGATGATGGGATCCTGGATAAATCGAGCCAAATCTTCAAATATTGTATTCGCACTGGGAGTCTCGTGAATTTGCTCTAGGGAAGTTTCATTTGGTGAAGTCAAGCTGATGATGAAGAGCACCGCTGCACCGCAACTCCTCAGTGATAGGTATTTTAGGGATTTCAAATTGATTGCTTTAATATATGTAGTTGAATTTTATGCTCGTCACAATGCATATGATGAAGTACCAGGGGAACTCCTCAATAGGCAACGACCCTGCATTGGAAAAAGCAATATTTTGTAAAAGGCAATGAGCGGTTGACATTAGGTTATTGTAACTGAGGTAAATTAAAAACCAACCTTCTGAAAAACGAGAAAATATAAGGCATTTTATTTATTTAAACGTTTGCTCCTGAGGCGGTCTCATTCATATCTGCTGAAGAAGTGATTACTAAAAATGTTGAAATAAAATATTTTTTAATAAAAAAGTATAACCGCCTTTAAAAAATAATGCTAGGTATGTGTAAAACAGTTTCGGAAGTCGGTGGCTTTACTTTTTTATTAAAAAATATTTTATTATATTAACAAGAATACTATTAATATGCAACCCAGATTGCGAGTAAGCTTTTTTTTAAAAAAAATCTGGCTGCAGCCGTCAAATAATAAATTTTAAGTAAATTTATTATTTGACGGTGTAAAAGGTAATTGACTCTACATAGTAATCTCTGCCCGTACACAGAAGTGGAAGAGTTTTAGTTGAAAAAAAAATAAGGGTTGTATTAAAAAAATACGCCATATATAATTTGAAGATAAAATTATGCATATGATTGCTAAAAATAAATTCTTAACATTGTTCCAGTGTTTTTTATCCTGAACAAATATTTTTATTGAACTATGAATACACCTAGTTGGTTTTGAGCTACCTTAACTGAAATCATTAGATATGTATTAAGAATGTAATCATTACACCATGTGGAAATAGCCGCATATTGTATCAAATAAACTGACGAGTTATGAGTAGGTGAAATGCGGTACGTACAAACATTAAATAAACTAAATCTCAAAGAACCTACCCGAAATGTCGAGTATCCCTTTTTAATGCTGTCACTATTGCTCCCACATATTACATTCGAACTGTCCAATAAAACAGCGGAAAACAGCGGAAAACGGCGAACTACATAAGAAACAATATGAAAAATAATGTCCACGGGAAGCCACTGTATGTGGTATAGAAAAAGTAAATAGTGATATACGGCACTTTGTACTCTTGCCACATTGTAACTGGAGGGAACCATTTATTAAGCCTACTGTCTGCTACTGACCGCACTTGGCCTTCGTAGTGATTCTCCCGTTAATCATTTTGATATAACGTTACGTACGTACGTATATACAGGTCAAGCCGCAATCTATAATTTTTTATTTTGTTTGAGTTTCAGAGTGCTCTGTTCAAATAAAGTTTTCCGGAAGAACTGCATCAAGGTACCTTGGACCTTGGTATAAGGACCGGAAAGCTGGCTTTCCGCTAGACCTGGTTGCTTCAACTTGGTTCATAGAATACTGGTTTCTAATACGTAAAAAGTAGTTTTATTTCAATTGGTTCATAGAAGTTTCAATATATATATAACTAGCTTTCCGTCCACGGCTTCGCCCGCGTGGTTTAATGGCTTCTCTATACTAAAATATGTATGTTTTATACATATAAACCTTCCTTTTGAATCACTCTATCTATTAAAAAAAACCGCATCAAAATCCGTTGCGTAGTTTCAAAGATTTAAGCATACAAAGGGACATAGGGACAGAGAAAGCGACTTTGTTTTATACTATGTAGTGATTATATAGTTGGTCCATTGCTGACACAATGAACTCGATTGACATTATATAAATTTGATAGTGGGTATGAAGTCTATTATAAGTATCGAGTCAATAGTCGGTAATGTAAAATTTTAGTGTCGAGTCGATCATGGGCATCGATACCAATTCGATATTGCCATACCAACATTTTAAATTAGCGATTAAGTATAGCATTAGCAACGCAATAGGCCCAATGGTTTCAATATACACTACCGACTTGATGTACACGCAATATACAAATTTTACAACAATTCCGGTACCGACTACATACACAGGAACCGCTCTCGACTCAATAAACACTATCGAATCTATAAAAATACTCATTATCGAAAGATACTTCCTTTCATAATGAAAATGTCTTATTGAAATCAAAGGATGAATTTTTAATAACGGGTAACATTTTATTTTAATATATGCTGTAAATTGTATCTTCATCCACATTGGATATTATACATAAACATAATAACTAATTGTTTATAACCCTTGCCATTTAAATCTTGAAGGTTTCATGAATATTGTTTATGTTTGTTTAATGGCTAGGCATAGTTTGTGGTTACGAGCTAACCAAGAGGATTGTAGCAGTAAGTAGATTAATATGTAAGCCTGTTAATACATTTCATGTACTCAGAGTTCTGGTAAGGTATTATCTTGGAACTAGTTTAAATGCCTGTACAACTATTTCCAAGCCTTTAAGATCATGGTGTTACAAATTTAATCGCGAACTTCATGAAAGTGTTCGAAGTAGGATTAAAATTATTTTACTGTAAAGTTTATACATTAAAATTATCTCAGGGATTTCTTTACCTGAGTGTAGGTAATAAAATATATATGACCTTTTTTGTCTATTAAGCTTAGTCTCAGCTGCCTTGAAAAATCTAAATATAGCATGATTCTGGTCATCTATTTGTTTCTTTATGTGTGCTTGATTATTCCAGTAGCAAATTATTTGTCTTTAACAAAAGTAAGTAGTATGTAACAATTACACATTACAGTACATTTACATTAGCGAAATTAACGTTCGTCGTCGGTGAAAATATTGTGTTGGTATTCAATTCAAGTTAAACGCGCAAAGCTTAGTTATCTCCTTTTGAACTTGCAAACTTGGCTTTGTCCTGCAGAAAGTTTACTGACATTGCTAGCCAAGTTACAGGAAGAGATAAGATAGAAATAGCATATTATTAAACAATTCCTTTAGAAAACAATCTTCTCTATGGAAAGGACCTCGGTACCTGTTTAAAATGTACCTTATCTATTTGGAGTGTTTACATTGGTGCTTAGGTTTACTCATAAATTTAGGTGTAATGTTTACAATTATATTTCACAGGATAATCTGTGTAATATAGGTTTAGTAGCGGATAAACTCAAAGACATAAAAATATGTTAAAATAGGCATACGAACATGGAACAATGACAAAATAATAAAAAGATAGTTTTTATAATATTTTAGCTAGCAGCAATAAATTGATCCATTTATTGTGTTTGAAATCCCCCGCGACATAGGCCTGACTTTTTGGTGTCTCTTAAAAATACCTAAAGTTAAGACAAACAATAGAAAATCCAATTACTGGGTTAAAAACCTGAAAGCAGTTAACTGTTATGTAGGTAATAAGTATAACATTAGATACGAGTACTTAACCAAATTGGTTTTGCTGGATATACTGTCCGCTTATCCTTGTTTTATTAATTTAACTTGTGAAATTTAATGAATGATACAGGACAGGACGGGCCGAAATCCATTCACCTTTTCAGACTCGACAAAGCAGTCCAAATAGATTTATGAAAAACTTATTTCAGGGGTCAGTGATGAGTTATTAAGAGTTTTCCAGTTTTCAGTTCGTTTTCATGCAGTTTTCAATGTGTTTGGTCCCAAGATGTAGTTAGTTTATTGTATAGGTATTTTTTATAACTAGGTATAGATAAGAATAAAAAAACTTATCTAGAACAAGTATTTATTACTCTTTCATTTCCAGAAAAATACTAAGACGTATCTTATAATACCAGAAGTTACGTTAAGTACCTCAAAAATGCCATTTGACCAAGAATACGCTTGGACTACCAGCCTATAGATTCCTTTGACTGTTTGTGTTTGTACGGAACCAAAATTAAGGATCTAAATGAAATTCTTTCCAATGTTTGTAAATAGACGATGAAAAAGGACGGCACCTTTTTATAAAGGCATTTCTATATCGCTTATGTGATGGTAACCTTTTAGTTTGTTACCTTTAAAGAACATAAATATCGACAAATGCACTTGTGTACTGGGAATTTGCACAATTAAAAGATCTGCAATTATTAATCTTTCTAATGCCAACGTGGAATATGGACTTAATAAAGTATTACATCGCTTCGAAGATTTAAGTATTACATCGCTCAGACAAATAAAAAGAAATAATTTGCAAATTAATATATTATTATCTCTTACTTAAAACGGTGAAGGACAAAATCGTGAGGAAACCTACATGCAAAACTTTTCTCGACGGCGCGGCGTATGAAGTCTGCCAGACTGCAGTATGCTAGCGTGGTGATGGTGGACTAACCATTCTCACTCTTAGAGAAGACCTCTGCCCGTCAATAGAACGAAACAATGGGTTGATATAATAATAGACAATAATTGATTTTTAATAAGTTTGCGTTATCATCAAGTACAGACCGAGAGATCCGTCAAAAATAGAAATTCCATTTTGTAGGACAACTTTAAATAAATCAAATGTCTATCACATGTGTATATCAGTATTTAATAAATTGCCAAAGTCCATAAGGGAACTCCCATTCAAATATTTTATAAAAGATTTACGTAAATGGTTGATAGATAAATGTTTCTATACTGTACAAGAGTTTTTAAATCATGTTTGTCACTAAAAATCTAATGTAAATGCACCTGTCTCTGATTTGTATAAATGTAGTTCTATATTTTATTATGTCTCGTGTTTAAAAATAATAACTGCATTACTATATAAAAAATAATACATATTAATAATAATTAACTCAATTATAATGAACATAAATGTAAAATTAATTTGCATGCTTTATGTAGGCAGAATATGGTATTGTTCCATAACCACCAATTTTATATCTGGTACCACCTGTATTCTACGCAAATAAATATTTTTTCTTTTTTTTCTTTTCTTTACACCAAACTGACCATCAATTTTGAAGAAAATGCTTGAAAACGATTTTCTTTTCCTATAAAGTTATTATTTTTTTCGTAAAGTTGAAGCACATTGAATTTTACCATTGTACAGACCTATTTGGATAAACGTGTCGTTTAGTAATTTTGCGTGTGGTTTTGTATTGTGTCGCATTTCAGATACATGTCGACAGCTTGATGTCGGAGACAGGTAATGTGGATAATGAGCATTAATATTAGATTTTAAGGTACGATTAATAGTATGCATTAAGATACTTGTGAACGTTGTATAAGTATAAAAAAAATATTTTTTTATTCTGTACCCTCACAACAAAAATGTGTATGAAGTCGGTTAAATACACCAATATTTAAACATACTGGTGTATTTAACCGACTTCAAAAAGAAGGAGGTTCTCCATTCCAATGTTTGTATTTTTTTTATGTATAACTCCGTCATACTCGTTTATAGACGGATATGCAAAATTCTTTTTTCGTCGAAAGGGGTTTATTTCGAAATGGTCTCATTTAAATTTAATATCTACAGATCTGATCATGAATTTCGGGGACAGACAACGAAACTCTTCAAAAAATTGCAGCATTGCAAATAAACCGCGATTGCTGTTATCGCATAATATGCATTGATCACACAACATATTAACATCATGCCTTTATACTCGAAAGGGTTACGCAGATATCTTCAGTAGGCATATCAGGGTACAAACATATATTTTCTATGAAAGTTATTTATTTGAAAGTGAATGCTCCTGCGGTGGTCTCATTCAATTTGGTAAGTTGTGATCACTAAAAATATTGAAATAAAATAACTTTTAACAAAAAAATAAAACTGCCTTCAAAAAATAGTTTTGTCTAAAACAGTTACGGAAGGCGGTGGATTTAAATTGAGTGGATCTTTTGTTTTCGCCATCGACTTCCGAAACTAATTAAATACTTATTTTTGTTAGGCGGTTTTAGCCTAAAGGTAACTAATAAATGAGTACGTAGTTTATCGATGCTAATATTATAGAGTAACAAATTTTTGTTAATTTGTAATCGATAAATTTAGAAACTAGTGAACCGATTTTATATTTTTTTTCACCACTATAAAGTTACATTATTTTCTATTAAAATTGGCTTTTACTTATCCCGCGGAGTAACCAAGATCCTATAAAGATGGGCAACTGCCTAGTAATAAGACCATAAAGGTTGTTGATAACGTAATAACAGAACAAAGGGAAGATGTTTCTAATTTTTGCTGCAGTTTTTTGCAACTATCGGTTCCGCTTCTGCCAACTACCTACGTCACTGAATCGCGAACTTTTTGTATGACTTCACAGTAAATAGCAAATGTCGTGCTATTTTGCAATAACAATTATGAATGAATGATGTGTTTGTGTCACAGTAATCTAATCACGTTGACGTTGTTGGCAGTTTTATATAACAGTTACGAATTAGCCCTCTTATTCGCAAGTTAAGATAGTGTATAGGTACTGCATATTATTCATGCGGCCTACCATGAAAATAGGAAGAAGAAGAACTGTTTAATTTTTCCTGATTTTCAGTATTTCGCCCATTTCGGACATGGGTTTTTTGGGAGAAACATTCTACGACACAAAATCAAATAAAATAAATTGCACATACTAAGTACGAAGATAATAAACACTAAAATGAATAATTTTTATTGCTTGTCTCCGAATAAAGGACAATAAGATTCCGAGAGCTGGACAACTCATTCGCAGAATAAAATTAAAAAAATATGAATTCTCCGTCGTTGGGGCCATTCTATTTAAAATTTAATACAAATTGCGGAAATGATTTCAGTAGAAAAAATATGAAGCTTGTATTTTTCCAGGTAAACTGGCCTGTTGGAATGTATGTAAAACACATCAGTCAACGAAATCAGTCAGTCAACTCCTTAGTTCCTAACAATAACAAAACGTGCAAGGTTTCTTTTCTTAAAATTTTCCACAGGGCATATGAAAATATACCCACAAATCAACATCAGAATTACAAGTAATTTTAGTTCGACAATATTTATGTGGTAGAGGACACAAGTGTCACATAAACCCTCCTGCCAATGTAAACACTTTGTTTATTTCATAACTGGAGCGAGAAAATCTTAATTTGTTGGCAAACACTACTTCTCCAGAGTAATGCATGAGGCCGCGTTATTTTAGGAAATTCTAAGAATATGTGGAAATCCTTTTATATGTCAGAGTTCATACAATATGGCATGAAAGTGTTTGTTTAAGTAAGCGAAGTTGAGAGGTTTACGTTGCTGTGATTGACCATGATTGTTGAAGCAAACACCAAACAGTTCAGAGATATCGTGCAACCCACGCTTTATGTATTTTGAAGGACGTAAAATTATGATGCCGTGAATAAAGAATCCTCGTAAAATTAACGACTGCACGACACACTGGATCGTTAAATTAACGAACGGAAAATCTTATTTGCCGGTATTGCCAATAAATTCACCAGGACCGTTTTCTAGGTAGCTTCAGTCCAGCTGAGATTAAATTCGTATGCCACAGCGTCCGTAGCCATCCCAAGAGACTGCTACATACAATGAATGATCCGGACTCACTTCTGTAATCACTTGGAAAAGCGGATTTGTGTTGTAGATAGTATAAAAGTATAAAGGCCTTTCTAGGAAGAATAAAACAGGAGTTTTTTTTCTCCTATTTTGCTATATGAAACGCATAGTAAGTACCTCAACTGAAAATAAAATTTCCCTACACATTTTTTGATCGAAAGTTACTGAGGAGTAGTGTAGGTATCCAATAGCAAAAATGAAAGCATAGCAAAAACAGTATAACACGCGACTAAATTCATAAGCAAGCTAAAATATATACTACATTCGAAGTAGATGTTGAGACATTTTGTGAATATTAAAATAAATGCTTTGGCGGGGAATCCACCTACGTACCACCTATGTTTGTGAGATGCTTCCGCAATAAAACACTTTGTTTTGAATTTTACAGAAGTTTAGTAGATATGTACAATCGCCAGCAAGTCAAGGTATATAAAACTGTCAAATTTCTCCAAATGATTTTAAACCTTAAATTGTTGAAGATAAAGTTCAAAATCAACTGAGAAAATTTGTCATTTTGTGGTAACTTGATGTGCTGGTCACCGTACTTAACACATAAAATCAATGTTCAATGATCAATGTTCATTTTCCAGTATGTGGAATTCTCCTCGTATTAATAATATCTCTGTCTACGTATAATATGTGATTCTATATTATATACTGAGCTTGTATTAACCGACCTTGGATTTGAAGCACGATCTCTATCTGTAATGGCGTAGAATATGAAAATAGATAGACTTGTATAATATTAAGTTCCAACTGTTTTACTCAGCTTTTTGAGGAGGAATGAGGTTGAGGTTGCTGACGCGACATTTTCTGTATCAATACTTGAACTGAAATCATTGATGTTATAAAGCTGGCTCTTTATCTTTTTATTATCATCATCATCAACCCATAACATTGTCTCACTGCTGGGCATGGGATATAACAAATAGAATAACATAAATTATGGACAATTAAATAAAATAAAATTAATAATCAATTATAGCCAGTGATAGCCTTGTGATATGACCATTGGACTGCCAAGTCAAAGGTCTCGAGTTCGAATCCAAGACACGCACCTCTGTCTTTTCGAAGTCATGTGCGTATTAATAATTAATTATCACGCGCTTAAACGGTGAAGGAAAACATCGTGAGGAAACCTGCATGCCTGAGAGATTTTCTTGACGGCATGTGAAGTCTGCCAACCCGCAGTAGGCTAGCGTGGTGGACTATAGCCTAATCCCTCTCGTTCTGAGAGGAGACCCGTGCCCAGCAGTGGGACAATGTAATGGGTTGATGATGATGATGAATCAATTATCACGCCCTTAAAACATTGTGAGGAAACCTGCCTGAACAAAACCATGCCTGAAACATTTTCTTGATGACGTGTGAAGTCTCCCAATTCGCAATAAGCTAGCGTGGATCTGGAATCACACTAAGATATAGATTAGGCTATAGTCTACTATAGCCTAATCTATATCTTAGTGTGTTAGCGCGGTGTCCATACGTTGCGTATCTAATTAATTACTTAACTTTCGTCAAGTTTAGTATGTAGTCAATTAATATTAATGTTCTTGTTTCTCTTCGTAAATGATAACCAAATATCACTTCCTCGAGTATCGTTAGTGTCTCACCAGTAATTCTGTATATACAACATAGATCATACAGAACGGTATTGCGTGCAGAAGCCGATTTATACCAAAACTGTTGTTAGTGGGACACAGTGACAGCCATTTATCTTATCCACTCCGTAGATCTATGAACAAATTATTCACGAGTTTCGCAGCTGTCGTTTGATTCTCACTTTGATAAATAGTTCGCTGTTTTATTCGGTTACGTAAAAATACTGGAGTAGGTACATCCTAGTTTGAGTACATCCTATCCTGCTAGACTATGCTTAGCTTTCTTTAGAGATTTTTACAAAACAAAATGAAAATTTTGTTTTGTGCCTTTTCACAGATTCAACTCGATTTTTAAACGAGTATGACTAGGCTCTTACCAGAATTCCTATGATAAATATGCTAAAATTTTTTACACAAAGCCAGTTCCAGTTTAAACTGACCTCTCATTGTACGGAAAGCCATACAATGCGAGGTCAGCTTATAATGTTTATGTATAACTTGACGTGGAGCCGTGTGTACCTATATTCCGGTGGAACTCTGCGCATCTCTCCGCCGCCGGTTACAATGGCGCACCTGGTCTGAAGTATTTCCTTTTTACTGGCACAACAATTACTCGTTCCCGTGCAATACCCGTGGCCTCCCATTCAGTGGACTATCGCAATCATACTCACTACAATACGTTTGTTGCTTTGTTACCTTCCGATCAGGTAACAGAAAGAAATTGCTATCAGTTGCTCTGCCTAGCATTTTTCAATTTGCATATTGAACGTCAGCTGTCGTTGAGGCAGCATGAATCCAGTGTTACGATACATCGTATATACAGTTTTATTCCATAAAACTGTATACACGATAGATATAGTCCAGAAGTCCTAGTTACTATCGAATCGTTTAACTATATTCCTAATTGTAACTGGCCGATGTATGATCATAGGAGATATTCAGAAATAAATATATGAGGAAACTTTATATAAGAAATAGAAGCCAATATAACTATCCTTAGCATATTTATTTATATATATGTTATTAGGTGCATAAAGCAAAAACTACTACCTACACTTAATTGGATGTTTAAATCCTTTTGGGCAGCAAGGTTAATTACGGTTAAAACATAGTCGTAACCTTAAATTAAAACCTTGGCTAGATTAAAACATGCATTGCATCTTAACCTTCTAGAAGCGTGAGTTATACCCTATAACACTTAAAACTAGCGCTGCCACATGTGATAAAAGCCGTGTCTAGACGCAGACGCTACTACCCGTAAATATCATATTAAAGTAGTGGTTTATTAACGTGTGTTTCATACTTGAAGTCTCCGTTTTATGACGCGACAATTAGTCGCAATGAGTAATATAAGAAGTAGTGAAAGACTTATTAAAATTGTTATTAATATAAGACTGCCTCATTAGTCTAGTGGTCCTAAGCGCGACTGCTAGAGGTTCTGGGTTCGATCCCCAGGTCCAGCAAAGTGTTATTGGGTTTTTCTATGAATTTTATAGAAATCTGTGGCAGCTCGGAGTCTGGATTTGGCAATAGGCTCGCCGTATTACATGGGAACTATACATACCGGCGAAATGTGGGTGTTCATTAGTACACCTCTATCTAACACCGCGGGAAATACAGGCGTGATGGTATGTATGTTATTAATCATATTAATGGGTATGTCTTAAGACATATTTCTTGCCGGTTCATCTCCTTATGTGCTCCGCCAACTGCTTTTGACAACTCAAAAGTAACAGTTACAAATAACAATAGTCTTGTTGAAATCTGGTACTAAAATGATGATATAAAAGTAAAAGTGGTTAGGTATTTGTAGATAAGGTTTTTTTTTATAAAAAGAAAAGCTTACTAGCGATGTGGGTCACACATTACTTGTATTTTTATTAACCCCTCGTGCTAAGCTAAATGCTTGTGTTACGAGTGGGTTCACGTCGATAGTGCAATGGGTGGGGTTCGAACCGGCAACCACATGATCGCAAGTCCGACGCCCTAGCCATTAGGCTACCGCTGCTTTTAAGGTTATACCGTGTTTGGTAAATGCTTTGGAATCAGAGTATGTTGTAGATACGAGTATATTTGTAGACGGAAAAATGCCACTGACCTTTTTGCTGACATGCCTAACAGAACATACCATTAAGCCTGTATTCTCTGAAGGGTTAAGCAGAGGTGTACTAAATGTCTATCCTAAATTCGCCTTTATTTTTAGGTCCCATGTAATAGGGGGCGAGCCTATTGACATTCACTGGGCAAAATCCAAACTCCGACTTGTTACTGAGAATCTTATAGAAAAAACCTAATCACACTTTGCTCGACCTGGGAATCATAGCAGTCGTGTCTTAAGACCACTAAACTAATGAGGTAGACTTTTTGCTTACAGAGTACCAAATTCCATATTCGCGTTTTACAACATGTTTATTTTTCAAAATAAGAATTCTGTTTTCTTTTATAACCTCAGGCTTATAAAGTGGTGTTTTTTACTCGGCTATTATTCCGAGGTATTTTTTCAATTTGTAGCCTCAACAAATTCTTCAAAGGGATAAAACAAAACATATTGGTAATACGATATAATAATATTTTCGTTTCTCACTTTGAGAAAATTGTTATGTCGTGGCTTGTTTGATCTAGTTTACATAAATGAATAGATAAAAGTACCTAAGAGAATATTATTTATAAATTTGAATGTTTTGCCTTATTTCTATATTAAATAATGATAGTAATGATAGTTTATTTCTTCACCTAAACTGTAAGTATAACAAATAATTTGATTGAAATCTAGTAAAGGATTATGTTGTATTGATTTTTTCTTTCAGCCTATCCGACATGTTTGACTCGGTTAAATATTTAAATTCAGCGTTTTCCGAGCGGAATCGAAATTTTCACAACAAAACGTTTAAAATACACGTGGATATAAATCGGTAATACATTTCGCGGTAGCAGAAACAACGCCATCGCATTCAGTGAGGTAGATTAATTTTTAAAATATTAAAAGAGATTCCATCGTATTAAAAGCGGACCGTTTCCATTTCCACGTCACATAATGTGCTTTGATATTATTTGAATAGGGTAGACTGGGTACGGTTGTAACAGGGTACGGTTGTAACAGCTCGAATATTTTCTAAACTATCCACAAGAGAGTGATGCGTTGGAGGGAAAAGGGACGCGGGGGGCAGGCATAAACATTATTACCAGTGTCACGTCAGTGTCAGTGTTGTCAATACGCGTGCAGAAGGGTACATTGAATTTAATGCATCAAAAGTAAGTTTTTTTAATCAATTACTTTTCAAAATAGCTTTATTAGTAATGCATATTACGAATTATAGATTTTTCTATGTATTTGCGAAACTTTCACGGTGTGTAATCAATTGTCAGTTTGAGTGTAGGTTATTTTATTTCGCACGTGGTTCCATTCTACTGACGCAGAAGGGGTTGGGTACGGTTGTATCAATTTTTGTGGGTACGGTTGTAACATGAGTTAATTTTTTTTTTTATTGTAGATGCCAAGAAAACGTGTCAGGAAGACATCTAGAGTCTACAATGAAGTGAAAAGTGGACAGTCTGCGGCGAGCATCAGAAATACATAACCTTAATTATGTTACTCTGATGAGATACATTCGTAAGAGAGATCTTGCAGCTGAAACAATTTGACTATGACAATTTTGTTGATTTGTTTGATGTTATAATATTTTGGTTGGTATTTGTAATTTTCCTTTGTTTATTTTTACCGTGTAGTTTATTTAGTTTGATTTTATGTGATTTTTTGATTTGTGATTTGTGATTTGTGAGAATTTCTGTGACTCATTAAAATAATAAGTGAAAGTATATTTTTAAGACTATATCTTTAAATTACACCTACCGTATACTAAATGATAATGGTGTACGGTATTAACTTTGTTAAATATGATTGTTTTTTGTAATAAAACTCATTGAATTTACTTGTTTTTGTTTATTTTTGGGTATGTTACAACCGTCCCCCATCACTGTTACAACCGACCTCGGTATGGGGACGGTTGTAACATTGGCACACGAATTGAACAATGCCTCGTTGTCGATAACCTATTGTATAAATGTCATTTATTTTGAGTTAAACGTTAACCGGAAAGAGTAATTACCAATTTAAAATGTTTTATTTAACTCTTAGACTTATGAAAGCAATGATATGAGCGATAAAAGCAAAAATGTTACAACCGTACCCAGTCTACCCTACTCATTAATCACAGGAGCGAAAAACGCGGGCAGATGTAAACAGGTTTGGTAATGTTGGTGTAGCTAATAATAACTTATCGTTTATTTACTTCTGGGGAAACGGTCTTTAAGCCAATGCATTTCATAGAATAAGAAAGTTAGTAGCAGTACCACAATAGTCACTAACGTCTATCGTTTTTTAAACTCCTTGTAGAGTTTAGAGTGTAAGTTTAACCCTTCAAGTCCTATTGCTAAATACAATTCAAAATCTATTGTTTCGGTCTCCGGAGGCCGTAACTGCCGCCTGTTTATGTATTTAATCCAACCGTAACGCGGGTGAAAATGTGTATCTAATACAAGAAAATTCTGCAACGATTTATTTACAATCTACTAAGTTCACCAATTTGTTTGCTAATGTTAGGCATCGTGTCATGTAATTTTAATACCTAACGATAACGAAATGTAATAAGATGTAAACATTATAGAGTAGTAAACCAAGTATTTAAGTTTTAAGTATTTTTTAACTAGTTGCAGAAAACATTCCAAGATAACGTGAATATAAAGGAAACTTAGTTCCTTGTAGAAGTAAAATAACAGGTATAACCCAACCTTAATACTAAACAGCTATATAATATATGAATTGTGTTACAACAAAAAATATAGTAAACATTTAGATAATCATATCGCCGACCCATTGAATGTCTATACACATAGCTACTTTCAGCTCTATGGAGAGTAAAAAGGCCTTTATAGCTACAACATTCACGTCAATCTGAATCTACTTTGATTTATTATTCTATGAATCATCGTAGCGTATCCACTAATAATAGAGAATCACCTTTGACTACAAATCATTCATCTTATAGAAAGAACGATGTTAGGCCAAATTCAATCTTAGTTATAAATAGTGATCTATTTGGCGGGCAAATTGACAATACGGTGACTAGTGATGCGCGATTGTGAGTTCGAATATTTTTGGTGGACAACGAAAACTTTTTTAGAGATGGCAGCTCGATTTTATCAATCATTGAGTTCATTCGACTGAATTTTTCGCTCGGTGTTCCTATGAATATGAAAATGTTATTGACTTTCATTCGTCTTTTGTGCTTTATTTTGATTTAGTTCCGGTCTGATAAAATAAGTTTGATTCATCTACTCTGAGAATGGCTCATATATCGTTTATGGACCAAGTTTTCTTACCTTTGTGATTTAAATTGTAATGAACTGAACAATTGCCTAAATGATAAAAACAAAGGCCGTTAAAACTGTGTTATTCGGTATGTCTAGTAATTGTAATAATATGTTTTTTTTATTTGGGTTATTGTTATTTTCCTCAGTATTATAATGACATAGGTACCTGTAGATATCCATGGCTTAATATAGGTCAATAGTGGATAATTCTGCACTGTGATTGTACTATTTTCCTTAAGAATATATAATATATGACTGTGGTAAGAGCTGTAATAATACTAGTAAGTTAGTTGCATACAAGTGCGAAGCAAACGTTGCAGTCTATACTCCTGATACAATTAGCCGCTTGTGACACCCACAGGAAGCAACGGGAGGTCACTTTGTTGTCGAGACTGCGCAACAAGGTTCCTACAAGACATCGAGTAAATTTGTCTTGATGGTTCCTTGCGAATGTTGCGGTTCTATAGGAAGTTTCTTTCAATAATCGATAAAATTGCGGTCCTATATTAGACTAATCTGAAAGAGAGTGTCAATCCGAAAGTGAATATCCATGATATCAACCATTTTCATTGATTCCATTCAACAAGTAAACTTAAAGTTTTTTGTATTGGAATCCCTTTCGGAGTGGTATACCTTACTAAACTAGAGTTGTCCATCAAATCACATTTTAACAACTGGATAAAAAGAGTTCTTTCTTTTCCCGAGGATCTAACTCATTGGAAATATGATAAAATAATACATTTGATTTTTGACGTTTGTCATTTTGTCTAGTAAATGAAATATCAACTCGATAGATAATTATCTAACATTTGGACATCACTAAGGATGACTGCCGTGTTTAGATGTTGCGCACACGATGCGGGGCAATGAGCATGACTGCGTTGCCCGCGCTGGGTGCGAATTATCACATATGATTACTTATATAGGTAGTTGTAAAGTCCTTATTAGGTAAGCTATTTTTAATAAAACCACATATCTACTTATGTACGTATAATGTAAAAAGTAGTCAAAAGTCAAATCATCAACAATTTGTAGTAAAAGTAATATTTTCCGGATTTACTTAGGTTTGCATAGTTTCTTTAACCTGAGTCTTACTGTCTGGTACCTCAGCAAGTATCTTTCCTATAGAATAATTTAAATAATTCAAATATTTTCATAGAAGATCACAGAAACGATCTCATTCAGTATTCTGGGACGTTTACTGCAAGCAAGAGCCGACGGCGTGTCCGCTGTTAAATCTCTAAAAGCAATCTTAGCGACGCGTTTTATGTATTGAAGTTTACTCCACCTCTTTGAACTGACTCGCAAAGTCGATTAGTTCAATTCGCTCCCTCCTCAACTGTTTATTGTTTTTTGCTAGAGCATCTGAAATAAACAGATATTGGCGTTTGGCGTAGGATATTGCGCTTTTCCTCATACATATTCGAAATAGGACCCACGCCTTTAAGCAGTATGGGAATGTGAGATCAAATTGGAAACACTTTAATGTACTTAATTACGAATATATTCCAAGGTACGTTTGACACATTGCTCAAGTGATTAGTTTCGAGGCGCTTTGATATTAGAGATAATTATACATTATTACACGGTCCAAGTAACTTAATCGAAATTTACGCACACAGCCAATCTCAAGCAAATGATATCGTCATTCCACATTGATACTACTGAAAATACATTTCGAAATGGTTTTAATAAAAGTTTTTTTTTATGGAGTAATTACAACGAAATGAAAACTGATATTACAGCGAAGACAGCTGTTATTTGGGCCAATATTAATATAATTTAAAGCCCGTTATTACAACTTCCCGCTTAATTAAAATGGTGCCCTGTGACAGTTTTAAATTTCCATACTTACTGATGAAACAGAAACGAGGAACATCCGAGCACAACCTAATGAAATTGTGAGACAAAAGAATAAATATCAGGTATCATTTAGAAAGCTCTTCCCTTGCTATGTACAGGAAACTAATAAGGATAGTGGCAGCGTGTAGGTACCTAAGTAAATTAAAGTGAAATAAAATTAAGCAGCATCATCTTATTTTAATGGTTTTTTCTAAAGTTATTTAGTATGATCCCTAATAATATCTACGAGTATATACTAGCTTTTACGCCCGTTGCTTCGTCCGCGTGGACAATAAGTTTCATTTCATTTTACGGGATAATATATAGCTTATGTCATCAGGAATAATGTAGCATTCTATTGGTGAAAGAATTTTTAAAATCAGTTCAGCAGATCCAGAGATTACCCCTACAACGTCACAAATTCACAAACTCAAAAACTCAAAAACTTTGCCACTGTATAATATTAGCATAAAACGTATTACAAATTAAATAGTTTAGTGAAAACCTTAATACATCTGTCTCAGGTTATCTAAAACTTATTTATGTATCTACGATTATGTGGCTTGGAGAGTTTTATAATAAAATTAAATAGTGTGTGCAGTCCATCGCACAAGTCCCTCAGGAGCTATAAATCATAATGGGCCAAATGAGTGCACGGCTAAAATACGTTCACGGCCAAACAACAAGGCAGGCACGTTCAATAGTGACATAACATCGAAACGACCTATAGCATAGGAAAGGCCACGCAGCATCTCTATCTCTAACGTCTACGTAGCGTCGTAGCGTTCACGGGATCGCCTCGCGGGGTGAAAACCCTTTTGCGGTCGGACAAAAACATAAGAGACTCGGCGTGAACAAGGTAAATAGGAATTAAGATAGAAGGTTCAAGGGCTAGAATCGTAGGTGGAGCGCACAAGCGCGCAGTATGTTCGTCCTGCTCGCTCGGCGCCCTAGGCTGCGACGCGCAGTGACGCTCCAGTCGCGGTCTGCCGGCCGTCGCGACGCTCGGGGCCGCTCCGTCGCCGCGCCGCCTCGTGCTCGCAGCCTCGCCGCGTATATGTAGCCGACGTGTGAGATGCACTGCTGAGCACCAGCTCAACGCGATCGCCCTCAGCTCCGGCTGCCAGTAGGACTGCGCCCGCCCCGCGGCCTCTCCCGCGAACAGTGATCCTAACAGTGCAGTGTGCCACTGGGGCATTGTTTTTTGTTTGTATATTTTGAATATACAGCTCATCAGTGAAAAATTTTGATTCAGTTATCGTAATCTGACGATGTACAAAAATTTCGGTATGCTATCGGATCACTCATGAAATACGTCATAATTTTAACCCTCTTTAGGATTTATAATAGGAGTTTATAATACTCACCTGAGTTGGTCATTATTACGAGTTACGGCGTGGATGAGATAACAGTTTAATCCTAATATCATGGAGTAGAAAAACATGCATTAGCGCTTTGCGCAGAATTGCTACGATAACTGATGTGTAAAATAAAATTCCGTTAAAGTGTCAAGGTTCTTTAGAACACGCAACGTTTTTATGAATTACGTAAATTTTGTACCTATAATGCACACAGTAAAAAACTAGGTACATACATAATGTTTATCATCGGTAACGATTATCTAATAACCTTCGTTAAATAATAGCATACTTGGGTTAGGTGTATGTATGTTTTATTACACGAAGCTGAAACATGTTTCCAAAGATAATATATTAAGGAACTCATTCAAAAAAGGCGTAAGCTGAAAAAAAAGTTTCATAAAAAATATATATCACATTGAAGATATTGATTTTGTGAACAACTTGTTGAATGTTTGTTGGTTCATTGCGAAATAATAAATAACGATGCCTCCTCGTGACGACACCAAAATTAAACCACGCTTGTAGGAAAATTATAAATATTTTGTTAAATAATGATTGTGTTTTTTGTTTAATATAAAATCTTCATATAGTTATCTGAAGCAGCTATAAGCAGGTTAATATATATTTTATAACATCTGCACACTTGGTTGAGCTCTCGCTGAGGTAATTAATCTTGGAGGATTAAGAAAGTAAATTATTGGAGACACTGCGCATGATCTGCGTCTTATCATAATCTTAAAATATTTTATTTTTATCGCTTCCTGTCATCAACTCTTTCTAGCATCGTGGCTGCTGGATTTATTTTTAAGAAAATGTCGTGCGGTTCGTTACTCTTTCCGTGGTTATTTTATATATTTTAACATTAAAATACAACTAATTGACCATGAAGTTGAAAACACCAATGTCAAATAAAATAATGTTTTGTCAAGCAATAAGTGACGTCATAGGTACATACATATAATTCATTTTTATCATATCTCAAATAATTTAAAGTTTAACAATAATTCAGCAGTTCTACACAAGCTATATGGTATATAATGGCAGTTAGTTAAACAACTTAGTTTTCGCGTTACTACGGCTGATAATAAGATTAGATCGTGATAATGTTAATGCAGTAATTAGATTGTACGTATGACGATGTAAATACAAATAAAAGGTTTTAACGGTGTCCACGATAAGACTACCTAAATCAATTTAAAAAATGCACGAGCTTAATACCTTTTTTCGCACTAACTCTGCCCCGCGGTTTCTGTTTTTTTTATCGGCTTCTAAGCTATTAGTTATCTGTCATTAAAAGTCCCCTCAAAATTGGTACGGCCGTTTCAGTGTATTATGTTAACAGACAGATAAAAATATTATCTTTTTCCTTATAAGTACTTTTATACTATACTATTACTTATGCATTTAGTAAACAGTTGGTTTTCTTGCATTACAAACAGACACATCAATTTTATTTATAAGTTTAGATGATAGATTGGTTTTAGGGTTACCGTATTTTCTTTGTCAATGTTTTCAAGTTCAAGATCGATCAACTACTAACCATTTCTGTTCTTAAGGCGCCGAAGTTCTAATGAATGGTATGAGGCATCTAATTAGCATCACATAAATCTTGAAACCAAATATAGATGGAATGAAGCAAGCGAAGAGAGAACATCGCGCTTGTTCGTTTCGTCGCCGATGACGTACGAAATGCCTACTCAATTGAAACCAGGGACCGCTCAACGAGTAGTAATTGTTTGTGTCGATCACTATTGGAGCTGGCAATTCCTTATACAGGTCATAATATCATTGAATTGAATAAATGAAAATGTCTCTTGATCGATGTGTTGCCTGTCTGACCGCTATAACAACGAGGAAATGGCGTGACGCGCTATTTGGCATCGTCACATGTTCCGACTGATTATTTCTATGTAGCTCGGCCTTGACCGACGATATCACCATTGAAATTGTTTGCTTTAATAAAATCCCCCAACATAATCCCTATTTTTTGGCTATTTCATTCTTGTGAACGATTTTAATGAATATGCATTTAATAAAGGGCATAGCCGTTTACTATTATTTTAAGTAACAAAAGCTATACCTTAATAGCTAAACACCACTCTCTGTTATTTTGAAGCCTTCAATATAACTAATGGAGTATTGTGTAGATGTTAATATCAGTCGTCAAGATCAAAGTATACGTAGAATATATTGTTAGGTTCCGTAAATAAATTAAACAGGAGTTGAAAGAAACCCTCTTTTAAGCTATGAACAAACAATGTTAATTTTAGCCTTTGACGCTAAAATTCATTAAATAATTATGCTAAACCTACACATTATTTATTCACGGCCCGCTTTGCTTCTAATGCTTCGGTTATGACTTAAATTTTGCTTCTGCCGTATTTATACTTTGAAGAATAATTCTAAATTTAATCGATTAAATAAAAAGTGTTTCTGTAACTCATTATTATAAATATGTGATTGCAGGATTTTATTATTTTGAATATACTTATTTTTTATTATTTTTTAGCATTAAATATTGCCGTTAATTATTTTGAATATAATTAACGGCCTAAATTAATTGGACTTAAAATAAAAATAAAATTAATTAATTTGAAACATTTTGGAATAGTTTAAAGTACCTACCTATGTGCATTTAAAAACATTAATAAACAATGTTAAATTTTATCGTGAGGAAAATCAAGATGTAGGATACCCAATTTATCAATTTTCAGGGAGATAGTAAGTACCTATGATAAAAGGATTCGAAGTAAAACATTGTTTTGAAGACTAAACACCCTTATTTCTGAATGGTAATGGAAAAAAGAATTATGTTAAAGTTGTTTTTATCTGCCAAGTAGGCTACTTCCTGTCATTAACTGGACTCCATCAAAGTGAATTTCTACTTGTGGCATATTTTTCAAAACATAAATTAATATAAATCCAAGCGAGATGGTTTAAAAATGGTTTTGTTGGTAAAACAAGTTGGTAAATAAAGTTTATTTATTGGCTGTAGCAATCTTTATAATTATGATAAGAGATTAAATTTTAAGATAAAACACCGATAAAATAAGAAGGATTAAAAGTACGTTGGGATAGGAAATCAAGTACGGAGATTATTATTAGCAGTGATGATACGTAACGTCAAATCAATGAAATGGGTCTCTTTAGCATAAACATGGCCCGAAATAGTCCGCATTTAATCCCCGGGAAATATAGAAAGCCACGAATTGATTTATCCTAATTTTGCTGTGGGGTGAATAGGTAAAAACTCCATTGGAATAATCTGGTAATGGCGAAGTGGATTCAATCTCATACTAGGAGAGATGCGGGATTACAAAATGATATTATATTTAACTTTTTATCCCATATATATATGAGTAAGTATATATTTCAGTTCAAAGTTTGTCTTTTATCTTTAAGCTGAAGATTTTCAGATCATAACGTAAATTATTCGGCTAGTTTTCAACAATTCTTTAAAATGTGGGAAGTTTTATCATTAATCCGATTTGAAACATGAAACTTTTTATAAAAATTTCAGCCAAGTCATTCCATCATAATCTGTTCAGAGGTTTATGAGATAACTCTGGCTCTAACTTTGTACATTTCGTATCAGAAATAAGATTTATGATGGGAATTCAGGTTTAGTATCAAAATTACTATAATTAAGGACCGTGTCGTAAAACCACGAACGTTTAAAAATTTGTAAGGGCCTTTTTTACTTAAATATCTTGACATAAACATATCACTCACTATACTGAGTGTGCATAATAAGGAATAATATGTAGCAAATGACTAAACATCTAAGTAAATAGTAAATCATTGAGTAATGTAATGAACCATTAAACATTTATTTATGAAAAAGAAAAGCGGTATAAAGTAAACCCCTAAATCAACCTAGAATGTATTTATATATTTTAACCCACTAATTAACAAATACAATAGAAAAAATCTTGGTCTAATAATTGCGATTTAGTGAATAAAAGTGAAGAAGAATATTATTATCTCTAGTATCATCTTGTCTGAAGCTATAAGTGTCGAAAATACAATGAAACAGAAATAAAGTTCGTAGGTACTACATGCCTTTTTTGCCTACTTCGGCATGTCTTGGCGGAGGCACTAAACTGTCCCCAGATCACAAACGTTATTTCTTCAATCGTTTTTTTCGCACATTACTAGTATTCTTGTTAACCCCTCGTACTAAGCTAAATGCTTGTATTACGAGTGGGTTCACGTCGGTAATTGCAAGTCCGACGCCCTAGCCATTAGCTATTAACATATTTTTTGAATTGTTTCTCCAGACATCCTAAATAGAATGCACATTATACCGTAGCACATCTAGCAGATGACCAATTTCGATGTAGCTACACCCTGTATTGTAGAGCTCAGCTGTTTATTCGTGTCACCACATACAGTATCGACGCGCAGTTTATTGCTCATTTTAATATTTCAATGCGACTGGAGGTAAATTAGGTATGCTCAAAGTGATAGCCTGTGAAGAACTCAGCGACTCTGTTGGCAGCCTGCCAATACGTACACAGTAAAACGATACAATGATATACATTTTCATCCACGCCCGTGTTGCCATCGCTATGAAATTTCAACATGTAGTTACTCACCTATCATGTATATTATGATTTAAATATTGTAGATGTTCTAATGTGCGTATTGACACATTTATTTTAATTTTCTTCGATTTATTTATACGTGTGTTACATTACATCTAGCTCTAGAGTATAGGAGTGTTTCGATAGCATATACAATATACATTTTGTATTCTGTTACATAGGTACCTACCTAATTTGTAATTTATAAAGAATCATTTAAGAAGTCAGCAATGGGATAAAGTGAATTTATAATATTCCTTGAAACTCTACAATGATATCTGGATAATAATTGGATGTAAAAACACTAAAATTGAATTTTGTTTCTGGTCAATAATTTATTTTCCTGTCGACTTTCTTTTCCCAATTGTCTACAAACGTTTTTATCCTGAATCCTGAATGCTATGATCCTGAATTCCAATAAAAAGCATTCATATAAGTCGACTCACATATCGAAACCTTAACTTATCTTAACTTCTAAGCCAATTTTTAAGACTGAACTAACTAAATCTGTCTATAGCAAATTGTTACCCGTTTTCTATTGTTACAAAAAGTGCCAAAACAAAGATAAGTTCAGAGCTGTTCAGTGACGTGTTGAAGTTTATTGGACTGTGCAGTGACGTATGGTGATATCGTGTGCGTGCGCATGTGTGTGTAGTGTTTGTGTGTGTGCGTGGAGCGGCGCAGGCGCGTTGGCTCGAAGGCGCGCACGGCTCCAAGGTGGTCGGAGGCGGGGTGTTCCGTTGCTGCGTGCCCTGGTGCGGGGCGCGCGCGGCGGCGCCCGTCGACGACGCCGACTATGCTCTGCGGGAGGGCAGCCCGCAACTCTCACATGATGAATATGGTAAGCCTTGTTTTCATATTATATTACCCTAACCCTATTTTGACAAACTCAAGCGTATGCAATTTGGCTACCCAGTGGAGGTCCGATTGCTCATATTAGTGAGAAATATTAGAGGGGATTGGTTGGGTTTCAGCGCCTATTTCCGAGCTCATAGTGAATCTGTAAAAAGGTATCGCAAAGAATGCTACATAGCTTACTATTTGTGAATAGGCAATGAATAAAACCTGGAAAATAAATGTATTTATTTTGTACCTAAGTAGTTAAGCTTCCAATGGTCATACATATATAAATAAATAGCATTTATCTGATGATAACTCGCTTATTGCTTTTGTAGGCAGGAATTAGCTGAACGTATGCTCTTCGTGGAATAAAACATCTGCCAATATTAGTCATCAGTACCTACAAACTACACATCATTGTTGGTTATTATTAGAATTTAAAAGTAGGTAAGTACTTGTTTACTTTGAAAGGTACCCAGTGCAAAGATCGAAGTCTCTTAAAATAATTATAAACAAATTTTACAACTGACTTCTGACATTCTAAGGTTATTCAAATATAGAAGCCTTGCAAATGTCACTTTTACATTATTATTATATTTTGCAGTAATGTGCCACAAATGCCTGATTAAAACACAGTTCAATATTTAATCTATGTGTCTGGGTACGATTAAGGAGATCAATTGAGGTAACCCAACTTCTGCTCACTAAGTAGTTCTATACGATTACTAGCTGACCCAACAAACGTCCTATCTTAGCTAATATTTATTAATTCCAGTTCGAATTGAATTATAACATTTAAAATGAATTCGGGCGAAGTTAAAATAGTCGTTAAGTTCTAATATTTACCGTTTTCTTTGGAGTGGTTTCTTTCATTTTTCTTTCTTTCCGTAAGAACCTCCTAGAAAGAATTAGATAACTTAAAAAAAAGTGAATGAAATCGGAACAGTCGGTCTCAAGTTATGGCGTGATCAAAGGAAATAGAGATTTTTTGAAGATATATAAATAGAAGATAGATATTGATCGAGACAGTGCTATAAACAAAATCTTACAAAAAAACAGGTCATTTGTGAACTGAAATGCTCTTGTTTTTCAGAAGTTCATGAAGCCATAGATAGATTTCATAGGAAGCTTAAATGGGCCTGCTGTTAGAACAAGATGTTGCAAACATTTTGTTAGCCAACTTCTATCGTATTTAAAAAAATACATAAAACCATACAACATAGGAACTCAAATTCCCTTTTACCAAAAACTTCTCGGCCAGGAAAAACAATTTATCCTCAGGGAGTTAAATCAAAATGTTATGTATGGTATGATAATGGTAGATAACTTTCGACATGTAAAGATTTTTCAACTTATATTTCAGGAACAATAACGTTACACAAAAGATTGCTTCCTATTATTGGAAATCCCATGGAGGGTATATTCCCAGCAGCGATTCATCAATGTACTTTCATTTCCTTTATTTGCAGTAAATGTAAAAGATCGCAGGGCAATTTTAATGTTCGTTTAAACTTTGCCTGAAAACTATAGTTATAAATCAAAAGTTAGTTTTGCTGGACTTGTTGGCACGGGAATCGACTGTCGAAGTTTGTAAACGCCATTTAATTACCTACTAGCCCAAGTTAAAGGTTACTAGGTAGTTAACTAAGGACAAAATGATTTTAGTTCTTTAACAAAAGACGTCTATGAGCAGGGATTTTGTTTAATTCGGATTTCATTAATAATAAGGTTCTCCTATTCTAAAGAATATACTTAGAAACTGATTGGGAATATTCAAGAATAATAATTATATTACTTCTCCAAAGTATAATACTAAAATAACCAGTTTCTATAATTGACGTGGAGAAAGTCTGTTGTAAGACAGTATTGATTTATTGAACGTAGGTAAATGGCATCGATTCGGGCAAATTCGTCATAAAGGTATCATACCGAAGACGTCAAGTAGGTATATTTAAACGACATATTCAAAGCAAAGTTACGGAACTAATTAAAATAACTTCAGCCCATATTTCCCAAAGTGAGTGTTTAATCGACTCACGCTTCGCGCCTACCAATTAGTTAACTAGTTTTATCGTTAATTACAGCTGGTTTACTTTGTAAGCGATCCTAGTGTTGATCCTAGTGTCCCCATAGTCTGGGGAGTAATGTAGGCTATGCAATTTAACATAATTATGGGCGGGAGTGGTCGCATTTAGCTACACAAACATTGCGGGGAGGCGGATCGATGGCAGACGCCGCCGCCGCGACCCCCTTCTGTTTACTTTAAATTAAGCCGAGTTTTCACCACTAAAAGTCACGTTATGTAATGTATCTAGGTCTATTTCCAGAAAGCTGTTAGCGTATTATGTAAATTTACTTTTAATTAGCAACCATTTTTAATGGTTCTAAGTTCAAGGATACTTTTAGAACTCCGTTCCGCCATTTCTTATTATGCGATAAAAAACTGTTAGCTTTTTTTTTTCTTTTTTATCACCAACTTTGTACCGACAGTTACTAACACAAAGAAGACACAAATTTGGTGTGTTCATACTTTTCAGTGATTAATTTTTATGTACCTATATGGATGAATTAAGATGCAGGTGACTTACAACTGGCGCAATTTTTACATTTTAAAAGTTAAAGTAATCATGCTATTTTTATTTCAAACGCGTGTTTATAAAAAAAAATATTATAACCTTCTCCATAAGTTGCTGTAAAAATGGTCGTTTTATCATCAATCATCCCCACACCGTTTAATGTTTAGTTTCTCGATCTAATATTTCCCATTCTATTAGTTGGTTTATAATTAAGTTATAACGCCAGTTACAGCAATGTTATTAAACGATAACCCGTAGTTAACTGGAGAAGTCGGATTGATTAAATTTGAAAGTACCTATTCAGTCGAAGAGAAACCTCATTTGTGGGTACAGCGGTCGGCAGAGTTAACGTTGGGTAGGTACACTTTAATTGGACCCATGTTACATAGAACCTTACAGAATTTAAAACTACGGAAAAAAATATTCAGGTAACTACTTGCTACAGTAAAGTAAGTATATCTCATTTATTGATTTTACTCAAAATTTACGTCAGCGTACGTATGGTGATTTAGATAATAATAATAATCAAGCCATTTTATTCCGAACTACATGCAATTTAATAGTTTTGATTTTATAAATTTTATTTCTTATAATATATCTCGCAATTCGGCGTGCCTCTTGGCATAGCCCTCCTCCAGCTCTCTCCATTGAATTCGTGCGTCTGCAAGTCTGGTCCAGTGTGATCCTAGGTTTAGACGGATGTCGTCACTCCATCTTGTTTTCGGACGCCCCTGTCGTCTGATGTCCCCTCTTGGATACCATAAGGTTACTTGTTTGCTTCTTTTTTTTTTGCAACGTAGCATATGTCCTGTCAAACTCCATTTTAGATGTTCTATACGACTTATTATATCCGTTACTTTTTCTTCCTTCTTATTCTCAAATTTCGGATTCTGTCAGTAAGCCTGATGCTCAACATGCTTCTTTCCATTGCTCTTTTTGTTTTAGCAAGATTTTCTCTATGTTTGTCTGTTAGTGTCTATGTCTCGCAGCCGTATGTCATGCAGGGGAGAATCCAAGTGTTGAAAGTCTTTCTCTTGATATGTTTGCTTAGATCTTTTGTGATTTAAATACTAAAAATAAAGTATTCGCTCCTTTGTTTTGGATACAAACAAAGGTGCGAATGGGTCAATGGGACGGGTCAATACTAAAAATAAAGTATTGACCCATCACATAATTTTTGTGTGTTAAGTTTGCTAACTTATGATATATATTTTAAAACTGAGTCTGATAATAAGTAAATAAACAAGAAGAAAGATGTACTATGAGTAATGTTCCTAAATCAATCTTCTGGACAGATATTATTGTTATGACATACCAGTAGTAGTAACTATCGCCAAGAAAATTGTATCGAATTGTATATTACAGTATCGATCCTTAATAGGCTCGGCTGTGAATAATTAAACGTGGTACCACTGGGTATCCGCAGCAGGCCCTGTTAAACGTCTAGTTTGTCGGCCGATTAACCCTGGTGAATGTAGGTACTTACTTGTTAATCGAGCAACGGTTTAGTTTCATTACCTCTTATAACAGATTTTTTTACGCTACCGCCACAGAATTTTACGTCCCAGTCTTTAGTCCACCCTAGGAAAATATCAATAAGAAAATATAACGTCTTACAGCATATTATTACTTGCTTAAATCCCACATCGAATGTCTGTGCGCGTATTTTTCAGTTTCAGTAAAATTTCCATAATAAATTATGTTGATTCTCGTCCCCCGAGCTTTCTTTTAGAAAAATTGAATTCTTTGAATATACCTACGGTCGTGCGCTACGTTAAAACTCGGCCTTTTTTGTAATCTTATTAGGAAATCATCGATAAGCATGAAAAATTCCTATTTCATATTCTGATCCAAGCTTGAACTCAATTTCTCACGGGAGCTGGATATTACTCGTTAAAATATGAACCCCCGCAGCGGCTCAGCTCAGGACACCTGGTGTTGAATACATAATTTCAATAAAGCGTTTAATAACTCTTAAACATAATCTTTTGAAGAGTACTGATGACTGATCTTGCAATATCTAAAGTGATTCATAATAATTGGCAGACCAGGTTATGTAGATATTATACTGCATGTGTAGATAGTATTTCAACTGTATACTTTAATAAATATTAATTCTCGTTGTTATATACTTTGTCTTACATAATCTCTTTTATTAAATTGAGGTTCAAAATATTGACTTTATTATTAAACTGTTTAAATAGACAATTAGGAAATTAAGACAATCAAGAAGGAAAACAGGCCAATCTTGTAAATTAATTTTGATGCCGGAAGTCGTTCGGCAAAATCTTCCTTTTGCGTAAATAGCTAAAGTAAAACCTTCGATGTTGCTCAATCTGTTTGTTTAGAGTCTTTATTGCTTGTTTGCAGTCGCCCCAGAGCCAGTAATAAACTCACCGCGTCCAATCGGTCAACAGTCCCCGTTGCCGGGGATCGAAGAAGAGGACGATTCTGATTGGCCTCTCGAGGACGCTACTGACTTGACCATTACACCATCATACAAGAGCACTAGGAGTAGTACTGATACTGCATATACGTCATCGAGGAGTTCGGGAAAGAAACGAAGTTTTGGGAGTCCATCATCAGTGAAGATATGTATATCGGCGGCGGCTAGGAAGTCAAATAAAGCGCGTAAGCGTGGCTCCGGTGCGGTCAGCGCGTCGCCGTCGCCTGGGCAGGCCGGCGAGGACCCTGCGCCAGCGCCGCAGCTCTCGGTCGGCAGGATGCAGGCCGAACAGGGCAGTATCGGTGAGCTGCAGAAGTACCACGGCAGATACCTCAAGAGCCGACGTCATACCCTAGCTAACGTTCGGTGAGTCATTAGTTTAAAGCTGTTTTATTTCAAGGGCTCGTCAAATATTTTTTTAATTTTCATAAAGTAACATAAATTCTATGGGAACATTATCATTGTTAAGGCTATTAGCGCAATAGTAATAATAGATTTTTGATGTTTCATAATTATATTTGTATTTTTTTTAAACATACAATGATATGGAATATTTTTACTTGTTTCCTGCACACAGGTACAATTCATTATTTTACTCTAAACGATATTTATTTTCTTTCGTTTCATGTGGTGCACACAGATTAAGGTATGTGACGATCTTTTAATTAAATATACCGATTAACCATATTTATCCGTTTATGTCGGAGACGTTGTTTTTTTTGGGTTGTTGATAATATTGTCATTTAGTGATCTGAACGTACCTATGAATTTTCTTTCGTTCAGTTATTTAGGGGCCTGTGCCTAAGGTATAACTGCGTTGATCAACAGATCTATCAAAAAAAAACGACAAAATTTAACAATGGGAAAATAATTTGTTTCCAAAACATATTTTCTACTTAATTTTTTGCAGCATAATATATCTACCTAATCAACGCAGTCACTGAATCTTATATATACGTGTTTGAAAGTAGTTACTACGAGTAATAATTGTCGTATTTATCCAACCTTAGCTTCCACAAATGTCTTTAGTGCTTAAATATCCCTCGGGACGTCTACGACAATATAATTACGGCCGTCACAAACCCCATGCTCTAAATTAAACAATTATTCTATCATTAGGAAAACAACTTTGAAGCGGTAATTATTTAACTCATTTCAAATTAATTATAAAGAATCATCTGGTAATTACCGCGTGCCGGGCGAATAATCAGGTAAATATGTAAGAAAATCTCACGACAATCATTGTGCCTAAGATCGCAACAAAAAGAAAATGTTTAAAGTACTTATAACGGTGTTTGTCGAGAACAATAACTTGGTAAGTACTTACTCCAGTTTTAGGGTTCGGAATCTTGGAGAACTCGTACGTTACTCATGTAAAATTAACATGTCACATTCAGAAGCCGCGCTACTCCCGCGGGTTTGTTTGAAAATCATTATAACTGGAAGCATTTTTGTGGAGCGCCGGAGGCTCAATTCCTCGCTCTGTTCTCTTTCGGCTCCTTCCCCTCCCTTTTCCTTAAATAGGCTCGGCAACGCATCGGCAACTCCTTTGGTTTTGCAGATGTCCATGGGCGGCGATGCCTATTTACCATCAGGTCAAAAAAGCATTCAGTGCTATGGAACATTTTCTATAGGAAGATGCATAAATGTATCAATAAGGGCAATACGTAGTTACAACGAGGTTTTTAACGACTTTTAAGCAAGTTATATTTTTTAGTAAAG
The DNA here is from genome assembly GCA_958496365.1 of Subacronicta megacephala. Taxonomy (NCBI): domain Eukaryota; kingdom Metazoa; phylum Arthropoda; class Insecta; order Lepidoptera; family Noctuidae; genus Subacronicta; species Subacronicta megacephala. The sequence continues at coordinate 9,467,677 of OY292518.1, forward strand.
TTTATTTCTAGGTTCTGCCCGCGACTTCGTCTAGATGTTAAAATTGGTATATCCTAGATAAAAGTGTTCTATATTATTTAGTTTTGGAAATAATCTGTGTGCCAAATTTCAACCGAATCCGTTCAGCCGTGGTTGAGTAACAAACATCCGAACACAAACTTTCACATTTATAATAAATATTATTAGGATAGTCACGAATTTTTATTCAGCTTTTTAAATATTATTGTGAAATATAAGTCACTTAAGCAAATCGCTATACTGAAGCCTTGTAACTATTTTAGTTTATTTACTTTTAAAGAAAAAAAAACCTGTTTACGTAGCTCGTTACTCGTAGTATAAAAAAACAATATTTTTTCCTATTATTTTATAAAGAAGCTTTTTATCATAGTGCCCATTAAGTTTAAAGTCTAGTCTGCGACAGTGGCGAGCACAAAAGCACAAAAAATAATCTATATTATATTGTGTTTTTGTTCCCGCCACTTTATTAGGCTTTTTCATTATGACCATATCATGTCAAACTCATCCTTGGTGGGTGACCCACCGACTAAAACCTCACTGGTGTTCCGCCTCATCACTTTTTGCTGGGGCCACGGGAACGAGTCGTCTTCCTCCGCGAGGCCTTTTACCTTGCCTTAACTGGTCGCTATCCGACTGTTAGGTACGCACGGCTACACATCAAGCTATAGAAAACCAGTATAGGCTGGACTTGAATTGTGCGGAAAACTTAACAATGGAAGGTCAGTCTAAACTGGTTTTGTACAGCTTAATGTGTAGCCGTGTGTACATTTAGATATATTCGCATAGCAGGTTTTGGATACAGTCCACGTTCCACTGTTTAGTTGTTGTTTTCATTTAATGGGATAATATATAGCCCTTGTCAATCAGGAATAATGTAATGCTTTCTAATGGTGAAAGAATTGTCAAAATCGGTTCAGTAGATCTATAGATTAACCCCTACAACCTCACAAAGTCACAAACTTTACCTGAAATATAAACCTGAATTCCATTCGTGGGCCAACCCTTGCGAAATTAATATTTAAAATTTAAACTGCATGCATTATATTATATTGGAAAGATAACAATATTTGTTGTGTGGGTATCGATGAGAAATATAATATACATCGTTCAATACTCAATACTCAATATATTTATTGCACTCCACAATGTTAACAGGTGTTACACAGTAATTTAGTAGGTATCAATCATGGACCCTGTCGGGCACGGCAATTTAGGAGAGAGGAGGAAGGCATTCTATTTTTATATTTGTTATAGGTACCTACTACTTTTTTTTTTTTTTTTTATTTATGTTCCTAATTATTATTTTTTTATAGTTATTGTTTTGTATATACCATTTATATATCGTTCTTTATGATCAAATGACTGTATATCCAACGCGCCTGTTGTACCATACCTGGTTGCAATCAATTAATATTACCCGATTCTCTGCTTATTTATTTAAACAAGTTACCGATGTCGAAAAAGTACTTATCGACATTTTATTAGTAAATTGAGTTTACCTCCGGTTTTTATTGGAACGTGGTTCGGCCATCTGCCATCCCTTTCTAATTCGCCATACCATTAGTAAAGTATTGGTAACCAACTGGACTGTTGTTTTGGACAGTGCTTTGCTTTTCAAGTTCTGTTTTATTAATGCTCACCCTTTCATCACGCTTGTACATTTCGAAGGGTTCGGGAAAAGGTGTATGTTATGGCCATGCGTTGGACATGTTGTTGTTTTGAATACTATTTAATCTACGATGAGCCGTGTTAAAAAGACTCTACTCGCCAGGGGGCCTAGAACGGGCACATTCAGCAATTCCTTTAGATGAATCATCACAGGTTCAGGGAATCTGTTCTAATTACCTACTTAGCAATTTTGTTATCAAATGAATAAGGATTCGTATGCATGATCCAGTCTTGTGGTCATAAACTTGACCACAAGACTGGAAGCCCATGCATGATTAGCGTAGCAGCTAATCATGCATGGGCTCTATTTCCTAGTTAAGCAATGTTACTGAGTCTTCTATTTAATTATTAGAAGCACTTCGGAGGTTAAATTTTCCAGGGTCATCACCAACCCATTACATTGTCCTACTGCTGAGCACGGGTCTCCTCTTAGAACGAGAGGGATTAGGCTATAGTCCACCACGCTAGCCTACTGCGGGTTGGCAGACTTCACATGCCGTCAAGCAAATCTCTCAGGCATGCAGGTTTCCTCAAGATGTTTTCCTTCCTACCTTCACCGTTTAAGCGCGTGATAATTAATTATTAATACGCACATGACTTCGAAAAGACAGAGGTGCGTGCCTTGTATTCGAACTCGAGACCTTTGAGTTGGCAGTCCAATGGTCATATCACTAGGCTATCACTGCACTTTAAATTTGCAGGGTACCTAGCCCTGTTTTACACGGGACTAAACATATCGCCGACCTGTGAGTGAAGATTAGTAGACCTTATTGTAATTAGAAGACCCTTTGTGGAATACAGACGTCACGTCGTACGTTTTTGTTTTATATCATCTACTCATCAAAAGTGGCTATTTAAATCATGTAGATCGATAGTGAAGCTGACTGTCGAAGTGCACCAGACACGATCACATATTTATCGTTGCTCCTAGAGTCTCTTTGAAATCACCACTGGCTGAGGTACTTAGGTACTTACGATACATTAATTTTGCGGTAAGCAACCCAACAGGGGCTTAGCTACTTTCACTATTTACTTGTTTACCTAGCGAAGGTTAGACGAAACTTTCGGTCATAAAAATGTTTTGCCATTGCAAGTACGACAATATCTAGTTTTGGGACTAGCGCCAAGTCTACAACCAAAATGTTTGCCTTCATATTATGCTAACTAGCTATTCTTTGTGGAAAAGCTAGAAAATGTTTAAAGCAGCTTTTATTGACTAAAATTTACTTTAATATTACTACATTACTATTTTTGTATCGATAGGTGCGTGAATTCTGTATGTAAATGCCTCGTAAAGTCTTATCACCAAGGTGTACCAGAAAAAAAAATGTGCACCATGCTATGCGCAATAGAAGTAACTTAAACTGCTTTTGCGTATGGACGTGTCTATAATGACATCAACTTATGCCGTAGAGTCCGTAGACTATTATTAATGCATTCTTTGTCTTTAAATTTTATAAAGTACACAAACTCAAAAAAGGAATATATTAGCGATTGGTACTGTCAAGCCATCGCAACAAACGTATGAGTGGCCCAAATGATAGATCGCCGACTGCGGGTGATTGATACCCTGGTGTCACCTGATACACAAACGTATGACCTCATTCATTCGAACACAATTCCAATACGCATACACTACATACATACATGCGTTATATATTTTTTGGTAAGTGGTTTTAAAACGAGAAATTATGTGGATATACATCCGTCGTTTTCATGATTTTCTGTGTCTTAGTTTAGTGCAATCTCTGATGAAGATTAATAATAAGACTGTGAGCCAGAAGGCCATTTTAAGTACAAGTCCAATCGCTATAAACAAAAATCAACAACAAGATATTCGTTTTATGTTTGTAAAAGAATTTATACGTTACCTTTCTGTAAAACATAACATACCATCACGCCTGTATTCCCCGAAGGGTTAGGCAGAGGTGTACTCAATGTACACCCACAGTTCGCCGGTATGTTTAGGTCCCATGTAATAGGGGGCGAGCCTATTGCCATTCACCGGGCACAAATCCAGACTCCGAGCTGCTACTGAGAATTTCATAGAAAAACTCAATAACACTTTGCTCGACCTGGGGATCGAACCCAAGACCTCTAGCGTAGCAGTCGCGATTGGGACCACTAGACCAACGAGGCACTCAGGCAGTAAATTTTCTGTAAAAATTTACTAAAAACCACTCTTTATCAGATTTGTACAGTAAAAGCTGAATAAAACAATATGTTTTTAACATCTCACCATTTGATTAGATTTTATCTGAAAACTTCATGAAACAAACCTTAACCGTTACAGTCACTTGAAGACTAAATTTCTCAGTCTTATAGCAAGTAAACAAGCTAAAAGCCCCTTTATTTTTTTTATAAAGCGGCATGCTAGACTGATTACTATATCACTTACCTCTGTTTATGTCTTTTTTATTTACGAATTTACCGTGGATTATAAAACTTTTCTTGAGTATATACTAAACATAAACTGTAATGTTAAGATGGCGACGACGTGAAGGCTGCTACGCAGTAAAAACTAGATGATAGACCGTAAATTGAAAGTTATGACGTTTTTTATTCGCAATGTAATGGTTTTTGAATATAAACAAGTCACCAGTGTCGGAAATAAAACAATTTAAAATTATTGTAAACAAAAACGGAAGATTGAAGAGAGGAACATTTATTTAACGATGTTAAACTTTGCGTCGTTCAATTTTGTTTAATATCCTACATTTTTTAGACTAGGTGACGTAACGATAAAACTTCATTAAGGCATTGCTCCTCCCATTGCACAATTCAATATGGGGCTCTATTACCGCAGCATACCATGGTCGAGCAATAAGCTTCTGCACTATGGGTACCGGGTTCTACTCCCGCATGGAATAAAAGTTTATATGATTGGATTAATTGTGGTTGTTTATGTATAGGAAATGTATGTTTGTGAAGGCACCCATGATATAAGAAAAACTCCTAGTAACGTTTAAAAATAGTATTATAGTAAGTTAATAATTTATAACAACTTATTTATATTTTTACTGCATAGATAAAACGTTACGTTTCAAAACTATTTACACACACCTTCATTTTCATTGCTGCTTTTTTTGCAATGCAACATTTTAATTTAATTAAATCACTTACGAATGTATTAATTATTTTCTAGTTAATACTCTATGGTTTAAAAGTTTCAACATAAGGTCGCATAGCTAGACGAAAACTGTTTAAGCAAGGAAAAGTTAAAGCGTCGTCAGCCGGGAATTGTTGTTCCTCGGCCAGCAAGCTATTATAAACGAGATGAAAGGCTTCCACAACGCTAACACACCTCTGCCGCAGGTTTCCGCTGCAGACCCTCTGCTCAAAGCGACTTGCATGCTGTTTGAATGACCGCCGACTTCGCACTCACGGGCTTAAATACTCTTTAGTCCTTAGAGACGCATTTGAGTTTGTGATGTCACAGGAAACCGCTCGGAAATATAACGTTGCATGTAAGTACCTCATAGATAGTCGTACTCTGTTCACATAAATCTCGAATTTAAAGATGTTTAGGTATTATAAACTAGTTATAAAGTAGTCTTAAAAAAACATTTATAAAATACAGTTCCCGGAAACTATTGTTCACGGAAATGTAGTAGGGCAAGTGTAATTTCCCCGAAGAGTCGTCACTATAAAAATAGAAGAGCACTTTCATTTTGTGAATGATAGTTCATTAGGTGTCTGGGCGTGACTAATGATGTCACCCCTTACACTCACTAGAGATTGGCTACTTTGAAGGTTCCATTTGGAAAAGTGCTTATTAAAATTAATGTAAGATGTGCCTTTGGTATTAGAGAAAAAAAGATTCTTCTTCTCATTATTCTCCTCGTGTAGTGTCCCCCGTTAATAACTTAATGGAACGGTCGCGGTCGGAAACAAAAAAAATGTACGTGCCTATTTTTTAATATTTCATGAAGCAAACGATGCTATTTCTAGTGGTCTTTTGTTCTTTTTCTCTTAGTCACTCACTTTTTAATGAAACGCACTTCGCGGCCGTAAACGAGGGAGCCGATGCGGTAGCGTTACAAAGGAATTGTGGGAGTGCATAATATGTACGTATCGGAGTGCTTTTAGCGTATCGAGTGGATGGATCTTTACATATATCAGCATTCCAATCGTCGGCTTACATTGCGAGCGCAACATAAGAAAAAGTTTACGAGTACGTACGCATGTATTCAAAACATAACTGCGTAACCGCAGCAGACATACATTTGTAAACAAATAAAAATAGAATGTTTTGATGTAATGAATATATTCCATTGATTTATATCTAGATTTATGGTTAAAATTAGAAAGCGTAGTCATTCCAATTGAATTATTTTGTGTTTTTAAAATAGAAGTTGAAGAGAGAATGTGTGGAACAGAATATTCCGAAAATGTACAAATTTATACTCGGTATTACTCGTGGCGTGTAATTTGTGACCGTTTTAAAATATAGAGGGCTCGGTTACTGTGGTGATTACTCGACAACAGCTATCATTGCGATCTATAATGGGTCAGAGTGATGCAAACGGTATTTACGAAAATGTCAACATAAATCTTACTTTAACGAGTATCTCGAATTAAAAGTAAAAATGGAAATGGCTTAGTCTGGCCGGTGGAAACTAGTTCAGTTTTATGCTTTTACACCAAAGGAATTGATATCGACGTTTCCTGTTCACGTACAAAATACCGTTTCGAAGGCAGTGTTGTTCTTTTCGATATATATTTTCAAAGCGTATTTGAGCCTTTTTCGTATATAGCTATAAATTAAAAGCACCTACTACTGAGTGCTAGTATGATACGGTTTTCCGTCTTAAAAACGCTTAAAAAATATGTCTTCAAATCCAGGTGGATAGATGATAGTTGCCTAGATATAAGTAGGTAGTTATTTTTACAGAAGAAGATCTAGAACGATATTCGTATTTTGTAGCGTTATTAATATCCCAAAAGATTCAAAATTATGTAAATATGAAATATAAACACTATACTATCAGATAGCAAATAGATCGCTATATGCATTTGCTTTCAAGATAAACTTTATGTCCGCTTCCTGGAGCGATGTAGGGCAAGAATATGATTTTAGATTTACGTAGCTTTGCGACAGCGGAGCATGAGATATACAATTTCTTCCTCGTCATCGACTGAAATCGCGTGTGCAATTTATCTGTTTTCTGAATATGTATACAACTGTACTATGTTTCAAATATGTTTTGCAGTTCCTGCACTGTATTTCTCCTTTTGCATTTGAGAAATGTTGAGAAATGAACTAAACGTTATAGATTTGACCACTTTATTTCAAAAAGTCCCTTGGTATACAAGTGAAGCTGCGGGTAAATAGGAATTGCCAACATCATAAATCATACATGATTAATCACTCTTTACTTTATTATAAAAGTGTTCAAATATAATAGGCATATGATGTATGGATAAAAACGCCTGTGTCGCAAGGCAGTAGGCAGGACTACAAATCGACACCTTTATGCGCTCTGTATATTATATATTATTATTGTCATGCGTCCCTAACAAAATAAATCCAAATCGATAGCAAAACAATCAAATTTTGCTTTTGCCCTTTGTCCTTCAGACGCCCTTGACATTGGAGGCTTATAAAATATGTATATTTTTCAGTAATGGTACTCTGTTACAAAGCTACCAACAAGGTTTGGCAATATCATCTATACCTATATAATAATTAAAACATAACATACCACCACGCTTGTATTCCCCGAAGAGTTTGGCAGAGGTGTACTCAATGTACACCCTTAGTTCGCCGTTATGTTTAGGTCCCATGTAATAGGGGAGAGCCTATTGCCATTCACCAGGTAGATATCCAAACTCCGAGCTACAACTGGCAATTTCACAGAAAAACCCAATAACTTTACCCGACCAGGCATTCGAACCTAATACTTAGAGCAATCGCGGTTAGGACCATACGACTAATGAGGCAGTCTTACTATGTATAGGACTGTTATATATAGGTATTAAAAGCCATAATATGCTACCTACCCATTTTGCTGACATGTTATATAATCTGAAATAATTGGGACAACCTTTTTATCTGTCATGACTAGCTACAATTCTAATCCCTTGTTAATCCATTACGTATGAAATGTTATTTATGTGAGAGTTTTGTCTCCATGTGTACCTACTAGAAGGCATTTGTATATTTTACTAAGCTCATGCGAGCGACCCTCTTCGTTCACAACGATTTTGGATTTAGATTTTTACAGTCTAATTCACCCCCTAACCCTAAGGGGTAAATCAGGTACTATTTTACTTAAGTATAGCTTTCAGTCATTCATGAAGTGGTCATAGGTGCGTTATAAAAAATAGGACTTTAATAGTCCTATTTTTCTAAATGGGAATTCTGAGTCGTAGCAGCTTGCAAGTTCGATTTGCTAAAGGAACAAAGTTTTGTGTGACGAACAGATATGGTTTTTTGAAAAAGGGGGTTGGGGTTGTATCCTTTAGCCTATTGACACATGTACTATATGAAATAGGTATGATAAAGATGATAGAAGGCATAGTGTTGCTATTTTATTTTATGACGTTTGTCAATGTTCATATCATAAAATAGATAAAATACGAATACTTTCATCCCAGAAATGTGGTAACCTAACAGACTATAACTGTAGTAGGTAGGTAAGTATACTATGTATATTAAAAACCATTAAGTAAAATACCGGTCAAGGTAACTATGTATACCTACTTCAAAACATTGCTGTAGCGCTTGTTTATTTCGCAAATATGAAACCAAACATTTACAAACTTTGCTCCATTCGCTAGTTGAAAAAGTTCTCCGTATAAAAACAAAGTTTTACCTACTGCCGAGTTTGAAAACAAATTATATACATAGGCACTTACTCTCGAGGAAACAAAAGGCCTATTCCGATATTCTAAGGTATCTTTCTACTGTTTGTGTGTATTTAATTGACTATTACTTACCTTTTTGGTATGAAAGAAGTACAAATAGCAAAATCGATTGAACGCTTTCGGCTTTCGGACATTTATTGGATTAGTTCGTAGCTCATGTTGCAAGAAGGTTGTCTTGACATTTAAAAGGTATTTCGGAATGATTCTGAGTCGATATTCGTTGAGGAAAGTTGATGAAATAACATTTATTGCTTAACAAAATTTATTATTAGAAAAGTAGACAAATATGATTTTATATATTTTTGGGTCACCTAACTGGAACATTTCTAAGGATAATTAAAAAGTTCAATTCATAATGAATTATAGGTAGTTAGGTATATATTATATGGTATAGATAGATTAAATCTGTGTTCAGTTTTATTTATAAATTTATTTTAAATTAACTAAATGATCCACAAATTTAATATTAAGATCATCATCATCATCATATCAACCTATCGCCACCGACCGCCGAAGTCCATATTAAAATATATAAAAAATAGACTAGGTTTAAAAAATAAATTTCTCAACAATTATAAGTATATTTAATTCGATTTTATTTTAATTTAATCACTTTGAATAAGCAAAATTCAATTTCTGACATTTCTGTCTTCGAGTCTTAAATGTCTACCTACGAATGTATGCGATGCTTCTAGATAACCAGCGACGTAGTGCATTCAATAAAATTAATTCTCTAACAATGAAATCGTAGCGACACTTTGAATTGACTGCGACATGTTCAAATATGATTGATTATACTCGGAGCCCGTATTCAACTAGCTTATTCTGGACGAAAGCATAACTCACCGGCTTGATCTAGATTCTGCCTGCTCACCGGATTGGAAGCGCCTGAAACTAATTGTGACACATTCAAATATTCTGATATTAATATACATTCCACTAAATCCAAACAACTTACGCACGTGAATTATGTGATGAGAACCCCCAAATTCCCATTACCATGTCGTAATATTGGTAGTGAAATTCAATTTATGATTTTCAACTCCAGATAGATTGCTAGCCAAACCTAATTTAAAGATAACATCACATGCCTACGTAAATGTAAAAATCGTAGAAAATACAATGTCTTTTCAGAGTTCAGGCGAGTGAAAATATACAGGGAAATATGTTTGAAAAGATTGAAGTAGGTACCTATCCGTTGACTGGTTCCGAGTTATTTGTGGGTGGCTCAGCAAACACAATGCTGGAAGTAATTACTTGGAAAGGCGACGTGAGACGAATACGCATCTCGTGGGTGTTGCAGGTGTTCAGAAGCAATAGAATTATTAATTAATCAATATACAATGGTCTAAGTATACTATAACTATGTAATACGTAATGTACGCGATTTGCTATATTTTGCACTTAAAAATTATACTTATTTATCAATCAAAGGAATTCAGAAATAATGCTTAAAGTTTGCCTCAAATAAATGAAGGAAAACTAGCAGTAGTAAACACAGTTACGTTTATACTATAGTTGTTTACGCTTGGAAGTTCTAAGTCAATGCGCACTGTCTGGTTTCGTTTCGTTTTAATACTAGATTAAATGAGAAAGAAAGAATCAAAACAGAGTGTGCACACGGCTTATGTACCAGTGTTTATTAGCAAAGGGGTTATAAAGTACAGTACCGCAGTTTTGTACTTGCGATTTATAAGATTGCTACACATAGCAGCTGTTCGGGTTTAAATGAGTAAATTAGGTAAATAAAGCACCATGAAAGTATTAGATTTAAAAGAAGAGTTTCAGGGATGCTAGTCGTTCTAGGTATCTTGTTTGGCATATTTACGATGTGCTAAACCAAAATCGTTCTTTTTCGGATCGCCCTTTTTCTCCCAGCTAACAATAATGAAATACACTCCAATATTGCCAGTATCCAGTAAAGGGATTTGAGCAACCCCGTTTAAAAAAAGCGTACGATTTATTCACATACTTTACTATAAATTCTTTTATAAAACATTAATGTTTTCCATAGGCGGCTATGCGCTACTTTAAGAGTCAAATATAAAGTAATCCGGCTAAGTGAAGTTCTTTATTTCTCAACAGATGTGTTGGTGTGTTGGATTTTTTATTAGTCAATGGTTTGGCAAACGAGCAGAACAAGTCACCTGATGATAAGTAGCCATCACCGCCCATGGATACCTGCAACACCACAACAGTTTCTGACTGCCGAGCCTTAAGTACCGTAAGGACTGCAGACTGACAGGGCCACAGAAAACGAGAGGGAACTGGCTCTCACACGCAAAACACATACTTAGGTGCTACTCCGACTCCAGTCAGGCCCTAAGCGGTCCTACCACTGGGCAAGTCATATATTTTCTCGCATCTTACAAGATGCCGAACTCAATGGCAGTGAACAACAGTATCTAAGCCATCCCGACATGGAGATATTAGTTTGTATCAGAGGGTATAGGTATTAAAACATCCTCGACAGTCAGTTCGCTATCAGACTGATTTTGGAGAAGCCGAAAATGCTAATGAATGGCAGCCTCATACCGAATAAAACTGTATTTGATTTCCCTATCCCCATGGGATTCGTGAGTTAGTGGCTGAGACCGAGTTATACTTAGACTGAAATATAATAATTGTATTTCAGTCTAATCAAATTATTCGAAACTGAAGTGAATTATAATAAGTTAATTATTAAATTATTATTCACTTCAGTATCGAATAATTTGGTTTACTATCTCTCAGAACCAATTACTTCACATTAATGTAACTTTATTACAGTAATTTGGTATTCGTATTACAAAAAACATGATAAAAATAAATATGAAAACTAGAATACGGCCGTATTTGGCCTCAATAAGTTGTTGAAGATAATATCTATGATATCATAAACAAAAAGGTATTTTTAGTATTGTAGGTATTTTATCTATTTCAGAGGCGAATTTTAGGAGCATTCTCTTTAGAGAAATAACGTAGGTGTTAAGACATATCTTTAATCTTAGTTAACCCCAAGAATTTGCAAGTAAACTCCTTATATTCCTACCTAAGTTCTAACTAAATCAGTTGTAGACATTTTGTAAGAAAATATTCTTGTTTATTCTACTGTGAGTGAAGTGAAATGACAACGATAAGGCAAAGCGAACATACCCTTTGTGTCTCGTAAAATGAAAATAAAATATCTATACCTATTGATGCTATAAGAATTTATATCTATGAATGATTTAAAACGCGTTAGCGCTATTTTTATGAGGTCAGATTTAATGACGTGTCACAAATTTTTCCTCACGACGTTACCCGTTTTTGTCTCACTTTTCCCAGTTTTCTAGGAATTTTCCACTGTTTCAATTTTTTATCCTACCATATAAAACATACATCAAAAACCTCTACTAACATGAAAAGTTCCTGGTATTCCAAATTTTCTTTAAAAACCAATTAAGAAGTAATGTATTTGTACGTATACGTACGCATATTATTAGAGAATAGAAAATAGATATAGAATAGAATTTTTATCTTCACTGTGAATCGGATATAAAATTATTTTGTCCGGGGATGTTCAGAGGGTCACAATTCATGAAAAATTTGTCATATCTACTACTTTAACGGAATAAATGAATGAACAGTGGCGTAGGTAACATAATGTAAGAGATGTTGGTACATTATCGTACCGTATCTAAAGGGAAGTCTTTATTACAGACCATTGAGCATTTTCAAACGATTTAGCCGCTCTTGGAAAGACTAACGCTCATAATTATGGATGTAGCTGAGAAGAACATTAGTAAAGTACAGCATTCGTTGCACATGTCTGCTTTTTTGTGTATAAAGCAAATGATTGGCAGCTGTGACAGTTTATAACACTGCGTAGTGGAAAGAATCGGTTAAGTCCCAAATCCGAAAAAAATATTCGTACAAATATAAAAAAAAATGTTGAAGGCCTCTCTTTATCATTATCATATGAAAAAGTTGTTATAATTTGTTGAAAAATAAATACCTGTCCTGGCTTATATAATAGCCGTCGTAAATGACAATTGAATTTGGGACTAAAATTTAACATTATCATGGGATTACGATTGTCAAGTAAAATGTATAATATTTCAGGTGGCCTCATAAATAAAATAAAATATTAATAAACCTACAGGATACCTTTTTTAATAATGTAATTAACAAAACAACAAAGAATGCCAAATGAATTTCAGACGGGTATTTTGGTAAAGCTCGTTTCAAGGGATTATCTGATAAAAATTGGATTATACAATGTACGATATTTTGAAATATTAAATGCTTTAATTTGGGCTATCTCTTTTGTGACACTAAATGGCTAATGCCACAAATTAAAATGTGTCATTCTATGTATGGCAAAGAATATGTAGAGCAAGTGATTGAGCGTGGAAAGGTCTACGTAATGGCCGGGAAGGGATGCGTGTGAACAATCGGTTATCATAGCAGATTGTAAATTGCAAGTGTTATAAATTGACAATTTCACAGAAATCACAGGCAGAATACTCAATTTACACATCTGCTAATTACTTATAAGCAAAAGTTTTAGTATTCAGTTATAAATATACTACCGTAATTGTGGCAATTTCCACTATCATGAATCTAGAATGTGTTATAGAGACACAATTTGCGAAAAGCGAAAAAATATGAATTTGGCGCCTAAGGCGAGATAATCTGTCTTAAAATCAAAATAAACAAACAAAGAACCTCTAACCCCAAACGCTTTTAAACCATATACTTCCTCCGTTCCGTCGTGGGTAATAAAATGCCACAGACGAACAAAGACTTCAAACACGGAACACCCCTTTTTTGCATCCGGGGTCACAAACACTACGGCTGCCTCCATTTTCCGAAGCATATTTTCCATTTACAAAACGTCATAGGAACGTTAAAGTTAAATGATCTTTGTTAAACAATTATGCATTAACTAAGTTTACACCGGAGTTGGCGGTTACCGCGTGCCCTACTTGTGGACGAGATTTATAGTGCAAGATGAGCATGATGCTGCCTCTAGTTGGAAACAACGTTTGTTCATATTTCACATGATTTTATTTTGTAAAGTAGTTTACAATGGGTAGAATATCCGTTATGCTGCATGTTGCTCCAAAGTCATGCGGACCACACTAGTGAATTCAGGTGTTTTTTTTTCGTACCATCAAGGTGGCAAACTAGTATACTACTGTAGTATACGGCCCGCCTGATAGTAAGGGTGATAGTACCCTATGGACGCTTGCGACACCAGGTATCAGTCTCGTGTTGCCGACCCTATATAGAAACAATGTGAACCTACTTAGATTAACAATTGATAATTCCTCGTTTAGCAGTGAAGTAAAACATCGCCATAAATCCTATTAGGTATTTTGATTCACATTTAGAGAATTTTGAGGTTCTATTAAATGTTTAGAATATGAATGGATATATACTTACTCCAGAAAGTGCGTGATGTTTGCTAACACAAAACTAGCGTAGTTTAGGTCTTCTAAGACGTTACATCAATAAAACAGAGAAGCGGACCTTGCTGCCCATTTAAGTCTAAATTATTATGAATATGAACATACCATCACGCCTGTATTCCCCGAAGGGTTAGGCAGAAGTGTACTAATGTACACCCACATTTCGCCGGTATGTTTAGGTCCCATGTAATAGGGGGCGAGCCTATTGCCATTAACCGGGCACAAATCCAGACTCCAAGCTGCTACTGAGAATTTCATAGAAAAACCCAATAACACTTTGCTCGACCTGGGGATTGAACCCAGGACCTCTAGCGTAGCAGTCGTGCTTAGGACCACTAGACTAATGAGGCAGTCATATGAATATGAATAACTTAGTAAAAACATTTTACATAGAAAATAGGTTAGTATTATGCTCTAAACAAAGGAAAAAAGGAGTTCTATTTCCATGGTATTACAACGGCAATATCTTTTAAACGTATAAAAAATGCATTCGAAATTTAATATCGTTCGTATGGTATCTGAAGCCTTCAGTATGTAGGGCAGTTCTTTTATTTCACTACCTATCTTGATTACACTATATAGGGAGAATATAAAGATTATCAGCTGCTTTATAGATTTTGTATTTGCATATTTTAGATGGCGGCGCAGTTTATGAACAAAAGTAACTTCAAACGTAACTAGGTTTGTAATTAAAGAATAGAGTTCTGGTTTATGGTTCTAGTCTCATGGGACTATTCTATCGGTTCTACGTTGATGTCAATAATTTATTCCAAATATTTTTTTTAATCTACATAATACTGAAATCAAAACAATTTTTTTTAAAAAAACAAGACATTTCCGCACTTAATGTACCTAATGTCTGTACCAAAAATATTTTAATATACGATACTTTATAGGGGATCGGGACTTATTTAATATGACTGTCATTTTGTCTTCCGTCGGTACCCAACTCTCATATTTAACTTCCACTTGTAAAATGTTAACTGGTATTTTGACAACTTACGGTGGCCTGGGGCTAAATGATAAATAATATTTATTTCTGCAAAAAAATCTCTTAAAGACACTTTTACATGTTTTGCGTTTTTGTTTTTTACTAGGCATTTTCTATGTGAGCCTAGGCGTTTTCTATATGAACTCAGAGAATCATGTCTCTTTTAAAGTGTAGACAGTAATTGTATTACCATGCGAGATTTTACAATGTAGGGCTATATCTGAACAAGCCTTTTGAAGGAAGGGTAAAATTACGCCTGTATTCCCCGAAGGGTTAGGCAGAGGTATACTAATGTACACCCTCATTTCGCCGGTATGTTTTAGGTCCCATGTAACAGGGGGTGAGCCTATTGCCATTAACCGGGCAAAAATCCAGATTCCGAGTTGCTACTGGGAATTTCATAGGAAAACCCAATAACACTTTGCTCGACCTAGGAATCGAACCCAGGACTAGATCTAGCACTAGACTAATGAGGCAGAGAAGAAAGGGTCATTTATCATTTTGTTATGATTAATCAAAAGTAGCATTTTAGCCCTCATGATCTTTCTGTGTATTGATACGAAATATGTCGATATTTCTTGGCGCCATGTGGCAGAACTTGCCAGAGGAACTTTATAAGTGGCGGCGGGATACTCACGGCTTGCTAACTACATCATAATCCGATTCCAACGGTTAACTCCTACAACTTGTATTGTGGTTGATAAGCAACAGCCACTATGTAGGTATACATATAGTTATATACATATAGTTTTAGTACTTATGAAACTATTATATTAACTCTATGTAAGAACTTATCGCGCATGTTAATGCGATAATGTTCGTTTTAGTTTATATCCATATGAAGTTTGAACATCAATGAGGCACTTTCTTAAATACATCATCGAAAAGTCATAGAAAATATTAAGAAATTGGCAAGTTTGTCGACTGCACGTTAGGAATAGTGCTTGCGGTTGCCACTACGTGGCCTATCTTGGGTGCGATTCCCATCCAAGGCAAATATTTTTTTTAAATTTTTTTTTTAAGTGTTTCGGGTTCGAGACTTTAATGGCGGAAATGTTGTGTATCTTCTTCAGTTTGTACGCCGCATGAACACCAATAAATAGGTTATAGTGTAATACTTACATTTGACGTATAAACTAATTTCAAACACACACAAAACTAATTAAAACCTAGCCCTGGGACTACGTACCGAGTACCTATTACGTACGTAAGTTATGCAAATATGATCCTTGTCAAATTAAACCGTGATAAGTTCATAAGTTACCCACAAAGATGAATGCACCAAATAACACACTTTGATGTCATGACAATAGAAATCATGTTTGGTTTTTAACGCTCTTCAAAAATCTAGCTTCTGTTAAAGCTTTGAATGTTGTTACCAAGTGGATTATCTTTCTCTTTATCGTCATCCAATTGCGACAGTTAAGAGACAATCCCAGGAGCGCGGCTAATACGCACAATTCTATTATACCTGAGGGAGAAATGGGCTCTTGATGATAGCTTTATGGCTGATAAGAAGGAAAACGCTTTTCTTTCCTCCATAGAAGCAAAAGGTTATGTGTCTTTTAAAGAGACATCAAGTTTATAGTCGGAATGTTGTTTTAATGTAAGTAGTTATTTGTGTTCCCCGATTACTGGAAGACCTGGATCGATTTGATATTTTTCTTTCACTTTATTTATCGATTAGAAATATTGGTCTACATGTATAAGCTTATTTTAATAATCTCATTTCACAATAATGTTATTTCTTCATTACCTACTACTGAAGCTCAAATATGCGTCATTTTATCAACGAAGCTTTTAAATAAGCAGTTAATGCTTTTAGTGAATGAATTTTGTATTTTTAAAAAACGAATGAATACATTTATCATTTCATTCGCCATATAATGATAAAAGAGAATTTTTATTTCAGTTGATGGCACAGGAATATCCCGGAATAATCAACGATTTACCGTATTTTATTCGAAAAGCGTTCACTTTTTCAGTAAAATGAATATCGTGCTCAACAAATGAAACATAGGAATTGAAACCCAGCCCCATATTTTGGCCATAAAGTTGTGTATCCATACTGATGAAACTAAATTTAATTTTGTATGTGTCAAGGCTTTACAGTCTTAGAAAGAGTTAGAAATTCTAAATGTTTTACTCAAACAATATTGATAAAGTTCTGGATTGAATTGTGACTTTGTGATTCATCAGTAGATAGCCGTAGCTGTGAGCATTGCTCATATATCTCACCATCTCAAATTGAAGGAAAAAGCTATACAATGCGGAGTTAGCTTAATGTGTAGATTTTATATTGACGAGTTATTTATGGCCAATTATTTACACGTTAATATAGATATATAGTATCTTGTTAGAGTAATTAAATCTAATAATGTAATGTGGGCCACAATTTTTCCACCACTCCTTCTTCTTTATTTCTTTGTTTTTTGGTCATGAAGGACATGTTATCATAATTTATGTAAGCCGTTCTTTTTTGCTCTTGATTTTGGGAAATCAGATCCGTTTCAGCATAAATGCGATACCGTTGGCTACTTATCACTTAAATGTGCAATGTTCTTTCTTCCATTGTGAAAATACTTCAGCCAGAATAGAATCAATCGGTCCGATAAAGTTATATGTATAAATTGTCTAGTTATAATATGTTTCGGAGTAAACAGTGTTCTAATTTCGTACGTACCGAGTACCTATTACGTACGTAAGTTATGCAAATATGATCCTTGTCAAATTAAACCGTGATAAGTTCATAAGTTACCCACAAAGATGAATGCACCAAATACCACCACTTTGATGTCATGACAATAGAAATCATGTTTGGTTTTTAACGCTCTTCAAAAATCTAGCTTCTGTTAAAGCTTTGAATGTTGTTACCAAGTGGATTATCTTTCTCTTTATCGTCATCCAATTGCGACAGTTAAGAGACAATCCCAGGAGCGCGGCTAATACGCACAATTCTATTATACCTGAGGGAGAAATGGGCTCTTGATGATAGCTTTATGGCTGATAAGAAGGAAAACGCTTTTCTTTCCTCCATAGAAGCAAAAGGTTATGTGTCTTTTAAAGAGACATCAAGTTTATAGTCGGAATGTTGTTTTAATGTAAGTAGTTATTTGTGTTCCCCGATTACTGGAAGACCTGGATCGATTTGATATTTTTCTTTCACTTTATTTATCGATTAGAAATATTGGTCTACATGTATAAGCTTATTTTAATAATCTCATTTCACAATAATGTTATTTCTTCATTACCTACTACTGAAGCTCAAATATGCGTCATTTTATCAACGAAGCTTTTAAATAAGCAGTTAATGCTTTTAGTGAATGAATTTTGTATTTTTAAAAAACGAATGAATACATTTATCATTTCATTCGCCATATAATGATAAAAGAGAATTTTTATTTCAGTTGATGGCACAGGAATATCCCGGAATAATCAACGATTTACCGTATTTTATTCGAAAAGCGTTCACTTTTTCAGTAAAATGAATATCGTGCTCAACAAATGAAACATAGGAATTGAAACCCAGCCCCATATTTTGGCCATAAAGTTGTGTATCCATACTGATGAAACTAAATTTAATTTTGTATGTGTCAAGGCTTTACAGTCTTAGAAAGAGTTAGAAATTCTAAATGTTTTACTCAAACAATATTGATAAAGTTCTGGATTGAATTGTGACTTTGTGATTCATCAGTAGATAGCCGTAGCTGTGAGCATTGCTCATATATCTCACCATCTCAAATTGAAGGAAAAAGCTATACAATGCGGAGTTAGCTTAATGTGTAGATTTTATATTGACGAGTTATTTATGGCCAATTATTTACACGTTAATATAGATATATAGTATCTTGTTAGAGTAATTAAATCTAATAATGTAATGTGGGCCACAATTTTTCCACCACTCCTTCTTCTTTATTTCTTTGTTTTTTGGTCATGAAGGACATGTTATCATAATTTATGTAAGCCGTTCTTTTTTGCTCTTGATTTTGGGAAATCAGATCCGTTTCAGCATAAATGCGATACCGTTGGCTACTTATCACTTAAATGTGCAATGTTCTTTCTTCCATTGTGAAAATACTTCAGCCAGAATAGAATCAATCGGTCCGATAAAGTTATATGTATAAATTGTCTAGTTATAATATGTTTCGGAGTAAACAGTGTTCTAATTTCCGTAGCTTGATGCATTTAAGCTTAGCATTTTGCAGAGTAACGCCTTAGTTAACGGAACGGAGGCAATTTTCAACTAAGCCAGGTGTAAAGTTAAGTAGGTAATTGCAGTATGCGTTAAGAAGTTATACATTCCTTGATAGGTTTGTAGTAATTAGCGACAAAGACATTTTACATACAAAAACATTCCTAAAATATTAATGATTTACAATATTGGTGTAGAATTGAACGAGTAAACTCCATAATTTATGTAAAATGTTATATTTGACCCTTTACTCTACGTCTTAAACATTGTGTATATTTTTATAGCACTTAAGTAATCTTCTGGGAAATCTAGTTTATTCTAAGCGGTAACAGCGAACTGTCAGACTATACAACTACGTAATTATGTAAAATTCATTATAGTCAGCGAATTCTTAGTAGGTAGTATATACACAGTAAATGTACTAAGTTGTACATAACATTAACTTATTCTTACTTAATCGTCGGTAATTATTCAAAGCGATGGGAACGAAAGCATCCGCTTTCAGAATTTATATACTTCAATTATTACTTGGAAAGCTATGTTTATCATAGTTTAAGAAACAGATAATTTGTTTTAACAATTTTTGTTTTCATAAAGTAAGTAAATAATGTATCTAATTTTTTTTTATATTTCTTTCTTCGTTAATCAATACCATCGTAACACAGAAAGGACTTTTTTTATACACGAGCGTATGATTTGATTGTTAGTTTTCAAATAAATCTTCTACAGACATGAACCGTGTCTAGACAAATCTCAGTAGCAGCTTTGAGTTTCGAATAGTCTGAACCGATCAGTCTCTCATCAACCCTTCAGGGAATAGGGGGTTGAAAGATTAGCCAATCTGTAGAGTGCGAGACAAACTGGTCACGCTGCGCTAATGGGTCATTGGGATTATTCCTTCTTAATAGCAGGCTGTGGCAAGGCCCTATGGGTAAATTGTTTGATGTATCAGTTATACGCATGAATATGTTAAAGTTTATACATCTGATAAGAGAAATTATTATACTTAACCATACCTATATCGCTACAATAAGAAATTTTTTTATGGCATTCGGCGGAATTTGAGAGGGTTACATTTAAAATTATCTATCATTATTATTTTATTGAGTCAAATAACTAAATGTTGTATAGGGTGGATGCCTATTAAAATATCATGTAATAAATATTTTCCCTTCATTACATATTCTTCTTTTTCTATTATATTTATATTCTATTCTTATTACGACTATTTGGGAGACTCCTTTTATTTTAATACAAAATATTACAATAAGTATGTATAGCTAGACTGAAGCTTCACGTGGTGTCTACAAATTACTTGAAATTTTCCTCGTGATTAGTTTTGGCAAGCTTCCCATCGGCATCGTAGGTGACTATGGGAAATAATAAACATTAATTCAAGACTTACATTAATTTAGTTAATTTCATATAATTCGAATAACTTCGCGGGTACCGACAATGTAAGCGTGGACTAATACCTGATAAATAAAATGACCACCCACTCCTTTGTCGCCCGAATAAAGTAACTATAATAAATGAATATACTCCCTGAAATTAAGGTTTATAATGATAATACTCCCTGAAATTGTAATACAATTTTAAAATAATACCTAATTTCATTTCTTTATCGTTACAAAGAAAGCGAACCACAAAACATTTTCAAATTTCCCTCATAATACATGTTTTCTAAATATTGTACCAGACTTTATATTTGCGATTGACACCGCGGTGTATTGGGGCGTGTGATTTTCGTAATACACCCGACACGGATCTTCGCATTCCGCAGTTCCTTTGCAAGACGGCTATTTTCATACGAACCGAAATCTTTCTGACTATAATCTGGACATGTGAAATAATTCTAAGAAAATATTTGTCACACACGCTTTGAAATTTGTATTTTGTCGTTAAATTGTGTGTTTGTCAACATCTGACTTCTGTAAAATGTTGATAAAGATACAATTTGACGTTCAGTAGGTACATTTGGCCAAAGCTCTCATATTTAGACTTAGTTAAACAAAAAAAAAACTCTCTTTCAAGTTTTCTTTAATAAAGAGTAATGATGGCTTCCAGTTATATAAAGTTTAGTGTACGCCTCATTAATAAAATTACTTCGGCTGAAGGTTATTTACCGGGTCTAATGGTTTTTGTAGCTGGTAGTTTTTCTTTATCAACTAAATATTATATTGTTTCTGAGAAAAATATTTATGGTTAAAAACAACAGCCATTATCATTTCCTTTGAGTAGATGTTTTTGTGTAATGACAATAGATTGAGGGCGTCACTTTGCGTCTCGTCGACTTGAATACGGAAACTAGACATGTTCTCATTAACGATATCAATAGCTTGAAGAAAAACATATCGAATATCGGTAATGTGTTTATCTATTAGTGAGCTTATCAACTGAGACAAGATGAATTAAATAAACGGTATATGTTGGGTACAGTCTTTATTTACGTGTTTAGTTGGGATCAAAAGTATGATACAGGTAGGTAGTTAGTGTGATTTATGACTGTTTGTTATTTGAATTTAGGAAAAAGTTTCTAATTAAGATTAATTCATTTGGAAGTACCTACTTAAAGTTGTTGTTGTAAAGACCAATTTTAAAGTCAGTCTTTATTTTTTCACAAACCATAACTGATTAAACCTAATAGTATAATAAAATTATTCTATCATACTTAAAGTATGATTAAAAAAAAATTATGAATAAAAATAACCCCCTAAATATTATTATTCTTTTCATATATACTTATTAGCAAAGAATGAAAATATAACAGGCTTGCAAACACTTAAGATAAATTTAGAATAATAGGTCCCACGATATTAATTAATTTGAAAATCCCTAAATAATCAAATTGTCGAGCCGACGGGCTCCGTGTTTTTGGTGAATGTCAGCAACTTTTCTTAATAACTTCTCAGCTTTATTAAAGTGACACATTTTGAATGAAATGATTGATCGATGTTTTGAAGTTGATAGAGACGTTCGTCTGCCAATATCTTAATAGCTTCAATGTAGCGCAACAAATGTACCGAATGTTGCCGATTACATTTTCAGTTGTTGTAAGACTTGTAAGGAATTCTCATTATCATAAGTATAAGTACTTATATATAATGATGGATTTTTAGTGGAATAATTCCAACTCATTGGAATAATTCTGTTACCCTTTCTTTCAGTCTAAAACAATGAAAAGTGTTAGGAAGTCTTATTGATATGAATACTTTAAAACAGTGCTGTATCGGTGTATCTAAATATTGCGCGTACAATATATGCTACAAATATGTAAATTATTCAAAATATAGATATCTTAAAAAGCTAAACCAGTAATAAAAGTCAGCATAATACTATATTGTTACATATTCGTGACTAGACGATCTCTTTATAATTTTATTTTATTTCATATGTGTGAACATTTGTATGTTTCAGACGCCTTCATTAGCGAATCACACGCAGCTCTCGGTAAATAGTGTCAAGCTTCATTAGTGCACCTTTCTGAAATAAGCGGGATTAAGTTGGTATTTATTTAAATATAGCTGAAGTGGCTTCCAATTAGTTTCTGTAAACCCTGCATATATTTTAAATTCTTTGTTTAAATTAAAGTAATTTAGACTGTATTGATTGAGTGTCTGCTAAACGTTACGGACGTAGGTAATATGGCAGGCGATAGAGCCTTCATATATTAAAATTCAGTACATAACATACCATCACGCCTGTATTCCCCGAAGGGCTAGGCAGAGGTGCACCTAATGTACACCCACAGTTCGCGGGTATGTTTAGTTCCCATGTAATAGGGGGCGAGCCTATTGCCATTCACCGGGCACAAATCCAGACTCCGAGCTGTTACTGAAAATTCAGTACTTTATACGTAAATTAGCATCAATATGTTAATGCTTAGCTTAATAATAATATTCCTATTAGATTCAAATCAAAAGTGTCAAAAGACGGTAAGCTCTAGATATATGGATACGCTATACTCTCCATAACCAGTAATTTTCTTTGAATAGTGTCTTTTATTTAAATGTTAAATGTTATCTTGGAACGTTAACCTCACCAAGTATTTAGTTTTCATCTATTTTTCTACCTTTGCCTCTCATTAATTTTAGACCAAGTCAAAAATATACCTTTTTACATCCAAATAAAATCCTCAATGGGTTGTTTGCTTTCTTTGGATTGATAAATTGTTTCGTCGTTTTTTTAGTGTCGGCTCTGATGAATCATTTACAAGTCTCCGGCTTACTGAAAAGAAAGGTCGAAAGGAAGGTTGAGCAAAATGTTTCATCGGAATTTTCAGGCCTTTAGGTACGTTTCGTGTACCTATATTTTAAATTTAGTTTAAGGATGGGTTGTTTGTTATATTACATGTAATTTGAAGTTTTCTGTGTGACCTTTAGTGAAGGCGACTGCTACGTAGCTATTTAATAGGGAATAAGTATTATAATTGATATTTTTGGCACCGAATACTTACCTGTGTATTTATAGGTATGTAGGTATAGGCTGCGAACTCATTTCATCCTATCATCGTGGTAGTGGTTATTTAAATTATTGAAAGAGACTAGTAGATAACAGCAGTTGGATATAAGTTATAACTAATGACAACTATAAATGTACTTAGTACAATCATAGTGTACATTACACTATGGTACAATGTTAGGATTAAATCTTCCACAAATTTAAAATAACATAAACTTTTGTAGCTTGAATTGTCGATGATGAGTTACACAATTTCCTAGTGTTGATTTTATCATAAAATTAAGCAAGCTTCGTAAATTGTTGAGCTGAACTGTAAAAGACTCACAGCTTTGAGAATTTACGTTACACGTTTACATCGTAAATTTCGCTTACTTTGCACTATCTACTCGACGCCAGCTCAAAAATGTGCAACCGAGTTCTTAAGTATAATCGTCTACGACTAAGTACAGACGTTATTTACGTTCCCAGTAGCGCGGTATCTCGCTACTGGGATGCAACGTAAATAAATAAGGGTCTAAGTGGTTTTATAATAGCAAATTTATACAAGTACACTAGGACTGCAAAACTGCTGATTGTTCAAATTGCGAGTGGGCGTCCTCCAAACGCATAGTTTCGCTGTCTCAAGGTGACCACTTGTAGAACTTATGAATGGCCGTATTAGGGCGCAGTTCGGCTTTCTTTCGCTTCAGTCGGATTACGGTCGTCAATGTCAAAAAGGCTTTTTTGTATGATGTGGTCGAGGCAACACGTGTGGCTTGTTGATAATTTAACGCGCGCATGCGGCGAAGCCATTGCGTGTAGTAATTACGCCCATACATCCCGTAAACGTTCTTTATTTGTTTTCCATTAACAAAACAAGCGTCCATTTAAAATAAAAATGTTTAAGCGTAACTTTTAGGTATTTCTGTTGAGCTTTACAAAGAATAAAAGTTTATAATAGTGTTGATTGAATTCCGATGTTAGCTTTCGAAGATTAAAGAGGGTATTTTTCTGGAATTGTTGATAATATTTCATTGATTTTATTGGTATACAAATAGGTCAATGTTCTGAAAGGTATTAATGATAGAAGCATGAGCAAAGTTAGTATTCGTTTCAAAACGATACTATTTTTATTGTGTTTGTTATTCTTCCGTTTGTAAGGCGTGGGTGGATCATTGTTTTATGATGACGTAAATCATTTACATCATTTCAAAAAGAAAATATAATTTAAACATACATAGGTTGCTTACATAAAACTTTTACCAAAATGTTGAACGATTAACAGAATTTATTATACAAATGAGAAAAAGGGGAGTCGAAATACAATGAATTGAATAAAAAACAATTTGTTTTTAGGGTTCCGTACCCAAAGGGTAAAAACGGGATCCTATTACTAAGACTGTCCGACTGTCTGTCCGTCGGTCACCAGGCTGTATCTCATGAACCGTGATAGTCAGGCAGGTGAAATTTTCACAGTGGATGTATTTCTGTAGCCACGATAACAATAAATACCTACTAAAAATGTGTGCGTGTTTTTTAAACTTAAATATTTGTTCCTATACAGCAGACGTGATTGTATTGCCGTAGACGGCAATAGATATTTATAGATAATGGTACGGAACCCTTCGTGCGCGAGTCCGACTGGCACTTGGCCGGTTTTTTTTCCAGTTGAGAAGGTTTGTAGTTTATGCCGATTTCCACGGCGCCAGCGCGGGCGCCCTGGCTAGGGACGTGCCTCGGATGAAACAATTATGTAAATATCTACTCACTAATTGCTCCACCATTCTACTTCATCCATGATGAGTACCATTAAAAATTTATCGTCCAAAAAAATTCACAATTGCTTAGAGTATTTAATTTCCATTACTATGCTAATGAAACTCTGTGGTATTATAATTTCGTGAAGGAAATGGAATAAGGTTATTGTTGTTGGAATAAAGAAATTTAAATTTTGTTGAGAAAAGGTAAAAATAATACTTCCGGTGAGCTCTGTCACCTCACCAACCACCAACCGTTAATTTTTTCTTGCAGGTTAACTTACCTACTGTTTTGTAAAGTTTTGCAAAATACTACCAATATAGATTTTTTTAACCTTTAAGCCTTATTAGTCTAGTAGTCCTAAAAGCGACTGCTAAGCTAGAGGTTGAGGATTAGATTCGGTCGAGCAAAGTTTTATTGATTTTTTGTATGGAATTGTCAGTAAGAGCAGGCTTGGAGGATGGATTTGTAACAATAGACTCGCTCTCATTACATGAAACCTTAACATATCGAGGATTTTGCATGTACCTACATTCGTTCCTGCACATCTGCCTAAACTTTATATTAGGGGAATACAGACGTGATGGTAAATTATTTAATTTTTATAAACACTGAGCGAACGTAGTGATTTTCTTTAGAATAAGGATGTATAGACTGAAATAAACTAAAATTGACGAACTTGATAATTTTGCACCAGTTACGGGATCTATTTGCAAGTCTGCCAACTGTGTTCTGTGTATTTACTTCGCAATTACGTCATAATAATGGATTTATAATTAAAAAACTGAATATAGGTATAGGCCTCTAACGAAGGCTGACGTCACGGCGGCGGCGGCGTCTCAAAATGAACTCTACATTACCCTTGATGAAGGTTGTTAAATAATAAAACGTATTCCGAGTCTTTATTGAGCTAGGGTAATCAGGGGGCCATACACTAAATGACGCCCCCTCTGAAAGTATTACAGAATCATAAAGGAACCGCTACAAAAGAATTATCATAATACGTTTTCATGAAAATAAATTTCGTATAGGACGAGACGTAATTAAATCAGAAAGTTTTTTCGGTTCTTTGAAAAAATATGAGAATGTAAGCACGAGCTTTTTTTTTTTTTTTTTTTTTTTTTTTTTTTTTTTTTTTTTTATGGGATAACTCTGCAAACGAGCAGGCGAGCTACCTGATGGTAAGTAGTCATCGCCGCCCATGGACATCTGCAAAACCAAAGGAGTTGCAGATGCGTTGCCGAGCCTATTTAGGGAAAGGGAGGTGAAGGAGAAAAGGAGAAGGAAGGGGATTGGGGGAGGAATTGGGCCTCCGGCCCTCTCGCTCACCGAACGAAGCGCAGTAACGAAACGCTACTACTCAGACGTCGGTCTTCTGCGAGAGTGTGGTACTTCCCCGGTCAAGCCGGCCCATTCATGCTGTGAACAGCCTGGCCCTACCACAACAAGAGCTTCATTGACATTCTTAGATTACCTACCCAATTTTTGTGTTGGATGGTTTTTTATTGCTTTACATTTTCAGTCGAGCAATAGATAATTGGCAGGCTACTTAAGTTTACCTTTATTCATGCAAAAATAACTTTGGTCTGCCTGTCTGATTTCTTTAAAATCTAAAATTCTGAGTCAACGTGGAAAACTACATAGGAATCGCCTTGAAGTTGAGAGTTTTTTTTTATCTACGTAGCTACTTACTTCTTTCACCACATGAAAAACGATGAAGGCGGCGGTATCCAGGTAACAATAAATAAGTACCTATTACTTCCTGAAGTAACTAAAAAGTACCAGAAACAGTTCCAAATCCAGTATCCCCTCTTAAATAACAAACACGCGAGCTTTGACGACACATATCCGCGAGGATACTAAATGATCCTATTGTATCGGAATAGCAATATCTTTAAAAGTAATCCAACATAAAAAACATACTATCACGTCTGTATCACCGAAAGATAGGCAGAGGTATAATAATTACCTATCACTCGCGTGTATGACTGAGAGATTTCCTCAATAGCATGTGAAATCTGCCAATCCGCACTAGTGCAACACGTTAGTAGGTGTAATCCAACCCTTCTCATTCTGATAGGAGAACCGTACCTAAATGGGACAGTAAATAAGTTGGATAAATGAATGCAATAAAATCTTATTTCGAACCAATATTCTCCGTTCTTTGAGGCAATGCCGTTCAATTTTATTTCCAGACCTGCTTTAAACGCTCTTTAATCATTTAATAGGTTCACCATTCTCAACATAGCTTGAATAGCGTCTGTTAGAAGAACATTTTATCAGAAAATATGAATTAGATACCTAAGCATGACCTATTTATTTTGCCTACTTTAGCATATCTTCTTCTATTTTAAACATACGGCGATCGAGCGATTACTACTAACTGCTCTTTTTGTAACTTTATTATATACTTTTACGAAGTTTTAAGTAGCGGTCTCTAGTTTTACGGTACTTTCGTTTTACGAAGTTTTAAGTAGATGTCAGACATACATCCACCCACATAACTGTTCAGGTCCTATGTATCCAATGGCTAGCTAGCTAGCAGCCATTATACTAAACCAACGAAACAACCAACCTTTATTAAAAAATAAATAAATGAACCAATGAAATCGTCCACCTCCTTCCAAAGTCTGTTATAAACGAAGAAGATAATCCCGTCGTACCCTGTTCTAACACACAGCTAACATAAAAAATGTGACTACCTTTGATCTTATTTAATTTTAAAGGAACGTTTTCATAAAACATTTCTCTTTACTTTGCCTTGATTTTATCTTCTATCTTCTTCTATTTTAAACATACGGCGATCGAGCGATTACTACTAACTGCTCTTTTTGTAACTTTATTATATACTTTTACGAAGTTTTAAGTAGCGGTCTCTAGTTTTACGGTACTTTCGTTTTATGAAGTTTTAAGTAGATGTCAGACATACATCCACCCACATAACTGTTCAGGTCCTATGTATCCAATGGCTAGCTAGCTAGCAGCCATTATACTAATCCAACGAAACAACCAACCTTTATTAAAAAATAAATAAATGAACTAATGAAATCGTCCACCTCCTTCCAAAGTCTGTTATAAAGGAAGAAGATAATCCCGTCGTACCCTGTTCTAACACACAGCTAACATAAAAAATGTGACTACCTTTGATCTTATTTAATTTTAAAGGAACGTTTTCATAAAACATTTCTCTTTACTTTGCCTTGATTTTATCTTCTAGAGAGAACATGACACCATTGACACCCGCACTGTCTGTTTCGTGTAGGGTGTTGGAGAAATTATTCTTCGTCGTAATTTCCCTCCCTTAATTACGTTTCTTCCTTGCAAAATTTATAAAAATAAATTAAAAATATTCAATTTCATTTATTATATTAGTATTTTATACTAGTTTATAGTTTTGCAGTGTATTCGAAAATAATATTTCAGAGCTGAACTACTTATCAAACAGGGTATTGACAACAGATTGGAAATTAAACATCATTTTTGTAAATCCTACTAAGACCACAGTATAAATATATATTATACTCTGCTAAGACTCTTGCGGATCTAATTAATTATAAATATGTATCTAAGTATGTCTGTATTATAAGAAAACCATTTTTTCCACCCAGGGATATAACCCAACCCGTAGCGTACGATTGCTCAAGCCGCCAAATTTAAAAATCCTGAATTAAAACATGCTGAATTTAACTTTGCTTGCTAATTAGCTACAAATGATACGTTATTACAACTTTATAGTTGTTTTATTTATTTTGTAAATGTTTACGTTGCTTCACGAATAGAAGTCACGCTCGTTCGTAAATATTATTATAACGTAATTCGCGGCTCATTTATATTCAGCTTATTTTAAATCCAGTTGAGTCATACCGTCAAGTTTTGGTCCAGTATTTTCATCAAAGGAATTGTGTGTGAATTTTATTACAGGGCGAATTTTATATGGAATTGTTTTGAACTTTTTGCTTTATTTATTTATGTTCTGCTGCCTGTGCCTACGCTTTAAAGCGGCTTTAAAGCAAAAGGGTCTCTTTCGTTATTTGTAGACTCATGTGAGTACAGATTTAACGATATTGTTAATTACAGCGCATTATACCTAAAATGTTTTCTCCATTTCAGTGATAAATCTAATTACAATTCTCCGTTTTGCTTCTTATATAAATATTTATATTCATCACATATTCATCTGTATCGGACGGTATGCGAGCTGTCCTGTTTATTATTTAAGAACCAATTATTTATTTGAGTTGCATGCTATGTTGTAGACAACAGGCTGGCAAGTCGGTCCTACAAATGAATTATGGATAAATACATAATAATATTACTATATTGCAATAGATAAATTTTCCGTAATTTCAAAACCACAAGATCTTAGTATTATATTTAGTTCGCCAGATAACGAACACTTCTTAACCTTTCACGCTACAAAATGTTTATTAGATACAAAATACCCACGTAAGATGAAATTTTTATTACTTACAAAATAAAAATCCACAATTTATCGTAACATAAAACTTCAAAAGATTGTGGCGTCCCAATTCTTTCAATTTGTCACCTGGGTACGTTTTAATAGTGGAAAACTACAAATAACCGGGAAATTTAAATTATATCAACGATGTAATATAAGTCTTGTCCTAAGTATTTATATCATATGATGGTGATATATTTGGCCGGCCGTGCTACAGGTGAATAAAAACGCGCCGCTCGCCGGCTGGGTTATAAGTATTCAACTGTCACTACTGTCAAAGACTTGTTACCATCTATGTTTATCTCATTTTCTCCCCCATCTATCAAAATCTTAATGTCCCATGAGCTCCTTTATTCCGATGAATATTCCAGCACTTTTGTGAAATACTTGAAACAAAACTAATCAAACTACAAACAAGTAGATGTCAAAGTTTGTTGATTCAGCCACTCTTGTGTTATTTCGTATAATATGATAGTAAAAATATTCTCTTTTGTTGGCTTAATAACTTTCGGCTTTGTGATAAACTTATTTTAGAAGTTACTAGAAGACGTCTTTGTGAAACAAATATTTACAGTACTTAGGTTGATTATTCAATTCAACAACATTCTGTGTAAAATTCTAACATTCTTTCCCGATATAGGTTGATCCTAAAAGAAATGGAACGTATTATCTGAGCAGAGAGCAACTAAAAAGCATTCGATTGCTAGCACTGGCACTGACTGCTCGTTTCATTGATGATATTACAGCTGGCTAATAAACTCAATTGAAATGACTCAACTGCAA
Organism: Subacronicta megacephala; assembly: GCA_958496365.1. Lineage (NCBI taxonomy): Eukaryota > Metazoa > Arthropoda > Insecta > Lepidoptera > Noctuidae > Subacronicta > Subacronicta megacephala. The sequence continues at coordinate 9,498,291 of OY292518.1, forward strand.
TAGGAAAATACAACGATTGTCGAGACATGAATTGATGCAGAGTATATTGTAGTTAATGAGTATAAGTACCTAGTCAACAAAACAAATTTACTAGACGCGTGTCACTACTGTCACTCCTTCAAAGCGTTTAATAGAGTATCATAATTTGTAACGTTTGCTGTAGACGTATACGAAGGAGATGGGGTTCTCAAATAACTTTGTTATATAAGAACCGATTTACATCTTTAATTAATTTCCGAGATATTCAGTCCGTTCTGAAAACGACACATCGAAGGCAAATTTAAGACTTTATTTTAAACAACAAAGCAAAGGAATCTATTATTTCAAGAGATGCATGTGGCAGATTCTGGATGTAGACAATGAGGTTTGTCCAGGGAGTATGCAAGAATCATTTTACATACATATTATTATGTAGCCCGTAGCGTTAATTAGTTTCTATATAGGTAAGCCTATGTAAACAGTTAAGGATATGTTTTGTTTGTCTGCTTTCAAATGAAAGCTATCATTGAATTAGCTAATAGCACATTTTTAGTAGGTAAACGTAGCGAAGGAAGAAAAAAGTACTAACAGACACCGCGTAGTTCGTTAATAAAAGAAAAGACAGATACCGTAGCACCTAGCGAATAAATTCGTCCGCCTTTTCATGAAATAAAGTGGTATAACACAATGTAATATAGATACAAGCATCCGTCTAGAGCAAGTTCAATATTGTAACGTCTCTTCGGTACTTAATGTTGGACAATATTTTATCGGTGACCCTTCCTTAGTCTCATAAATGAATTCTTTGTTGAAATGCGCTGAAAAGTTATTTGATTTAGAAGAGCGGGAAGAAAATTGATGTTAATTTCACAAAACAATATTTTCTATGAAGTCTCTTCTATTTATTCCGCCTTTGTAATTTTAATGTTAAACGGTTTATTAGAAAGACAGCAGAGGTAAAGTAAAAATATTTTATAGTATATCTATTTTTAATCTATTCATCTTCAAACAATACTAGATAGCTACTGGAATGTTTTACTTTGAAGTAAGTATATAAATAGTCAAAAAATATGATTTGAAAAGCGACAAGTCATGAATTTCCGACCCATTTTACACGTGGACTTGTTTCTATGATTTCTAAAATATATATACCATTTAGAAGATATCTGGAACTTGCTGACACGATATATGATTTGTGCTCAAAAAAGCAAAAAAAAAACCGGCCAAGTGCGAGTCGGACTCGGGCACGGAGGGTTCCGTGCCATTACGATTTATGACGTATTAAAAAAAAACTACTTACTAGATCTCTTTCAAACCAAGTTTCGTTGAAAGTACATCATATATTTTTTTTAGTTTTACCATTCTCTTATTTTAGAAGTTACAGGGGGGGGACACACATTTTACCACTTTGGAAGTGTCCCTCGCGCAAACTATTCAGTTTAGAAAAAAATTATATTAGAAACCTCAATATCATTTTTGAAGACCTATCCATAGAAAATCCTCACACGTATGGGTTTGACGAAAAAAAAATGTTTGAGTTTTTCAGTTTTAAGTACGGGGAACCCCATTTTTTTTTTGTTTTTTTATATTTTTGTGTAAAAATCTTAATGCGGTTCACAGAATACATTTACTTACCAAGTTTCAACAGCATAGCTCTTATAGTTTCAGAGAAAAAGTTCTGTGACATACGGACGGACAGACAGACAGACATGACGAATCTATAAGGGCTGCTTTTTGCCATTTGGCTACGGAACCCTAAAGCGACTGTTCCTTGTAAAACATACCATCACGCCTGTATTCCCCGAAGGGTTGGGCAGAGGTGTACTAAATGTAGTACACCCACATTTCGCCGGTATGTTTAGGTCCCATGTAATAGGGGGCGAGCCTATTGCCATTAACCGGGCACAAATCCAGACTGCTGAGCTGCCGCTGGGAATTTCATAGAAAACCCAATAACACTTTGCTCGACCTGGGGATCGAACCCAAGACCTCTAGCGTGGCAGTCGTGCTAAGGACCACTAGACTAATGAGGCAGTCAAAACAGTTCCTTGTAAAAATAATAATAATAATCTGTTGGTGGTTGAAACATGCCAGATATTCGCCTACTTTGATAAGTCCGTGTCATCGATTCGCAAAATAAAATTGTTAGCCTTGTGATATTTATGTCTAAGTGAGAGCCTTGTGCTATGACCATTGGGCTGCCAAGTCAAAGTTCTCGAGTTCGAATGCACCTATGTATTCTCGGAATCATATGTGTATTAAGTAATCATTAATTATCACGCGCTTAAACGGTAAAGAATAACATCCTGAAGAAACCTGCATGCTTGAGAGATCTTCTTGACGGCATCTGTAGTCTGCCAACCCGCAGTAGGCTAGCGTGGTGAACTATAGCCTAATCCCTCTCGTTCTAAGAGGAGACCCGTGCCTAGCAGTGGAACAATGTAATGGGTTGATGATGATTCTAATGTTACGTAAAAGGTATTCCGTTTGATACATAAGTAGATCAATACCAAGACCATGCTTTCTGATGTCAAATGATGATTATTAATTATATCATCATCAGGGCTTTTTCCCCGAAGGGTAAGGCAGAGGTGTACTAAAATACACCACCAGTTCGCCGGTAGGATTAGTTCCCGTGTAATAAGGCGCGAGCCTATTGCCATTAACCGGGCACAAACTCAAACTCCAAGCTGCTATTATCTAAGAATTGCAACGACAAACCCAATAACACTTTTCTCGCCCTAAGAATCGAACCCAAAACCTCCAGGCGGCGGAAGTGCATGAGGATTTCCACTCGAAAAAAAGATACTCTTTAACTAGGGTACAGAATATATTTTATTGAGTCAAATGTGATCCCTCACTTGGAAGCAGATCACAAAGCTATCGCAGATAATCTCATCTAAGTTTGCTTTGTGTTAATCTAGCTGTGAGGCAGTGTGTTTACCTTGAGGTATGAATGTAGAAAGCTTTATAGAGCTTCATTATAGGTATTGAAGCAGAAGTTTATTTAAATTCCATTCAAATATGCAATATGAGTCTGATGTTACATTACAAGAATGACGCTGTATCGAAATGACCCGAACGCTAACGTACCTATTTGGTACCTTATCATTCTGACTCATCATCAAACTGATTTCTTTAATGTACATTAATCATTTTTTTTATTTCATCTCTTGGTAAAAATATTAGCCACATTAGGTTGATAATTTGGTATCGAGGTTGTGAATTGTACCAAATTCTTTATTAATCAATTTGTACTATCAACAAAGTTACGCTCAAAAGTAACAAAATAAGTACAGAAGGTATAATAGTAACAAAAAATACAATAAAAAGTAATTTGAGAAACCCGATACAAACTATATTTACCTCAGAGTTCATAACGATCACCATAACATAATATTAGGTGATTAATGCTATGCGCGTTTTATATTCCTCTAGTTTATAGAGCCACAAACTATATATACTCTGAACTTACGTTCAAACTACGTTCAGTACTTCGGTTTAACGACCCAGCACTCTCAACAGAGTTCATGTTACTAAGTAAAGCACGCTACACATTCAGTGAGATGACATAAGTCTATTTAATGGCATTTCCTTCATATACTTACTAAAGTGGAAACGTAACGTATAATTATGATAAAATGAAGAGGATTAAAACTTATACGTCTCAACTAAAATACATCTATCAAAGTATCTAACAGAAACTAGACGAATAAGTATGGTATGTTTAGTAATGTTTAAAAAAAAGTATGTTGTGTATTACCAAACTTTTAGAGAATACATAACATATAACCTATACAATCACGTTTGTATTCTCTGAAGGGTAAGGCAGATGTGTACCAATGTACACCCACAACTCACTGTCAGTACTCATTGTGATTGCCATTAACTCGGAATAATTCCAAACTCATAAATGCCCTAATAAAACTATTCGGCCTGGTAATCCAATCCAGGACTTCTAGCGTAGGAGTCGCGCTTACGACCAGAGCTAATTAGACAGAGGCTTATAAAATATAGTACACGGAAGATTCATTGAACTGGATTGAAGTCTTGGAATTATAATGTAGTTTATACAAGTATTATGAAAAGTTTACGTATATGCATTGTGATACTGTAATGTGCATTGTTGCGTACAACACGCTTGAAATGTTATCGTACTATCAGATGTCATTTGTTTTCATTATCTCGCACACTACCGGGTTATATTGTAGCCGCTATTAACTGCATAATAAGGTTTACTATTATGTAAACAGCGCAGTGTTTACATTATGATTAGGTCCTGTTATGCGGTGTTCATAAAGAGATAGACTTTGGCTTTGTTAATACGCATAATTCTAAATCTATACACTTAGTTTTAACTGTGATGCGAAGGACGAGTAGTTTAACAACTAGCACGTAATCTCTCAACAATTTTAAAATAATGTTGCCACTATTCACACTTAAATGAGTGAGTAACTATACACTGATTATAATTCAAACTTTTATCTTTCCATATCTTCGAGGGCACTTTAAACAGAAACGACGCCAGTGCTCATAAAACTAGTCTTATGTCCTCATAAATCTGAAAGTCTTACTTAAATATATCTTAACTATTCGGATAACGTTTAAGAAGGGACGAATATAATACTTATAAGTATAAATAGACCAGAAGAATTTGGGGATTCGTTGTTTAAATATCTTTAGTAGTCTTCGTCTAACTACCCCTATATTTGAATTACAGAAGCATTTGAAATTATAACATCATATGCCCGATCTTATTCGAAATCGAATCCAACATTTGCAAACCTATATAAATAATTACTAACAATTTTATCGATTCATTTCATTGTATGTGTGTTACTATAGTGGTAATTGCAGTTAGTAATAATAATAATTATTTTATCAGCGGTAAATATTAATTCACAGCTTTTTGTGCTGCTAGTGGGTTTACTGCGCTATTTCTACACGACTCTCCTCGTCCAGTCGCTCCAGCCATATACCTACTACATACAGAAAAAGGCAAATTGGTGAAAGTTACTTATTGCTTACCATAAGTACTACTAAAGCTGCTACTACTGTAGCCGTGTGCTTATAATTATAAGCAACTTAAGAAATCATTTAAAAAAATATATCTTAGTTTTTCACTCTGAGAAAATGTGTTGTTACGAGAAGACGATGAAAAACAAAAACAATAGGGAGTTTTTGTCGTCGCTAAATCTTCGTAGATAAGTTGACAAGCTGTAAAACTACCTGCCTACCTATTTTAGAACAGCACTAGGATATTGAGTCATATCGTTTTGCTAGTGTGAAATGCACTCGTGAAACTTTTTAATGGCTTCCATTCTAAGCGTATTAATTACCTCAATGAAAACTTCGCCTCGTTAGCTCGATGCAATAATTAATATTGTACCTACCGAGAAAATGTAGGTATAGTACAGAAACGTATGATTAGGAGTTCGATACCTGCGTGTGATGTAATAAACACTTACAAAATTTACAAGCACACTGGAATCAAACTTGTGACTTAGATAATGGTTAGGAAAATTTGATTTTTACGTTTTGACGTACTTATCTAATAAACACTGGTTATCGCTTCATTTGTTAGGTAATTACTCTCTTTCCGTCGAAGAACACAAACACAATAGTAATAGTTAATTCATTGTAAGGGATAATGTCTCATAATCATAAGTTACACAGAATGACACTTCTAGTTGTATAATTTCCAGGTTTATCCAAGTGTTCTGCTGTAGAACAAATCTACATAATTTATTAAAAATATGGGCATTAAATGTTATGATATTTACCTTACAACGCTGTTTGCAAAAAGGTATGTATACGTCCTTAGTACACTGTGTAACTACTAATCAGTCTAAATGGAATGTTTTATCATAAATATACATACAGTCACCGTCGTCAATTCTGTTAGATATACAGGTATAAGTGTATAATATGTTTCTTTCCTTATATCGTATTTCGCCATTTCCGTACCCATACGATACGGAAACCGTGATTATAGACAATCGGATTACTTACCTTTCTTACGTTTTGTTATTGAAAAAAGTTGACGAGTTCTGCCGGTGCTGACAGACGCGAGAAACTTGAAAATAAGTTATTATCTTCTTATCTTCGTAAGAGGAGCACCACAGAGATTCGGTACACAAGTAAAATGAGTTTCCGTGTAAAAAGTTTTGATGGAAAACGAATGCCAAAGTTTCGGCCAGTTAAAAATCAATACTTTCTAACCCAGCCTTGCCAAGTACAAAGTTATTTTTTTTACCCTGAAGCTCTTGAACTAAGCCAGTTTTAAGTGAGCTCTTCTACTAGAAGTTCTTAATTGGTGCTTGATAAAACGATGACAGGTTTTAGTTCCATGATCGTATTATATGGGGATCTTGAATATACTATTATTATATCCGTAGTTATTTTTAACAAGATACTAATATATCGGAAACTGTTATAAAATCGTTTACTGTTTTTTTATACAAATTTCTTACATGAAATCACGCAGTCATTTTACATTTTAGCATGCCCAATACGCCACGGCAAGCGTTTTTCTGGGATATTGAATACAGGACCAAATCAATAGCTGTGTTTGCCATTGTTCCACTATACCCGAGGCTGTTAGTCTCTCGACGCAAATAAAAAAGTAATAAAGCGGCACATTACGTTTAAAACGAATTTCACGTTTAATTCCATTAAGGATTACTTTGGAAAATCAATTAGAAGCGAATGTTGCCGTTTATAAATAACCTAGCTGCCAAATACCAAAGTCAGTATAAATTGTGAGAGTACTATGTAAGTGGTATTTTATTGACATCATAATGTATACTTACATACCATCACGCCTGTATTCCCCAAATACACACACAGTTCGGCGGCATGTTGAGCGTGTGAACCTATTACCATTAACTCGACACTAATCCAAACACCAAGCTGTTACTGAAAACCCTATTTTGATGAACCCAGGACCGTTAGCAACGCGGTCGCACTTCAACCACTAGATTAATAAATTAGCTGTAGTGAAGGTACTCTAAAATAGTAAAAAAGACCATCAAACATAAACTTCTTGTGAATGTTCGGGTACAACACTAACCACTCTAAAATTTGCATGTCCTTGGAGACGCGAGAGTGTTCCAAACAAATGTCACTACTTATAGCCAAACTGCAACAGTGAAATGAAAATATATGACTAAAGTTTTGACAGGCTAGGAATTTAGGAGAATTCTTACACACTAGAGTTTTTTAGATTGAAAAAGCACTTAGGCGTAACTACCGACGACGGGCAGAAAATCAAAAGCGTTGGATTCAATAAATAGTAGGTACTGTAAGCTACTTACTATTACTTATTATTAATAATAGCGTCCGACTTACAGTTTGTTCGAAATAAGTAAGCCGATACCACTTTTAAATCACGCATTTGCAGACAACTTCCGATCGGCTTACTTATTTCGAACAAACTGTATACAATTGAGATTTGGGCAAAATGATAAAGGGCTGTCTGTCATAGAACTCTTGATTTAGATTTATGTCTGGTTAAAAATCACAGGGTGTAAAGTATTTGCGCTAGTCATATCAGCGAACAGTGTGTGTTTATCAATAGCAATATATCTAACTCTAACCTCTGCCTATCCTATTGTGGCTATTCAGGTGGCATAGATAATGGTATGTGTTGTCTATTTCTCTACCATGTTGATAAGATTTTTAGCTTTATTTTAGATATCATAAAAGACATGATAAAATTGAAAACACAATATGTTAGGTGAATTGAAGTAGACAGAATTGAATTCGATATGCTGTATTTCTATTCAACTTTTAATATCGTAAATGTTGTGCATGTCTTTTATTGATTTATATACTAGTCCATACTCTTAATGTGGTTACTTATCTATGTACCTATATGTTTATATGCCTTAATAAAGAAATAAATGAAAAAAAAAACGGTAATCCTACAAATAAATCGGTCAAGTTATTGATAGTAACATTTACTACTTACACTTTAACATGGCTTCTTATAGTAATGACATGAAACTGAATATTCCAAAGAATATAATTCTGAACTGCAGAAAAAGAAACCAAAAGGTAAGTAAAGGTATTGTAAAGACATTATTCCGATTATTTTTTTTTATCGTGATGATGATCAAGTATCTACTGCCTCATTAGTCTAGTGGTTCGAAGTGTAACTGGGCACAAATCCAGACTCCGAGCTGCTACTGGGAATTTCATAGAAAAAACCAATAACACTTTGCTCGACCCGGGGATCGAACCCAGGACCTCCAGCGTAGCAGTCGCACTTAGGACCACTAGACCAATGAGGCAGTCCACAAGAAACACAATATCGTTAGAATTATACATGCAAATGAAATGTACGTCCTGTAGGTACCTACATTATGTTCTTGTTTCTCCATATTTCCTGTGTGAAGGAAGTATAACTGCCAACGTGCCGTTTCAAATGTTATTCAATTGACAAAGGGGTGACGAAATTTCATAAAAAAAACCGAACGAAGAATGTCGATAGGGAAAACTCAAAAATAACAAATAAAATGTTCAAACGTGCTTTGAACAAACTCTTTGCTTTAATTGAAATGTATCACAAAAAACGGAATGTATTTGTTATTGGACGAAAATCGTAACGAGCGACGGTTCGTAATGCTTTTATCTGTTTATTTAAGTACTTACATGATTGAATAGAAGGAATTTATAAAACTTAAAACATTTACCCTCTAACAAGGACATTACTGAAGAATAAATTGACAGATTGGCTCAAATCATTAAACTATGATGCAACTGAGGAACTTATGGTATCATAAATAAAAATTCACACTACACACACTACACACTCCCACACACGACACAACACAACACATAAACATACTCACACTTACACACTCTCACGTAACCACACTCACATGCATACACACATAACCATATTTTATTTTAATTGTAAGAAATGTATATAAATTTATTAATTTTTTTTGTCACTTCTCGATTGTCTGGAACAAATGGATTTTATTGTATTTCGAGTTTGGGCGTTGATAGCTGCGCCACAGTATCCTACTTTTGTAGCTATCATCGTTTTTTTTTGTAAAGTGTTCATGTATCTGTTCCAAATAAACTTTTATTATTTATTATTTTATCTTTCTAATTTTAATTAACAGTCACATATCATAGACGATCACACCTGTATTCCCCTAAGAGTTAGGCAGAGGTGTACTAACGTACACCCACACTTCGCCGGTAGGTATGTTTAGGTCCCATGTAATAGGGGGAGAGCCTATTGCCGTTAGGCGTTAACCGGGCACAAATTCAGACTCCAACCTGTTACTGAGAATTTCATAAAAAAACTTAATTGACCAGGGATTGAACCCAGAATCCGCGTAGTGGTCGCGCTTGGGACCACAAGACTAATGAGGCAATAAATAATAACATACCATCACGCCTGTATTTCCGGAAGGGTTAGGCAGAGGTTACTTAATGTACACCCACAGTTCACCGGTATGTTTAGGTCCCATGTAATAGGGGGCGAGCCTAATGCCATTCACCGGCACAAATCCAGACTCCGAGCTCCTACTGAGAATTTCAGAGATAAACCCAATAACACTTTGCTCGACCTGGTGATCGAACCCAAGACCTCTAGCGTAGCAGTCGCGATTGGGACCACTAGACTAACGAGGCAGGCAATTAATAATACTCCTGCATAATCTAGTCTACAGTCAGGAACAGACCAAAGTTACAACTGTTTCCACGTACATGTATGGTTAATTGCTATACATAAACCCACTGTTCCGGTAATACATTTACTTACTAGACTAATAATATGATACAATATATTAGCGAGCGATCTTCTTGGTCGGGACCCTTGTTTTCATATTCCTTCAAAGGAACGTTCTACTTCACTAACATGCATATTGGAAATTTTATGAGCACTCATTTTATAGCAAATATAATATCCTTAGATTTCAGTAAGAGGTTGTTGCTCGATTCATAGGGTAGTCAAATTTACCCTACCTCTCATATAAACACAGATCATAGATGTTCTCTTCTTTGTACGCAGTTGCAAATAAGAGCCTTATAAATGGTGCTGAAGCAATACCTTGAACGCAAATCTAGCCGCAAAGCTAGCAAATTCGCTCTTTTTTCAGTCAACAGTTTTCACGCAATTAATACTGCCTTACGAAAGGTAAATCCTGTGCCTAATGGTCACAGATATATACATAAAAACAGTTTACCATATCCACAGCGATATCTTGCTGGCTTGGTTCAGCGAATAATTTAGTTTTGCAAAGCGTATTGAATGATTCTGGTCAAATTTAGTATGTGTGTGTAAAATATAATATCGGAGTGCTGGTCTTTATCTTAGAACGTCCTTATGATTCAAATTCGGACTTCAGGCTGCTATTTAGAAATATATTATATCTAAAATTTCAATAACTCTGCTTAGCCTGAGCGTGGAATCCAGATCTTTGCGTGAGTGTAACATAACATAGGTACGTGTTACGCATGGAAATAAAAGTTCTTTATAGAACCGGGAAACCATTAGGCTATTGCCACTTTAATTATATTTTTCTTAATTAATCACCAACTATACAATACAGTACATATATATATATATATATTGAGATCACGCCATCACGTTTTGTTCAAAACATTTGTCTGTTAGCGTAAACATTAACAAAATCATACAGAATTTTTATTACCCGCAACCACTAGTTATTTTGGCGTGACCATAATAATATACGATGTTATAAAACCGTGTGACGCATGTCAAGAAATATGTTCTAGATATTTTTTGGATGAACACATTAAAATGTGAACACGCGCTATAAATGTCAATTAAACGTATTTGAATGTTGTAAGCATTTAACATTAATTGTGAATAAGATGTATCAGAAATTAGATTAATACGAGCGCGAGTTGATGTTTCAGTTTTATTTTCAGAATAACGAGCCCCTCCTTAATATGCCATGATTTCAGTATTCAGTAGAGGCGACGCTTATAACCGACACCCATAAGACTTACGCCAATAATACCTACTTAAAACATCGACGCCAAAAACAACAGCGCCCATACGCGTACCTATACGATACGTGTATATATATGTAATAACATAAAACCGACGACCGTAGATCGACGCCTATAAGATTCAGACTTCTAAGAACGACGCCAATAAGTCCGGTGCCTATAACCACGACGCCTATAGGGACGGTGCCTAGAAGACCGACGGCTACCCGGCGGGGTTTCATGGGCCAACGCCCATGAAACTGGCGCCCATATACCCCACGCCTATGACAGTGACGCCTATAAGAACGACGAAAGCCCCCATATGACTGAGGCCCATTTCACCAACGCCTTTAATAACATTGACGCCCATAACACCGATTCCTCAAAAGCCATTTTTATGATACCTATATTTATGCCTGCTAGCTGCCTTAAATATAGTAGGAACAGAAGATAAATAAAGTACCCATACCTGTTCAGTAACACTTTTATTCTGAGTTTGACATAACACATCGCTTTCCCTTGTCCGAAACACAATAATGTTAGCACAATATTGCTGAGCAGCAGGATATTTGGCAATGAGACCTCTCAGACAAACTCAGCAACATAATTATACAACCTAAAAGATATACTTCGTATATTTTATTATCATTACCTGAACTACAAAATAAAATATCAGTTCATTAGATTACCGATGTGGGTGGCGCCACACGTTGTTGTTTTCATTTTAAAATGTTCCAGTGTCTACACGTGGTCACGTTGCAAGCTTTGACTTTAGAATGTACCTCTTTTACTTCCTTCTTCAAAACTTACGTATACAGAAGCCGTAGTAGGTCGTAAAGTTCAAATTTGGCACCACTTCGCAAAGTAGGTATGGTTGTAAACTTACGCACCGACAAAGTTTCGCTTGCTTAACAGTTTCCAACAATATGTTCGTTTCGAAATTTGACGATGTTTATACATCGAATTTTTAAGTATCGATACCATTTTTTATAGAAGTTAATTTAACATGGCAAATACGCACTTAAGATTAGCAAAAACAAACTTGGGATAGGTACCTGCTAAGTAGTATTAGTATGCGCCTGTAAACATTACTGGTAACCGTGTTGTTCGAAGCTGGAAGCAGATCCCAAGTTAGTCAGGAAAAGGGGGTGATGATAAAGTATATAGTTTTACATTAAATTAATTTAACAACTTCAACGTAGTCTATATAATTTACGACATTGTAGTAAATAAATTATTTGCTTTCAGATACAACACTAAATATACCTACGTTAGTGAATATATATAACCCAGAATTAACTGCAAACACTCGCCTAAGACATTACATATAATAGTGTATGGGACCATAAATAATACCATATAAAAAGTCAAACCAACATTTTCCACTATAACAATATTATTATATTCTGTCGCGATATTGTTTTATGTCTTGTATTGTCGTTAAGTACCTATATTGTATTTATCCGTGTACCGTAACTCGTAAGTTCGTTAGCTGAACACATCGAAAACAACCTTAATATCGCAAACGTGAAAAAAAATGTTCTTTAAACAAACCAAAAGATTAGACGTATTATTATCGTAATAAGTAAGTTATTAGCTCAAATAAAAAGGCCTTTTTTAGACAACGCGATAGTTAGACATGTTTAAAAACAAACTTAAGAAATAAATCCTTAATTTGTATGTATGTGGTTAATTAAACAATTAACAAAACAACATTAAACAAAATCAAGCGGCGGTAGCCTAATGGCTAAAGCGGCGGTAGCCTAATGGCTAAAGCGTCGGACTTGCGATCATGTAGTTGCCGGTTCGAAACTCACCAATTGCACTACCGACGTGAACCCACTCGTAATACAAGCATTTAGTGTGCGACCCACAATTCTAGTAAGCTTTTTATTTAAAAAAAAATAATTAATCTCTTCATGCATGACCGTCAGTTTAGGGTGCTCGGAACCTGAATGAATGTAGATGAAGCGAAAGTAGTGTGCCAGGATCGTGGCAAGTGGAAATCCATAGTCTCTGCCTTCCCCCATGGGAGACAGGCGTGACAATATGAATTTGTTTGTTTGTATGTATGTGGTTAATACTGGCTACAGACACACTTGTAATATATATATATATATATATATATATGACTGAGAGACTGCCTCGTTGGTCTAGTGGTCCCAATCGCGACTGCTACGCTAGAGGTCTTGGGTTCGATCCCCAGGTCGAGCAAAGTGTTATTGAGTTTTTCTATGAAATTCTCAGTGGCAGCTCGGAGTCTGGATTTGTGCCCGGTGAATGGCAATAGGCTCGCCCTGTGAACTGTGGGTGTACATTAAGTACACCTCTGCCTAACCCTTCGGGGAATACAGGCGTGATGGTATGTATGTTATGTATATATATATATTTAAATAAAAGCTTACTAGCAATGTGGGTCACACATTACTAGTAATCTTGTTAACCCCTCGTGCTAAGCTAAATGCTTGTGTTACGAGTGTGTTGTGTTTGCTTGTTCGTCCTCTGTGCGTTACTATTCATCCCATTAGTAGTACCTACCATAAAACCTTAATCTATGCAATGCACTGTCCAATTTTACTGTGTACCAATTTTACTGTGTACCAATTTTACTGTGTACCAATTTTACTGTGTGTTTAACTTGTAATGCAAGTAAATTATGTACAAACTACTTATTATAAATAAATGAATATGTATATGTATGTATGTATGTAAATATTGCACAGTAAAATTGGCCAGTGAAAGAGCTACACGATGACTGATGTATGCGTGTCGTCAGGTAGGTCAGGTCAACTGAAAGCTGCTATGGCTATTTCGTCAAAAGGCCTGTTACGATTTACCCTACATTGTAAAATGCATATCTAATAAGATTACTAGTATTTGACTCTAAAAGAGACCACTATCTAACTTTAAAAGAGACCATGATTCTTTCAGTTTGTTTCGGCGTTTCTTCTCAGAAGTCGTCAAATAGGAAATGCCAGCAACATCTAGTTAAAAAAAGTGCAACTTTGACTTGTAAAAATGTCATCAGGTCAAGACAAACTCTTCAAAACATTTTCACGGCCAACGCTTATACACCGGCCCTTGGCAAATATTCGCCATTCTAATCTTGACTTGACTTGTAAAAATGTCTTTAAAAGGATCTATTTACAGAAATACATATCATTTTTGAAAATGGATATAAATCTGATGAGTATTACCATAAACAGTCTGTCATCAGGTCATGACTCACTGTTCAAGACATTTTCACGGCAAACGCTTATACACAATCTCTTGGCAAATGTTCGCCATTCTAATCTAAATTAAACCAGCTATTGATTTATAACAATAGGTACTCGATTGCTTTGTCATACGTTATCTATTATTAACCAGCCTATTTTAAGACAGATTAGCAGCAAGAGATACGAAATAGTTATACAAAATTAATCGAGTGTAAATTAAACATAGTTTGTAAGGCTTATTCAATGTTTGACGGCGCATGATTGAAGATCTATCATCATTTGTGTTCTGCTTAACTGGGGATAAGAAATAGAGGATAAAGAAATACATCATTTATGTCCGTTATTTTTTTATCCTTCGCATGTAATAGAATTTTGATTACTATACCATTAATTGATAATTGATAATAACAAGATATTTAATATACAAATACTTATTTTGTCCCCCAAACAATATCATATCTTAACAATCTTATGAAAGTAAGTATCAAAGTAAGCAAAGCTAATTGTCAGCTATTAACGGGAATAGTAGATAAAATAATTACTCAAAACAGCTGGTTTTAATGTACTTTAATATTTAAATGAATATTAATTAAATAATAGGAACAACTACATAATATAAAACAACGGTCTAATAAATTCTGCTTTTAATTCAGTTTCAATGTAATTAGAAACAGATGAAGCAGTTTATTTAAAATAAAAATAATCATATTACAAATATATTACATATTATTATTATAAAAATAATTACATTTAAAAAAAAATAACACTTAACTTTTATAGGTAGATCCAACAAGTAAGTAATACGCCTTTTCTTACGTAATGATTTTGGGTATTGGAGCTCCGCTACGTACGACGGCCAACAGTATAATGCCCCCTTCCACCCGGACATCGCTCTTATATATTGTCGGTTGGCGTAAACAAGGTGGTGTGACTCACATCGTTCGGTTCCGTCAAACTAATGTTACCATACCCTCAAATAATTATTTTCACATTTGTATTTTCTATTACATATCATAAGTATATAATTTTAGATTAACATAATAATATTACAACTAGTACATAAACATAATGTTATATGTATATATTTTTTAACCATAATCATTTAAACCTTAAACTAAAACTATTGGAGTTTTAGTTTAAGGATTAATTTTATTATTATTTTAACCATATGTTTGAATATTTTACAGAAATAATGATACATATATTGAATAAATCTTAATCAGAGTGTTGATTAAACGAAATCTGTAAAATAAAGCAAACTATATTTATTTAAAATTATTGTCAGAATATAAATAATCTATCACATGCGAAACGAATATGATAGTATTTGTGGGCAGTGAACTGGTAATGTGTCCCAGTACTTCAGTCACAGGGTATAAAGAATTGAGTACATACCTACCTTACCAAACTATCCGCCTTACGTGACCTCTCATAACGAGGATATGTAGGCACTTAGGGAACTCTTATCCCTCATTAGAATACTGCATAATAGGTATAAACTCTATAACAGGAATATGAAACCGACCAACCCCCCATTTTTTTGTCCATCCAAAGGTTGTCTGGAAGATATCGCTTTAGCAATAAGACCGCCATTGTACCTACCCTTAGTTAAAATAAGTCCTTATTATTGTTGCTTCTTATTATGGTGTACAAAAAAGATTAGGTATTCGATTTTATTCTATGAAACAGTTTTGCCTGAATAATAATAATTTCCACTTTTTATTAATTGAATGGAAACACAAATTACAATTAATGAAAGTGATTATGGATGAAGATAATTTAAACAAGTTTACTTATTTAAGTTTTAATTTATTCTATGTTAATGAATAAGTTCTCGACTATGTCGCCTGAAAAAAACTTTGTCGCAGATTAAAATTCATTCCAAAATGTAGATGTATCTATTATAAAGTGTTCTTAGATAATTATACATAGATCCGAAATTGTAGAAATGAGAAGAAACCATATAGCAATACTGGAGGTACCTTCTTTGTTCTCTCAGAATTCACGCGACCCATAACCGTAAAGGGCTTGATGATCCATTCATAATAATACGAGTACAAAAATGCCTACAGTGCAGCCAGCACTCCCAGGGACGCCACGCTGAGGAACAAATAAAATGTTCATGTAGACAGGGCTATATTAATTTTATTATACACCTACATCGCTCACTAATAACCCACCGTCGCAGCTGACGCACTTCCGAAATTCCGAATATACATTGACTTGAATATAATCGAGAATTCTTTGACGCTAAAATTAATTTTCTCACGTGCCGCTCATAAAAGACTGATATTATATTATAAAAAATATTTTGGCATCGACCTCTGTGGTTTGTAGCGCAATTCGTAGCGCTATCTTGTATTCACTACATGGTAGTTAATTTATACAAATAAATACAATTGAAGTGTATGTTTGTAATGTCAAAGTAAATAAGTTTTACTAAGTGCATATAAAGGATATATAGCACTAATAACAAAAATAGGGTGCGGAATTTATGGAGCGCGACCAAAGTTTACCAAGAGAGAGTGTAAACTTAGGTCTGTATGCCTCCATTTTCCTGTCCTGGAATGTGCGGAAACCAATCTGCAAAAGCACTACAATAACCATACCATCTATATAAATTCTGACAGCCAAGCAGCTCTCTTAGCGCTAGACTCTAACGTTATTACGTTGAAACTGGTGGAAGACTGCATGGCTCGATTAAACACTCTAGCAAAGAGAAATAGGGTAGTTTTACGATGGGTACCGGGTCATGCGGGCGTCATTGGCAATGAACGTGCCGATGAACTCGCAAGAGCGGGGGCCAATGGGACGCAGCAGGGCCCCAAACCCTTCTGTGGAATACCAAAAGCCCTGGCTCAAAAAACCCTCACTGATTCAAGTTTTGAGACTGCCTTTAAGCTCTGGACATAATCGGTGGGTATGGCCCACTCTAAAGCTTTAATTCAAGCCTATAGTAAAAGGCAAACAAACCTTCTCCTAGCACTAACTAGGAACAATACGCGCATTGTCACGAAAGCCTTAACAGGACACTGCTGCTTAAACAAGCACATGTTCAATCTAAGGCTGTGCGATAAGCGAACCTGCAGATATTGTGAAGAGGCTAATGAAACACCACTTCACCTTCTGGGGGAATGCGGACCGCTAATACACAAGCGCAATGCACATCTGGGGAAACATGTCTTGACCCCAGATGAAATAAGGGAGTTCACCCCTAAGAAAAGCAGTTTATAGTAGCTGCAGGGTTTAGCGGTGAACTCTGAATCAGTCATTAAGTGGCGATCACAATAGACCGACTGCGGTCATAGTGATATTACAGCCACAAGTCGCAAAAAAAAAAAAAAAAAGAGTTTTTAATATTTTTTATATCTGTATGTGGCGAATAATCTCCAAAACAGCTAGACTGATTTTGATAGGACTTTCACTGGCAGATAGCTGATATTATAAGGAGTAACTTGCTATTTATCATCAGGTTGCGAACTTAAGGAAAGAAAAAAAACAAAACCGCGGTTGAAACCGAGGCGCACAGCTCGTGACATTAAAAAAATTGGATTTAGCATTTTTATTCTCTGACTTTTGTAAAATTATGCTTCATGTCGCTTGAAATGTAATTTGTAATTTTATTACGCTCCTTAATTTAATTTTATAATTTATAAGTTACTCTTTAGAAGAAAGTTTAAATAAATTTTAAATTATTGTCTTGTTGAGTGTCATATTGAATTAAATGTCCAACAAATTTTGGCTATCATCCAGAAAATATAATTGTTGTTACTATTTAGCCAGGTTTTCCATTGAAAAATTGTTTTAAAAAAATAATAATAACGGTACATTCCTTATTTACCGAAAAATTGTAATGTTAACATTTTTTTAATGAATAAGTTGTAATTCATCGGACCTATATTTTTCAGTTCGATGACTACAGCGCCATCTAGTTTCAGCCCCTGAAACTACGTAAGCCGGGTGGCGCTGTAATTTTCATGTTTTCATGTCGCCTCTTTCTTATGGTTCGTTGAAAGGCGTCGTGCTTGAAGTTTCGCACAATCCACACCAGATGTCTCGTTTGCAGTTAATTAAAATGTGTAAGTAGGAAAATTCAATTTTGAGAAATTAAATATGAGAATTAGTTAGTTTTAATTATTGAATGATCTTTTTTATTCTAATATACCAGTTTTCGGTCAGCCTCTTTTGACAAGTAATATTTCTACTACAAAAGTTGTGAAAATCCTAAACATCTGTAAGTACTTTGTAAAATCTAATTGTACCTACGTACTGAATTATCTAAAAACTAAATAATCAATCTCATAATATAATCATTTTTATTTTAACTGCCTCATTAGCCTAGTGGTCCTTAGCGCAACTGCTACTCTAGAGGACCAGGGTTCGATCCCCAGACCGAGCAAAGTGTTATTGGATTTTTCTATGAAATTCTCTGTAGCAACTCGGAGTTTGGGTTTGGGCCCGGTGAATGGCAATAAGCCCGCCCCCCATTTCATGGGATCTAAACATACCGGCGAGATGTGGGTGTACATTAGTACACCTCTGCCTGATCCTTCGGCGAATAAAGGCGTGATGATATGTTATGTTATTTTTAAAAAGCAAAGATTTTCCCGAATTTTTAAATTCTCCGGGCTACTTTTTATATTTTTATTTCCTATATGAAACTCTTTTTTCCATTTCTAAAGGGAGTAAGAGAGTATCAACATCTGAAAATAAAAAGTTCAGTCCTACTGTTCTCAAGTATTGTGTTTTTTATCATCATTCACAGCCGATCGAAAGTATAAAAAAGGCCTAGATATTATATCCACTGCTGGGTATAACCCTTTTTGTACTTTTCATCTTCAAGGTCATGTGCTAGACTCATTCATGTTTGCCCTGCGATGGTAATAATGTCGTCTGTCTATCTCGCTACTGCACGACCGAGATTTCTTCTTTCAGTCCTTAACCGCCACTCTGCCACAGCCTCAGCGTTTTTACGCCCTATGCTTATCTAATTTCTGAAACTCGTCATTAAACAATACATTGTCCCATTGCTGGGTACGGGTTCCCTCTCAGAAGGAAAGGGATTAGGCTAAGTCTACCATGCTAACACGCAAATTTTAATGTATATATTTATGAAGATTTAAAAAACAAACTGTACTAGGCAGATTACTACATATTTCCAGAAAATATTTTAATACTTATTCAACATTTATACTAGTTATACCACATATATAAACCTTCCTCTATCTATTGCTGAAAACTGCATCAGAATCCGTTGCGTAATTTCAAAGATCGTACAAACTGCGGGAGCGACTTTGTTTTATACTATGTACCAAAAGAAGAAGATTAATATTAGCCTTACTATTTTGGTATATATTTGGCATGTTGGGCATATTACTTTCTGTCCTAAAACTTATTTTGATTAAAATGAATGAATTTATGGGCAGCGCCCTTTTTCGTACACTAGACAAGGTAAGGGTATCGAAAACGTAAATCACTATCAAGAAAATTGGTAAAACTCCCGTATCTTGTAGACAGAAAGTTGTTATTTAATTTTATGTGGTAGAAAGCTTTTAAGATTTTGGTAAGATATGTACCTAAATGTATATAAGATACCCTACACAGTTATAAGGATTTATTTGGACAAAAATATATATATAAATATTCTTAAGATCAATCAATTGAAAAAACCTAACTATATAAAAAGCTTATTTACTCATAGTTTTTAATAGAATTACATTTTTTTAATTTTTAATATTTGAAATTTCATCCTACATAGGTAATAATTAACCTATTTATACCGTTTTAAATTATTTATTTTTATATTTTTAGTAACATAGCTTTTTAAGTACTTATTTTATATTATTGTTTTCACTAACAAAATATGGATACCTTTGTCTGTCCGAAATAAAGAATATTTTATTTATTTATTATTTAAATAAATTAGTTATTTTTACTCAATATGAATATTACAATCATTAACACCAAATCGATCAAACCGTTCTCAAGTGATGTGTTCACCAATGAACAGAATTAATATAGATTCATAGCGTAAGGAGTGCAAAAAGAGTTAAAAAAGTTTTCAACAATTTCAACAGCAACGATATTAAATGTTTCTTTGCAAAGTGTCGTTCAGAACTTTTCTCCGGAGAACATTGGAGCACGCTGTTGTAGGTAATATGAATTTAAACTTGCGTTTTGCATTTGCAAGAAAGCTTGCTCTCGGTGTTTTGCTGTTTGCCCCAGATTTGTTTTCTTTTAACTATAAAAAAACTATCAAGGACCAAAAGCGTAGAAATCGGACCACTAGACTGACCACTAGGCAGTTGTACATTAGTAAATACACATGAAAGTATTTTATTTATTGTAGGTACAGACACGAAACTTTAGGATTTAATATTAGTATAGATTTTATTCTGTGGGTTGAAGGATCTTAGCCATTATTAATGGCAATACTATATAATGGGTACGTAATCTCGTACTTACAGTCCGTAGTACGTCACTTGGGACTAAAGACATCACAGCGAAATACAAAAATTAAAGTGAAAGAGGGATACGACTTGAAAATTGTATTTGCTTGCATCCTCAAAGCGCAGACCTCTTTATTTAGGACGCTCGAGAAAAATGCAGGTCGGGTCGGAGCTGGAAATGAGAAATGCATGAATAAAGATTGCTAGATAGGTTTCTCGTTATTAAAAAATGTTGAAAACAAGACATACATTTCCAGTAGATACTTGTGTGGAAATAACTATTCTGTTTAATATTTTTATGCGATCATCATAACGCGTCATTTCTTATGATTCTTGTTGGTTTATATGTTAACTCAACTGATTCAACCAAACTCAATTTATGTAAAAGTAATGTTCATTTGGTTCATTAAACTATTTTAAGCTATTCAGTTACATTGGCACCTTGCCTCGAGGAAGTCTTGAATTGCGTGAATTTGTGTCGTTACCTGTCTGTTTTATGTGTCTCTAATAATATCTGAAGGTAAAATATAGATCCACGTACATGCAGCATCTTAAATAGTGAGCGAAATACATGATGTTGTATTTTTATTTTTATTTTATCGCTTCCTAATTATAGCCGGACAGTCGGACAATAATAGTGAACTTGTATATCTGTGTACAAAATATACCAATAGAATACCGAAGCTATTTGCTTATTTAAACAATTCAATATTATTTACTCTAATACCGTCAAATCAGTCCAGAAATTGAATCAAAATTGAATTACTATTACCGCTCTCAATGCTCATGAGAAATATGGCGGCTCCTATTTTACTGCAACAAATAAAACTGCTATTGCTCCATTATAACAAAGCCGTTGTTTTCTCAGTTCCAGATCGTTTAACAGATTCCTGTGTTGAGTAACAACAGTGCCAGATAAATAACTAGTCCGTCATCTCACGTCATAAACCATGTTTACGGCTACTGTTGTATCATCGATTTGTAGTTTTACTCCGAATCCAATCGTTCCGTTTTCGTATATTTGTGTTTATGTATAATCCCAGCCTGTTTGTTCTCTAAGTTTTAAATAGAATCGATTAATAGTTTAGTATTTAAATAGTCCATATCCATTGTTATGCTAGTTACAAACTGAACGAATTCCTTGAATCTTCAAACATTAAATATAAATGGGATAACACAGCCGGGTTGAAAAATAAAAAAATAATAGCTGGAAGCTAGCGTAATTGCGCTTGATTTTATGACTATTTTTTACAAATTTAAAAATCAAATTAAACTCTAGTAAACATTGTCCGGATCTGGAACTAAATAAAACCGAAGAATGCGCCAGATGTTAGCTCTCCACGCGAGTTGAATGTGGAAACAGTTTAGTAGGTGGACTTGCGACTTGTTCAGAAAATACAACTTTTACTGAACTTTGTAATACTATCCTTAAGAATAAGCTTGTACTTTTCCATAATAATCAATGTCTACTACATAATTCTATCAACTTTTTATACATGTATGTCTCAATATTGTCCGTCTACTTTTGTATAGGAAGATGTACTTATTTTTCACGAAATAAATACATCGGTTTCATTGTTGAGTATCACGGGTGCATGAAATTTAATTGACCTCTGTATAATTATATGTTCATGACTAACTCCTCCAACAGCACAAACCGCTGGGTCTATGAAATTGTAATTTGGCGGTAACTTCTTTGTATTATTATTCTATGTCATTATTATGACGTAAGTATTCGCAATATAAGATAACAATATAAGAATAAGGATTCCCAAAATACTGAAAAATAAGGAGTTCAAAGTAGGTTACACAGATAGTTTAGCATATTTTTCTCAAAGTTTGTTAGGCAATTTGTTATTCTCTCGCGACTACTCCGTAAATTTGTACACAGTTGCGTTTCCGTTTTATTTTGTTCAGCTGTCGCCGGTCTTTTCAACTAATTTAAAACGTCTGTCTGTGCCTTAAAGCAACCTGTCAGAGCTGTTTTAAATTTTCTGAACTTTTTAACGACGCAGGTGTTTACTGATATTTCTAATAATGATGGAATTACATCTTTTATCATCTAAAAATAGGTCGCCAATTTTGCGATACCGGAAGCCAAGGTATTTAAATTGCTATCTAGTCGCAAATCGTGATTTGTGCTCAATTCTACTTTAAATAATAATGTTCTGCCGTAAGTTTAGAAGATGGCATTTGAATAATTTTGTAATATTAGTAAACCATTTGACCGTCAAACACTTCGACTTAGGTATGCTTCAGAATCTTGATTACTTCCCCTGAAAAGGCAACCAACCTACTTCAGAGATTGTATTGTCTAAGAGGCTATTTTAAGCATCACCTACTAGCATTGCAATGCAAATGAAGGCATGTTACATAGAGATTGCTGGGAGCAAAAGCTCATACTTGCCGAGCGGTTACGTAAGGCACGGTCGATAGCCGAGCAGTCGACGGCACATTTTCGCCTCGATTCATGAAATTCCGTGCTAACGGTTTTAAAAATCTGCTTCCATCTCTTAGTGCGTTAACGAGTAATGATGGTAGACGCAATTTAGGCTGGAAATGTTGCAGTGAGTTTTTCAAATAGGACGGTCGAGGAATGAGAATTAACTACGAAACCTGCTGTCTTAGGCAGTGATAACCTGTCGGTTTTCTGGTTGTGCACATCTGTTCCTGTTCAATCAATTGCCTTCAATTCTAATCTGTCTCTAGCTGGATATACAAGGATATTTAGATTTCTACTTCAATTTTTATCGTAGCGAGTTCCAAGGTAGTTAAATTATATCCCTGAAAAACAGGTTTATCGCCTTGGTAATTTTCTAGGTGTAATATGAAACTGTAGATCTTGGCTTACAGTTGCAGTGGCGGGGACTTAGGCTTGAGTTCAGTGGAGATTCTAAGCATCATTTTACATTTGCTTTTAAAACAACTTCCCTATTATGGACACTGCAAAACCGTACCTAGCCATTGCATTCAAATTCGAGATATAGTAGTTTGCACTCAGGTTCACCTCCGAATCTTAGGTGTAGGGTTGTTGGTTTATTTCAAGAAAAAAAAAGAAAAAGAAAAATCTGTAGTACCTTGAAAATTAGTGCACATCGTACACAAATTTATCATGGTCAATAAGGTTATGTAAAAGTGTAGCTTAAAATTTGCCCCGATCGGTCATTACGATTTATATTTACGATTATATAACACATTCATTTTCTGTATTGGGACATTTGAATCTTTATTTCTCAGCTGTTCTCTGTGTTCCTTGGAGGTCCATGTATATCTAGATTTTAGTACATTTATCCAAATCCCTGAGATATGCAATGATATATGATAATGCCTTATTCGAAAGGCAGAGAGAATAAGCTAGTAATTATTCGCGTGGTGCTACAGAAACGAATACCATTAGACCCGGCAATAATTAATTAACAGCCTTATAAAACTGTATCAAATAATTATATGTACCTATAGCCAATATAGTTTATCTTGCATCATATGCATCCTGTTCAAACTTCCTCCAACTATCTGGAACAAAGCATCCTTTTTCTATTACATGATTTTAAAATACATTATATAATATTAGCTCTAAATTTAACTTCTCCAGAAACAAGTCTGCTGTTTGCCTTAGTTGTTGAAAAGAGCTTTAAAGTACTTACAGCTCTATTAACTACAAGTAACTAATTTATTTTAACATACAGTTTGAGTTCGCTCTTTAGGTCCAGTAACTAAAACAACTTCATGTTAACATAGTTACTTTTGAAGGATTCATATTATTTCTAGCTAAAGGAAGTTTCTTCTAACGCCACTTTCTAGTTTCTTATAGCTGAATTTTTGCTGTAAACTTATGACCATGTTCCATGCTCTTAATTTTATAAAATAACTCATCAATAAAAATAAAAATTCTTATGTAATTACATAACACCCCCCTCATATCCGTTGTAATGATTTCAGAGCTCTCTCATTTCTTCCGTAGATAATGGATTGAAATGTCTGTGTGAAGGATTGATTATTATCGATAGAAACAAATGTGCTGAATGGCGGATCACACAAATTCATACTTAATGTTGTAACTAAAGAGTAGTCATGATTATGATGAAAGCCAGGAAGCGAGAGCAGAATGTTAGACGAAGGAGTAAAATGTAGTTCTTTATAAATAAATAAAAAATGTCATGAAGTTATTTGATGAATTGAAAGTAAAAAATAAAAGAGTTATCTAAGAATTTGCTTTAAGATCTTGCAGTACCTATTCAATTCTGAAAATAAAAGATATAAATATTTTGCTATCCTGGTTGGCATAGGCTAGGCCCTAGCCCCCATGGTCCCATGACCATAGGTCCCATGGCCGTGAGTATATGGCAAGGCAAGTGCGGGTTTAAGTCGATTAGAGTCCGACATACCCTGCCGCGTCCCACGGTGGCAGACTATCGACGACGTTTGTCCGCACAAAAATATGGTTTTATTTTTATGTACCTATAGTGTTGTAAAGAAATGGACCGAACGACTGAATCCGTTGAGGACGACTGACTATTGAACGACGAGAATCCCGGGGTTACGTACTCAAAGCTTAAAAGTCTAAAATATTTTTAAAAGAGACGTCACTGTAAACAGCACTGAAGGTCTCGAAGGATTGAGACAACCCTAGACCGAAGTAAGAGGAATTAGGGAAACAAGATATGATAAGTACTTCGACTATCCCGTATTCCCGTCACTAAAGTGGTGACGCGAGACGCCGAGGTTGGTTTTAGTCGGTAGATCGCTCTTTTCAGAGCCGAGTCCGACACACCCCATCGCTCTCCCCGGGGCGGTGGGTAGTGCATAAAATGCATTTCCAACCCCGACAAAAAAAATGGTACCGAACCGGTTGTGGGTTCGAACTCACAACCTCTTGCTTGCCTCTTAACATAATAAAAGATAGCCATGATGGCGCTTAAAATATTTAAAAAATTGTGTCAAATATGATATAATACCTATATATTATTATATTTATTTATATAATATAAATAAATTTACCATCACGCCTTTATTCCCCGAATGGTTAGGCAGAGGTGTACTAATCAACACCCACATTTCGCTGGTATGTTTAGGTCCCATATAATAGGGGGCGAGCCTATTGCCATTAACCGGGCACAAATCCAAACTCCGAGTTGCTACTGAGAATTTCATAGAAAAACCCAATAACACTTTGCTCGACCTGAGGATCGAACCGTAGCAGCGGCGCTAAGGACCACTAGGGTAATGAGGCAGTCCAATGAACAATTCATATTTTAATTAATACATAAAATAAAATGTGTAAATATTTAGATTATAGTAATTTATACTTTTTATTTATTTACGTTTCCTCGATTAGATATACGATTAATTGACTCGAAGTATGAATCACTAAATTGTTAAAATATATTTTATCGGTTAGCTAATAAACATGTCAAATAAATGTGCAAACAAATCAAGCCGATTACTATACTTCTAGCGATTAGGAATAAACATTAAAACCGATTTAAATCACGATTTGGTATACAATCATCTCAATTTGTAATTGGCTCAATAGGTAAATACTTCGGTCTTTGTTTTATTTTTCATCTGCTACCGGATACTTTTAAATTTTCTTTATATTGAAATAATATTTTGCATACGTGTTACATAGTTTGCAAAGACAGTTCAGCATAAACTTTTAGTTTTAAAATTTGACAGGTAATGTATATTCTATAATACTTGTATCTGAGAAGATGGCCTTATCATTTACCATACTGCACACTCCAGTTAAGTTCTTGGTCGGTGTGCGATGGAACAGCGCCAAAGCAATTAAATCGTGAAGCCGCACGCGAGGGTTTCTCCGCCACTCTTGCGACGCTCCGTACCAAATTGATCTCGTTACTTGCACTTTTTAGGATAGTGCTGTTTCCACGATCTTCGTAGAACCGAACATCTGGTTATTTAAATTACAGATCGTATTCCATATTTGCCGAACAAATATTGGCAATGAAATGGCTTAGTAGCAAATGTTAGCTGGGTAATCTCTAGTGGGAATAGGTTATGTAGATATTTCCGAATAACTGATTGAGTTTTGATCTATCGTATCTACTTCCTTTGGTTATAAGATAAACATAATGTTTGTATTGTGTGTTTTTATTTGGATGTAGGTATGTATTAGTACAATATTACTTACGCTTGAAAAAGTTCAGGATTATGTAATAAATCATAAACTTACTACAAACTTACAAAAGAAAAATTTACTACTAGTAATCAAAAATTTTTATAGTTAATAATTTTGTTTTCAAGATAAAAGGGAATAGCTATGGCGTGAAAATTATATACTTAAACTTTGTAACATTTATAGCAAGATAATGTTATTGTACTAAAATGTAGGAAAGTATGTGTTACATATTCAATAACATTTTCATAATAATAATATTATTGTCGAACGCGCCTTAACTTATAGTTTTCATTACTGGCACAGGTGTCTAATCAAAATCGTTATATAGTTCGGGAATACATAAACAACAAACAAGATAACCAATTTAAACCCTGAATAGAAAACATTGAATCCATGAATACATTTGAATAATTCGGCGAGGCAGTAGTCTGACAATTGTTCATAAATATGAGCTGAATTTTTAAAGATTATATGGATATTTTTTTTTTTAATTATTATGATAAGAAAACTGCATCGTATTTGCCTATGACACTAGAATATCTATGACACTAGAATGCCTATGACACAGATAGTCGTTCTCAGTACCAGATGTAGTAAAGAAGCCCCAGAAAAGGGAAATAAAAAAGTCCAACCCTCAAGTCATTTTCTAGATTAAACAAAACGTGTGTGGGAATACCTATTTGTGGTGCGGAAAATCTTCATAGATCGTCTGCAACCTAGGGGTAGGAGCAGCAGGGTCGGACTTGTACTGCTAAATACCGTACTTGCCTTCTGTTGTCTTCTTAAGGTCATTGATTGAGAGTTTGTGGGGGGTTACCTGGACATGGTTCATCGTACACGTTACACGTCTCTTTTAAAACAGCTGGTAACACACTGTTGAGTGAAAGACCTCTACGATGATGGGAAAATAATTTTGAGGACAGTGAAGAATCTTTTGACTTAACGGTGATATTTATTCAATTAAAAAAAAACATAAACGCCAGTGCAGTTGAGGAATAGCAACATTGTTAAGAACGACTCATTTTGGCCCGAAAACACGTGAAATACGACTGAACAATAAATAGACTCTTGAAACTAAAATAAATCATCGAAAACCCTGTATAATTTACACTGCTTGAAATATTTACGGGAACTTTAAAGATGTATTACCTAATTACGTTGAAAGGCAAAACGTATTTATAACCGTAGTATATTATTTTGACTATTTGTACCCAACGTGCGTTGAGATTTAAGATTTATTAGTTTAGTCTATCGTTCCTTATAGTCGCAATCTTGTTATGTTTATTTTGAATCACCTCTATTATAAACAAAACAGTAACTTTTCACAAAGAACTGAATTTTCTAATCAAAGAAAATTTCTAGTGAAAGAAAAATTCGATCTCAGGCAGGGTTTGAACCTGCGTCTCTCTGGTTAAGTACACCAGACGCTTTGCCAACTAAGCTACCGAGACCACTGCCTGTGATGTCGAATTTCTCTTCCACATTCTACGTCTTGAGGCGACGTTCAAACCCTGCCTGAGATCGAATTTTTCTTTCACTAGAAATTTTCTTTGATTAGAAAATTCAGTTCTTTGTGAAAATTTCGCAATATTTAATACTAAAAAAAATAATAAAAAATAAGCATAATACGGTAAGGCAACATCGTTCGACATTGAACTACCTGTAAAGGCAGTCGTGTTGGTTGAAAGACATAGTAATGTCTCCAATAGATGGTGCTGACGTCGCCTCAAGACGTAGAATGTGGAAGAGAAATTCGCAATCACAGGCAGTGGTCTCGGTAGCTTAGTTGGCAAAGCGTCTGGTGTACTTAACCAGAGAGACGCAGGTTCAAACCCTGCCTGAGATCGAATTTTTCTTTCACTAGAAATTTTCTTTGATTAGAAAATTCAGTTCTTTGTGAAAATTTCGCAATATTTAATGCTAAAAAATAATAAAAAATAAGCAAAACAGTAACTACTAATACTGCATCTAGTTTTTAATTTATTAGAACTCTAAAAATATCCATTACCGTTATTAACCTCTTATTAAATTATTCTCTTAACATGGCAAGGGATATAGTTCCGCCACAGTTTGCATAGGCAGTCCACGTGAATTAAAAATAGCCGAATTCACTTACAATAATACTTAAGTGAATCCTATGGTATTAGAATTAGGCCAGCATGTACCTAGTCCCGGGAGCCTACCAAATTCAAATGTTTGTACCCGTTCTCGCTCTCGTTCGATTTGGCGAGTATGTTCGCACTGATTACTATGGTAATGGAATAAGGAATTCGTTTTCTTAGTGCTGTTAGGGAAAAATGTGTTCTACATAATATGATAAGTATTGTAGTCTTTTTAATGTGGTACTTTACAAAAGGAAACTAAGAACTTGATTTCGTACAATACAGAAGTGGAGTAAAGTTTCTTGCTGCAGTATTAATTTTTTACCTTAATTGTATGACACATTTGTTAACGCCGAATAACGTCACTTGCATTAGTCTCAATACATTTAATATACAGTTTTCTTCCAAACCATCAGTAGTAGGCCCCCTACTTACATACTACCAAAGACTCGAGGTATACAGAGGTATTTACGGTTTGTTCCGAATAACTAAATCGAAATTAGTAAAGAAAAAAATCACAAATGCGAAACATATACGACCCCAATTATCTTAACACTGACTCTTTCTATTAAAATGTACCACTGCTAAACCACTTGATGACAACTTCAGACGAGCACAATTATTTCGAACAATCTGTATGTATGATGCTTTTTTTTATTTATGCGATTAGGTAGGTATAGAGTCCAATGACGTTCATAGACAGCAAAAAAACAATAGTTACTATAGCATCAACTAGTGACTACAAAACAGGTAGGTTTATAAACATGAAGGTTAAACTACGTGTTGTATTATTTCAAATAAGCCTTAACAAACACTATGCAGCACGGCTATTAAAAACTTAATTTAAAGCGAAAGGATAATCACTGTCATCAACCAACCCATTTTTGTTAAGAACGTAACTAATGTTTAAAACTATGTAAATATTACAAAGACGTTTGACAAGCGAAGAAACATTGGGCTTAACGAATCCGCGTTTGTTTGTATTTGACAAAACTAAGTCTTAACTGAGTGTCATTAAAACTACGCTTTCATTCACTCTAAGAAGCGTTTTGTGGTCTTACAACTGAGCCATTATAAAACATTTGGTACTGTCTGAAAATCCATACTAATATTATAAATGTGAAAGTTATTCTATTTGTTTATTTGTTACATTTTCATGTCACAAGAAAAAACTGCATTTATTAGACCAAACTGCGTCTATAAAATGCAGTTCTTTTTATCTATTAACTTTATACATTGTCGTTAAGTGACGTAGACGTTAGACGACGTTTTTGTAATGCAACGATCTGGTTTTGTTTCGTCACATTATTTTATGAAGCAGAAACACGTTTTTAATAACCCACAGGTATAAAACCGGTAAACTGATGGAAAATTACAAACAAAATGGTAGCTTGCACCTTAGGTATCGTAATTTATCACGTCCTGTAAACAGAATATTTTTTTAATAATTACTAAATTTTCGGCGAATAAACGATTTCAATAGTACACATTTGGTGCGCTTGGAATTGATGCGCTCTAAATTGGTGAGATATCATTAAAAATAGTAATATCATTAATATCAGTATATCATACACCCCTAATAACTTCTAACTTCGAGTTTCGAAGTCATGTGCGTATTAATACTTAATTATCACCTCCTTAAACGGTGAAGGAAAACATCGTGAGGAAACCTGCATGCTTGAGAGATTTTCTCGATGGCATATGAAGTCTGCCAACCCGCAGTAGGCTAGAGTGGCGGACTACAGCCTTATTCCTCTCATTGTTAGAGGAGACCCGTGCCCAACAGTGGGACAATAAATGGGTTGATGATGATGCGCATAAATGTCAGAAACCAGTATTGTATCTGTCTTAATTTTTTGAATGACCTCAGGAAAAACTTTCTAGACGCCCCATCCCAGCGCCTCCACTGAGATTTGCTTTTTAAATTCCTTTTTTTGTCGTCTTTCATCCATTCTCTCAAAATGCTCACACCATCCCAGCATGTACTCCTCTCTACTATTTCTCATCGTCTTTTAATAAACTTATAATACCTAATATATTCTGTTTTATCAAATAAAGGATAACATACATACATCATGAGCCTGTTATGTTCACATTTCTGGAACACAGGCGTCCTCCCGATGAGAGGGGGTGGGCCGTAATCCACCACGCGGCCAAGTGCGGATTGTTAGATGTCACATGTTTCGAATTTTTGGTTCTAGGACATGCCGGTTACCTCACGATATTTTCCTTCACCGTTTTGGGAGCAGTGATGGTAAAATAATTAACACAAAGTAAAGTACCTGTCTGGGTCTGAACCCACAACCTAAAATTCGTAAGTCGCAGCTGTTACCACTGGTCCACCACTGCTCCAAACAATAAAGGATGATAAATTGAAATGCCTTTCAAACAAATTAGTTCTTTCACATTTGGTTCGTATATTTTACGCGGCAATAAGGCGTTATTACCACGTTATTACCAGACATAATGCTGATTTGAGGGCGTGCGCGTTCTAACAGCGATGCCCTTATTTCTATAAGTGGATGCGATTACAATGAAAAAATAATATGGTTTATGAAAATTGAAATTTTAAGCTTACGAAAATATTATTCTTACCAAAAGGTTATTCAAGTAGGTAATACATTAGATGTCATAAATTCAAATTAAAAAAAAACGCGGCACATGGTGCAAATTACCTGTAATAAGTATTAGAAAACTTAACTATGTATCGGAGTAAAAACGGTGAGCTCCATAGTTTTTCTCTTCCACTTTACAAATGAGGAATTATTTTATTTCTTTCGTACATAATGGTCATTACTCTTTTTCCGTGTTGACAATATTTTCTCCTCAAAATATATTAGAAATAACTCATAAACGTGAGAACTCTTGATTTGACCAATTTTGCTGACGCTACTGATGTAGACATCGACTCATACTGCAGTAATAACTGGGAGTTTTGTAGACCATACCTAACTACATAAACGACAAAAAAGAAAATTTCATTCCTCTTTTGAACCGCAGCACTTTCGAAATAATAATGTGAATTTCAGACTATTGATATAAAACTAGGAAATAGGAAGGAAATAGTATGAATTTCTAGGATTTTTAAAAATAATATTCTCCATACATGACTGCCTCGTTGGTCTAGTGGTCCCAATCGCGACTGCTACGCTAGAGGTCTTGGGTTCGATCCCCAGGTCGAGCAAAGTGTTATTGAGTTTTTCTATGAAATTCTCAGTAGCAGCTCGGAGTCTGGATTTGTGCCCGGTGAATGGCAATAGGCTTGCCCCCTATTACATGGGACCCAAACATACCGGCGAACTGTGGGTGTACATTAAGTGCACCTCTGCCTAACCCTTCGGGGAATACAGGCGTGATGGTATGTTAATATTCTCCATGTGCAAGCCTTTCACACGTAGTGTATGTATAGTAATTTACAAGACTGGATAATACTTAGGTATCTATTTTTTTTAAAAGGCATATCGAAAGGCAGCCAATTAATTGGAAGTAAAGCATAAAAATTACATAGGGTCTCAGATATTATTATCTCCAAAAAGTTTGGGGACCTATCTTCATTGACCTATTTCATTATGATTTTATAGAACTCGTACATTTTAGGGAACCGTTAAGTCCAAAACGAAATGTGAAAGTGCATTTCCCTCTTCTAAGAGTATAAATGAGGAACAAGTCCCAATCTGATTTAATTTAATTTAGCGGCGGTAGCCTTATGGCTAGGGCGTCGGACTTACGATCATGTGGTTGCCGGTTCGAACCCCACCCATTGCACTACCGACGTGAACCCACTCGTAACACAAGCATTTAGCTTAGTACGAGGGGTTCACAAGAATACTAGTAATGTGTGACCCACATTGTAAGTAAGTTAGTAGTAAGCTATTAAAAAAAAAAAAATTACGTAATATATTGTTTGAAACTTTTCAGTATATTTATATTATAGTAAATATCGTGTTTTCTCATATCTCGGTAGGTATTATGAATAGGAATTAAGGGTGTGTCAAATCATGATTGGGGTCACATTGAGGGCGGTAACGGAATGGAAAATTAAAATTCCTTGGAAGGCCTCTAGCACCGTGGGATAGAGACTAGGGAGTAACAAAGATAAATTTATGGGAATTTCAGATGTCAGTAAGGCCCCGAATCTTCCCTGTCGTGACAGTATGAATTATCCTTGTGCAAAAGCTACAAAATAATAGTTAATTCATCACATTAAAATTAAAAAAAGTTTAAAAAAGTAAAAGATTAGCGAATAACTAAAGGCATTTATCCATGGAAGATAACTCGAGATGGATCTTTAATGTGCCCTATAATACTGAAAAAAATCATCAAGCTCATTTTTTTTTAAAGGATGAAGAGGAGAGGTGTAATGTTGAACATCCACAATTAATTACAATTTATTAGCTTTGATGTAATACATAACATAGTGTAGGACGCCCACCGGCAAGATGGAGTGATGATTTGCGAAAGCATGCTGGCAGAAGCTGGATGCGAAAAGCGGAGGACTGAAAATGGGGTGAAATGGTGCACACTAGAGGAGGCCTACGTCCAGCAGTAGACTAGTATAGGCTGATGATGATGATGTACAGTTTGTTCGAAATAAGTAAGCCGATCGGAAGTTAGCCGTTCCGAACTACCGCGGTGATAAAATCGTATAATTAAGTGTTTTAATACATAAATATCAAAATTATTAAACAAAATAATTAGAAATGTGAAACATATACGACTCTAAGTATCTTTACACCCACTCTTTCTATTAAAATTGACCACTTCTAAACCACTTGCAGACAACTTCCGATCGGCTTACTTATTTCGAACAAACTGTAATACATGGTTGAGCTTATTTATTGCCAATTATCCGGACATAAATCCAAACTCAGGGCTGATACTGATAAAAATCCTATGAGTTATCTACGCGCGGCAGAGGCGCTTTCGATATCACTATATAAATATGTTTATGGAAAACAATAAATACATTGAGTAAAGGTCATCTATGAAATGATTTCAATTCCATTAATCACTTCTATGACACAAGCACAATATAATTGTAATATAAACTTGTCACATTCGAAATGTAGATTATCTTTAATCATTTAGAGGACATGCGTGCTTAAGCTTGCGTACTGGAACGGTTTTCATGAAATTACAGAAGCGTTTTCGGGCTAGAGGGGCATGTTACGTCACAGTTTCGGTCAATACACATCGTCTGCCCACAAAGTCTAGGTTTGTATTTCCCTAGTGACACAAACGCCTTGGTAACAAACATGGATATTGTGACATTATTTTTATTGCCTCTGAGTAAGTGATTGTTCACGTTAGGTCTCGGTTTTCATACGAACCTATGACAATCGTTAGTAAAAGCTAAAATCCCGAAATACCTGACCATCAGTTTATCTTTAGGATATCAATATCGATTTGAAAATGGGTTGTAGCATTGGCTTCGTATAAAATATTGATCATCATCCTTCTAGCCTTTTTTTAAATTATGTTGGGGTCGCCTTCCAGTATAACCAGATAGGATAAATATTAGTATTTAACACGCCGCGACTGACATCAGACCTCCGCAACCCAATTTCTGGGCAACACCGTTACTGTATAAAATATTAATTCAGCCGCAACTAGTAAGACTGGAAGTTGACTTCAACATTGTTGAGAAAAGGCTACGATGATGAGGAAGTTAGTGATTGCTTCAATAATAAATTAAACATTAAAAAAACCCGATAATTGCATTATATCTCGACCGATTTTCATCAGGCAAGAACGCTAAGAACACTCCCGACTAATTCACCTTTCAAAAACTAAATCAAAATCGGTTCATCCGTTCGGGAGCTACGATGCCACAGACAGACACAAACACACACACACACAGACACGTTAATTTTATAACACCCCGTCGTTTTTGCGTCGGGGTTTCAAAACCAAATGGCTTTGTTTTTTGAGCACCGTTCATATGTAAATCGTAAAATGTTAAAATTATAGTAAAATAATTTTTGGGCGGCATCGTTTAGGTACATGTAAAATTTGTACATAATTAGTATATTTGCCTGCGGTTTTATCGTTTCATTCTCGTAATTGTTCAAAATTATAATTGCTTACAAATGTTAGCAATTATAATGTTTTCCTTGAGTTTGTGTTTGTTACAGTACAGGACAATCACAAAACCAAAACTTACAGAATTTAAAGCAAATATATACAGGTGACAAGGTAGGTACCTACTTAGCTTCTAAATTTTTTATTAGTATCGGAACGGAACAAACTTCAACCCACAACAAAGGGAATAAGTGTACTTTGTAGATTAAAAAGGCGATTTCATTCAGTCGACAAAACCCTAAATAAGCTTTAAGATTGTGATGCTTGAATATTTATTGGCGTTTATTAAATATTCTGTTTTTGTTGCTTCATTATAAATTCTAGATTTTTTGGCTATCCATACCTACTTGTATTAATAATATTTTAAATTTGTTTTTAATTTTTTTTTGTTATTTTAGTCTTAATGCAACTAGTATCATGAGAAGAGTCTTTATTTGAAATTATGCCCACGTTTTCAATTTCACCCTGTATATTTTCATAAACATCTTCGATGCAGTCTTTTCTGCCACCTATTTGAATTGGTCCAGTTCTACTCCCTCTTATCATCTATTCAACTATCATTCGATCGATCGAACTTTGAATGTTATGACGGCGGCGTAGACAGTAGGTGATGTCGGGAGGAGACGTCATTTGAAAACTAGGATATGAGCACGCCTTTGTTTGCTTTCTCCATTTAATATGTTAGAGTTGATGTTTTTCTATGATTGACTATTTTTCGGCAGCAAGATTGTTAGGGGCAGAGAATAGTTTGATAGATAGATATAGCTGAAACAAGAAATCATTTTGTTTTAGATTTGGGCTAAGCACACACATATAGACGGTAAAGAGGTTAGTGTCTAGGTCAAATTTTAATTTCATATGTTCTGTTTGAATTTTAAATTAAAAACTTTATTATTATAGCATTTGGGGGATCGAAATCGTAGTTTTGGCATTTTCATAGCATTGGAATCTCCTAATAGATGCTGCGATACCCAGCAAATGAACCCATTTCAAAATTATACTTTGATATAAATAAAATAGAATAGGCTTCGATTAAGTCAACCTTTAACTTATTATACAGATAAACTCAGAACTTCCTCTTTTCAAGTCGGTTTAAAAACAACTACGTATATACATTACGTATGTGTAAGATGTTTGAGGTTTGCGCAGCTTTGACAATTCTGACATAAATTTCAAAATTGGCTTATAAACTTCTGAATGAACAAAGGATGGGCTCTTGATGTCACTTGCAGGCGCCTTTGAAGCATCCTTGGCGATATACAGAGCCACATGTTACAATAATAATTGTCTTTGCCAGGTCTATATTAAATGTAAACGGAAATAAATTTTAAGTCCTGTCATTTAATTTTTTTTAATAAAAAATATATCACGCTGCGGCGTCTCGTCTGTATTCCCGAAAGACCATATGCTTTGCTACCGGACAGAGGTGTACAATGGCATGTAAGGTTACCGATTTGTTATTTGCAAATGTTAAAAAAAAACACTTTCTTTCTTTAAAACACTTCGATATTGATCTTTCTTAGGTTTTGTTTTATGAAAATAATGTCATGAAACAACTTTTAGGTAAGATAATTAATATAATGGCTGGTCGTTTTTCTAAAAGACGAATGGTAGACCGTGACAAGTTTTGTTTTCTAAATAAGGGGTCTGTTAAAGTTTGTGTGCGAGCGTACGACCAGCATCGAGTCCCGTTCGTTACGTCATCGGCGGGTCGATAGAGGGGCGCACCCTGCGGCCGGCCGAACAAACGCTCCACAGAAAATTCACTAACTTTTAATACTTTTTTACATGCCTCTTATTACCAACATTTCTGCTCTTCTATTATCTTGTAAATATACTCGAGAAATGTTTGCAAGACTGACCTGGAACTTATTTTATAGTTTCTGTTTGTATTTGACTACACGTTTAGTGCTCAGGTCAAATAAAAAGTTAAGATAGAACTTTGTGAACAAAGAAGTGAGGCCGCCGGCTAAAACTACGCCATGCCGTTTACAAACACAATTTTACACTATATAACAATACCGAAACTACGCCTTATCTTGTCAGTCGAGCTTTCGATAGCTTGATATCTGGTGTGATGTTATACATATAGTGTAAAATTGTGTTTGGAAACGGCATGGCGTAGTTTTAGCCGGCCTCACTTCAGTGTTCGCAAATTTCCATCTTAACTTTTTATTTGATCTGAGGTTTAGTGTAGCGGTTTAGGTGGTTACTTCGCCACTACAGCTGCGCTTGGTATCGTGGGTTCGATTTCCGAGGCGTGTATTTATATGTACCACGAATATTTGTATAATCTTCGCGCTAAAAGACTAAGCGATCTTAACTTAATCCATTTTTATTCTTTTCAGGTAAGTTTATATCCCGTTTGCCGATTTCTTCAGCGCTTGTGAAAACAAGAAGTTGTTGACAAGTGAAGAAAACTTGCATTGTAAAAAAGGTACTTAATAAAATAATGTAGGTATCTATCCTACCTCACGAAATCCTTTAGGATTTACAGATGAGCTTTATTAATCACAGAGTTAAAGCTCAAATTTAAACAAGTTCACAGCCTTTGTGATATGAGAATGTCTATAACTTGCACAGATGTGTCATCACTTTATTTCTTTAAACAATGAATCATACGCCAACCTCTTCACAAACTAGGTACTAACGCGCAGTGCCTTACAAGAAAATTATTATGAAAAATATAAATTGTCATTTTTTTTAAAGCCATGTGGTTTGCACATTACTAGTTTTTTGTTATCTCCTCGTGCTTAGCTAAATGCTTGCGTACAATAGTACAATCACAATGAGTGGGCATGGAACCGGCAAACATTATGTACGAAAATTTATTTTTCCTTATCGCAAATCATATTATTACCATACAAAAATTGCGTCAGTGTATAATGCGTTTACGGTAACAAGAACAATAAAAGCAGTAAGCGCACACATTGTGACTTGTAAATACTTTCAATATACAATAAAAATTAATTACATGAACCAGCATTTACGCGTTTACGTCACACGCAGTGCAGAGCCGTGGCAAAATACAGTGTGGTATAAAATGTATTATTTAATTTCACTTTTAATATTTTACAGCAACATAAGGTCTTAAAGCCTAAAATTTATTGGCATTTTAAGGTTTAAATTTGATGAAAAAAAAATGCTTAGTACTTAAACATATTCCTAAAACAGACAAAATTCAAAGACAAAAAATTTTTGCGCAAAGAGTTTTACTAATCAGCAAAATTATACGCGTCCGAAGATCGCGTAAATAAGTCATCCTATGTGTTAAGAATCCTGA
Source organism: Subacronicta megacephala (assembly GCA_958496365.1). Lineage (NCBI taxonomy): Eukaryota > Metazoa > Arthropoda > Insecta > Lepidoptera > Noctuidae > Subacronicta > Subacronicta megacephala. The sequence continues at coordinate 9,536,519 of OY292518.1, forward strand.
TATATTCTACTTATTATAATGACCCACATTCCTAACACATTCGAATATGTGTTAGCAATTCGTTCCACGTTATGACTATTTGAGGACCCATCTGCTGTCAGATGGTTCAATTGCGAAGTGAACACATTTTATCTCGAAGGCCTTCGACTGGGATCCTCAGCTATGTTTATGTCTAGATATTAATCAAAGCCGACATTTGGAGACGTAAAACAAATTGCTACGACTGTAAAATATATCAGAGTAATTTCAATTATTTTTATGTGACAATTTAATTGTACTGAGCTGAGAATTTGCTATGAGTTTTAAAATATCTTCTTCATGAGTTAAGTTAAATTGAGACATTATTTTAGTTAGAAATTATAGAAGCAATTCTCCAATCAGTATTTCTTTTTTATAAAAATATTTTTGAGACTAACCAGAACCTTAAGTATCAAAAGATGTCGTTACCAGGTGTTACTACTTAGTGTGGTTTATACGATTCTGTTCTGTGCATGCTCATGGGAAATTAACATTCTTACCTTTTGCATAATAACAATTTATTTGCTGACAGTACCATATTAATTATTAAATGTCAAATATGCAAGAACATAATTATTGTAACTTAGTTTACACTGTCGTGTAGAAACTGCCTAATTAGTCTAGTACTTCTAAGCGTGAGTTTAACACTAGCGGTTGGGTTCGATCCTCAGGTCGAGGAAAGTGTTGTGGGCTCACCTCCTTTCACATGTGACCTAAACTGTCACTGATTCATCTAAGTGGAAATTTAAGCCAAACCCTAGGCGTTTAGACTATATTTTATATAACTTTTATAACGTCCAAGTTGCACACTGTAACCAAAATCCTGAAGTCTTCACTAGTGAAGTTGTGGACACTTTGAAAAGCTGAGCTTAATGAGAGGAGAAAGTTAAATTGGTGCAGACTGCCGGCTGGCGGCAACTGGTCATCATAAACCAATTACTGTCACATCTTTGCAACTGAAATCTGAAAGCTGGAGAAAAACGACAAGAGAAAAGTCGTTGGGACAAGCTGCCTTGCTTATTTATAAAACCGAAAAGCTTGGGTAATTTTAACCCCGACGTTAGGATGTGACGTCTGTTTCGTACCGATGAAGCAATTTTTTTTAAGTCCGGTAGTCTGGCCTGATAATTCAGTGTCTCCAGTGAAAAAGGGCACAACTCAAAATGGGCACTTTTCAGGAGAGCCAAAAAACCATACTTTTGATGTTTTTTAGTATTTCGGGATTAAATTATTATATTTTTTTTATTGCACATTCTAGATAATCAATAGTTCTTTTATTTAACGTAAATAACTTACCCATTCAACCACTCCTTCTATATATTTTTTTACTTTTTGTTGAGTTGTGCCCTTATTAACGAAGCATTAATGGTATAACGTCTTTTATTCATGTAATTTTGCTCGTTTTTAAAGGAATATTACGACTTATTCCCTTATTTCATCAATGTTTAAGACGATTATACGACTTAATGTCTTTCTGCTATCAATAACAAACATACATGATAAACTTATCTAATATTATAATAAAAAAATAGACTATTAAATACTTCTATTTATTAAAATAATCAACATAAAAAACGAGGAATCAACATAAAAAAAATGAATTTACAGCACTTACTTACAAATGTTTTTTTATTTTGGCCGCCGCAAGTGTCTGAATACAGGATAAATATAAAATACGTGGGACACTCAGAAAGTTTTGAGAAACTAAAAAACTAACTTCTATGTTTTTTGTTTATTAAATCTTTTCAAGGAACTCTCCACCAGCCTCTATACAAAGTTTCATGCGTCTGAACTAATTTTAAAAAAAAAAATGTACAATCCTCCGCAGACACCTCTTCCACGGCCTTCTCAAACGCTGCTAGCGCGTCTTCCGGCGATGAAAACTGTATCCCTTTGAGCTGATTTTTAATTTTAGGGAATAAAAAGAAATCACACGGAGCCAAATCAGGACTGTAAGGAGGTTGTCTCAATACTCTGACCGGTGTGGAGTCCAGGAAGTCCCTCGTTTTGATCGCAGAGTGCGCGGGCGCGTTGTCGTGGTGAAGAACGACCCCGCGGTGTTCGGGCGCTTGTTGCTCATTACAGAAAAAACTTCTGGCAGGCATTTTGTGCTCTACCATTCGGCGTTGATGCTGCTTTGGTCTCGAAGTGGAATTGAAACTAGGTACCCCATCAAAGTGAAGAAACTAGCGATTAAAACTTTTCCTGCGCTCCTCGATCGCTTCACTTTCGTAGGCGTTGACGGCGTTCACCGGGTCATGATGGACTCAGCATTGAGCACTACCTGCATGCTGGACCTCACATTTCGCGTGTATTAGCTATGTTTTACTCCCTATGTGTGAGCCACAGCTACTTACCGGACGATTTTATGAAAACCGTGGTAGTGCCGGTAGTTAAAAATAAGACGGGTGACTTAGCGGATACGAATAACTACAGGCCTATCTCTCTCGCTACCACAGCGGCTAAAGTACTTGATGGTGTGCTTAATGTACAGTTGAGCAAGTACATAACTCTTCACGACAACCAGTTCGGGTTTCGTCCGCAGCTATCAACTGAGAGTGCAATACTGTGCCTTAAGCACACCGTCAACTACTATACGAAAAGAAATACGCCGGTATACGCATGCTTCCTGGACCTCTCCAAAGCTTTCGATTTAGTTCAATACGATGTCCTATGGAATAAGCTAGACCACATTAACGTACCGAATGAAATCACCAGCCTATTTCGGTTTTGGTATAGGCATCAAAAGAATTGTGTGAGATGGGGAGGGGCGATGTCAGAGCAATATAAACTTGAATGTGGTGTTAGGCAGGGCGGGTTGACATCTCCGACGCTATTCAACCTGTACATTAATGACCTGATCGTCGCGCTCAGCAACCGCCATGTGGGCTGCCATACTGATGGAGTGTCTGTAAATAATCTCAGTTATGCGGACGATATGGTGTTGCTGAGTGCGTCTGTTTGTGGTTTGAGGACATTGTTAAATGTATGTGAAGGCTACGCTCGTGATCACGGTCTGTTGTATAATGTGGCCAAAAGCTAATTCATGGTTTTCGGAGCGGGTGCAGTAAGTCCCCTAAATGTGCCGCCGGTTAGACTGAACGGGACACCCTTGGCGATGGTAAATAAATTTAAATATCTGGGACATATTCTTTTACCTGACCTCGAAGTCGAGTGACAACGAAGATATCGAGAGAGAGCGGAGGTCGCTCTCAATACGAGCCAACATGATAGCCCGCAGGTTTGCTGGGTGTTCTATGGCAGTAAAGGTCACATTATTTAGAGCCAATTGTACATCGCTGTACACCTGCAGCCTGTGGGCTCGTTACACAAAGAAATGCTACAGCGACCTCCGCGTTTTCTACAATAATGCGTTCAGGATTGTGATGGGGCTGCCCTGGTTCTGCAGCGCCTCGGGCATGTTCGCGGAGGCGCGCACCGCATGTTTTCATACAACTATGCGTAGGCGGAGCATCTCCCTGGTGCGCAGAGTTCGGGCCAGCTCCAACACGGTCCTGGCAATGATTGCTGACAGGACTGGACTGGACTGCCCCTACATGCAGCATTGCTGCAACAGGCATGTGCAGGCAAGGCCTTTCAGCAGGCGGTATTAATGTTTTGTATTTGTCCTAAATTCTGTGCATTATTATTATTAATTTATTTTAATTATTTTTTATTATTAATGTATTATTTTTTATCATTGAATGTACTTAAAATGTGTTTAAAATTGTATTTTTTCTTCCTATGGGCCTCGTTGCTTGAAATAAATGAATTTTATTTATTTATTTATTTAAATGTTTGTTGCAGTCAATTCATTTATTTCTATTATAGAAGCGAAAAAATCGCGGCAAAATTCTAAATACACATATCGGTTAGGTTAGGTTAGAACTGTGACCACAGAACCAAAACCACTTTTGACGGATTCAGTTAGTCAAAAGTAATTTTAACCAGGTCCATTCGGCAAGACTACTTTTGACTGTTATTTTAGTCAAAAGTATTATTGTCTAAAGCATACGGTTAAAACTACTTTTAACTGATTTTGCTAGTTAAAAGTACTTTCGACTGGTTAAGAGTTTTGACTGCAATATATATATTATTTAAAACAAACACACGAAACAGTATTTACTTTAAAAAGAAAAATAAACAAAATAGAAATTATAAAATAAAGAATGAAACGACTTATTCATTATACACGTGCCAATCCACCAATGCAATAAATGATTTGATTTGATTTGACCAATAGCGACAGGGCTAAGTGGGGATAAACATTTGAAATTACGCGAATCAAACGATACAAATCGAGTTATTCCCTTATACACATGCTCACTTAAAGGTATTATCTGCATTTATTTCTTTCTACATTTAAATCGCTTCGGAACAATAAGGTTTGTGTCTTTTCTGTCATGTCAGTAGTTCAATTAACTGACATTATGTCTTTTTGTTGCTTTGTGTTTTCGGATTTATTGCAGTTGTATCTTTTTAGCTGTGAAATTTACTTGATATCAGTGGATATGCCTTAAAAAACGGCGAGTTATGTCCTTGATGTAATTCAAAAAACCAGGTTACGATTGAGCTAGAGTTATGTCCTTTTGATATGTTGTGTAACAGAACACGGAGATTACAATGGTGCAATAAAAACAAAAGGGCATAACTCGACTTATGCCTCTTTTCACTGGAGACACTGAATTAGTACTTTAGCCATTTGCTTTTAAAGCTTTAGACTGTGAGGAAGGATAGTAGGGAAGCCCTGCAGTAGGGTCAACCGGGCTGATAATAATAATAATTAGCGTCTAACACCACTTATGTAGGAATCCAAAACATTAACAACACATATTAATATTAAAACGGTGAGGAGCTACGGCACACTTTCGGGTCAATTGTTTTTTTATGAATAAGGTTTAATATCTAGTTTGTTTCAATTCCCAAATCAGGTATTGTTTTCCTATACTATATGAGCATATTTGTAAGTATATTGCGGTTTCTCGTTATCGGAGACAAGTCTTAAGAATTCAATGAAATTTACAGAAGATATTGGGGTTTATAGAGGCGATGAAAACCATCTAGCTTAGCCTTATTTCAGGAAAAATAGTTTTTTAAATTTTCTCCGTGTTACTCGCATAAAGCAGCAAAATTTTGGAGCTTCAAAATAAATCTTGATGTTTTATAACCTGAAAAAAGCTCGACGGCTAAGAAGAAAACTAGGTACTTTTAAAATAATAATTATCCTCCATTTTGCATATTTGGAAAGGTAAAGAGTGACCTCAACATACCCGAAGTCGTGTAAAATAACTGTCAGTTTCTAAGTTTTTTTTTATATTTGACATAATTAACTGCCTCATTAGTCTAGTGGTCCTAACCGCAACTGCCACGCTTCGTTAGGTCATTCGTCATTGGGTTTTTTAATGAAATTCTCAGTAAAAGCTCTGAATTTAGATATTTGGATATGTGCCCAGTGAATGGCAATTGGCTCACCCCCTAACAGGACCTAAACATACCAGCGTACTGTGATTTTACATGAAGTACATCTCTGACTAACCCATCGGGGACCACAGGCGTGATGATATGTTGTTATGCCTATTTCACATAATTACTTCACCAGCATGGCATTGTAGCTCAGAATAATAACTTAGAATTACTTACACACAACTAAATCCTGAATAGATGTATTTATGTTGCGGTACCAATGCGACTCCACTTGGGTTCCCTGTGCCAAACATTGCCGCCGTAACTAACAGTATTTCACAAGGGATTTAACTATTTGAATGTAATCCAACTGATATTATGAAAGGGAAAGTTTGGGTGTTTGTAGCTCCATCATTCCGTAGCGGGTAATAATGGTGTTTTGAGTGGAAAATATGCGTGATAATAATCATAATCATTTATTTGACACAAACAGATAAATATAAAGGTGTTATAATAATTATAATAGTCCACTATGTTTTACTCTTACGAGCGTACAAATATTTATGTTACGTTAGGAACATACAATTTCTATTATCAAGCTAATACGAGTATTGGTTAGTTTACAATTTTTATTCAAGCAGATTTGTATATTCACCCATCCGCAATCGTTTCCTTATAGGTGGACTACTTCATACAAAGTAAATAAAAGAACATATATTTGTATGGCCTACATTTCTTATTATATATAATTATATAATATATTTCCAGGCTGACTACAGCAAGCATTCTATGTGTGAGAGACTACAATCACAATCTAGCTTGTATACTCCTGCATGTTGTAGAGGTGCCTATGTGGCACTTGACAGGTGGTAGGAACTGACTAATCTATTTCAGCGGCTTGAAGTATGTTTTGATTGAAGCGCGCTTCAAGATAAATCCAATCTTGTATGTAACTCCTCTAACATATGGTAACACAACAGGTAAGTACTTAGTCGCTGCACTGTGCTACGTATCACGCGGTCTCTGTGATGAGGCCGCGGTATTCGGAGCTTTTTGTCGTGCAGTACTTGCTTGACATGTTGAAGCTCTGCATCCAGGTGTTGCTCATCACAGATCCCACGCGCTCTCTAAAACACTGATTGAGGATCCGAAACGTCGGGAATTAAATAATATCAATATAACGCGATAAAATCTGTAAAAAGTAGTTTTATATCAAGTCTAATATTTATTATTTTGAAGTCACCCTTGGTTTTTTTTCGGCAGCTGGAACTCGCGTTGGCTTGGTTGGTCATTGCGTCTGATGTATCTAACCAGAAGACGCAGGTTAGAATCCTGTCCGCAGTCGATTTTTCCTTCACAAAATTTTTTTGCACGGAAAATGCATTGAAAAATACAAAGAGATAGTCACCCAAGATTTATATAAATATGGTTGTTACAAATCTCGCACTAAAGTAGCCTTTATAAAGTACCTACTTACTAATAACTTTTAATTTTTACTGTCTTCAAAGATCTAAATTTAAAACATGATTAGTGCAGTGGCTGAACGATCTTGACATGTGACGGCTTGTGCGTCACAAATTGCGGGTTCGTTTCCCGCTTATAAGAAGTTTATTTTTCCACGTCTCGGTAAAAGTATATAGTTGAAACTCATAATATTTTTATTTTAAAAGATTGTTGATTGAAAAAAAAACCGACGATACAGACGAATTGAGAACCTCCTCCTTTTAGAAGTCGGTTAAAAATGTTACTTTAACAAAAAAAAACTTATATGTGCACTTTGTGGTACCAATACATCGTGTAACTTAATAAACGCAAGACCTGAAAGTAGTGTGTCTAGAATCGACTACTGAATCGATTACAGTGGTTTTAAGTCTTTTCCCGAAGCAGTAATTATAATACCTGAAATTATGGCCCCCGATCCATGATTGTAAGGAAAATTGAACCTTATGTCAAAGGAGTAAGACTTAATTCAAATGCGCCGTCCACAGACGCACACAATAACAATTATCGATTAAAAGTTGACCAACCGATGGATCAGGTGCCATTATTTCAGGTAATCGAGTCAGAAGTCGATTCTCAACGAACTACTCGTGCTTTCAGGCCTTGTTAAATACATGTTGTATATATTATCATATAGTATGTTTAATGTAATGAGGTATTTATAGTTAATTAATTAGTATAATTTTATTAATGTTGTAGCCGTAGTACCGTTTATAAGTAAATCAGTTTCCATTCCTTCTGATTTAAAAACACATCCTTTATTTAAATATCTGTGTGAACCTGTAAGGTGAACAACCCACAGCGTTATCTAACTTAAATTTATTATATTTAATATTTCGCCCTGGTGGTAATTTAAAATAGCCTTTCAATTAGCGATAGGAAATCTTAATGGTCGCTTTCCATATAGATATTTTAGTTTCTTATTAATAGTTTCTAAGATTACCTACATTCACAAACAACAAACGTTTGTACGTAACTTACATACCTAAGTAGAAACAAACAAATTTAAACTAGGTATTAAAGTATAGAAAATACTAAATGTTTCGACATTTATCACTTATTTTTTCTTATAATAATGTAATCTACGTGTTAGATTTGATACGATTATGTTAAATTTATATAATATCAACAATGGCTCACCGTACATCTAGTTCTATGAATCATGCGCACTAACAGATATGCAATCACTTAACGGTGTCGCTCACACATATTTACTTAGCTAATGTTTAATTAGACACGCCTGGAAAGGTTTTGATTACCCACATTCTATCTTCACTAAACAAACAATTAATTTACTCTCTGTCCCTTTAAACTGTGTTAATAAAGACAGGTACTAGTACCTACAATCTATACCTACTAGTATAAATACAAAATTTATTGTTACAGATTATTAAAGTGTGTTAATAGGCTTGTTTAATTCGTAGATACACAATAAATGTTTGATATCAGGTAGATAAGAATCACAACAAACAAATGGCAATCAGACACAACATTGCAGTAAGTAGGTATCTATCTATGTAAACAATAATTCATACAATGCTGATACGTAATAGATATATCGGGTGTCAATTTAATGTAGGGTTTCAAATATCAATTGCCACTTGCGTTGTTATTTCGTCAAGGGCGCTGATTAATTAAAGGTTGCATTGAGTTAGGTCACGACGTCAATGCTCCAGTGACGAGTGTCATATGAGTGATATTAAGGTTATTAACGCGCGAGGGATGATCCAGGTCGTTGCGCTCCCTCATCAGCGAGGCGAGGAGACGAGCCCAACGTCCGACGTGCCGACGTCTCTGCTCGGCTTCGCTCCGGTCGGGTGGGTACCGCTCCGCTCCTCCCAGCTCGTCCGCCACCGCTTCCGCTGCGAGCGGGCTCGGCGGGCGAGCGCGAGCGGGCTGCACGCACAGTCCTCTCCTAACCGCGAGTGAGCGCGCTGCTGCCGCGGCGCGCCCTCCGCACACCGTAGCAGGCACATGCCTACGAAATGTCACCTACCTACATTTCCCGATAACGTCCGATTAGCAATTAACACCGCCGAATAGCACGCTCAGTGCACGGCGTCGTTCGATAGTTTTAAACGTTCTAATAATAACAGTTGTATCTTTTTGTCGTGAAGTTTTTTCGAGTAAGATTTTTTGCGTACCGATTACATATATGGAATGTGTTGCTAAAACATAACCTTGGCCACAGAATCGCATTTGGTTTTTTGGTGGTGTGTTTTTTTATTGGTTGCGTCGCCGATAGTAATTATGTCTCCTCGTGTTTGTGTGTACATTGTTTATAACGCGTGTAGTTAACTTGTGTTTCTTAAGTAAAGCAGGAAATAGTAAACGTAATTGTTGCCTGCATTGTTTTGTTATAATGTGTCGATAAATATGCCTCGCTCACTTGGATTCGGTTGTGACGTATAGAATCCGGTTTCTGTTTACGGATCTGATGCTGATGCTGACCTTGCTGGTAAGAAAATGAGACAGTTTGTGTCGCCATGGATGCAAACTGAAAACCAGGAGCCTTAATCAATTTAGATTGATCAAAATCTTTGTAAGAGCATAATTGTATAAAGTTACATCAAACAATGTGATACGCACCGGTGACGAGAACACTCGGTTTACTGTTAGCATCTTAATGTGCAATTAACCACGTGCTGGCTTTTGTATTCTATGGGAAAAAGAAAACAAACTGAACACTGTGACGGTAATTAGAAACCAGAACGCGCGTTTTATCGATTTGTATAGAAAACTTTATCTACTCAGATTATTAAGTGGTCCACATAACACAATGGTAGGTAGAAGAAAGTTGTAAAATCAAACCTGTTAATATATACATATATAGGTACATATTAGTGTTTTCTTTATTTATTTAGACTTGCCAAATAATTATTTTGAATTATCTCAGAGATTTATTTTTAGAGGTTACATATACCTACCGGTCATTAGCGATTTTTAATACTATACTTAATAAGGTGTACCTACCTAATATTATACTAAGAAGGTATGTAGGTATATTAATCTTAATGAGTATTAGAATTGTCGTTTCATATCGTATAACTATGACTCTAAAAGGATTGTAGCAGACGGACAGTCTGTTGTTGATCTTTTTACTTCTTTTTTACATAAACTTTATAGGTAGGTTTAAAAAAAATTAAGATCAAACACTGATTTCGTATTGTTAGCCTATTTTATATAAGGCACATCAACAACTCATTACTAAGTTATTTTAGTGAAGGAAAAATACGACCGCGGGCAGGATTTTTCCTTCACTAAAATAACTTAGTAATCTTTGCATGGAAAATGCCTAAAAAATACAAAAAGATAACTTCATTACTGTCCATTTCCACGACTTCCTCGCAGAATGATGATTTATTTATTAAATTAATTACAACGGTTGTGTAACCAATTACAGTAACTATTAAATATAAACTATACGAAATGAACAAAAACGTCCAAATAATAAGTCCACCACGCTAGCTTACTCGTATGTGGGTTGACAGACCTCACATGCCCGGCGCGTCTCTCAGGCGTGCAGGTTTTCTCATGATGATTTCGTTCACGCTTTTTAAGCAAGCGATAATTCATTTATTAATATGCACATGATTACGAAATGTCATGGGTCCCTTTGATTCGAACTCGATATCTATAATTCGGCGGTCTTACTATCATATTACTGAGGTATCACTTCTTATCACATATCACCAACAACTAATTTACAAGATTACCAACCTTACCTTGTAGCTGATCATAATTTGTCCTGTGCAGAAAATTCTTACTATTTTCTTTACTTTATCTTAACTTTAACTTAATATTAAACAATTATCACTATGAAACCAATCTGTTGTTAATAAGTTGTTAGTGTGCCATAAAAAGAAAGGGTAAGATGAAGCTTGCACTCAAACTCGTTCTATTTCGCAAGAGTATTAGGATAAAATAAGAGTTTATCCCTTACCTAGGGATAAGGGCTTGGCAAGCTGGCGTAATTCATACAACTAAGCTGCCTGTGACTGTTTGACATAATTATCTGCAGCCCGAACCAATAAGTCCAGAAATATGAAATACGGCACATGTAGTTTTAAAGGAATTTCGACGGGATCGAAAATATAAAATAAAAACAACGTGAAAGTCTGAACATAATATCGAACTTTATTTGAAAAGATTGTAACCTTCTATAGAATAATCTGGAACTTTCTAAATAGGGGTTACACTTTTTTTATTCTTCCTAGTTTAATTTCATGAGAGATTACAAGTTGCGATTTTGTAGGGGAAACTAGGTATTATTTAACGCTCCCAAATACGCAGTATCAAAGGCCAAAAGCCTTATAAGATAGCAAATTTCTGAACACAATAAAAACACTCACCGATAACATCACAGTCCTGTACGAGATTACGTTCTTAATCTTCCACTAATCAGTGATAAATGACCTTCTTAAATCCTAATTACTGTGCTTTCCGTACCAACAGTCATAACTCACGTATTTGAAAGAGGGAATTCCATACGCCGTGGGGAGTATCGATAGAATCTTAAGCATCGAATCGCTCTATTAAAAAAAAAGAGATAATGTTATGAAATTCATGAGGTAGGTCTGTTTGTGAAGTTCGTTTGGGGTCGTGATATATTGCCAAATATTCTGACTTAACTAATGTATTCGGAAGAGGGAATCCTATACGCCGCGGGGAGTATCGATAGAATCTGAAGCACTGAATGCCTCTAATAAAGAAAAGAGATGATGATGAAATTCACGGACTCTGTTTGTGGAGCTCATTTGGGGCTGTACCGTATGTAAAATATTCTGCCGCTGAACAGTAATATGCTAACATATTGTGTTCCGATGGAAAGTGTTGTGTAGCCAGTGAAATTACCAGGCATAATAAGACAACAACTGAAGTCTTTATATGGCAATGCTCTTGTGATACTGCTGGTGTTGCTTACGTTTATATGCTACGGTTGGCGCTTACCATCAGGCGAACAGTATGCTTGTTAATCGTCATAATATTACAAAAAAAAATACTGTTGGTTCAATACACTAGTTGAATCCAATATAGTGTGTGACTGTTTATTTACCGTTCATATTGCCAGATGAAATGAAATTATATTGATTTCTGTGTACGCGCGGCTAGACATCACGCTGTATAAATTCATTATAGGTTGGCATTAGTGGATTTGTTTTCGCTTGTATAGTATAGAGAAGTCAACATCGAACCTAATATTTTAATAGGAAAGATTTGATTGTTTGTTTGCATTGAAAAGGCCGTATATACTACTGGACCGACCTTTATTCTGAAAACCTTTATTCCTGAGTGACATAGTCTACATACATCCCATGTCAAGTAACGTATAGTCCACGCGGGCAAAGACGCGGGCGGAAACCTTGTTAAGAATTAAAATTGAAATTAATATTACCCAGTAGGCAGCACATGGTCTAAGTAAAAAATCAGGGTCTAAGGTGGAGCATGCAGTTCGATAAATAACATATTTTCGGAGTCTGACTTGTACATACACACGATGAAGATATGTTTGGCGGCGGTCTTAGGTATTCATTTTAATTAGTCACTAATAAATTTATTTAACCACTATTATTAAATTTTAAGCAACTTTATTGAAAGCCTTCTGAGAGTTTTTTTAAAAGCTTACCAGCAATGTGGGTCACACATTACTAGTATTCTTGTTAACCCCTCGTACTAAGCTAAATGCTTGTATCACGAGTGAGTTCACGTCGGTAGTGCAAGGGGTGGATTTGGAATCGGCAACCAAATGAACGCAAGTCCGATGCCCTAGCCATTAGGCTACCGCTACTAGGTTTAATTAAATAAGTTTGATATAGATATATATTTGATGTTGATACACAGAAAAACACCAAATAATTAAGTAATAATTAAAATAAAATCTTCGGCTTAAATTTGGAGGAATTAAATTATCATTTTCATAATGCGGAGTAATTATTAGGTATGTTGTGGAATATTAACTTTATATTATCTTACTGTCTACAACAGGCAAAGGATATTTATTGCTTGATAATGCTTTTTGGAAGCCTTATTATACTTTATCGGCCCACATAGTAATTGTTTTGGAAGATATAATTAATTAGTTATAAAACGTGTTTCTGACTTCATATTAGGTACCTACGTAGTTACGATGTTTTTATAAGTATATAATGTGCTAGATTTAATAATGCATTACACAGCTGTCCTTAATAAAAAGTACCTAAACATTATTTCTGAGAAATTCGTAAAGCATAGTCATCACACATTGCATTTTTTATGGGTACCAAATTATTTTTATACCTAATATATTTTTTGTAACTTTTCCTGAGTTTTGAGGTACCTATCTCAAAACTATTTATTTATAACTATATGTGCCAATTTTATTCAAAATTAGCTGAGCCGTTTTTATGATATAGGGTAACAAAATAAATATACTTAAAAAAACCTTTGAAGTTTAATTATAGCTTATGCAAGTAGTACAAGTAAACAACAACAGCTACATTAGGTTCTAACTAACAGTTCAACAGAATGTACCTAATCAAGTTAATATCGATCACAAATATATTATCATGTCCATTATTATTCAATAATTAGGTTATTATAATGACATATTAACAGCTTTGAGCGCGTCAGCCGTCAGCACACGTTTGTCAAACAATTTTTGGCTAGGTATGTGTACACCAAAAACATAACAATGTAGGTACAAATATGACTCATAATAGCGTCACAGGCTAATTAAATACATACAACCGGGCCCACTTGTCTCGTTAGCCGTGAGTTTCCGGGTCCACGTGGTCACATCGAGTGCTAACTAATCACCACAGTGACCGCTGTTTGATTAATTACCCGCGCTCAGGTGTAAAGGATATAAACGGTGGCAATTTACGTTCTAAAATCTAAACAATCGTTATTTTCTAATCAACACGTGTGACGCGGAGACATGCGATGTCGGTATAATTGTAGAGTTAGATGTCTATTGTTGTAAACTGTGGGATAATTTATTACATAAGTTTCGTTCGACGCGAGACGGCGCAATATATATTTTTCTTCCACTCATCTTTTTGCGGCTTTTGGAATTAAGTTGTAATACTTATGTCGATTTATTATACTAGCTTTTCACCCACGGCTTCAGCCGCGTAGACTATACGTTTCTTTTAATTTTTCGGGATAATATATAGCCATTGTCACTTATTAATAATAATTAATTTAGCTTTATATTGGTGAAAGAATTTGCAAAATCGGTTCAGTAGATCCAGATATACCCCCTACAACGTCACAAACTCACAAACTTCATCTTTTTTATTATATTAGAATAAATCTGGCATCTTTTAGGCTTCCGATACAATAAAAGGCCAATAAACAGGATTGTTTAGCTCGACGTGTAGCCGTACGTACCTCTTTCACCTTACCATGCCCTGACCATGGGGTGAATTGGCCTCTTCCGTACAACACTTCACATTGACATTCCACGTAACATCTCTAACAAACCACATTTCGCCGGAGCCTTAGGACTCGTGAAAATATTTGAGCATCTGCTCGATTCTTTGATCTCAAGGTTATACAAACATGTTTTATTGTATTTCCCATGGCACCCCTGTTTTTCAAACAAGAAGATAGTATTTGACAAACATTTACCGCCCTAAGGTTTCAAAAGATTTAGGTAGCAAGGACGGATGTCTTTAATAAGTTTCATAGGCCACAAAAATACTAGGGGCGTATACCAATTTTAAGGGAAATTGTATATAAATATTTGATAAAATGGTAGGTATATAAAATCATATCGACAAATCTGATGCATTAAGCATCCGAATTTCTTCGAAATGAAATTAAAAATGAGACGTCTATCAAAATATAACTATTTAGGGCCAATACATAATTCATTATTATTTTCGTTATATAAATATTTTGTTTATCCCTTTAACATATATTTTTTTAAAGTTGTTAGAGGTTTTTTTTGTGCCAGTCGTTTTAGTTGTAAGATGTATTTCTTGAGGTTTATACATATACATACTCATGAACTTGTTGAAACGTAGACGTTATGACCTATCTTCTATTCTTCGTAGCTCTTTTTTTTTCTGAAACAAAATATTTTTATAACTTTGTTGGTGAACCCTCTTTTCGATAGATCTCTTTTTATTTATTTATTTTTATACACAAAAAAATAACCGACGTACATAAATCGTTAAATTTTTTACATTCCACTACACTTTTTTCTAATCGTTCCAGTATTGCTTCCCAGAGTTGCATCCAGTCACAATGCAATAGAGCGTATACGTATAGGTAAATGAAAAATCAAATTACGAAACTATGTCAAAGCGAAGCGCCTAAAGCTTTATGTGATTAATACAAGACGCCCGCAACCACATATTAATTACGGAACCCACTGCAATGTAACTTTTAGATTTACATAATTTGTCATTTACCCCACGAAGGTACTGCGATATCACCCAAGAGTATTATTACCTAAGGCTAACTAGAAATAAGACCTAATATATAGTGGCCTTATATATAGTACTGGCCTGTAATAAATAATATTTTATCTTCAAATACGAAGTTCTTGTAAACCAAATAAATTGGATCCCAAAAGTGAGAGTATGTTCTTGCTTTCAAAGTTTGCTATATAATGTTTAAGCGCCATTTAACAATTCTTTGCGCATGACGGGCGTTTACGTTAAATCAGTAATGACTGTGTATTGAAGTGAGTGTTACTGGCATTTCCAGACTAATTAGTTCGGTTTAAAAACATAAGTAATTAGGTACCTGCGCTATTCCCGAAAGATTGGGGTAGATAAAGCTTCAGGCTTGAAAAGAGAGAAGGGAGGCCTCTGCCCAGCAGTGGCGCGAAATTACTTAGTTAGAATAATAATATTTAAAACAAATACTCTTTTCTATTTGCTTCCAGCTAACCGACCGGCCTGGTTCACACTGTGTCCAGTATTCATATATCTACGTAACCACTGGGTAGTATTACAATGTCCGACTCCTCAAACGTTCTCCGCTCAGCTTTTGAACAGTTTGCCTCGGTAATTAACCCAGAAATAATTATTTCTTTACCTCGGCTGTAGGAAATTTGCAACTGCTTCTTTTAAAAGATTTTTCTTAGCCTCATTTTCACCTTTTTGTGACAAGTGAAACATGAAGTTATTATTACAGGGTTTGTGTTTGAAATTGGAAGAGTGAAAAAGGAATATTTTTTGCGGGTATTTTGGAGTTGATTTTCTATCCTTTGTGTAGGTATACATAATGTACGAATTGCGTTGATAGTTATTTGTGAAATTAGTAAGGAAAACTTGCGAGAAATAAATCAGATTGTATTATAGATATGGTTGCAGCCATTAGCTACTAATTTCATTATTCGGGTCAGGAAAACTGAAATAGTTTGGTACGTTGGCGGTTGACGATTCAAGGTTATGCTCCTAATAGGCTAATTGACTGATTATTTTTATGGCCTCATCAAATTTTTTACAAAATGTAATTGGTACAAAAATATGGAAGATAAAGATTTCTAATTTGATGCCAGTCTAAGGGCATACTACAGCGAGTTTAGACTTCAAGACTTAAGAGTGACACTCCAATTCCATGGTCTTGCGGAAAAGGAACAAAGCATCCCCTCAGAATCTCTACCGAAAACTTATAACTTAGAACTTCATTAGCCAGCATAATTATATACCTACTTTTTCTTTTCAAATCCGAAATTATATAAGTAAATAAGAACTTTTTCAATAAACCAAGTGTTACATAAAAATCTTCAAAAAATCAATAAAATATCCTATCAGACTGGATGGAAAATCCTTATGTTGATGTTTTGGTGACTACATGAGGCTTTTTCAGGGGTAATAAAATAAAAAACGTATAAAAAAGATATAAATGACGTTTATTGCCTCGACTCGGCTAGGACGATGATGCACCGCAACTCACACCGCACATCCCTAAGGATTAAAAAAGCTCAGCCGCACTAGTAAGCCACGTATTGCCCAAAAACTAGGTCAAGAAATCATAAATTTGTTGGGCAGCTTGAAGGTAGATAGGAGGAAAATTCTAGAGAAAATTTTTCTCTATGCTGTTCCTATATTTAATGGCAGAATACCTATCAAAGAAAATACGGTTTATTTGCAGTACTTACTCATTAATTTTTGTCTGAACTTTGCTACTGACCTTAATTTACTTCGTTCTAGTCTCCATTGATTAAGAAAGTTTCTTTCTTTTTATATGAAGATTAGATTTAGGGTAGAAATATAAATAATTCATGACTCGCTCTTAATTTTATTAGATTAGTAAAAATGCATTTTCATAAATTAGACAATTAGAAAAGAAAAATTAGAAAGCGTGTGTTTATTTTGAGAATGTGATGTTGAATTCTATATAGTAAGTACCAATATTATTTTATGCTAATCGACAGATCACAGTTGAAGTCTTGAAACTACTTTGGGTGCTCCAACTTTGGAATTCAACTAAAACTAATATTGGATAAAGACTTGGAACACTGTATAAATATTCAGAAAATAAGTAATGAAAAGATGTATGAATATGGAAGAAGGTTATAGTTGCTGCCTTCCACTGAGGGCAAAATGCGTGAGTGTATATAGAGTGTGTTACAGAACGTGAAAAACGCAGTTTCAGTTTTTATTGTTCATGGAAAAACTTGGTATATTTATTTATTTATTTTAGGAATGCTTACAGCCTAAAAGCACTTATGGCTAAAGAACAATATTTGTATGTAAAATGACAATAAGCTTCCGCATAATCGCATCGAAATTTGGTTGCCCGTTAGAAACTCACCCATTGCACTACTAACGTGAACACACTCGTATTACTGGTACGAGTACGAGGGGTTCACAAGTTTACTAGTAATGTGCGATCCAAATTACTGGTAAGCTTATTTAAAAGAAATAAAAAAAAATGCTTCGTATACATTACGGTTGACCGTAAACAAAGTTAATTTGCGTGGACTTTAAATTCCAGCGGATCGGATCCACTTTGCCTTGGCGCATGTCGTGCATAAAGTCGTAAACACACAACAACACTTTGATGGTGTCGAATAAGATTACGTGACGCACAGATACACGCTCCAGATCGTTTTAGCTTTATCTCCCTTTTTAACTGGCGCGCCTGCCGGTGACAATAAAAACTCAGTCAGTTGAAATCGCCCATGCGTACGGCTGCCTGTAACGATCACGTCGAACCCCCAACATTACTCTTCAAAAGAACTTTTAACTAAATTTACATCTTTATTCAACTTTCCACCTTCAACGTGTATGACGTTAAGTAAAGCAGAAGTTACAAGTAAAACAGAAAGTTTTGTAAGGGTTGCTGTTATGTTAGAGTCTTTGGATTTATATAAGGGTCTTTCAGTATTAAATTTATGGGTCGTATTAAGTTGGATTTATTTCACGGATTAATAATAGCGGGCGGGTGTTCAGGTTCGACGGATTTCCGCTGAGTTGTGAGGATTCGACGCTCATAAATCTGAATCAGACGTTCGCATTTTGACGAGGAATATATGAATCGTAGTCGAATGACCCTTTTCAAAGTCGCTTCAAGCGTGATAAAATAAGTATCTAAGTGGATATGTTGATATCATGCTAGTTTCCGTTTAAATTATGGTAGGCATCGTTACGTTATACTATATTGAGTTATTATATTCATTAATGATTTGTATGGCACGAAGTTGTTTAGATACCAATAATTAATCTATCTACTGAGGTATCAGGGCTTTTCAAGTTATCTGATGATTGAAAAATTGCCCCTAAGTGAATCTAGTGTGCATCTGGTATATATTCATGTGAATTACGACCTTACGTAATACCAAGATATGAAGTGTTTACACGTATTTCAATCAGTAACATGTTGATATTATTTAATAATTCATAAGCCCATCCACTACCTACCGGCTATAGTGACGTCGATGCTGCATTAACACATTTATTGAAATATTGTCCTTATTTACAGTAGCTATCAATATACTGCGTGACTTTTATACTTTTGTGAAATCTCTTTGTTTGAAGCTACCGGAAATATGACCTGATTATCTGATTTGACTCATATTGCAAAAAAAAAACTTTTATATAGGTATCATACATCCCATCATGCCTGTATTTCCTGCAGGGTTAGGCAGAGATGTACTGGAGGGTTAGGGCGAGCCTATTTTCACTAACCGGGCACAAATCCAGACTCCGAGCTGCTACTGAGAATTTCGCAGAAAACCCACTAACACTTTGCTAGACCTGGGGATCGAACCCAGGACCTCTAGCATAGCAGTCGCACTTAGGACCACTAGACTAATGAGGTCTAGTCTTATATATCATGATTCTCATTTACAAACAAGTAGTTATATACACCATGGGAATACCTATGTATCATGGTGGGTATCATGTTCGCTAATCTTGGTAATGGCTCTAAAGATCGAATTTGATTGACAAATCTTGCAATGTTCAATACCTCCTTGAACATCGGGTAGGGCGTCCAAGTGTCTCGATCGGCCTGGGTAATCCCTTAGGCCGAGGCCGAGTAAGATAGACGGCCGCGATAATCTTCACTCAAGGCTCGTGAAAGCAAAATTGCTGAATACGATACAACTTTTTCAGCATAGCAATGTTTAATTGTCGCGTCAAGGGGATTAATGAAAGGTAGATAAGACAGCCCTAATGGGAACGTAGGTAGCTTAGATTCCGAATATTTGAACCGAGTCAACTTTACTAGGTTCAAATATTCGGAATCAAAGTTAAGAGGTGCTTGTTGAAGTTGCCTATGGTTTCAGTCGCATATCAAAAGGTTTTTCAAGACAAACGATAGCCAAATCCTCTATACCAATATACCTATATATCAAAATTGGTTCATCGGATAACGCGTGATAATGTACCTAACAAATAGACAGACTTTCATACCCATAACATGAGTTTAGCATAAGTAGGTATGTGGATATAATTATGTAGTTATATGGATATTAATATGTGGTTATTAACGCAGGTTATTTTAATACAATAATTATTTTAAATACCACCCAACAATATTCATATGTACTTATTTTCGTCCAAAGTTTTAAATCCCTATGAAAAACTCGATATGACCTTGGTTATAATCCTAATAAAACATGGAATAAATTAATCTTCAAGATGTATTTAAAATAAAAACAGTACATTGTTATTCAATCCGATTACAGCGCAACTTCAAGGTTGCCAATACCATACTAGAAAATGTATGAAGTGGGTTAAACATACGTACAAATCGTGCTCATTTAACTAAAATATATGATTTTTTTGATAAAACATCAGAAACTGCAGTTGCAGTTGATTATAAATAGATGTTGAGTTTTGAATATTCTTAAACCGTACATTGTCTGCGAGATGTTACAATCACCGTGAACCATCACGTTAGGTACTGGAAAAGCGTTAATCTAGAATAGTTTTTTTTACACCGGTGCAAGCACCAATATAATATCGTATTGATATATATCAGCTGTGGTCTAGGTGTAATGAATGTTCTACGAATCTATGTTGCATGTAATTTGTGTGTTTATTAAAAGTAAATCATTGGCTTATCTAATAAAAATAACGTTTGTTCGTATTGTCTGTATTCGAAAGTTATTTAAGTACCACTTTATATTAATACATTTGACGTAAGGAGCACAGGTTTTTCATACACATTCCATGATATAACTGAAATATGTTTTTTTATACATAAATACATGAGAATTAATGGGTGTCACATGATCATAGCTAAAAGCCATTAATTTTATGTGACATCGCGTATTTTATTTCGCGACTATAATAAAATAGAACAAGAAATTGCGCAGAAAACCTACGCACACGTTAAATCTCTTTAACGTTAGCAGAAATAAAAAGAAATCCTAGGTGACTTCAATTGTTTCCCAACTCTAGATATATAGTTATTTATGTAATCCTTTGAAGATAACGTCTACACGTTATTTTTAATAACTACATGTCATGTACCTGACATTTTCTATCTGATGATCCCTGAGAAGAAACACTGAAGTAAACTCAAAGGCGAATTTCTTTGAAGTCCAGACAGACATCTAGACGGAAAATTGAAAATATTAAATGTACACAATTTTTAGTTAATCTGTCACAACTAACGGCACGTATACATCAGTCAACGTGTAGGTCATTATAAGGAACTTCAATAAACGCTTATATTTTTGCTTCTGCAACCCTGAGATTAAAAAACCAACTGTACAAATTTGCGTGCACAGTCTATTCTCTTACATAAATGTCTTCAAAGGAGTTCCTCCAAGGATTATGAGGGGTCTATGGTATACTTAGCTACGTTTTGTATAACATAACCGTACCGCTTTTAATCCACCTTTAAATCGGTGTAATGAGATTTTCATTGAGGCTACGGTGTTCTTTATTCCTGTACAGAGTCCGAAGAACCTCACTTGTAAATACCTATATAATCTATTTTTAAACTTGTCTTCATACTTGAACTGTCTTTTTTATACAGCCCGCAATTAATAATGTCTTAATCCCTACTAATATTATAAATGTAAAAGTAACTCTGTCTGTCTGTCTGTTACGCTTTCACGCATAAACCACTCGACCGATTTTAATGAAATTTGGTACTGGGATAGACTTAAGCTTGAGAACGGACATAGGCTATCTTTTATTGCAAAAAATTGTTTTGAAGGGGTTGAAATAGGGGGTGAAAGTTTGTATGGGAGTTCGTCATTTTTCAAGATAAATGCAAGAAACTGTATATTAAGGCACTTGATAAGAAATAAATAAATATTTGTTTTAGCATTTTTGAAATTTCGACCTGTGTGGGGATGAAATAGGGGATGAAAGATCGTTTAGAAGTCCAAACAAAGTCACGCTTTCAAGTTTAACCCCGGAACCGATTTTGATGAAATTTGGAACAAAAATAGACTAAACCTTGGGAAAGGATATAAGCTACGTTTTGGTGTAAAAAAAGGGTCGAAATACGGGAAGAAAATTTGTATGGGAGTTTGTCATTGATGAAGATTAAACGATGAAACTTTGAGTTTAAGCACGTGTTATGAAGTAAAAATTTGTTCCAGCGTTTTTAAAAATTTCGACGTTTTTTTGTAAAAATAGGGGTTGTAATAAGGGATGAAAAATTGTATGGGAGTTTGTCATTGTTGAAGATAAACGCTGAAACGTTGTGTTTAGGCACTTGATAATAAATAAATAAATATTTGATATGGGGTTTTTGAAATTTCAAACTGTGTGGGGATGAAATACGGGATTAAAGTCAGTTTGGATTTTGACGAAATTTTGCACAAAAATAGACTAGACCTTGGGAAAGGATATAAGCTGCATTTATATTTCGGTAAATAATAAAGTTGGGCAAATTTGGTGGTCTATCCGAGCAAAGAAGCGGACGGAAAGATATGTAAGGATGATTTGCAATTTCCCGCCAGAATTGGAAAAACTCAAAATCGTGTCAAATTTTGGTCAAAATCGTGTTTTCCACGCGGGCGAAGCTGCGGGCAGAAAGCTAGTAATACATATATGAACTCTTTTAAAAATTAATATTCGTATTCATCTTATTATGATGTCTGATGAGACTTAAACGACCTGGATGGGGTCTGGTAGGACTAGAGGTATAATCTGGTAGTGCCAATTGCCGTTTAGCGTCGTCGCAGTTCTGCACTCAAATACCCGAGGATCTCATCCTAGACAATATGAAAGAATAATTTCATAGTAAATCAAGTGCCTCAAGCGATCGCACGTAACATTGTTCGTCGGCTATACCGGGTTATCGAACTGTGAAATGGTCTCGCATCATGCACGGATGCCTGATCCTTATTTAAACGCACACATTGTAAAATACAAAATGTTATGCAATACGCTAACTTGACTCTTTGCTGTTGTCGGATAACTTTATAGAAAGTCTTTCGTTTGAAAATCAAACTTATTCTGTTCTAAAATTAAGTTTCTTATTCTATAAAATAATATTTTTAACATCTAGAAACATTATTACTATTATATAATATATAAATTGCCATTTTCAATCTATAAATAACCATTAAGATAATACAACTAAAACCTTTTTGCAACATTTTCATAAACCTGATAAGTACCTATTTATTTTTGAATGCATAAACCAAATATTTTACCTTTGCTAAGTGCAAAGGTCAAATAGCTGGATTCATCAATATAGGTATAGTCATAATATTTTGGTGGTTTTTCATCATAAACAACGTTAAACTATTATATAAGTAGGTACCTGCTTTGCTATTCATTGATAATTTTATTTTAAGAACCACTAAGCATTTCTGATGTCTGAAGCACTTAGGTATAGCATGTTTTATTCAAAACGCCGCATCAGAGATCACTTATAAGTATATTAGTCTAAATATTGGCCGAAAACTATGTTTATAATATTCTTGACTTGTTGTCTCTTAACTTATCTAAAGCATTAATTTAAGCTGCAATAAAAGCACCCGATCACGTAGTTGGGGATGGCTATAATGTTAATCGCCAGACCAACGACCGCAGTTCCCAACTATCGATTACCAAGAGTGCTGGAATATCCACAAAACATGGCCACGGATTACACTTTTTAATACGAACTACGTACACGATAGCCGAATTACACTATCAAGATTTTTGCTATTGTTTTTTGCGAATTATCTTAATGTTACCCACTTTGTTTTGGCGGGCCGAGGATGTTTGTTCGATTTATGTGTCCGAACCTAAACAGCTATTTCGTTGGACTTTGAAATTAAGTTAGCTACTTCTCAAAGTTTCAGCATCATCACGACTTTTAAGGCTAACTTATTGCGTACCGGATTCACGCCAGCTTTCTTTACTTTGAACAACTTTTTTTAAACTATATCAGTGGTGCCTCATATAAATTTTATTGTTATAATATCGTTTTTATTCTCACTATGTATATTCTCCCACGTTCTAGTACTGAATGTGAGGAGCGGGAGGCTATATGTATGTCCGTATTCAACAGGCAATTTAATATTACAGTGAGTTGTAAGACCATAAGATGTTCCAAATTGTTACATCGAGGTCATATCTTTTTGTTTCTCTTAACCGATTTTCTAATATAAGAATACATCAAGCCCCCGACCGGAGTGGCGACACTTAACATGAATACATTTTCCAATCGATTTTATGTATAATTCATAATTTCGCCTCTTGCCACAGTAATTTTTCACCATTACCCACCTACTTATAAATCGTTTGCATGAAATGAGTGAGGTAGGCGCTTTAAATATAATAGTATTTTAAATTATATCGATATGATTCTACATTGTTTCGGGATCTGTTTTTCTGTCTGAAATCATCATCTGTCAAAAAATGATCTTTCGGATATTTTTAATTGAACATTACGACTGTCCCATTTAAAAACCCATTAAGAGACACTCAATAAAACGATTTCAAATCGTGACTACAGACGGCATATTTATTAAATCATTATTTATATCATAAGATAAGAAAAAGTATTTCACTAGAGCTGTCATCTATTACCAATTATAAGTACCTTTTAAATCCTGTGTGTGTTACCTAAACATTTCTCCGGTACCAGACATAAAAGGGACGCGCAACATTTTATTATAGGTATAGCTGTATCGTTAACTTATAAACCGCCCAAATCCCTAACAGGTACTTATTTTTAAAAGCGTAAGTAGGCCCTCCACTTACCGTAACAGAGTCCATAAAATGATACTATACGTAAACCGTGCCATTCAATATCTAGGACATTGTAGTTTGAAACACAGTAACAGTTATTCGATATCGTGCGAATACTCGTTTGCCCCTTGTTCGGTTTCTCGTTATAGTAACAACTACGCATCGTTTTTTACGTTTTTTTATTTTATGCTAATGTATGTATTTGCTATTTAAAATTTACACTGCTTTTGAGATGATTTTGGGAACGCAATTTTAAATATATAGGTACGTGATGAAAATACATATTTAGCCTCTTATGTTACAAAATTAACAGAGTGGTTTAATTATTCAACTTGTTATTAGCTATTTATCTACCTATATCTTTTCACATATATTATAGGGTCATAGTGACTTATTTATAGCTCCTCAACCAAAATATACACGTGGTATATTTCATTAACTTTACAGTAATTGCCTTGCGGCATGTACCTAATCCTAAGTAGTACTTACTAATTCCGGACATGTAAGTTGTTGGCCAAGTGAATCTTAATATTATCAGAGCCTGTGTTTCAAATGGAAAACGTGTCACATACAATATTCTTGATATCGTTCCTAATTTAATTCAATATGTATCAGAAATTTCATTTTATTATTCATGAATGTTACCCGCGTCCAAATCAAATTGTTGTACTTCAGGGAAACGCTGTAACGGGTCCTACCCGTCTTCAACACGAGATCATAAAAATAAATGTTAGTATTTTACCAACATTTGGGATTATGCAAATGAAGATTCCAATGAAAGTCGTATTAACCCGACGTCCCTTTGCTTCGTAACTCTGTTATTTCCTTGCCTCCTTGCTATACTCTCGTAAAGAGAACTGTTTAGTTATGGAAATATACAAAGTTTGAAGGATATTTATTTCATCGAAACCTTTCTGTAATAGAGTTTGAAACTTTTCATGAGTGTGTAGGTACCGTATTCATAAATTTTCGCAACTTGTTCTAAATTATTAATTAATTTCAAAGAACGATAAGAATAATGATTTCTTATTTAAGTAGAAAAAATATTTGAATTACCCACAAACGCCAAACTTATCACAGAAACAACCTTTAACAGAACCGAAATTTGTTTAAATTTTATAAACCTATCTTTTTTATTATTTCCATGGCAACATCCCCTGGTTCATGTATTTAATACTAATATACTAATACAGTTACTTATACGTACATTTTCAAAGATCACAGATTCGTAATTTGCATTTTACAATGCTTTGTATTTTCAACTATTGGTATAATAGAATAAAATATATTTATCGCGCACTTGTATAATTTTACATAAGTAGGTTAATATTTTTGTAGTATCAACAGTATATTCGTACCGAATGTTAATATAATAAAACAAGTAGTCACATTAGTCATAACATTGTCAATATCTATACTTATCAAAACATTATTCATATCTACGTAAGTATATCATGATACAAACTTTAAACATAGGTAATTAGAGCATTACAACAAGTAGAAATTATATAAAATAAAATAAATCTTTATTATTAGCTTTAAATCGGATATATTTTTTTAATAATGTTTCCATTGAGTTCCTTTAATTTCAAAGGTTCTCATTTGAAAATAAACCCGGATAGCAGTGATAAAAGCACTCCTATAACATTATCTCATATAATAAAAAATGTATGCCTTTTCTACGGTAATATCATTCTTCCCGAGTTTTTCTAGAGTCCCGATAGATGCACATGTCAAATTTTAAATTTCAAGTTTGGCTATTCAATGATTGGTCCAATTTTATACATAAAATACAGAAGACTAAATCCCTACCTCGTGCGGTTGCACAATTTAAAATAACTTTAAGTATCCATTGTATAAAATACATTTCTATCAAGTATATAATATACCTACTCACACACAAATTCGGGATATAATAATCTTGGATACAAAAATTGTACAAGGATCTCTCTCATTCTTTCCTAGATTATCTATACTGATATTGTTCGTAAGTCCTTAACTGATTAAATCAGTTTATGTAAATACTTATTTATTATGGACTGCCTCATTACTCTAGTGTCTAAGCGCGACTGCTACGATAGAGGTCTTGGGTTCGATCCCCAGGTCGAGGAAAGTGTTATTGTGTTTTTCTATGAAATTCTCGGTAGCAGCTCGGAGTCTGGATTTGTGCCCGAGTAATGGCAATAGGCTCGCCCCCTACCACATGGGACGTAAACATATCGGCGAAGTGTGGATGTACATTAGTAAACCTCTGCCAAACCCTTCGGGGAATACAAGCGTAAATGGTATGTAATTATATTTATACTCATTATGTTTATCAACAGGAAAATTAGTAGGTATGTTTTATGACTTACACTGTTACTGATAAGGGCACCATGATTTGAAATGCGTAAATTAGGATCAGTACTATGGTGTAAATTAACATTTTATTCAGAATTATGGTGTAAATTAACTACTACCTATGTAAAATAAACAAACACACTTAATTTAGTTACGTTTGTTTGTTAATTTTTTAGTGTAGGTAAATTATTTTTTTTGGTAGTGGTAAACTGAACATTTAATAATCTTCGTTGGTTGGTGGTTTCATTTGGCCAAACTAAAAATCACCACTCGCTTGTCTTGATTTAATTTACTCTTTGTTTTTAATCATACCTTTTTTAGATATCTTTAATAACTTTAACAGAACAGTTGAAGTCCAAAAAAACAACATACCTACGTGACAAATAAAAAATATCACAAACAAAATCATTCTAAAGAAAAATATTTGTCGACCATATGTCGCGATATAATGTCAGATGTAATGTGCCAAGAAATTCAAAAAACCCACATAATCATTGGCAGTACAACAATCAACTTATTAAGGGTTCTTTTATACCGCCTTCGTATTTGAATGTGACATCTTTCCATTTCGGAACCCAATTTATAAGCAAATTTTGTAGGGGCTCCCTGACGCCGGAGTGATACTTACACCTATCTACGGCTATAACTGGAACGATTGTTTTACTTGTTTACATTGTTTTGTGTCAATTGCTTTTATCGCTCATTAGAATATAAACTTGTATCAACGTACGTTTATACAACTATACAAGTTTTGAGATCTAAAAGTTCGCATTGTCCTGCAACAATTTTGTTTACATTAGCAGTTTTGGTGTTTATATTAACATATCTTTTTATCTAACATATATAGTCACGCAGGAACTCTAACTGAAATAAAAGTAAGATATGATTTTACGTTATTCCGTATCCTATTTTCAGTTCAAGAAACCTATTTGTTTTCAATGCTATTGAAACTATGTAGATATGTAAACTACAGTGAGATGGTTGGAATCCCATAACGCGACACAAGTTTGGTTGCGACTATTGAACGCGTACAATAAAATAGTTGATTTGCATATAAAACTTGCGTGAAGTCGTATAGATAAGAAGGCAAATAAAGAAGAAATAACTGCCAGTCATAATGACGTGCTTAGTGCCTTCCAAAAATCAGGTTTCTATCGATTTGCGAAACATAATACATTAAGTAGATATTGCGGTACGCTTTTCCTCGATCCTGCATGTATTAACGTCGAACTAAATCCCCTGTAGCATGAGCATACAATGCCATTCCCACACTGGATTACTAATCTCACGTAGGTATGGAAACCCTTGTGCCAATTATCGGACAAGAATTTAACTCCGTTGAAGCCTAAAGCCGTAGCTGCCAAGACTGAAAGCATGACTGACACAATGTTTGACCTATACCTAACACTACCGAGAGCTTTCACGTAACAGTTACTAGCATTCATCGAAAGCGGTAATAAAATAACCGAGAAGTAATAATAATTTAACAATTACATAACTTCGTTGCATAACATTTTTTTATCTGTGATAAAAAAATATGAGCATATCAAACCATAGGATTTTTTATATGTAAATAATCATCATCATTTCAAAGTCAATTTCTATGTTAACTCATGTTTTCCAAATAGATTTCTTCTTTCAAATAAATTACTTAGTTAGATACTTAAGTACTCATAAATGAAAACAATAAGACCTTAATTCAAAAAGTTTATCCAACGTAAATGGCCAAGAAATTTACCATGCATACAAATTGGTAATAGAAACATAATTCGGCATTAATGACAGCTCAGTGGAGAACTGTAGCTGTGAATTCTTGTGGTCGCCAAGAGGATCTGGAATGTTTCCATTACAATGCGGAAATCTCGGGCTTGACTTGGGTATTTTAATGTAGATTTGTCTTTAAGTCATTGTTTTGAATACCTAAATCTATTTTTTTTTTCGTTTTTATTTTGATACTATTCAATTCCTGACGTTTCGGATCCTTTACAGCTACCATGGTCACGGGTGGACTAAGATGTCACGTAATGGAAAAATTTCCCTACATTTTTGTTAATTATTAATATTTATGAATAAGTGATACAGTCCGTAAAACGATTTTTTATTTAGATGTCTTATAATCGCGTAAGTGTCAGAAACCAGTTTATGCATATATTCCGGACACAGCCGCTGACATAATCCGGTTTTTATTTTTATAACGTTTGGTGGGGTTTATGTATGAATTACTGAGCGGTATTGTCGGCGGACGTGCCTCCGGCGTGTTTGTAAACAAATCGAAACCCGGCCACAGCACGTAGGGGCGTACCTACGTCATTATTTATTTCTCCCTCGCCTCGGATTAACAACACTAACAAATCGAACCTGTGTGAATGATATCAATGTGTGAAGCGTACTGATAACATTTTGTAGTTACAATTTACTATATGATAGTGTGATCTATGTAAGTTAATAAAATTGCAGTATCTGTTTGTAATGCCAAAATAACAGTTTTGAAAATACTTATACGGTATTACGAAACTTTAAACAAAAAAAATATATCAATATAACCGATAAAATCTGTATAAAGTAGTTTTATTAAAAAAAAATAACTTTGAAATTTTCGTCAGTCTATTTGCTCCGGATAATTTTCGAAACGAATAGACTTATAGTGACGGGACTGTTGTCTTTTAACTATTTATATATATATTATCACTGATAGATAGCTAATGTTATCTGGAGTAACTTACTAACTAACACTACGACAAATACGACAAGCAAGAAAATATCAGCATCCGCATGGCACAGCTAGTGCTTGAATAAAACAAAACTCATATCAAGAGAGATAGATTAGATCGGTAAAATTTACATTCGGGCTGTTTTGAATGACATAAATTCTAGGTAGTACCTATAAACGTAGAAAAAATTGCAGAAAATTATAATTAAAATGAATCATCCAGGTATTAGATTTGATAACATTCAATCAGATTCAGGTAGAACGTCCAATGGAAAGAGGAAAAATTTATGGCGCAACACTACTCAATACTCATCATCATCATCATCATCAGCCTATACTCGTCCACTGCTGGACGCAGGCCTCTCCTAGTGAACGCCACTCAGTAAATTTTAAATTCTTGAATATTTTTTTTTTCTGAATGGGAAGAAACAGACCTGTGATAATATTACCAGAGACCTGCAGACAACAGAAATATAAAATTTATTTATTTCCTCCTTTTAGAAATGAAAAAAACAGCACAGTGCTACAATGCGCATTGTCCTTGTTCATAGTCACGTAGGACACGTACATCGGGTAGCAAGATAAATAATTATAATTACTTAATAACTGCAGCATCCGAGGAGACCACTTTAGTACAGAGATATAATATCTCAACAAAGAAAATTCAAACGTAGATATAGTAACCTAAATTACGTTGTGACTATATCCTCCGCTCCTAGCATTCTTTGTGGTGAAGGCAATTAAACAAGATTTTGAAAAAGGTCTTTTTATTTTTGAAAATTAACACAACTCAAAACTCAAAAAAGACGGGTGACAAGTTGTTAAAAGTTTAAGAGTTTAAAAGTCATGAAGAAAGTAGGTACTTAATAAAATAAAAAGACAAACTCGTCTTCACTGTAATGTAATGTAACTCGATATAACATTAACTTTGATTTTAGCAATAATAGCCCCGATATCCCCTATTGGGAGCAATCGGAGCAATTTAAGGAGTATAGCTTGAATAATGTACGACCTAACTTGGAATCCCTAACCCGAATCTCTGTGGAGAAATCGAACGTCGAGCTTGGGGCAATCAGTACACTCAGCATTATGTTAGTGTAATGAAAATTACTGACTAACTGTGCCCCGCGGACTTTCACCCGCTTTTGCCCCGAACCTTTATAGTAGGGAGCGTGATGTTAAATAGCCTTAAAACGTTCTCGAGAATGGGCTTATTAATTGCAAAAAAAATTCAACTCCGACATGTAGTTCCTGCAATTAGCAGTTGAAACAAACAAACTATTCAAAACTTGGTATGTAGTTTAGATAGGTGAATAAATATTATTTAACATTATTAAACACGTTAAGCTTTTACCGACCAACATTAATTGCTACGATTTATTTCTATCCCCCCTTTGGTTGGAGGGGCAACACACCTCGCCTCTCTGCAGCACGATACATAACATTATAATACACTATTCCGCCCATACTCCTTGATCGGCTAAGCAGAGATGGACAATTCCCTAGACACGGCAAAGGGAACTGTGTATACTAACTGTAACAGAAAAACAATTGCTGCCCATGACCTTAAAATATAAATATCCGCATTACAAATCTCACGGAAAAGAAAGGCTTGTAAAACAATAGTTTTGAGTAGATATTCGCTGTTGTTTCAATCTGACCGCGTAACCTTGATAAAACTAATTGGAAATACTGTATGTGCGACGTTTATCATAACAATACAACGGAATGTTGTAAAATATGCGCTCATAATCGCTGCATAACATTTGCGCATTCAAATGGCATTTCTCATTAGTGCGGTGTATAATATAGAATATTAGCAATTTATTTATGATAACCACGGAATATATAATGATAAGTGTGATAGTTTTAAATTTTTTATAAAAAACACTTTACTTACTCCCGTAATAGTCTAGTGGCCCTAAGCGCGACTGCTACACTGGAGGTCTTGGGTTTGATTCCGAAATCGAGTAGTAGTGCTAGTGGGTTTTTATATAAAATTCTCAGTAGCAGCTCGAAGTTTTGATATGCGCTCCACGAATAGCAATAGGCTCAACCCCATTTACATGGGACCTAAACATACCAGCGAACTGTGGGTGAATATTAAGTTCACCGCTGCCTATTACTGCCTAGCCCTTCAGAGAATACCTACAGTCGTGATGGTATATAACAATTAATTGTAAGATTATTTCTGACATGTCTCAACATTTTTAACCAAATTATTAAAAGAAAAACAGGCAAGATACTCGTAACAAGAAAGTTTTTTGCAGACGTTAACCAAATTAAATTTATGTATTTTTTTAACAACCTTAATGGTTTCTTTTTGTTTACGTACATCTACCGTTGTTTGAGCAAACAGAATTTCTTGAATCTTGAAAAAAAAAGTGCAAGTGTTTTTTCTATAAATCATATAGCTACTGATACGTATCTATACCAATGAATAGAGTTCGATATGTTATATGTACCTATATTTCATAAAATCAAGCCAAATTTTCCTGAATTCGAAAGGTATCGAACCGTTTTCTAAAAGTGCCCACCGCTCGGGGAACTGTCATTGACGTATTGTGGACAATGTTCCGCGATTTCGACGTCACAGTCATGAAGTAGCACACATCAACAGACATATAGGTCAATATTGTTTAACAGTCATTGAATATGTGCTACTAACTTGTCATGTAAATGGTTCACTGTGTTCGGCTACTGTCGCGTCAGTTAGTTTTTATGGGATAACTCGGCAATCAACAATATCAGGGAAGTAATGCTACCGAAGAATAGCGAAGTCCAATAATAGCATTATTAGCATAGTTGCTTAATTAATAACTGAAAGCTAAGCATAGGTATTTGGCGCAAGTGATGTATAAAATATTAACCGCTTAATAAACAGAAAATGTAACTGTCGCTTTAAACATTTTAAACGAATTTACCTACTGGTAGGTAAATTCAATGACGCTCCGTCAATATCCAATAATTACTAACCGAAAAACCGTCATGTAAAATTAAATGACGTCGCAGGAAGTAATTACGCTGGTCCGGGGCGATGTGTGGAAATTAATCAAAATGTGCGCGGGACACGACGACTGTTTACTCGACACGTTCAGGCTCCTTGATAAGGGTAATGATATCTCCTTGTCATTTTGTTTTCGACAATACTTGTAAGTATAATTATTTTTTAACCCACTTCAAAAAGGAGGTTCTAAATTCGTCATATTTTTTTGGTATGTTTCTTATTTTATGCATGTTAAAAGTTATTTTTCGGTTTTAAAAGGTCCCCTTCATATTATATCGTAATCGTTTGTGTTTTAAAAAAAAATCAACAAATTTAATGTTCTCTATGCTGTCTCACCCATATTACTTTTACTTTCCACTAAAATATAAATAAAATAACTTTTAACAAAAAAGTAAAACGGTTTTACTT
Source organism: Subacronicta megacephala (assembly GCA_958496365.1). Lineage (NCBI taxonomy): Eukaryota > Metazoa > Arthropoda > Insecta > Lepidoptera > Noctuidae > Subacronicta > Subacronicta megacephala. The sequence goes on from OY292518.1 coordinate 9,569,505, forward strand.
TTTTGCTGACTAATTTCTGTGAGAAACTTTAAAATTCTATGTAGATACACTCTTTTATTTCATTTTATCTAAAACACCATCGGCTGCAGTGAGATGCAATCTGTTAATATACCATTTCGTCATTCTGGCGTAACTACAAAAGAGTTCAAAGATACAGACTTTTGTAACGTAAATCAGTTCAGTAGGTAGGTAGGTGGGTACCTATCATGGAAAAAAAATTCTCTTTATTGTCTTCATGTTTTATGTAGCTTCAAGGTTCATAATTTAGAGAATATTTAGTACAGAATTAGTACCTACCTGGTAGTATAGTATAAACTGTCTTGCGACCAAAGCGCGGCCGTTGAGTGCGTTTAGTCCACTCTCGGCCCCTCGACCCCTAAAAAAAGATTTGTTTATTTGTGTCCTCTCGACCCCTAAACATAGTTCACACTCGACCCCCAGGGGTTGAGACTGAATTTCCATACAAAAGGCAGGCATACCTCGTCCACTCTCGACCCCTAGTTCGGTAAGTACCTAAAATTAATATTTTGGTACAGTAGAGTAGGTACATAATAATTTAGCCACTTTATTGTTGTCTGTTGGAGGCCGAGTAGCAATTTTATTTCACCTGCAACTTTATTCTGGTATTTTTATATGGCGGTAATTCTTCTATAACATTTGTATCGGAGCCCTTTAGCACAACCATCATAGTAGATGATATAGGCTGTTTGAAGTTATACATTTTAAATATTACCTACTATCACTTTTTGTGTCAGTCATGTTTGGAAATAAAACTTGTGCATTCTTCACTTGATAACTACTACGCTAAACGCAAATGATTTAAGTAAGTGTTATACAAATTATGTTGAGGGTATTTTAATTAAATAGTATCCCTAAATAGTGTATATGATTTATCATCGTAACTGTACTTTGGGGGTCAAGGGGAAACTAAAACTTGGCTGAAAAATAAAATCCACTCTCGACCACCAGTGTCGAGAATAAACTATAGTTAGGGGTCCAGTGGACACATTATTTATTGGGGGTCGAGGGGCCGAGAGTGGACTAAACGGTTGAGTGTGAGGTCCTGGGTTTTTGCCATATTGTTGTGTTCTTACGTTTTGAATTCCTAATAGCAGCTTGAAGATATTGAGCTGGTTAATGTTAATTAGCTCAGGTCTTGCCAATAAGGTCAAGTTTACAAGACCAGCAGTTTGGGCATTGCTGTGTCTGCCAGTTAGTGAGTTAGAACTGTCATTCTTATACCTAGATACTTAATGACTGCTACGCTAGAGGTCCTGGGTTATCCCCAAGTCGAGCAAAGTGTTATTGGTGTTTTCTTTGAAATTCTCAGTAGCAGCTCGGAGTCTGGATTTGTGACCGGTTAATGGCAATAGGATCGCCCCCTATTATCTACATAGGACTTAAACATACCGGCAAATATTGGTGTACATTACTACACCTCTGCCTAACGCTTCGGGGAATACAGGCGTGATGGTATGTTATGTTTAAATTTGCTACGAGGGCAGCGAAACTCAAATGATTTAAGGAATATTTATTTTAATCTATCTACGAGACCACCGCTGGCGAACAAGACTAATGACTGTTATTAAATAAAATAATAATAAAAACAGCGCAATATAATCACAACAGTGCAATAGACTCATTACATTAAATAATCATTATGCCAACATAGATACTATAGCGGCTGGCGCGAGTTCGTGCAGGTAATAAATATTAGAAACTATAATGAAATTTAGTGCACTAGTTGTGGTAGGGCCACGCTGTTCGTAGCATGAATGGGCCGGCTCGACCGGGGAAGTACCACACTCTCGCAGAAGACCGACGTCCGAGTAGTAGCGTTTCGTTACTGCGCTTCGTTCGGTGAGCGAGAGGGCTGGAGGCCCAATTCCTCCCCCAATCCCCTTCCTTCTCCTTTTCTTCTTCCCCTCCCTTTCCCTAAATAGGCTCGGCAACGCATCTGCAACTCCTTTGGTTTTGCAGATGTCCATGGGCGGCGATGACTACTTACCATCAGGTAGCTCGCCTGCTCGTTTGCCGAGTTATGCCATAAAAAAAAAATAGTATAGGATTACTGAGGAAGGTTAACTGACTGGTCTTTGTTCCAACAAAAAAATTTCGTAAGTAACTACCATGTCGCCTGTATCTCCTAAAGGTTAGGCTGAGGTGTCCAAAGGAACACCCAAAGTTTGCCGCTAGGCTTTAACGTGTCTTGTTATAGTGGGGCCTGAGATGTAAAGGCAAGGGGTATAGATTTAAATAAAATAAGACTTCTGTAAGTACCAAGGTGTAGACGTATATTAATAGAAAATTACAAGTTTAGTTTCCCACAAGTTAGAAATGCTAACTCATAACAAAATATGATACTTACTTTTATAAAGGAGCGTACTTACTAAATAAACTAAGGGAGCATACATATACTTCACCTGCGGCAATTGAGAAAAAAAAAAAAAGGTACTTGAACAATTTTTTTTTTTTTTTTTTACTTTTAGTAAAGAATACAATATTAGGATACAAAAAGTTTGGTCCTATTTTTGTGTACAATATCAATTTTATTATTTTTTTGAATTTTTACATTACATCCCATATCTTCCAAAACAGTAAAAGGACCGTCAAATAGAGCATTTAGTTTTCCTCCAACTTCATTTTTTAACTATATCAAATCATTTTTATTATACTGAACAGGGTTTACATTTTTATCATAATAATTAATTTTACGGTTATATTTACATATAATTAAATTATTTTTAGCATCTCTATTAGCTATTTGAAGCTTATATCTAAGACTACTACAGTAATTTTCAGGGTTATACAAGGGTTCGACTAAGTTAGTTAATCTAGAAGGAATATTACAAGTTCTACCAAAAACAAGTTCAAACGGCTGATATTTTGTTGATGAATGAACAGTTGTATTATAACTGAAACACCAGTAACGTAGCCAATGTGACCAAGACTGTGGATTGTTATTGCATTGAATTCTGAGAAAAGCTCCTAAATTTTTATGACAATTTTCTAAAGAACCGATAGACTGATGATGGTATGCTGTAGAGGATATTTTATCTATATCTAAAAGTTTACAAACCTGTTCTAAAGTTGATGACATGAATTCAGTACCGCGATCAGTTGCAATGGTTTTCGGTAGCCCAAATCTTAAAATAAAATTATCTACTAATGCCTTACTTACAGTTACGGTGTCCTTAGATTTAAGTGGATATGCCTCCACGAATTTACTTAGTTCACATTGAAGACTTAAAATGTATAACATTACCTTCATAATCTTGTGGTAGTGGACCTACAATATCCAAAAATATTTTTTCAAATGCATACGATGCCGTGGTCGTTATGCACATAGGTTCCTTAACATTTTTACTGTATTTCATTTTTTGACATTTGTCACACTTTGATACGAAATCTTGGACATCTTTTTCAAGACCTGGCCAGTAAAAATGTCTTTTAATGTTATTTACCATTCTACGAATACCAGCATGTCCACTGGTTGGTAATAAGTGATAATCATGTAAGATAAACTTAATGTCCTCATCTTTATAAATTCTTGTAACACCTCTCAAGACATGTATTTGTGGTCCGGACCATGTTTTCATTGAATCGATTTCCTTACATAATTCTTTCAAAAAGCTAGCATTATTTATATCTTTAATTATACAAATCTCTTTAATCTTTAAATTATAACAAAATTCACTCAACTTCGTCACAAATTCGTCTCGCGTAAAATGTAACCTGAAGTTGAGATTTACAAATATAATTTTTCTATTCTCTTCATAAGCAAAACATTCTTCTTCAAAGGATATCCTATTATTTTTTAATAACTTATTCACATCATCTCCTTTTATCAAAATCATTTCTACAGAGTCTTTAGATTTCTTTAATATTTCCGCAACTCTTGGTTGATCAGACCTTGTGTTGACGGACTTACTAAGCAAATCTGTATCCTCTTTGTTTTCATTATTCGTAAGATTTCTCTTCTGAGCTCTAGTTAGAACATTTACTACGTCATTATTCATACACTTCAATTCATCTGATGTTATCACAATCCTTGACAATGCGTCTGCAGCAACATTGTCTTTACCTCTAACATAAACTATTTCATAGTCATATTCCTCAAGTGTTAATCTAAATTTTAATAAACGACTGGAAGGGTCTTTCATTCCGAAAAGATATATTAACGGTTTATGGTCCGTTTCAATAATAAAATGTTTACCGTAAAGGTATGGCCTAAAGTATTTTACAGACCAAACAATGGCTAGCAACTCCTTATGAATTGTTGGGTAGTTTCTTTCAGCCTTGTTTAACGGTCGACTAGCGTATGCAATGGGTTTCATATCTTTATTACATAAAACTGATCCAATAGCTATTCCTGAAGCATCAGTTTTTAATATAAACTTACTATCATCTGAGAAATCAGGGTACTGCAAAATTGGTGGATTAGTCATGAAATGTCTTAGTTGATCAAATGAATTTTGACAATCCTGTGACCAAATAAATAGTTCATTTTTCCTGCACAATTTATTAAGTGGAAATGATAATTCTGCGAAGGAAGGTATAAATTTTCGGTAATAATTACAAAAAGCAACAAAACGTTTTATATCGTCAGAATTCTGTGGTACTGGGTAGTTTAGGATGGCTTTAATTTTTTCAGGGTCTGGCGAAACACCTTGCGAAGACACAACATGACCAAGATATAACAGTTCTTTTTTCAAAAATTGACATTTAACGGGGTTTAGCTTTAAATTTACCTTTCTCAGTCTTTCAAATATGTCTATAAGATTACGATTATGGCTATCTAAATTACGCCCAATTACAATTAAATCATCAAGATATATAAAACACTTATCAAAAGTAAGCCCAGACATTGCTATTGTCATCACTCTACTAAAAGCACTTGGAGAAATTTTTAAACCCATTGGTAAACGTTTCATTTGGAACTGTCCTGAATTTGTGCAAAATGCTGTACACTTTCTGCTTGAAGGTTCTAATGAAACCTGATAATAACCAGAATGTAAATCAAGATGGCTAAATAAAACTGCACCGGAAAGAGAATTTAAAATTTCAGTTATGTTTGGTAGTGGAAATTTATCATCTTGGACTTTCTCGTTAAGTTTGCGATAATCTACTACCAATCGCCACTTTTTCTCATCGTTACTTTTCTTGGGTACAAGCAATATGGGACTAGACCACTCACTATGAGCCTCTTCAATAATATTATCTTTTATCATATTTTCAATTTGTTTATTTAGTTCTGCTTTTAAACTATGTGGTAACCTATAAGGTTTTGTGTAAATTGGAGTAGTATTTGGTTTCAATGTAATTTTTTGTTCATAAATATTCGTTACTGTCAGTTTATCGTTGGGTAATTGAAAAATATCTGAATACTTTTTACAAATGTCTTCGATAGACTTTTTCTCTTCGGCATTGAGATGTTCTAAATTTAAAAGTGAGTTCAAAGTGTCTGCTCTAGTCGAGTTTGCTTTAATTTTATCAAAATTATGACAATGATAAGATGATAATGGTTCTACTACCGGAGTGAATTTAGGAATACGTACATTATTTTCACTAACATTTAAAATTTTGATAGGTATTTTACCTTTAGTTACATTAACGATAGCACTAGCTAAAAATAAATCTTGCCCTAAATCTTTTGATAAAACTACACCATCTTCCTTTAAATCCGAATTACAATCTACATAATGAAAAGATTCACTTCGTGCTGGTATTGTCAAATAATCCGTTTTGCGTTCTGTTTTGTCAAATATTCGCGTTATAACATTTTTTCCATTTATATTTAAAGTCAAAACATTAGCTTCTAAATCAATTTTTGACGAGTAGGTACTTAAAAAATCTAATCCGATAATACCATCGGCCTTAAGAGGTAGATTACTAAATACGTGAAACTTATGTTGAAAAGAATCACCCGTATCAGTAGACAACGTAAGATAAACATGACCTTGTGACCTAATTTGACCTCCTATACCAGAAACTAAAACATCATTTTCATAAATAGGAATATCTTGAGGTAAACTTTCCTTTCGTATAATCGATAAAGAAGCTCCTGTATCTAGTAACCAATAATATATATAATTATCTAAATTGAAAGAAACTAATTTAGATAGTCCTCTGGTGGCAAAGATTTCATGGATGTTCACGAAAAAATTTTGTTTGGTCATTTTGCTCAGTTTCTACAGTACCGTCAGTAGTCAAGTCCGGTTCTTGAGCCGTAAAAATTTTTCTTGTATTACCACGATCGTAATTGTTATAGAAATTTCGGCCTCTAAAATATCGAACTGGTGGTCCATTTCGTGGGCTGAATGAGCTCTTATTATGAAAACCACGAGAATTAAAGTTACCGTTAGAAAAATATTGACCACGTACATACCGGTTAGATGATTGTCCACGTACTTGTACACTTCTTCCGCCATGGAAACCACGTCTTTGTTCACCCCTTCCAACGTAGAAGCCACGTCCTTGAAAACTCGAACGATCGAAATAGTTACTTCTTTGTCCCCTATTAAAAGATTTATTAGTAAAATGCATGACATTACCTGGATTTGATAAATTCAGAGACTCCTCGTCTTTTGCGACCTGTATAGCATCTTTTAAGGAGCTACAATTACGAGATGCTACTACGATACTCAATCTAGAATTTTTTAAACAATCTGAAAACTTTCTTATAGCTTGTTTTTCATTGATTGGCTTCAAAATATCATATTTAGTTGACTCGCCGTCTGCTTGAGAAATTGTCAAGTCCGTAAAAAGTTTTTCAATTTCTGAGCCATATTCTTCTATAGATCTCCAACCTTGTGAAATATTTTGAAGTCGCGATTGAATTGCCATAAACGATTTTTTAGGCAAAAAGTGGTTACGCATGTCCTTGACAAGTTCCGAAACAGATTTATAGGTCGAAGCCATTCGCAGTTTTGCAGTTTCCGAAAGCCTACTTTTTAAAACAAATGTTATTAATAAATGTCTATCATCTTCGCAAATCATATTAGAATACATCTCTATACCATCAATCAAGCGTTTTGTTACATCTTCTGAACCGTCCATAACAGGCAACAAACTACAAGCCGTTTTCAACTCGAACTCCATTTTGGGAATATTTATATTTGGACATATACACAATTTAGTAATATCCTCATAAATTTGTCTTATATTTTGAAAAATTTCGGTTGCAGAAGCAATAATTTTGGGGTCCTTTTCAGATTTTAAAAGTAAAAATAATTCACTACACTTATTAAAGCAATTTTTCGCTTCATTTGATTTAACCTCGATAGTCTTACCCAAATATCTAGATTTACCCTTTTTAACTAAATATTTCCTTATTTCCTTTAAAATATCAAAATGTTTTATTAATGTTTCTAACATAATCTAAAAATAGAACTAAAAAAATACATCAACCTTGTACAATTTACGTAAAACATAAAAGATACTTTAAACCATGCAGGTGCATGTAAAAAATGCATTCGTTGCAATATTCGCGGCAAGGTATCTTATTGCATGAGTGTTTGTGCACGATTCTTGACAATTTATCGAGGATAGTTATAAGTAATATTAACATCTCTAATCGATTTTTAGATCTAAGTATTAATTAATAATTAAACTAAGTAGTAATTGGGTATGAATTAAAGTTCATGTAACAAAATTTCGGACGTTCATTCGCGAAAATATAACGCACATGTATACGCACTGACGCAAATTAATTTTATTTATCACCACCTTTATCACTTCATCACTCAAGTATTGAAAGTAACTCACGGTCAAGGTCGACGAATAATCTACTCTTCCATTGCCTCTGCACGCTGACGTCCCCGTAGTGAGGCACGGATACGTTGCATGGCTTGAATACCCATCTCTTCTTGAATCCACTGGCGATGGAATTTTTTGTAGAGACGTAACAAGAACCAGCAAAACACGATGATAATTATGGCCAGCATCACGAAGATAGCAATATCTAGTCGCTGCAGGTGTTGCCCAACATCTTTCAAGGTTGCATCGTTGTTTCCGGCAGCGTTTTGCGCAATAAATACCTCGTCCTTTTCGACGGTGGAACGACACATCGTGTCTATTGCCAAAAAATATTTGTGACTCAAGGACGCCCTGGCATGGTCGCCATGAGATGTAAAGGCAAGGGGTATAGATTTAAATAAAATAAGACTTCTGTAAGTACCAAGGTGTAGACGTATATTAATAGAAAATTACAAGTTTAGTTTCCCACAAGTTAGAAATGCTAACTCATAACAAAATATGATACTTACTTTTATAAAGGAGCGTACTTACTAAATAAACTAAGGGAGCATACATATACTTCAGGCCTATTGCCATTAACCGGGCATATTATATCCATACCATGCCGGAGCTGCTACTAATATACTACTATAGATACTAATAAGTATTATAAAGAGGTAAAGTTTGTGAGTTTATAAAGTTGTAGGGTAATCTTTGGATCTAATCAACCGATTTTAAAAATGACTGCCTCGTTGGTCTCGTGGTACCAATCGCGACTGCTACGCTAGAGGTCTTGGGATCGATCCCCAGCTCGAGCAAAGTGTTATTGAGTTTTTCTATGAAATTCTCAGTAGCAGCTCGGAGTCTGGATTTGTGCCCGGTGAATGGCAATAGGCTCGCCCCCTATTACATGGGACCCAAACATACCGGCGAACTGTGGGTGTACATTAAGTACATCTCTGCCTAACCCTTCGGGGAATACAGGCGTGATGGTATGTTATGTTTGATTTTGAAAATTCTTTCACGAAAACGAAGTGATGTTAAAAAAAGTGACGAATTTGTGAAAGAATTTTCATATATAATAGCCTATATATTATATAGCCTATGATAATATAGAAAAAAAAAAAGAATTTATTACAACTTTATACATATAAACAAAGTCATTTAATTATATTAGTTCCGCTTGAGACCAACAAGGCAGTCTAACACATCACAACACCATAACAACTTGGAGTATCAAAATACTAATGTTTGTCGTAATACATGACTTATGTTGAGTATACACAATTTGAAAAGCTCGCTCTCATGTATTCAAGTAAGACATGACTTACGGTACAGAGACGTGTTCGCTCACTATGGGACTTATGAGACAGCTCAAAGTCACTCACCGACCTATAGAATGGATAGAGCTTTTCTTGGTATTTTTGTACGCGACAGAGTTAGAAATAAGGATGTGCGTAATAGAACCAATGTTGCTTACGCAGACTGGAAGGATTAGTAAGCTTAACTCAACTTAAGCTCGTAGTACTTTTTCATGAGTGAAGTGGAGTGACCATTAAATGTAAATAAAATACAGTACAAGTTAGTCTCCAACAAGATGATCTAACCACTACCACCAGATTATCTAAACCAGGTAAAGGTCACTGAAAATCGGATACATGCGGCATACAAAACAGATTTTGTCGAGATCTATGGGAAAAACTACGGTCAGCAGTGGACGTTTATTGAATGATAGTGTCAAGTGTAAACATCTCTTAATTCAAAGATTACAACTTATGTAGATATGTCATAGAATAAAAAATCTCGTGATAAGTAACGTTAGCAAAAGCTTCTGCATAATTGCGTCACTGTTCGTCGCTCCAAACTGCATCGGTTTGCTATAATAATATGACGTTAGGTACAGTCAGCAAATTCATGGCGATACTCGGTTTATACAACGATGGCACCTCAGCGAGTACTGTTTGCCAGACCTGATTCCATGCAATCCCAAACAAATATTTACTTTCATTTCACATAAATATTGGACACGCCTGCTCTCTTGACTGCATGTTATTTCTGTAATATATCCATGAGTGTGTGTGCAAACCATTTCACTAAATCATAGACGTTAAAATAGCATTTCAGAATATTTACACAGCGATCGAACCCTAACCCCATTCATATTTGAGCCCCAATGTCGGTCGCTACTCACAGCGAGCCATTTAGATAATTCACTTTTAAGCCCAGAAGACCAATCAGTTGACATTTGCATCTATACGATAATAATATGTATTATATGCAATATATTTACCTAATTCAAATTTAAATGCATAACATAACAATGTGTAAGTCTGTATATGTTTGGCGCCATATAACCTCTCAGTAGTCAGGTACCAAAGTTATATAACGTACAATAAAAGATCCGAGATAGCACACACTCGTAGTTATTTTACACCTGCCATAAAAACGTTGCAAAGAGGTTTATACAAAATGCTTGGTACATAGCGTGAAATTTGGGGCTACCGCTCAGTAGAGCAAATATATTTTAGCGGAAATATACTTATATTAGTACAGTCACAAAATCATTAGACCAAGTTACATACATACATATTGCCACGCCTGTCTCCCATGGGGGTAGGCAGAAACTATAGATTTCCACTTGCTACGATCTTGGCACACTTCTTTCGCTTCATCTACATTCATTAATATCTTCATGCATGACCGTCGACATGTCGCGTCGGTTTAAGGTGCTCGAAACCTGGCCTTTTTTAAGAACATCCGCAATTTGGTTAGACCAAGTTTTACAATTTATGTTTCGAATTGAATATGTTTATTGTTTATTTGAATACGGACTTAGCAATTTATTAATGTTACCATAACTGTGGTAATAGATGAAGAAAGCTCAATTATGAAAATAGTTTTAGAACTCATTGATTTTAATTCACTAATGTACGTAGTGGTCTTACGAGGGTAAAACAATATATATTGCATTGTGTCTACAATAGGGCGCCTGACTGGTTAATATTTACTTTCATTTCATGAATTATAAATTTTATTATTCTTACGTCTTTTCAGTGAGACTAGTTTAATGGTTTCAGCTAGGCAAACTATATTTAAATACCTATTAAAATCAAAAATATATTTTACTTGGTAGACCCAAGTTAAAATCAGGTGCAGGCCCTCGCTTCTGAAACCTATGTGGTTGGAATGACACGTTGACGTGTGCATTAAAAAATAATATCTGAAGCGTATAAAGGTCTCACCGTGGGGTTCACACGTTCCAAATTTGAACTTCAGCACATATAGCTTATACACTTAAAATTATAAAGGAACGCTATTATCCTATTCCGATACAGGAACATACGTCATAACAACAGGAAGAATCAAAATCCTGCACGTAATATTTTTGGTTTAAAAACAAAAAGGGGGAAAACATTTTACCTGTCTTTTAAGTACTTACGTACGCAACCACATGTAGTTTAACTTATAATAAACCGCTTGATTTTCCGTATCTTTTTAATACTATTTATGGATTGTTTCTACGTCATCAACATCCCATTGAATTTTAAATCGGGGTTTCCCAGACGGAACACTATGCACGCATGTATGCCTACGATACACCTTCCACTAATATTATATTTGTTGTTTATATAAATAAATAAAATTGTAGTGTATGCGTGTGATATCAAAATAATAACAAAATCACATTAACAACAACAACAGCATTTGAAATAAATGCATTAATATAAAAATTCAAAATGTTTTCTGTCCGTCCGTCTGTCTGTTTATCTGTCTCTTTGTGCCGGATAATCTCCGAAACGGCTGCACTGATTTTGTTTTGAGTAACAGACTATTTTACTTATCGCTACAACCCAAAAAAAAGCTTCAAGAAAAAACAACTGAAACCGCAAGACAAAGATAGTTTCAAAATAAATGTTGTCCTAGGATTCATTCACTAGATTTTTCAAAGTGGGTGCAAACACAATTTCTCGCATACACAAACAAATGTGGGCCATACTTTTCCATTCCATCCTTTTCAATATAAGCTGACCTCTAAGTGTACCAAAAGTCTATACCATGCGAGTTCAGATCGCTAGAACTTTGTGGCATATTGTTACTTATTAAGTGGCGATTTTAGCAACCCTGGCCATACAAATATTTATTCCATGGCGTGATTAAGTAAGCTAAGAGGGCCTCATTTAATTAAAATAAACAGCCAAAAGAAACAAACAAACATTTATTATAAAGAATTATCTCTTTTACGCAGGTCTGTGTCTAATAAAATAAACCCTCAGGTCTTTTAAAACATCTTTAAGGGGCCATAAAGCAGTTTAATCTCCGCCATTAATTGGCTACAAAAGTTCAAGTTGAATAACCGCCTTTTTTGTAATGGTCTGAACCTTTTCGTCTCTGTGACGTGTTTACTTACTGATACAGAAAATAATCAGATTTACGCGAGTCCCGTTGTTAATTAGGTATAAAACAAATGTGGACGGGGTTTGAAAATTGGTATTTTTCTTTTGTGTTTTTTAAAGTTGGCAATAGTATTTTATCACATGCCGTGCATTCACAAACACTCACAACTACACTGGAACAACTTTTTTTAGAATGCCCTAAAAGAAATTGTTTTGGGAAGTGGGTAAACATTATTACCATGTGAATTATTGGGAATGTATAGGCAAATATTACTTTATAATCATTCACATACATAATACCTACTTACTCAATTAGCTTTCGATGTAAGTTCTAAATGATTGGTTTTCTCACTTCGCTCGTACAGCACGTGGTGTAGTACAATTAGCATCCAAGTGTATTATTGACATGAAAACCTAATTAAATTATATTACAAACAATCAAATAAATTTACTTTATACATTTCCTAATGCATTTACTTACACTGGTATACATTGGTTTTCTTAGTTTTTATTATGATAATTTAGGACAGAAGACATGTTAGGGCTAGCTAGCTAGATCTACCCTCCTACGCGTTTGGCCATCTTGTACTTTCGCATACTAATAACGCGTAAACAAGGCGTCATAACAATAATGGGCAGTCGTAAAACAGTGAATACATACTGTAGGCATGCAATGGCTTAGGAGATGTTCCCCGTCAACAATAAAATAAAACGAGGGCTTTGGACGCGGAGCGATATATCACACGTGACGTCACCCCATGGGCGCGTCGCTTTATATGAAGTTATCATCCCATAAATGGAAATAAATTAAAGATAAAAAAAGATAGTGAATTGTGAACTTAAGTCCACTTTTATTATGCGTAAGTACTGCTGAAATGAGGAATGAGCTTCCTGAGTGGGTCTTCCACGATGAATATAATCTGGGTGTCTTGAAATCTCGAGGAAATCGGTATCTTCTAGGCAAGCGCGCTCCATCGTAGATCGCAGTGTCGCTTAACATCTGGCTTATTATTAAGCCAAATGCACGACTTACATTTTTTTAATTACAAAAGTCGTTATACTTAAAAATCCTTGCTTTATAACCTAACTAGCTTTCCGCCCACGGCTTCGCCCGCGTGGTTTCTCGGCTTTTCTGCATTTATTTTTTTCCGTTTTTGCAACATTTTTCATGTATGCTCCGCTCCTATTGGTCTTAGCGTGATGATATATAGCCTATAGCCATCCTCGATAATAGGGCTATCTAACACTGAAAGAATTTTTCAAATCGGACCCGTAGTTCCTGAGATTAGCGCGTTGAAGTAAACAAACAAACAAACTCTTCAGCTTTATAATATTAGTATAGATATGTATAGTACACAAATAGAACTATGTAAGTTCATATTTACATAGTTCATATTTTAACCTAAACCTTGTTCAGTCTAAATAACATTTTGTTGTAATATATTAACATTATTTTACTTATGAAAACTGCTCCAATTTTCTTGTAGAATCATAAACTTCTTAGATTTATAATCATGCCATAAATAATGTTTTTAATATTATCTATCTTAATATAGAGTCGACGGTATTATTATTTTGGCACAACACTATTCGATAAGGTCATGAACTTATGACATTTTAAGCTTTCATAACAGTCAATAGGTACTCATCGACAAAAGTTTTTATTATTAAAGTTATAGACTTTAACGTTCGCTTTTTATGCTTATCTACTAAAGTAAGCGTTAAATAACCTTTAAAACGGCCAGATCTTATCACTTTCTTGATATAATTGGTATTTATATCTACACTATAAAAAAATGTTCACCATAATAAACTAGACGTCTGATTATTTTTATGGGCTTAAAAGAACCAACCTTAACAAAAAAATTAAGATGGTTCAAAATATTGAAGTTACAGGCATTTTAATTTCATGCTAAGCAGGAACAGTGCTGTAGCACGCTGTGACGTAAAACAATACTTGTTTTACAGGAAAGGTGCAGAGCCTCCCCTCTCTATCTCCACCAAAAACTTTAAACGCTTATATACCTATATATATTAGAACTCTATTAATCGATTTCAATTTTAGTTTCAGTATACTCATTAAGACTTATACGGAACCGTTTCGGAATTTAAATCTATAAAATTACACGACGTTGTAAAACAGAGTCAGTATTTAAATGTATAATGATGACAAAATTATGTCCGTTACTTATGCAGGATACAAAAAATAAGTAAAACCACCTAAATGAGAACATAAAGACTAAAATATGACCAATTTTGTAGCAACGATGAACCTTGCCTTGAAACTCGTAGCGGGTTCATGGCTCACAGCGCGCCCTCAGGGAATTGATATTCACTCTGCAACCTTCAACAGCAAATTTTCTCGTTGATTTCAAGTATACCTTAGCTAAGCAATTTTCCTGATAACCTGAAAAAAGTAGGATAAAACGGACTTCGGGATAGCCAATCATTGAATAAGCAATTTCCTGAAAGGAGATTCATTTTATTTTCATAGCATTCAATTCTAAATTTAAAAAAGCCTGCCTTATTCTTGGCGGTTTATGGCGTTGTCAGCGATGTAATTATGTATAGCTACAGCTGTTCAATAGTGACGTACGCGGTTCTTTTTGAGAATTTCCTAAAATAAATAATTAAATAATTCCTAAACTTCTGACCAGTTTCTCTTCTCTCTGTTCTATCTTTTAGGTTTTTTATTTTATACATTGCAAGGGGTTATATTTTACCATTAAATATCATTATGTAATTTTATAAAACAAACACAATTACAAATATTTTATATGTTAACTTAATTCTTAAGTTTCTTTTTTGTTATTTAGCTTCATTCGTTAATAATATTACGAATAACTGTAATCATTGTAAGTATTGAAACACAAGTCTATAAAAGCTGTGCACACCTGGGACAATATTAATATTACATTTATTACTAGGTATGTATGTCGATCTATCAATGCATTTGTGATTTTGTTGTTGGAGTACCAAATATAACCAAATAACACTTTGCTCGACCAGGGAATTAAACCCAAGCCATAATATATAATAAGTTGGATAAGAACACAGATTAGCGTTAACCCGATCCAATTTAGCATATCCACTTTGTATTACTATGGCTTCTATACATTCTTAAATTGAGCTGAGTTTGCGGTATTTAATGAAATTAAATCACGCAATATTCTCAGACACTGGAAATTATGGGCATTGATGAAATTCCTGCAGATAAAGTTAATTTTGCTTGAGACACATCACTTTTGATTGTATCACGTGACAATATTGTCACTTTATCTTTAGTGGGTCTGAATGGAACCCATGAATATCCGCATGAATTTATGACACAAGAACAGATAGATATTTATATAATTTACACAGCATATTTTCATTAATTCTCTGGTTTCTATAGATAAAAAATGATATTCAGGGTTTTCCTCTTTAAAATATGTCAACACATTCGTTTAAATAAAATTTCGTCAGACGTTCGTTTTTACAATTAGGTACCTGGGACAATACATATACGTGCATTAAATAGTCTTATTATTTTCAAATAACCCAATTTTTCGGTATTACCATCTACCTACGGTTATACACCGGATTGGAAACACCATACAATATAATATGTAATTAGATACTGAAAACAATAGAATTGTTCCTAATCTCGGCGACTAACAAAACATCGTTATAAATTTCAATTGTCAGCTACTAATGACAAAATGTGACAAGGGAGCGACAGACCGCGTCAATCACTGTATTTTTCACCATGACACTCATGCCAGAGTTAAGACAAAAAGTCGTTCGTGTGCGATAGGCCTAACTAATCACTTGTGCGGAACTGTGCGGTAGTGCGCCCGTAATCTTATCGTGTTTACCCTCCGTTAATTAATAAATATACGAGTGCCGGCTTTAACGTACAATTTTATACGAATTAACAGATAAGGTTTTGTAGTTTCGGAAATGCTGTTGTGATTGTTTTAGGCTTCTGTGTGGATACAAACATATAAATTAGTAATAGCTATGCGACTAGTCCTCGAAGGCTTGGGCAGAGGCGTTCTGATGATCATCTAAAGTTTGGGAGTATCGTCAACTCTATTTGCTGCGGGGACTGAGCAATCGACAGCTATTCTTCGACATATAGATGACTAGCTTCGCCCGCGTGGACTATACGTTTCTTTTAATTTTACGGGATAATATATAGCCTATATCACTCAGGAATAATGTAGCTTTCGATTGGTGAAAGAATTTTCAAAATCGGTCCCAGTAGTTTTTGTGTGAAAACATACATACAAAAACAAATGTTTCCTCTTTACAATGTAAGTTTAGATAAAAGATGTTAATAGAGGTCGAAAGATTACCGTTACGCATAAATATTTGTGCGGCCTACAGTTAGCCCTAAATTTGAAAATTGACCCCGCAGACTTTCAACTCTCAGTTCTACCCCCTGCCTACGGGCACACTGGTAGATAGAATTGTGTTTAATCTTCCTGTTAAAACTGTTTGACCTATGAACATACAACAAATTAGCTCAGCTTTAACAGTAACAAAATAATTTGACTGCTAACTTCTACAACATAATAACCTGCGCACTACTGATGAGATACATAAAGTCATTGTACAAAGTTATTAGTGTTGTGCCCCAGATGTTAATCGAGTGTAACTAGTTGTATTAGCAGTGTTAACAGGCTATAATACTACAAGCGAACGGTTCACCTTTTATGTAGGAACCTTTTAACCTTTTATTATGGGACTATTATTTTCCTAGTCTAGCTCAGTGGACTTATGATCTAAAACCTCATTAACTTTGGAAGGGACTAGTAGAATAGGTACCATTAAATTTAATTATTGTGGTTCTGTTTTAAAGTACCGTATTAAAGCCTTGTTCGTCTGCCGTGCATATAGATCCTAGTTTTTTTGCTGTATTAGTGAAGGCAGAATTACGACTACAAATCAGAGTATACAAGTGTTCATAATATTTTTGAATATGTTTGTGGTTTGCAAATCCACATTACAGCTGCAGTTTGTATATACCTACCGGCGAACGCTATATAAGTAATACCCTCTGTCAATATACCTAGCCTGATATAATTCCTTTCAATCTTGTAACCAACCCTTTCCGAAGAGTGGGACAGTCTGTACCTAAGTGATTTGCTAAGTTAGGAAGTATTTCATTTTAAGTATGTTCCTGTCTAAAAGAGACAGAAGGACTTCATGTTAATGTATTTAGATTCGATATTTGGTTCAGGTTTCGTGGTCACGGAAAGGCAATAAGTAGGTATAAGTTTCGCTTAAAGTAACAGAAGTTTTTATTAATATGCGTATATGAAGCTATCATTAATACAAATATCTATTTATTAATTAAACTTATGTGGCTGGTCTTCATCTAATAAGCAACAATCGCAAAAAAATGTATTTTAAGTTTCTTAAGCTACCTACTAATGGACCCCTAAAGTCCATTCTTCTCTGTATTTTAATACTGAATAGCAATAAATCGCCTCACTAAGTTACTTCTCAGAATCTAAGTTTTCTAAGTCTTCTAAGGTATCAAAATACCTCCTATACGTCATAATATATTATACTCGTGTATTTTTGTGATGATTTCCATATGTGTCTCTATTTTTATAGATTTATGTAAATCTGACTGCCTTAGTCTAGTTACTGCCTTTCTCTCAGTCTAGTGGTCCTAAGTTCGACTGCTACACTAGAGGTCTTGAGTTCGATTCCTGGGTAGAGAAGTGTTATTGGGATTTTCTATGATATCCTCAATAGGCTCGCTCTGTACGAGTATTACCTAAACATACATACATAGCACATCTCTGCCTAACCCTTCGGCAAAACAAGCGTGATGGTATCTATGTAGATTTAATGTTTTTCCCTGAATCTGAAATCCATTTAAATCAAAAGCGTCAATTAGCACGCTCACAAGTGTTCCATTATCCGCACTAGTTTTGTAGTTCACGCGACGTATTTAACCCCTATACTGATGGTGGTGACTTGACCTTTCGTTTAATATATAAGTATGTTTATACTTTTTGCCTTGCAGGGTCCGTAATATAGCAACACTTATATATAATCTAGCAACCCTCATAATATATCCAAAGCTTATGTTTGTACGGTATGGTAATACATTATTTTAAAATATTGGACCAACTACTCTGTCGGTACGAAAGAATGGAATCGTGACAACATTACATGCAATGAGCACGCGAAAATTGCGCGAAGCATGGAGTTTTACTAGTCTTTGTCACTATATGACGATATGTATATTATTATACAGGGTGTTTGGTGCATCGTTTGCCAAATAGAAATGGCCGATAGAAGAGGTCATTAGCTATCTCTTCGGGCCCAATAACTCGTTCTTTGTCACACCGGTTTTTTCATAACCACTTTTGAAACTTTATTTGGATAAAAACCAGAACTCAGCATTAAACCTTCAATTTAAAAAAAATCTAATTAGTGTGTAGCGTTTAAATTTCAGTTAAATTTTGATGTCTACTCTCGTATGGTTCTATAAAATTCAAAATTACTTGATAATAACGTCTAGTTCCTTTTTAAAAACCTCACAAAGTTTTTTGAAAAAGAAATATTCAATTAAAACTCTTCTTAAAATTGCTATAAAAAAATAACTTAAAGCGATTGGGATCTTCGAATTATTTTAAAATGTTCTCTAGTCTGTCCCCTTTCCAACGGTATGCCATAAGCCGAAAAAAACTTTGACTTACTTCACTAATTCTCTAAATGTGTAATCGAGGCACATCAGGCTGATTTTCGATATTACAGTAAGTAGCACTAGTTTTCGCATAACATGCTTTAAGTAGGTAGACAGTGTTATTTGACTCTTACGCAGTCTCTTGTATCTTTCTAAAATATGGTACAAACTTTCCTCGAACATGAAAACAAAAAGGAAGTAGTAGGAGTAGAGTCGCGCTTGCATGTCTGCATGCCAGTATGAATGGGTTCGCACGACCGTGAAAGTACTACCCTCCCACAGAATATCGACGTCAAGTAGCTGTATGCATACTGTTGCGTTTCGTACGGTGAGTGTGAACCGCCGGAGGCCCAATTGCTCCCTCAGTCTTCTTCCTTCTCATTTTCTCCTTCTGCTCCCTTTTCCTTTAATAGGCTGGGCAACGCATCTGCGACTCCTTTGGTTTTACAGATGTTCATGGGCAGCGAACACAACTTACCATCAGGTAGCTTGCCTGCTCGTTTGCCGAATTATCCCATAAAAAAAACGTAAGAACCTAATTAAAAATTTTGTTCAAATTGTCTGACTATATTACGTATGCACGCGCGACATCTTATACTAACTGTAATGGTGCGTTAAATTATTTCTACTTCGATAGTTCCGAAAGCCCTAGCCTCAACTTACGATGCGTAAACGAGTTCTTTCTCCGAAGATGTCGCGCGTGCTTCGGACAATTTGGATAAAATTTGAAATTAGGTACTTATTAATAAAAAAATATTTCATGTTCCAGGATAGTTAGTTCCCTATCTAAGAAAGACATAAGAGACTGCGTAAGAGTCAGATAACACTATCTACCTACTTAAAGCATGTTATGCGAAAACTAGTGCTACTTACTGTAATATCAGAAATCAGCCTGATGTGCCTCGATTACACATTTATCGAACTAGAGAAGTTAATCAAAGTTTTATTTTTGACTTATGGCATACCGTTGGAAAAGTGACAGACTAGAGAACATTTCGAAAGAATGCTAAGATCCCAATCGCATTTAGTTATTTTTTTACAGCAATTTTTGAAAAATATGAATTCAATTAAAACTCAACTTGAGTTTTAATTGAATTCATATTTTTCAAAAAACTTTGTGATGCTTTTAAAAAGGAATTAGGTGTTATTAGCAAGTAATTTTGAATTTCATAGAACCATACAAGAGTAAACATAATAATCAAACTAAAAATTAAACGCTATACTTATTAGATTTTTTTAATTTGATGGTTTAATGCTGAGTTCTGGAATATATCCAAATAAAATTTCAAAAGTTGTTATAAAAAAACTGGTGTGACAAGGAATGATTTATTGGACCTGAAGTGATAGCTAATGACCTCTTCTATCGGCCATTTCCATTTGGCAAACGATGCACCAAACACCCTGTATATCGCGCCAAAACAAAAAAAAATGGGGCCTTGACACATCCCGACAAACCGCTGTGACATATTGTTGTATGTAATATATTCGTAGACGTTAGGCGTGGCTAAAGGAGACATATTACGAACAAATGAAAACTTTATTACTTTAGTGTCACGATAGTTCCATTAATTTTCTCCCTATTGTAATTGGTTATTGTGTGACGGCTTCATACATCTTTTTTTTGCAAAGATTGCAATACTGGACAGCTCTTCATACAATTTTAATAAGGTCCCTTTAGATATTATGGCTGCAATAGGCTCGCCCCTTATTAGATGGGACCTAAACATACCAGTGAAATGTGGATGTACATTAGTACACCTCTGCGTACCATCAATTATGAGATTTGTAGGTATACAGGTAAACGTAATTAGTCCAGTAATTAACTGCGATTCATCTAACCGCTGCCAAACTTTAAGCTTTAGAAGCTTTATCATCAGAAACTAAGACACTGATTTATGGGCTCTAGATTGTGTCTATTATATCTAACATTGGAGCCTGATAAAATTAAAATAGCGTTAAATCAATACCTTCAAATTAATGGTTAAAGAATTTAATTGCGAAGATAGGTACCTACCTATGCTTTAACAGGGATCTTAACTTTCGTTTAACATTACACATATGTAGTAGGTATTTCTTTTTCCACGTTGGTAAACCTTGTTATTGTTAATAAGTAGGTCGAACCAATTATTTTGACAAGAATTGGGTTTCGCTACGTAAGTAACGTTTCGAACGAAATTAACTGCGCCGCAGTTCCACGTCCTGCGCTTACTTATTTTTGATTCGATCGCTACAAAACTTACTACAAAGATTGGCTGAAAAATTATCAAAACCGGTTTAGCCGTTTGAGGGCTGATTTCCATATAGTATGTATTAGATTTCAGCATTGTCATGAAGGCAACAAATAAATATAGGTAGGTATCTATTTGAGCTGCATATATCTTGCCGAATAAAATTAAAATTTATGTTATCGACGGGTAATAAAAATGGTATTTGACAAGAAATATGCAGTCAACGCTTTTTTCTTCACTCATGTTTGGTAAACGTTAACGCTATTTTACGTCGGAAACGATTCGCCTCACACTTAAAGCAATGACATAGCAGTTAACCGATGATGAATGATTAGCTTAATCTACATGGTGTTATTTAACCAAAACAGTTTCGCAGTGTGCGGTCCTCACAGACAATGATATATACTTATTGCTTATTGTCTCTAGCTCATTCGGAATTCTAGGAGCGACTTCCTAATTTATCCGCGGGTTCCGTGACAGTCTATTGTATACATTTCCATTAGGACCGTATTCAAAACGCATAGGTCATAAGTACGCAGTCGAATAGTAATGGTGAATTTTAAAATATCTGGTCGACGCCTATTATAAAGATTAGAGTAGGTATAAGTAGTAATACCCTTGTACGCGTATTTGCATTTTGTTGTTAATTAGGTGCAGATTAATTAAGACGGTAAATAAAAATTTGAATAAAACTATAAATAAAATTGTTTATACCTAGATAGTTTTTTTATAGAATATCAACAAGTAGGTATGCCAGATTTGTTTTTTAAGAACATCTTTATGATTTCTTCCTTTCAAAAGAATAGATACCAAATATATAATAGATACCAAAATAGTACCTATATATTTAACTAGGTACGAAAAATCACCTCTGTCGATATTTTTTTTTAATTCATAGATCTATATACATGTATTTATTTACTTTATCTAAGTAATTTAACATACTAAATTAGAACATGCCTAAGTAGCATTATTTTAAATAAGTGCCTATAAAGTATTGTGGTTAGTACATAATTTGTAAAATCCCACTGCAACAAACCAGTTATTTTTACAAAACGTTGGTTTGCTGGAAAATATTTGTGTGTTTGAACGCCTATCAATATAGAACTGCAAACAGTTTCGTTTGCGTTCGTGCCGCGTGACTGTCAGGCGCTTGGCGCACGCGAAGGCCATGATCTCCGATTAATAACACTGCGAGGTTGCCCTGCCCGCCCTTTATTACCTCACCGCCCTTCTCGAGTGCTGGCGAAATGGGCAATGTTAAGGTCAGGCGACGTAAGTATTTATAAGTCCAGTTTCTCCATAATCCGCGGCGAAGGAAACTTTGATCAAATCTGAACTTGGAATAATTCCGCAAAACTTTCGGCGCCTAATATGGATTCGGGATCGTAATAAGATTTTGTGATAGCTTGGGTTATTTGGTCGTGATGGAATTCCAATAATTAAGTAAAGGTTATTAGTCCAATAGTGTGGTGGGAATACATAACACTCATATTGTTAGTAATTATTTTAATTAATCGTTTAGCTACAGGTGAAAATGTTAAAACGTTTTGCATTTCCATGCCAAGATTAAAAAGTTATTTTAAGCAAAGGAAAAATTAATCTGCGGGCAGGATTCATTCATCCAGAAGACGCATGTTCGAATCCAGCCCGCAGTCGATTTTTCCTTAACTTAAAATAACTTTATTATGTTAAAACTTTGTATAAGTGAACGCTCTCCCATTTAGACAAAACAATAAGTCGAATTTAAAGTATCTAAGCTTCGGCTGTCGCAAATGTCAAAACTCCGAAAAAAATAAAATAAGAAAATCGGGGTTGGCAGCAGACGGCGACCGATCGTTACCATCCACCCTATTACCACATCCATACAAAAAGTAGCAACAACGTAGGCCGGGATCATACCCACACAAAAAATACTCATATAATAATATACATTTGAGATATTTTGGCTTCAAAAAAGGGACGTTATTGACGGCTACTCGATTGATGAATTACATATGTACCTACCTAAGCAAATAAATTGTAATACGAATAGATTAGATAATTACCTAGTTATTTCGAGTTTTGGTTTAGTGTTAGTGGAAACAAACAAGAATCGTACGACTATACAAACCAAATGTATCTCTTTCTCAGTCATGTTCTGACTATAAAGCAAGTGAGACTCGAAAAACAGAAACGAAGAAACAAAAATGCTGGTATATTCCCTACAGTATTACTAGTAGATATGTCGTTGTTCTACTTACGTCAGGCGTTGACGAGTCTTGTGTTCGGGTATTCATGACCACCTCGTCATGAATAGCTTTTTGTTCTCGACTATCCCGAATTATATGCTATTGAATTTCCGAAGTAAACTGGACCGCTCTTGAGATATCGTTCATCAAACTGTCACCCTCTTTAATGTTTCAAAGCGATAACTTTTGTATGCCAATGTACCTATAAGTTTGTAACTACGGGTAAGTATACTGACATTATAGTTCGGTGAGTTTATAATAATATGTCATTGTATGCGTGGAAATTATAACATAAACGCTCTCAGGGGATCAATTGTTGTTTTCCCTTAATTTGAGTTATAAACAACATTCATATTTGAATACATATTCGGTTAATAGAGTAAAATTTACAACAATTAAACTAGTAAGCATCCGGGTGTTGTAATATAAATTGTATCAGCGCATTTCGTGACGCACGTAAATAAGCAATTTACAATTTATTTAACAGAGGAATAATTTGTCAACTGCACAAGTAATCTAAACAATCTAATCGCGTAATTTGAATATATAGTTCTGAAGAATAGCGTCGACATGCCAATTAGGTACTTCGCCTAACGCGAAACTAAAGAGGAGAGAATGAACTCAAAGACAGTATTAATTTATAGATTTTACCGAGTGATAGATGAAATATAAATAAAAAAGTTACAATCCACAGTGTTTAACGCTGACCCGTTGAATAACCTAGGTCAGAAAAAAATACTTTGTTTCACCTTATAGTTTAAAACATATACCCGCTTTAATATGATTAAAACATCCGACATTATTTTAAAGTAATACAATATATCATAAAAATTGCTAGTTCAACTGTTTGTCACAAAATATTCGTAAAAAGATCGACATGGATATTGGATAACCACCCTTTTCATAATAACCCTTTGTGTATCGATTCGCTCTGACAGCTCAGCTGAGACTGTTATTGATGCTTTGTTCAGTTGATTGACGTTGATATGACGTGGAAAATGGAGGACAACCCGTCATCACGTGCGTGAAGATTTTCACTAAAAGAAGTCTGGTAAAATCAACGAAATTAAATTATATTGTATATTGTAATGATAATAATTTTTAAAAACTAAAAAAATTGTTGCTCTTAATTTCCGTATTAATTTTCAACAAATGAAAACGATCATAAGATAAAGTAAATACTTCTGAAACAAGCTTAGATTTAGTAATAAAATAATACATACATTGTAGATCCATAAATTGCTCAATTCATGTATCAAGTGATTTTACGATTGCAGAACTTAAAACAGTTTAAGTTGTTACGCAGTTAGTCGGGTATCGAATCGTTTTTTTTTTTATACACAGAAAGTTTATTTTTCCGAAGTAAAGCAGAATTTATGTTCAGAGATTACCAGAATGACACCGTCTGCTAGCATCTCCTATTGTTTGCGACGCTCTGTAAAAGTGACAAAATATTCCGCTCACATTGCCACCCGCCCTATTACGTGCACAGATTTCTCACAAAAAATCTCATCCCCAATCGACCCTCCAAAAGTGGGTCGTAAGCCTTTGATGGAATTTCTCATAAAATAAAGCCTGGAAAAAGTGCGAGTCAGATTATCCAAGGCTATCTGTAAGATGAATAAATTTGGCTTTTCCTGGTTCAACTACCCATAAATTTGATTCGAATTACGAACCCTCGTAAAGTTTAATGTGCAATAATTACTTGATTTTTAAAGGATTTTAAATGTCGTTGACATTATTTCTCAGAAAGTTTTACTACGACCCTGAAAGGGTATCAGTTCAGTATTCTTTACAAATTCACAGTAGGTAAATAGCAGCTTACCTTAATGAAAAATATCGGCGCTTCTTTGCGATTATAAATAGGCTGAGTTGAGCAGAGTTGAGTTTCGAGTAATTTAGGACCAAAGAATGTACAGAAACAAAAATCCTTATTTTGCATATATTTCGTTGAGTAGTATATTTGTCTGGTGAAATATATTTATTCCTAAAGAGGTCGAGGCCGCGTCGCGGCCAGGTGTTAGGCACGCAGCCAACAGATGGCACAATAGTTCCGGTCCAATGTTGTGTGGGATGGGATCATCTATTTATCTCTACGCACCCATTGTTTACGTTTGTGCTTTATTTCCTCATATATCAATGTGAAACTACTGAAAGTGTACTGAACCTATACAATGCGGTTAAATGCGTCCTCATGTGAACTAACGTAGATTATAATAATATTTATTTATTACTATAAAGGTTCGGCATGGCCGACATTGGAACCCGGTTTTTCCGTGAACCTTTGTTAATCGGAAATAATGTAGCTTTCTAATGGTGAAGGAATTATTAAAATCGGTTCAGCAGTTTCAGACTATAACCACTTATTACAACATTTATATGTGTTAATATATTTTTGTAAACATATCTACGTAAATAACGTAAATAATGCAGTGATAGCCTAGTGATATGACCATTGGACTTGCCAGTCAAAGGTCTCGATTTCAAAACGTAGGTATTCATAATTAATACGCGCTTTAACGGTGAAGAAAACATCGTGAGGAATTCTGCCTGCTTAAGAGATTTTGGCATTGATGTGTTAAGTCTGCCAACTAAGCTAATCTAAACTAAGCTATTTATAGCGTGGTGTGAAACGCTTCACACGCAGTCAAGAAAATCTCTCAGGCATGCAGGTTTCCTCACGATGTTTTCCTTCACCGTTTAAGCGCGTGATAATTAATTATTAATACACACATGACTTCGAAAAGTCAGAGGTACGCACCTCTGCCTTGGATTCGAACTCGAGACCTTTGACTTGGCAGTCCAATGGTCATATCACTAGGCTATCACTACACTTCGCGTGTGAAGTCTGCCAACCCGCAGTAGGCTAGCGTGGCAGACTATAGCCTATTCCCTCTCGTTCTGAGAGGAGACCCGTGCCCAGCAGTGGGACAATGTAATAGGTTGATGATGATGATGATGTAACAGGCTAAGGATCCCTCTCATTCTGATAGCAGACCGGGCGGGCCATAGGCTTCATTGTAATATTATAAATAGCAATAAATATTTTCTTATTGTATTTGGTATTACCGCATGAACTTTGGGTGGTGCCAACATAAATAAAATTACGGCGGCATGCGACCACGGCTATAACTTGCAGACCTTAGTGCCTGTATTGATTTGAATTAATAAAATTTCTATATAAGAACGTTAACGTAATTTTGCTAACGAAAGAATTTGAGGCAATTATTTTATTAACATTCGTAAATTCTAGACATAATTTTAATATAATTCACGAATCTTTACTTTACATAGTAACAACATTCTCCCTTTTAAAAGGCATCAGCATAAAAATGTCACCCAAACCAGATTTTATTTGTGTCGCTCGACAGTCATACGTTTTAACGATATTATATTTTTATATTATCTTGTTCATTGTGTTTTACGTAAAGTAGCGATTAGAGAAAACCGTCAAGGGTGAGAGAGACATTAAAACGAATCTCTTTAGCACCGGCGGACGTAAGCGGATGGCGCGATGGGGCTTCTCCGGCAATGTGCCCTTCTCATCGCACTTTCAATGAAACAGTCACAAAGATAATTCAAGATCCCGTTTTATGATCGTTTTATGACCGCCATAAAACATAAGCTGATAGTTCTAAAATAACGTCACAACATTTGTTTTACCATATATTAAATCGTAATATTATTTTCCGTTGACACATGAGTAGCTAATGGAAATGGAGACATGACAAATTGCATCATCTCTTCATCTCGTGTCCGCCCTAGTATGAATATAACAAGACATATGAATTAATGATGTTCTTAGTGAGACATATTTACAAGTCGGCGCAACTGAGTGGACGGAATATTCTCCTCGCTGTACCAAACTGTATCCAGCAACACATTCCAAAACATGAAATAGTAATTTTTGTTAACTTGCATCAAGTTACAAAAATTACAAATAAATTTTCCATTTCAGGTGACGTACATCAAATCAAACCGAATTTATTACTACGAAGCATATTGTTGAATTTAAATACATTATTTTCGGGATCTACAAACGTTTTTGAGAGGTAAAATTAATTATACCGAAAATGATCACAAGTTTTCACAATAAGGTCGTATAAAGATAAGTGTTTCGTGATGAGTCGCCACCAGCTCCGCGTTCCGGAGCTGCGTGTGTGTGGTGCACCGGCGCAGGAAGAGGATGATCCCCCTACAGCACTGCCCCCCTTCGCGCTCACTCTAGCTTCCATACCCAGGCGAAGGCATTCTTGGATATGCGGGTAAGTTATTCAGACTAGGAATACTGATTGCATGAATATTTATCTATGATTAAGGTTTTCCAAGGTGGTTTTCTTATGTTGATCCATCCGCAGCGCTAAAAAGATAGCATGAAGGTAATAGTAAAATCGTTTAATTCAGAAAAAGCTTTTTAAAATTCAAGTACTTAATAATATTAGGTATATTGGTACAATATTAGGTAAAAAAGTACAAAAATTAGTCCCTAGTACAATATGACAATATCAGCTTACTCTTCAGATAATTAGATAACATTCTCACTTTTTATACTTTTAATTGCGTCGTATTTCTCACTTAACTAAGAGTAAGATTCGATTAGTTCCACTTTATTACCTAGAGCAAAACAATATAGCTCAAGTGTCGTGTCTAATATTGAATGGATATTTTCAGCAGTGAGTGGCTATCTGTAAGACAAATATCAGTTAATATTCATGAGGGGCCCCGCTGATCTGTCCCAGGCATTAGCACAACAATGGCCGGCCACGTAAACGCTCATCCTACCTAACCTCGACTATTGTTCCGAGATCACTGTCTTCAACTGTTTTTGTATATCATTTTACCCGTCGACGCTTTCACTTGAACTGTCCCATGAATCATTGTAATACAGCCGCCATCTTTTCCCCAAGTTTCCCCAGCTCCATTATTACACAATCAATATAGTCTTTCTTAATTGAAAATCTGTCAATAAATTTCAAATAGCATAGACATCGCTTACATACGAATTGGCGAAGAAAGTTCAGGAAAAAAATCGGAGTTTTTTTGGTCTTCCTGTTAGCGATATTTCATCAAGACATTAGACGCCACATTGAAGGAAGCCATTAATCTGGCATTGGCAGCGCTTGTACGTCGTTCTTCACACGCAAAGCCGCTTTATCCAATATCAAAATATTTGTTTGGAAAATAGAGCACGTTATTAATATAACATTTCGCAGAAAACGGCCGAGGTGTGCTATTTCGGTTTTCGATATCTAAATATAATAACCAAAATATTTTGTTAAAGAAATTAATTAACGCTTGGCTTTATCGATGCGGGGCTATAGGAAGAAGAGTCCATTTCTTTCTCACTGCAATCTTGTTAAGACAATATATACCTATGTAGTAGTAAGGTGCTAGTTAATACGAGTACAGTCGGAAATAGCTCAATCTGGAAAGCAGGAAATAGTTCCAATCAAACCCTGCTTTGATGTTTTGATTGCCCTCTGTTGACTGTCTCGAATGAAATTGTGGAAAAATATGTTTAAAGAGCTGAATCATGGAAGAAATATATGGTAGCTTAATTAAATGCAGAATTGTTAAAATGGAAACAGAACATTCAGAAGTGTTATTTTCAATTTTCTTTAAAAAGTTTCGTAATTGGATAAGGGCGCCATTTTTATTATGTAAGTTCCGTCGTAACTCGTAGCTAAGTTCAAAACATTTCTCCTAATTACGCGGAGAACATTAAAATTACTGCTGTATTCAAAATTTTTTGTTCAAGTAATTTAACTCTTTAAATTAAGCGTACTTGACGTAACTTATATTTGTGATGAATACACGTGTTGTTGTTCTTATTATTGTATGGGCATTTATTATTTAACCACGACCTAAGTATCTAATGTTTAGATACTTTTTCAATACTTACCTACCTTCTAAATTACTATACTCACGTACAAGGACACCTTAAACCCTTTTATGTATTAATAGTTTCCTGCTTCCAAAATTTCGATAATGTAGCATTACATATTCAAATTGCGTAATATTTGCAAAGTTAAATAACACCAATAACCTTTAGACCAATAATAAATTAGTTAATTACGATTCCATATTAGTTTGTCGCCATCACTACATTTCCTAAGTATAGTTAAATATCCTTCCATTTTGACATGTGATTTGCATACGTAAGCGAATTAGTTTGGAGTAGGGAAGTGTGTTAATGTTACGCTTGTGCAGAAATGTGAACAAAACTGTCACAGCCAACCACAGGAAATTTATTAGTGTGTTGTATATATAACTTTATAAATGCACATGTCCGGTTTCACAATATAAATTCAACGAGGAGCGAACTATGGCATGTTGGTAATTAAATACAAATATGCGGGTGAATTAAAAACTTTTTCAGATTTCTGTTAGATCTTGTGAAAAGAGACCCTGTTGACTTTAAAATCTTTAAAGCAAAAACCTTGCTCTGTTCTTTGTCGGGTATCTTCAATCGGACTTTCTTAATGAAGTCTTTAGAATGGGACACACATGTTTGGTAAGTTATTTTCCGCAAAGTCAAACAAAACAGCGCTGAGAAGCTTAGCTCGCGGTTGAGTCCGACCTAAGGTTACACCTTTTCATCGCCTTTGTCTTTATTTGAAGAGACTTCAAGAAACCCAAAGGCATGTCGTTCAAATAATGTTTGTTGATAGGTCAGTCTGCCTTGTGAGCTCCAAAACGTCAGACGAAACTAAAGGGACGATGCTGTACATTTTCTGTACATAGTTTGGCAAATGTACAATCTGGTGTTATTATAATATTATAAGTACAATATACTTCTAGTTTAACGTAAATAGGTTTGTATTTAGGCTCACGTCCAAAACAATTTCTACTTGTTGTGATATAAATTCAATTCAGTAAGTACTTTCGTAGCCGATAGTGTTTAAAAGTACTCACTAACCAAATATTGTGTAAAGTTAACTCTTTTTTAAACTTTTTTTCATTATAGTGATTGAGCGTCTGCTCCTTTAATCATTCAATTTCGTTGAGCGTCGGATACATCCTCGTTCGCTTCTGAAAGGCTTATTCTAT
The DNA here is from genome assembly GCA_958496365.1 of Subacronicta megacephala. Classification (NCBI taxonomy): domain Eukaryota; kingdom Metazoa; phylum Arthropoda; class Insecta; order Lepidoptera; family Noctuidae; genus Subacronicta; species Subacronicta megacephala. Next base: position 9,599,836 of record OY292518.1, read on the forward strand.
CAAAGCACAGCTTCTTGTACTTGTCTTACCTTTGAGCGGAAGGAGTTTCGAGTTAATAACGTTTCCTATTGAAGAATTAATATAAAAAAGTATCACAGACTTAAAATGCTAAAAGCTTTTTATTAGCTTAGCCGGTTTTTATTACTTTGGGGTCTGAAGATTTTTAATACTTAGATACACTGAAAAAACTGGATGTTTTTAGTAAATGGCGAGGGTCTCTAATAAATGCTTTGCGTCATATTAATTATGGTGTACAAAAATATAGATTACGGAGAGTGGAATATTTGTATTTATGTTATCATTGTTCTTTCTTGTAAATAAAGTTTTGATCTAGAAGACTAGAGGTTTTCAACAAACTTGGTCCTAAGCTTGACTACTTCAAAAAGTTTTATCTAGCACAGGTTCTAAATTATACTAGGTAGAAAAACTACATGTATCGTCGGACAACCTGTGCCTAATTCAATTATCCACGTATACACACAAATTGTTCCTTATCGTGATCAAAGCTGACAGAGTTGATTGCGTTAGCCTGAAGGCAGCTGCCCATTGCGCGTGACCGACAGACCAGCAAGGATATAATACATAGGACCTCAGTCCACTACACCGTACCACAACTTTAACTATGCCGTTATATATACACAATATAGATAGATGGATAGAATATTCTTAAATTCACACAAACAAACGTGTTTATGCTAGAAGTGGGTTCTAGGTTGGGTGAGGTATAACCTATGAAGTCAGTAGAAGTAGAAGATCGTATGTGTAAGCGTGCGTAAGAGACACGATTTTCTACTGATTTCATAGGTTCTTTTAGATTTATTATTTTAATAGGTGTGATCACTTGAATAGGGTTAGACTGCGTTAGAATCGTTTCCTGCCGCTTTGTAGTTTGAACGGAAGTGACACTTGCAAACGTTAGCAACTATGTTTATAAATATAGTTGGTACCATTTACTGGGCGATGTCCTTAAGACCAACTAGTTTCATAAGAATTATCTTCCTGAGCTTTGTTTTTTTTTTTCTCGTGGATAATGCACATAAAAGCGACGCTGAGCTTATAAAGTAATAATCTACTGCTTTTTACTTTACTCGTTCTTCGAATAGGTATATACTTATATATACATTTTGTACACCCTTTCGATATGAACTTTTCCGCTAAGATAATTTTTTACTTTGCAACATAAACCTTAAAATTTCTACCGCAAGGTGCTTATTATTATTTTATTATGTGCCGTAGAAATGCAAAAGAAGTTGATTATAATAACATTCTAATAAATTCGTTGGATAAAGACGTTGCATATTTTTTAAGTAAAACTTTAAGAATAATAAAGTTATGTACTTATTTACTGAATATTAGGTATATAGAAAATAAACCGATTTTTTTTTATAGTTGAATATAAATTGAATTATAAATACATAGGAAACTAATAAGGTTAATTTATTTATAATTACCAAAGTAGGTACTAAGTAAGTTCTTTTTATTTGATGGCAAACCAAATCATTTATTTTGCTGAACTATATATCATACCACAAATAAACTGATATCTACATAATCCAAAATGATTCGATTCCATGAAACGTTTCTATTTTCCGAAAAAAAATCTAATAGAGAAGACATCTCTTTGAGGCATGAGGTGTCTGTATAAAGCACATTGGATTAGTCACGTATATACCACTATTTAAATTCACTTACCTGAGTCTCTCGCTTCGCGTCCCATTTTACGACCATCCGCGAGGACTCCAATTGAATACATTGTAGGATTAACTACTGCTACAGTATATTCAATTGTCTTGTGTTCCAGCCCCCGAGCTTCCACTTTATTTATTGTATTTACTTGTTACCATTAATTTTATTTCACCAAGTCCAAGAGTTTCAGCAATAAAATGTTTTTTTAAACTTCGATTGAATTAACTTCGGAGATCGTAAAAAATGGCTTCTATTCTGCAAACAAAAGAAAGTCTAGAAAGTAACTTTATTGTACGACTTAGAAGGAGCTTTTGAACAATATTAGCAGCAGTTTGCTCACAAAATTATTCGTTTCACTGGAAAATAGTAATATTTCAAACCACAGACCCATTTATAAGGAGTGGTTGAGCAGGAAAGTATCATCAATCAAACGCGAGTGTGTTTGTTGTCTCCTATTAAAAGGCGCTTGTGAAATCGCTTTTGCAACTATTAAGTTAAACCTGGCTTCTTAACGTAAAGTGAAATTACGTTAAGAAGCCATGTGATTTCGTGTATAGCGAAACTTTTTAGGAGGTATGTTTGAGTTGAGCATAGAGGGACTAGAGCATGGGGGGACTAACTATAGCATAGATTAAAGAACTGCAATCTAGAAAAGTTAATGGTGACGACGATGACAATGACGCTGAACAAGAACGCATTTTTATGATTTATTACGGGTACGATATTATATTTGGATAGTCTTCTTATATGTCAAAGTGTATATCTCATTTGTCAAGTCGTCTCACCACTGTCGTCACTTGTTGAAGCTGACGATACTCATGAAAAGTGCTGTAAGAAAAAATGCAAATTCTTGGCAAATAAAATGTACACAAAGCAAAATGCTTCCCCTATCAACGAGTATCTTTATAGGCGCGATAAAACAGAGTGCGAAATACGTCTTAGATTATGAGGTACCAAAATAGTTTGGTTGCCAGTCATTTAATCATAATAAAAAAATAATAGATTCTCGACATTTTGCCTCGAAAACATTAACCGTTCACACATTTTATGCACGGAGTTAGTCTAAAATAGTGAGTTTAGCTTTCATTCATGTAAGCAAAGGTACTCATCGCAGTAAGTGATACATAAATTACAGGTAGATATGCTTATTATATGTGACAGTGTGTGAATGTTCAAAGATGCGGTTTAGGACACGGCGACATATTTGAAACTCTGCCACAAGCTATTCTCGTCTCTGGTCGCGCGTAAACACCGACACGCAGACGATATTAGATATTATTATATCTTGCATTATTAATATACGAACAGTCAAATATAATATTTCTTGAAATTCAGGAATTTTTTTTCGTTATTAAGTGGTTACATTATATAATGCACTTTCCCTTATCTTATCAAAGAGTCCAACGGAAATGTCCTTGTGCTTTAATACTAAATTGAATATTGAAATTGGGAAACACCTAGTTGCAGTAATCCTGCATTTGAATTGCAGCTGAAGCAACGTTATTTTTGTTAGAATAATATTAAGTAGTAAACCTACTGACTAAAAAAAATTACAAGGACCTAAAGGAAAATACTCAGGGTTATTCAACAAAAACTCTCAAACATTGTAAATCCTTCCCCAATCAAACGACTGTGCTTTGGTTTCATCAAGAAAAAACTATGGCAGGTGGTGCAAATTTCTTGAACATAAATTCGTACTTCAGCACAAGCCCTAATACTTAGACAAAGAGAAAACGTTGCAACTTAGGTCCTTATTAAATCTAGCATAACTTTTAGGAATTTTAAATAATCGCTAAGCAGTAAGTGTACAAATAATACAATGTTGACCAGTGATTGATTTTGGGAAATAGAAAATGATTTTCCGTGGAATTTTCGTCGCTTACCTCATGAGTCATACCTCTCGTCGCCATGCGACAGTGAGTAATATTCTCTATATTTTTGAAAATAATATTGTAAGGCAGGTAGATGTCATCGGCATCGTGACAATGCTGGTCGTGGTGTAGTGGCGCTTCGTGTAAGAGTGACGGTTTACGCGCCAAGACGCACGCGCAGTCCACGCCTCGCCTCGACCAATATAAACGTTGATCGAAATTAAAACATAACGAGAAAGTACGCGCGAGACTTTATCTCATTACAGATGTGCTCCAAACTTCTGAATTTGCGCATTTAGTTGTAGTGACCGTAGAGTGAGTGCAACTTATGTGAACAAATGTGACGTGAGACTGTGGTCATTGTCGTTCTCTGTGATAATGCTGTGATAGAAAAGTATTTTGTGATATTGTTCTTTATGGTAATGTAGTTTAAATAACTTTTGGCAACACGCACATAGTATCCACTATTTATTCTGTCCTTTAATCTTAGAACTTCATTCAATGCAAAATAATTAATTCCTTGAGATATGAAAACATGCATCATTTAATTATTTGAATTACATTCAAACTATAACTTTCTCTGTGCTTTCTATAGAATTTAAGGCTGTAAAAGAAAAATAACTAAACGGCTAGAGACACGACACAAACATAATAGAAATTATATTGATTATTATTTTCTTCTTATTTATTACTGTTTTCGTCTTATTGCAAGGTATATTGACCGGCCAAGATAATAGGAATTGTGCTTTACGTAACGTCATTATCATAAAACTTTGAATATCTCATAACAAAGAAAGGTAATAGAAATGTCGACCTTTAAGGAGAAATTCTCGTTATGCTGTTTTTCCACAGATGTTTTTAGAAAAACATGTTTTATAACTTTGACAATATATTGTAGTAAGAAGTTATTATTATTTTTTCATGTTTAGATTTGTCCTATATTTAGCTATGGACTAAAACATCAATATTTGATGTGAAGCCTAATATTTAGAGTACTTACTCAATATAGATATTTTATAAGTATAGTATCTCTATCAAATTTGGTCAATTTAGCCAATTAAAACACGATGTCAACATGAATACGTTAGTAAATTCACGAACTATTAATACTAAAAGCAATAAAAAGGCTAATAATTAATTATTTTCGATCATATTTCTCGGCACACAACGGCGTATGAAAATTGCCTTGACATTTTGTACTACATAAACAATAGTCTGGGAATGCCAATTCATTAACCGGAGCATTACCTATTGATAGCAAAAGTTTTACGTGCATATAATTATAATGTAAGCTTTCCAAAAAAGTTATTGAATACTCCAAATGATCATCATATGGGGGCCTTTGTTTAGCAATGAAATACTAGGAGAGTATTTGAAAAAATGTTGAAGAGTCAAATCTTCTAAGCCAAATCAGAAAAAATATTTATTACTAACTGCATCATTAGACAAGTGGTCCTACGGGCGACTGTTACCAAGAGGTCCAGGGTTCGATTCATAGGTCGAGCAAAGTGATATAATTTTTCTATTTAATTTTCAGTAGCAGCTCGCAAATCAGGTTGATTAATAAAATAAAATTAAAGCAGCCTAGTGGCTAGGGCGTCGGACTTGCGATCATGTGGTTGCCGGTTCGAAACTCACCCATTGCACTACCGACGTGAACCCACTCGTAATACAAGCATTTAGCTTAGTACGAGGGGTTAACAAGATTACTAGTAATGTGCGACCCACACTGCTAGTAAGGTTTTTTGAAAGAAAAAAAAAGTTCAAGTTGCCCGATAATGGTAGTAGGTCTGTTCCCTATTACATGGGACCATAACATACTAGCGAACTGTAAATGTACATAAGTACACCTCTGCTTAATCCTTCGGGGAATATCGGCGGTCCCGGTTGTCATGCGACCACCTATGACAATCGTTAGCAGAAGACAGAAGCCCAAAAAGCCTGACCAACAGTGTAACTTTCGAAAATCGGTATTGCCCAGAAATTCGGTTGCGAGGTCTGATGATAATCGCTTCGTGTATAATACTGATATTCAGCTGTGTCTCGTTACACTGGGAACTAATCCTAACAGAATTCTGAAAAGGCTAGGAGAATTATGAGAATTATGGAATGGGTGGTATACTATTGTGGAATTACAGTTCTCTCCCAAAATTTCAACAACAAGTAAAATGTTTACTACCCCTTTCTTTACCCAAATCAAGTTTACCCATATCCCTGGGATAAATAGGTATTACACTTTCTTATCTTTAAATCTCTTATAATTATTATCCTGATCTAGTTTTAATTATAATGCGTAGTTACTTCCGAAATTATCAGTTAAGTTTGACAGGCAATTTACTGTATAGCGAATAATGATATTGCGTTCATTAATGTAATCAGGCTTTATAGCAGGAGCTCTTCATATATCATACTCGGGGTATTTATGATAATTTATTAACTTTAGAGCTTAGTTAATCTAACGCATAATATCGTAGGGAACAATAGGCTCAATAGGTGTAAATGTTGTTTTTTTTTATGTTGTTTCACACATCTACCGCGGGTTCGTTCATAATACAAAAATTTGCACCCGAAACAATTATCCGTAGTCCATATAAATATTAAGTACCCACGGATACACATCGAATTATACATTTCCGGTTTAAACCAGAGAAGTGTTATGGTACCTACATACTATGACATTTTAGTCGTCTTACCCGCGACGGGGCCTAGTCATATAAATAATTTTGAACAATTTTCACTATAGGACCAACCCTAGAATCATGAAAAAAGTCAGCAGTATTTAGATAAGTTTTCTTCGACAAAATGAAAAGCTTCGAAAAAAGCTGTTCTTTTTTTTGCTTTTTTTGGATTGGTTACAGTAAAAATTGTTCAAAATAATCAGTATTAAAACAAGCTTTTGGCTGTTAGACGACTATTATGTCACGGTGTACATATAATGGATCCTGCGACTGCCAATCGTGGCGTCATCCATCTGAATGATATTTTTCTAGTAAATCAACAATAGCCAAAACAAGAAATTTAATTAACCATTGTCGTAAACCACATCTATTTTTATACGAAAACATGTTTTCCTTTGACCGCTCGTTATCAGTTTGTTGTAAGACGAGTACCTATGTATTGTATTGAATGTTTACCATGTTTGTCCCAATCATGTCTTAATGATTGATAAAAAACCAGCTCATTAAAGAATTATTTATCATGAAGTAAAACGGATTTTATGAGTTTGACATAATATTGCTATCTTTTTGTTTGTAGTGATTTCAAATAATAAATGTATATTTCGTTCGAAATAACTATCGATATTAGTAAGGAGAATGTGAAACATTTACGACCCCAATTGTCTTTACATCTAGTTTTAAATTTTATTTATTTATTTTAAAAAAAAAACTTAGCCTACTAGCAATGTGGGACGCACATTACTAGTATTCTTGTTAACCCCTCGTGCTAAGCTAAATGCTTGTATTACGAGTGGATTCACGTCGGTAGTGCAATGGGTGGGTTTCGAACCGGCAACCACATGATCGCAAGTCTGACGCCCTAGCCATTGGGCTACTGCCGCTTATTGTCGTTATTATTGTCCACTGCAAAACGACTTGCAGACAACTTCAGACGCGTACAGTTATTTCGAACAAACTGTAATAAACCATCATTTTATATGTTGATCTGAAGTCGTTGCCAAATAATAATGTACCAACCGGGTAAATGGCAAATTATTTTTATATGTTACCCTTACCTATATATCTACTTTGAAATAATGAGTACTCGTAGGTCATCGCTCAACAAGTTAATTAATTGAATATTTTCACAATTTTTGTATCCATGTTTCATTTCAAGTACGGTTTCTAGGTCATATTTGAGAATACCGCTGCCAAAATTCCAGTTGATTATATACAGAACGGAATGCGTTGTTATAATTCAGAAATAAACCTTTAAATGCTTAACCTGATTATTGAAATGATAAAGTAGTCCTATTTTTCAGCAAACTGCATTTTTAAACTAACCACACCACATAATTTTTAGTTTCGTATTAATCCTGCTGAATAATTGTATCCTTTGAAAACCTCTCATTCTTGAAAAACAATAGAAGATCAAGATCTCTAGTGATGTCATACTGTAGTGATCATCAGACATCAAAATAACCCACAGACATGTCATATTTTATTTAAATAGCTGATTATTTTTTATCATAGAAGTTTTGAAAGAATGGTTTTTTTCACCAAACTTGGAACTCAGAATGAGCATCCTAGTAAGTTTTAGTTTAAGTTTTACATTTTAAAAATATGGGCAACTACACAAATTGAGTTTTCGTATTAGTTGATGCTTACTACCATCAAACCATCACGCCTGTATTTCCCGAAGAGATAGGCAGAGGTGTACAATGTACACCCCCACGTCCCTGGTACGTTTTAGGTCCCATGTAATAGGGGGCGAGCTATTGCCATTACCCGGGCCCACACCGATGAATTGATGTTTCTAACTGTTGACTAACTACCTTATGCGCAAGCTTCAGGCATCATGTGGATTGTCAATATAATATTCTAAATATGGCAAGCGGTTTTTGTGACAGGACACTGATAGGTTAGATAAGAAGACAGACTGTCTGTTAGTTTGACTAACGATCAGTCGGTCATTTTCTTCTTTCATATTAAAATTATTTAAATATTCGTTATATATTTCACATTTAAGTGTTATAGAAAATATAGTCAAGTGATGTAAATTGCCAAGCATAATCAATTTTTTTTTCTATCGCTGCCTAAATTAACTGACTAGTACATATTTAAAACTCATTGTAATATTGACCTTGAAGAAAAACAAAAATACAACTTGTAGGTACAGTCAAGGCTGCAAATTGTTTATGAAACACCTACGTAATGTTTTTGTTTCCCATTGTTTTCCAACTGTAGAGTTTCAAATATATATTGAGATACATACATACATACACTCACGCCTTTAAACAATATATTTACAAATAGCGTTCTGTAGTTTCTGCCTACCCCTATGGGAAAAAAGCCGTGAGTGTATGTATGTATATTGAGATATTGATAGATATTATTAGAGAACATTATATTTGATTTCTTGCCTAAATAAAAATATAAACAGTAAAGAAACTACAGGTGAAATCATTTTATATAAATTCTAATCAATTAATGATATTTCCACGTTATATTAAACAGCTTAGAGAAATTATGAACGTAAGTGACAGCTACATAAAGCCGAAAAATAATAAAATTTTAAACAAATACGACACACGCTTGTAAGTATTGTCGATATTATATGGAGATATATACCTATTTGTAATTGACTTTACGAAATTTTGATATTATCTCAGTAGGTAAGTAGTTCGAAAAAAAATTTACAGAAAATAAGATAATTAATTTGTAAAACAAGCAATAAGTATCAAAATACCATTTTTATATCTTTTAAAAGTTTGAACATAAATGTATTTTTGTTATTGCTGCCAAATAATACTGACTCAGTTTATACATATTTACATACATATAAACAAAATCGCAGTCAATGACTTCTAAAAGGTTAAAGACTAATCAATGTGAGAACTTCCTCCTACCTTCCTGCCATCCTCTCTTTCTTCTATAAATATTTTTAAGGATGATACAGTGGAAACAATAAAAACAAAAATTTTAGAACAATTTTATTATAAGGAGAAGAGAGTTTCATTTCTCCTTCTCGTGGAAGCGTATCCCAAATATATACTATAATATAAATATATCCCAAATATATGTATAACAATAAAATACATATTTATGATGATGGTAACAAAAACAACATTTCTATGAAAAAAGATAACAGTTCTTTAAGTATCGGTTTGGCGCTAGACTTTAAATATATTCTGCGGTACCCACCGGTACGGAATACCGGAGTTCATAGTTCGTACTGCCAATACCAACATGCAATCATAAAACCGCTCGCCAAGCGTGCTCATAGCCATAAATTCTTTCAATCGATCATTTTAGCTGTCGATGTAGAGACCGCTGAAGGAAGTACCCAGCTGTTTTAATATTGTTTAAAGCATTATCATCTACGAAGGCAACTCTAATGGGATTAATTTCTGGGGAAGGAAGAATTCAATTACAAAGTCTGATCAAACTTTTCTTCTTACAAAAAATAATGACGTACGATCCTAGAGTAGGTACTGTCCGTTGTTATTTCTTCGTACAAGTAAATAGGTACGGATACAAAAATGTGTAGCAGCAATATGTTTTTGCATAGGTACCAGTATCTCTTGCTAATATCATCAAATTTATTATTATATATTATTTTCTTCAGGAGCCTTCTTCAAGAATTAATACAAAAAAAAATTAATGAAATCCAACTAGCAGTTCCAGAGATTGGCGCGTTTAAACAAACATACTGTTTAGCTTTATTATATTAGTATAGAAATTTACATATTATATTTATAGTTACAAAATGCTTATCTATTTACGCCTGAATAAATCTTATGTAGGTATGAAATTAATGTAATAATAATGAACGTACCTACATACAAAGCCCAGCTCATATTTCCTCCCGAATTGAAACGACCTCTCTAGAGGACAAATTAATACGTTTTGGGACCTATTTCCCATTTCAAATTGTTCATAATCATGAACTGGAAATATTTAATAATAAATAAACAGAATTCATTGTTTACGTTGAATCAGTCTGAGTGACGAACGTTTGAGACAAATGGATTTTAACAAGTCGTATATAAAGGCAGAGTACCTACCTAGGTATAAAAAATATTTTTTATATAGTATAAATGCTATCTATGCACAAACGTGTATTTTCCAATAAAATTTAACTTCATACAACGTTAATTTTATACTTTAGTTTCACATTACTTAAATCCTATATTTCAGTAATAATATATATTTTTTACCAGTTTACGTTATAGACTGCACAGGAACAAAATTAAACCACTCAACCTCTTCGTCTTATGTCCTACTTACCTTATTTTAGTGGCATATTGTTTTTTTTTGTATTTTATTCTCTTTAACCAAAATGTGTTGCTTTGGTACAGTACGTAATCACAAAATACTTTTCTTCAGCAGAAGTTTATATCCCAGACTATGCTGTTTATAACAGCGACATCTAGACTTTCATGACAACATCTCTTGCTTTCGAAACGAACCAAGCGCAATGCTGCCAATCGCAGAGACGGACGAGGGCGCCGCCGCGCAAATATCAATGAGCGCCAGGCACCGCCGAACGCGCGATCGCGCCGTCACGGCTGAAATGCGCGCCGTGCGGCGCCGTCGAGGTTGGACTGTAGTGGGCTCTGAAACTAGGTAAGTGCGAGCTCCACCACTAGATGACGCTTTAATCAATTTTCGCATAAAAATGAAAAATATAAGAAAATGTATGAAAACAAAATATAAATGTATCTTTAAAAAAATATATTTTAAAGAAAAAGTAAATGAGCTTCTGTGGTTCATATTTTATTTAACAGAATGAAACTGCTAACTAAAAATTCAATTACTCTGTAGGTTGTTGATAAATTAAGCTGGTCTTTTACAACGCGGGAGGGCGTCAGATAAATACAACGTTTTTCAACATTATCAACATCTGACTTTATCTGGAGGCAACTTTCGGTGGCGCCGTAATTGGCAATTAGTTGCGCCCGCTGGCCATGCTGAGAACACTAGGACAGCAATTTCTTTCGGTAAATGTTTATTTGAAAATGTTTTACAACGCGTGAATAAGTTGAATCTTAAATGTCACAGGTCACTTATTACATGTTTGTATCATTCGAGATTTTCTGTTTTATTTTTGGCGTTCAATTCTAATCATGTCATTCATGATTAGAATTAAATAAAATTGTTCTTTCTTGAAATTAATAAAGAATAATAAACAAATATGGCAATCAGAAATAAAAGATTTTTGAATATATAAAATCGAATATTGTTTCCCTTTAATTAATAATCGAAGAAAGTGTTCGGTTTTTCTATGCTTACACTTTACTTTACCTGGGAACGGGACGCAGATCAGACCTCTAGCGTAGCAATCGCATGTTAAACCATAGGTTCATAAGGGTACGCGTAAACGGAATACCGACGTGCGTATTTGTTTTAGATAATACCTACCGTTGCAGTTAATAATCATTCCAATATACTTGTTACTGTACTATTGTAGCCACATCTAGTAACACATTATAAGATACCTTAAAAAGGTAGGAATAGACGGAACGATGTACGAAAAAGATGATGAGCCTGTTTTTCTCGTTATTTATACTTCTTTTTCACGTTTTCTCACTTAAACATAACATAAACTTTCTTTCTTTCAATCTATTGATATTTATGGGTTTTTCTCCACGAATTCAGGAGCAATTTAAAAATAAAATAAATGTACCTTGTAGGTACAGAAACCAGTCCAAATTTCTAAAATATAATTCAATAAGATGACCCTCGACAAGACTAGGTATAACGACGCCTCAAGGGCACTGTAATTTGCTAAAAAGTAATTTAATTCTGATGAAAACAAATTTTCTTTTGATAATACATCTCGATATAAAATAAGAAGTACCTGTTAAAAATATATTTTAATGTGTAATAAAACTGTAAGATTTTTCATGTTGTTATTGAACATTCATAGAGCAACAAGTATAAGATACTTAAGTAAATCATAGGAAATTTATTTTTTTAACAAATACCTAGATAATTTTTATACTTACAACATTTAAAAAAACCAGGAGTGAATCGTACAAAACCTTGTCGTTCAGCTTTTCAGTTTGACGTCAGCCACGTCGCATTCGATTGCAGGAAAGATTCGGTCGATTCGAATTTCAAACAAATAGTCCGGATATTGTCGACCGTTTTACACACCACTGATTTAAAATTTGTTTTTTTTTTTAAGTCCATAATCCAAATTTATTTTGCTTTCACCAATTGGCTTGTTCAATGTTGCGGTATAATCATTTGTATATAATGGTTTATGCTGGTTTCATTGTTGACAAATTACATTTTAGGATATTTTGAAACTGAAGGTACCCAACGTTTAGTATCCACGTGAACGGCTTAGTTAGCTAACGTAAGTTTTATTGAGGTGGTTTTAATGAAGATTCCTATCTAGAACTATATATGTAGTCTATTAAGTGCTTCAACGAGGGATCTCTAGAGAATATAAAATAATATACCAGCGATAATAGGTATATATATATAAACACCACTGGTGCTAATTTGCAAGTTCTACCTTGGTAGCTTCTTACTTAATTAATATAAGGATCTACTTTGTTTTTATATTTTTTTGGATTTTCAAAACAGATCTGATGCTAATGGCGTCATTTCGAGTATAAAATATACAATGTTATACATGGTTACAAAGAAAATGGGCACCTTGTGACGTACTGTTGTTTAAAATAATTTGTTTTTGGCAAACATAAAAAAGCTTTTAACAGTACATGTCAAGGGAATTTTAATAAATTATAAATACATAACATTAACATACCGTCACCCTTGAATTGCTCGAAAGGTAAGACAGAGGTGTACTAATGTACACCAAGACTTCGGCTGTATATTTAAATTCCGAGCTGCTACTAAGTATTTCATAGAACTCAAACTTTGCTCGAAGCTGCTGCTAATTCTGGTAATCGAACCCAGGACCTAGCGCAGCAGTCGTACTTAGCTTAACTAATTAATAAATAAATTATAATTATTAATAAAAGAAATATATTTATTACAAAGAATATTTACGGCCACGTCTAAGAAGAGGTATTTGAGAAAGTTTTTTTGTTGGATTAAATTACGAGTAGGTAAGTTACTTTAGTGACGGAAAAATACGACCGCGGGCAGGATTCGAACCTGCGTCTTCTGGTTAAGTACACCAGACGCTATGACCGCTACGATCTACAGACGCTATGATCTGGTGTACTTAACCAGAAGACGCAGGTTCGAAACCTGCTCGCGGTCGTATTTTTCCTTCACTAAAGTAACTTAATAATCTTTGCATGGAAAATGCCTAAAAAATACAAAAGGATAGTACGAGTAGGTAAGTTATGAACATCGTAGCTAGCTCGTAGCAAGCCTACGCGGCGTAGCAACTGTTTGTCCAATATCGAGTCGTTACTTAAACTTACCTATAGCCATAAACTTCATTTATTATTCAAAGAAGAAAATGAATATTTCATATTAAAGTTTTATTTTATTCACTTCCTTATTGATGATTACCCAGCTTTTAAACTTAGTTATAACGTATCCAAACAAGAATATGAACTCGTTTTTAAAGATACATAGACATACAGACATATCCTAAAAAATAAAGTAAATTATTGAAGTAGCTTACTTATTTAGTCTGTAAAATAATTCAAATGTATTTATACTATGGAATATAAATAATATAATAATAATATTCTTAATACTAGAAGGTATAGATATATAGAATACTTAATAATGCGCAAAATTATTATAAAACTCTGTCAGTCTGCTGCCGAACTAGGTATAGTATTCATTTCGTGTAACATTTCAGTATACAGCACCTATCCCTTCGAAGAAAGTGCCTTAACTAGCCTGAATCGATAATATGGTTATTTTACCCCTAATATATAGAAGAGCATGATATCACGGGATATCTTAGTCATCATATTTTTATGTGAATATACTATACATAACTATGTGCTTATCACTTAAGAAATCACACTACTCGCAAAAAAAACATTATCAACTTTTACTATATAAAACCAAAATCAAAGTAGAAATATAATGTAATGAAACAAAACAAAGAGTAGTCAGCCTCTTAAGTTACGTATAAGCAGCCACACACAACATAAAATATTGGATATTAATAAAAATCTATATTAACACCATTGAGGTTTTATTACTGATATGTATCGATAAGTAATTTTTTGCATTTAAATGTCGTGTAAATTAAAGTGCAAAAATGTGAACAGTTTGGGGATGACGTCAGTCATCTACAAATTGAACCACATATTTAAGTTGCTAAGTTAGTACATTGTTTGTGAAAGTGAGTTATTCTCTGTACTTATATTTAGTTCCTAGCTCACATTTCCACGAGAGTTTCTTTACGGAAATTAAACTTTTACTCCCCGAATAACCCAGGGATAATCTCAGAAAAATAACTGTTGAGTTTTTTTAAACGAGAAGTTTTCAGAACCCTTCTGAAGATAAGATAATATTTATTCATAAGACTTTGTTAAACAGTAACAGCAGATACTATGTTAACACACAATATCCTTCAATTTATTAATGTACACATTATTATGAATAATAAAGCGGATACCGGAACCTTCATTATGAATTGATAAAAATTGACTGAACTATTTTTAACATATTGTTTTTAAATTAAGACAACAATGCATTAATGAAAAGGGCATTTTAAAAATACCCATACCTGTTTTAAGTGTCGTTCTTTTTTCTGTACAGTGAGTATCTGTCCAATGAGCTTAAAGGATTTATTTGTTACGGCTAAGGGATTAAGATATTAAAATATGAAATCTTCTGTAAGCTTTTGTTATACCGTTTGTCAATATTTGTATTTCCATCTGTTTATCTCAATCGGAAACGGATATAAATGAGGTATTATTTATAATATTATTATTGCGTCATAACTAATCTGCAATCTTTTTCAAAACGTAAGGTTTTTTTACTGCCTACATCAAAAACACTAAGACTTACGTTCGAGGAATATCAGAAATAAAGCGATTTTATAACCTCCTTGGCTCATACGGCATTTCCAACAAGTTTTCAACGAAACAACTACATAATGGAGACGATTTAGTTTAAGACTCATTCTGTTAACATACCATCACACCTGTATTACCCATAGGGTTAGGCAGAGGTGTACTAATGTAAAAAAAAATGCACCCACATTTCGCCGGTGTGTTTAGGTTTGTTTTTCGCCGGTGCGAGCCTATCGCCATCAACCGGGCACAAATCTAGACTCCGAGCTGCTACTGAGAATTTCATAGAAAAACCCAATAACACTTTGCTCGACCTGGTGATCGAACCCGGAACCTCTAGCGTAGCAGTCGCGCTTAAGACCACTAGACTAATGAGACAATCATTCTGTTGTAGGTATGTATGTAAATGATTATACATTTCTCTAATATTTATAGTTAACACAGAGAGAATACGAAGTACCCAACACTTACCGAAACTGACTCAAAGGCGCAAACATTTCCATTGTCATACCTGACGTGTTTCCACGATTCATCATCAGGAACGCGTTTCAGTTGTTCAGGTGATAGACGATAAGCTACTGCCCGGGCGGTTGGCACGCTGCCCTTACGGATATAGACGGAGACATAATTGCGTCGTATCGCATACTCACTGCAAACGGACGGCATAGTCACGAGAGACGCGATGAGAGAAAGCGATTTCTTATAAGAAGAAGGAAGCTTGAAATAGCTATAAAAACGCATCATTAAAAGGCACGAATTGCTTGAAGTACAAATAGACTTCTGCATCAAAGATTAAAGTGTCAACTCTGGTATTGAACAAAACACTGTAGGCCTATAATGGTGCTGCCTACGTAATAGTAATCAAAACGATATTTTGAAAATGTGGTATCGACACTATCAGAGTTGTTGTATGTGTATCTTCAAAAGTGGGTTTTATAATGATTTTCAATCCAATTCAATTTCCAAAGTGTAATAGTATTTCTTGGTAAACAGGCTACAATTATATTCTCAAGTCAATAAAAAGATGCACCGCATCTTGTTTAAATAGTTGTTTGTTGACTTTGAGGTACTACCACAGAATAACTCTGGTTGTCATCAAAAATTAAAATTAAATTTATGTACCCATTGAATCCAACCTTTACGAAAGCGAATCCCCGAGCGGCCCTCCAGGCTAAAGGGTAGCTCAAAGATTCAGCTGACGCATTAATGTTGCAGTCTTTGAAGCCAGAATCCATTACCTCTAGAACCTAATTTGTGTATTTCGGAGATGTTAGTTGTTTTGTTTCTTCAATTGATGCAAATGAAGTTGTGTCTGTGAGGTTGATGTTAAAATAACTCGTCTAGTGACTGGTGATACTATACACAATGATGTCTTTTGTTCAAATTACTGAAATGGACAAAGTAAATTTATCTGTAATTCATATTACCATTTACTAAAATACCGATCGGTACAATAACAAAACAAATTGGAAATTCGTGAAATGTAATTATTCAGAATTCTATTGTCTGATTCTAAGAGTTTACAATTATTGCCTGCATTTGACAGCAAGACGAGATAATTGTGGTACTGTTTTGTTGGAGATAACATTCTTATCCTATTTGAAACTATTCTGACATTATGGAGTCTGACAATATAGTATAAGCTTACACAAATACTTAAAGCAAATATTTAATTACCACTAGCTCCTACAAATAATTTATCATCATTAATGAAGCGGTGACGAGCTCTATTAGCACAAGCTAGGTTAATCGCTCGATTTGTCTTAGTAGAGTGGAGGTAATGATAACAGATTTATTTTGGCAACAATTATATTATTATCTACATACTTATCTACAAGTGCATCCTTTCGAAGCGTAACTTGGACAAATTGAATCACCACTGACAATGTTAAATATTATTATATATATTGGCACAAATGACTTTAACGTCGGTTTTTTTGAACATTCACAAATTTCAAGAAAATAACTTTTTCTTACATGATTTGGGCGGAACAGTGACATGACTTGTACTCGTCATAAACATATCAACACAACTTATAACGTCAAATGAAAGAGTATTTACTTAAAAGAGAACTAAACTATACACAATATATGAAAACAAATTGTCACGCCCAGGCGTCGAAGTATTCCTCCGCATCACTGTCAGACTGTCAACGTGCCCAGAAGACTGGCAGCATTGCCACGTTGAATGGCAATACTAATTCTTTGTCCTAAGAATAACCCAGCCCTCTGGTCACGTGATGAATGACGTCAAATTAATTTTGAAAATAACTAAATCGTAGTACTTCATTGACATTGATATAATGATGGGAGGGTTTTATCAATTAAAATAGGAAAACCATTAAGATTTCACGCTTAGAGCTCATCACTTCGATTCATGCATTAGTGCGCCAATAAATCCGCATTCCAACATGAAAATATCTATAAATAATAATAACTATCTTGTATCTAATGATGACATGATTTTCGCAGTGGTTGACCGGTCGGCTGCTGTGTGAAAGGTTGTGCGTTTGATTCTCGTTAAACATATTTATATAGCCTACTGGTACAAGTAGTTCTTCCGGGTCTAGGTATTGGTATATTGATACGTCAGTTGGAGTAGCATTGAGTGTCTAATACACAAATTGCAAACAACGGAACATTCATTCGAATATAATTCGATTAATTTTAATATTTTCTGGCTGAATTTTAATGCATTGTCAATACTTCACATCGATTTTAATTATTTGCTAACTTTTGCTACTTTCATAACAGGTTTGCCCGTAGTGGTAGGCAGAAATTATGGAACACCACACTATAATTGCATAATTTACGTTAAGGCTATAAGGACAGGTGACTATCACCGTGCCCGTAAAACACCTACACTTGTCTTGGGACGATAATTGTTTTGGGAAGAAAAATTTGCGACTGCCTCGTTTGTGACTTCGTTAGTCTAGTGGTCCCAATCGCGACTGATACGCTAGAGGTCTTGGGTTCGATCTCCAGGTCGAGCAAAGTGTTATTGGGTTTTTCTATGAAATTGTCAGTAACAGCTCGGGAAATCCATATCTTTGTGAATATTTCGCAATATTTAATGCAAAAAAATAATAAAAAATAAGCATAATACGGTTAGGCAACATCGTTCGACATTGAACTACCTGTAAAGGCAGTCGTGTTGGTTGAAAGACATAGTAATGTCTTCAATAGATGTTGCTGACGTCACCATAAGACGTAAAATGTGGAAGAGAAATTCGACATCACAGGCAGTGGTCTCGGTAGCTTAGTTGGCAAAGCGTCTGGTGTACTTAACCACAGAGACGCAGGTTCAAACCCTGCCTGAGATCGAATTTTTCTTTCATTAGGAATTTTCTTTAATTAGAAAATCCATATCTTATAAAAATGTGCCTGCAAGTAGGAGCGAAACTGTAGAAGGTCGTATAGCGACAAGGCTGTCTTCAGCAGACTAGTTCAATCCAGATTTAACTCTGCCCTGAGGGAAAAGTCCTTACCCCACGTCTAGACATAAATTCAGGTTTTGTTAGCAGAATTAAGCTAAAATATAAACTAGAAAATTAAGCAAAATTAATAATTTTCATTTAAAATTCAAATTCAATTCATAATAACATGTTGTTTAATATAATTATTCTGCAATATTTTAATAGAGTGTGGTACCTGTTATATTTACGTATAATACAAGATTATAGTAACTATCTTATAATACCTATATAAATTATATAGAACTAAATTTCTCTCAATAAGCCCGCCAACTTCTAGAACGTCGGGAATATAGTCCCCTAATTGGATACTCCAATAGAGTATTTGCTCGAATGTTGAACAAATTGGCTATCTAAGAATTTGCATACCATCACGCCTGTTTTCCCCGAAGGGTTAGGCAGAGGTGTACTTAATGTACACCCACAGTTCGCCGGTATGTTTAGGTCCCATGTTATAGGTGGTGAGACTATTGTGTATATAAGAATTTAGTTATTATATGTACGATTCTGTTGCCTAGTATCATATTCTAGTCACCTTTGTGATACGAAATCAGGTAGATTTCATTGCTGTGGATAAAACACATTTTGGACTTACATAACCCAGTGTACATATGGCTACACATCAACCTATACAAATCCAGTATAAGCTGGCGTCGCATTGTGCGAAAAGCGTTTACAATGCGAGGTCAGTCCATACTGAATTTGTATAGCTTGATGTGTAGCCGTGTGTACGCTGGGTTCCAAATCGACCTTACAAAGAGACAGAGAACACGACTGGGATTTTGTAAAAATCTGAACCCTCAAATACAGTATTGTGATATATTTCCAATAAAGTATTGTGACCTACATCTGTGACAGGCGGGCACACCCGGGCATTTGTTACAAAAACTCAGGTGCCGGTAAAATTCATACATAAACAAAATTCGAACGGTCCGCTTCCCTTTTATTTGCGGTGTTAGTCCAATAAAATATTAGCAACGATTTTTATAAATTATCGGACGTAAACGATTTTATTCGCAGTAATCAGATTTTTAATGAAGCTAAATTATTCTAATTATGCTCAAGCCTTGGTTTGTTTTTAATAAATAGGAATCATTTATCAACAAGAGAAACTTACATAGGTAACAAACCTATGTAAGTTTCTCTTGTATTTTATTATAAAAAAATAAATATCAATAAATATTATTTTATTATAAAATCAAAGCGTCTGGTGTACTTAACCAGAGGGACGCAGGTTCAAACCCTGCGTGAGATCGAATTTTTCTTTCACTATGAAATTTTCTTTATTAGAAAATTCATATCTTTGTGAAAATAAATAAAGTTATGAACCGTATCAAATCCCTTCTCATTATCACTTGTAATAACGAGCATTAAAATAGCTATGTTCCAGCTCTTCTCCTCGATCTTTTCAAAAGTTTAAACAGGGCAAACACATTTTGAGCTTATTGAATAAGTATAAGCTTAGCTTAAACCATTGGGAATTCAACGGAATTTAATACATATCGACCAACGCCCCTAGAAATCAATCCGTTTATGTAAATTAATTATTTACCCAAGCAGAATTTGTAGTTCCAAAACTGTCAAGCTGTTTTTCTAGCGATAACGACCCATCCCTTTGTTCTTTAGAAATACGGCATTGAATACCTATTAAATAATCATAATCTCTTCTTAAACACTTTCGTAAAATGTTGATTTAGTATGTTTTATATATTATCTTTTTTCTTTAGTTATTCTGAAATACCAGTATAAAACCAGTTGCAGTTTAACAAACAAGAGTACCTACTTACAAAATTGCAATCAGTTCGTAATGAGTGCTTTTATCCCAAAATATGCAACTGAATTCAGAATTAACGTGTTTCAAGCAGAAATTAATTGTTACATTTTCTTATTATCCGATGACAATGTAAACTGTATTGTACAATCTAGTTTTTTATATCATTTACGTGATTTATTTATTTTTATTTATACGAATACCAATATAACATTGTCAAATCTATTAAGTATTTACCCTTGAAACATGACATGGCTGATATAATGAATAGGTTTTCGTAGATACCCAATAACGATTGATTGACGAAGCGTGTTTTGAATGGAATAGAAATTATGTAAAGTAATTGAAACACAGGTCAACAGCATTAGGAAAATCGAGTTACTTAGATGAAAGTTTTTGGAGTGAGTACGTCGACGAAGCGAGAGGACTGTGGCAATATCGTACCAGGTGGAAATATAATGGAATTATTCTCTATGGCACACGAAAAACTCATACAAAGAACAAATGTATAAATCAAATAATGGTTCGATGGACGACGGTCTTATCGTCTCTGCCTTATAAAGTATGTAGTATGTAATATCTAGAATTGCTTGGGCACCTAAAACTGTTATGTTATTATTTATATTGTTTTTTTACCTTATTGATATGGTCCCAAAAAAAGATCAGGTGTCTAGTTCCGCAGTATAAACGTGCACGAATCAAAAGAAGTAGGTATGTAATAATCGTAGTAACTGGCGTTTTGTAGTTCTGCCTACCCTTATGGAGAAAAGGCGTTAGTGTTGTTTACTCAGATGTCTTAATTTATTGAATTATTACAATTGTTTATTCTTATTTATTCCTTTGTAAACTAATTTATGTACAAACTTGTTATTGGTAAACTTGAATAAGATAACTAACGTACAAACAACTAACAACAGCTCTGCCTAAGACTTTGGTCAAACCAACTTAAGGTAAAGTTCTACTTTGTGTTAACAACTACTAGTCCTAAGTTTAACATTGACACTAACACGATTAAACTGTATTTAACTAGACGCACACCATCAGGATTCATAGACCTATCTCACTTAGTTCAGATTGGCAGTGTATTTTGTAACGTATGTACTAACTTCTTTTAGTGTAATCACACTGACTATTAATTAAATAGTGAATCATAGAGGGTTTTTTTTTAAATTGAATATCATCCTCTTAGCATTTTCTCTATGTTAAGGTTCACACGAAGTGACTGCCATCGGACTTCCGCAACCCAATTACTGGGCCAAAAAGGATACTCGAAGAATAAACTGGTTGTTAGCAGCTCGGAGTCTGGATTTGTGCCCGGTGAATGGCAATAGGCTCGCCCCCTATTACATGGGACCTAAACATACCGACGAATTGTGGGTGTACTTAAAGTACACCTCTGCCTAACCCTTCGGGGAATACAGGCGTGAAGGTATGAAAACTGGTTGTCAGACGTTTTGGGCTTCTGTCTACCACTAACGATTGTGGAACTAGGTGTTCGTATGACAACCAGGACCAACAGCTTTGCGTGCTCTCTGAGGCACGGAGTAATCTTGATGTTCCTGCAGATCCGTTGATCAACGCAGTTACAACTTAGCCACTATCCCTAAGAGAGCCCCGAGAGCTTTCTTAAGTCTTGACAACGATGTCATTTTTCAGATTACAATATTACTTCAAAAGGATAACTTTAATTAGCATTTATAATTTAATCGTGCTCTTTGTCATTTTAGTTACGGCAACTATTCCCATGAGGCATAAAAGCGGTGCTGTGTTCCGCACAAATAACTTCAAAGTTTAAACTACTAACTACTTTAACTACTGTATTAACTAGGCATGTCTGTAACTGTCTTTGTTGTAGCATATGAAATCGATAGAAATGTTATCATTCATGCATAGTCAACTCCTAAATCAACACTCTCTTTATAATATTCAATTTCTACTTGCAGTAACCTGTTAATGACTGCCTCTTTTCCTCACATTATATTTCAAAAATATTGATAACTGTTGGTCTTCCATCATCAGTCTATTGCCGTCCAGGCTAGGCCACACAGACCTGCCCCAAAGCGGTCCTTCATAATCAAAATAAATGAATAAAACCTAATAACAATACCACTGAAGTTTTTATTTTTTTTCAATTAAGTAGAAGCAAATCAAATATCGTGTAATAGAATAGAATAATAATAAAATGATATCACTAAGCTAAGCGAATGATGTGACTTAACTAAATTCTGGAAGAATAAGTGTTCCTAGGCTCTATTATGCTGAAGAAAGTCACCAAGAGGATTTTTAATGCTAATAAACCTCCTACATGCTCGCAAATAAATAAAGCGTTTCACTTTTACAAAAAGCCTAGAACGGTGACATATACTTATCCTTCTCATTCTGAGTGGGAAGCAATGTGCTCCGTAGGGTCGTAATGGGCCTTATAATTTCGCTGCTGTCCTTTGTAACTGGCCATTAGTGAATACATTTTGAACAGCGTACATGTACTTAAATTTTCCGCCTAAAAATAAAATCTTGTTGTACAACATTACGCCTGTAATCGCCGCAGGGTTAAGCAGAAATGAGCCGATGTAAACCTACAGTTTGAAACGTAAATTGGAACTCATGGATGCTTAGAATGTTGTATAGCATAGGTCGACAAACAAGATCACCCGTAGGAAACATTGTAGTCCGTAGGAAACATTGTAACTTAATGTGGGATTAAGTATCTTAAAATTAGGGATGTTCATTATAAAGTGCTAAAACTTTTATGTTAATGAGTCAAGTGCATAATGACTGTTTACGTAACTTTATGTGGAAAATGGTTTTCTTTGTAATCTTATCAGTTATATTTATTACCTACTGTTTTTCTGTTATCATGATAAGTGGCCGTACTAGATATTTATCAATACGAGTATTTAACGGTTATCTAAGTACTCAGTTGTTTGTATATGTAAGCATGTGTAAATGATAATAGCCGTATTAAACACATTGTGTTCGGTTTTCCTAATAATGTACCTACATAATAAAATTATTGACATAGCCAAGTGATAAGAGAACTAGCATGCAGTTAATGATGTCAATTGTAATCCAGGCCCAGAATTCTGACTTTTGAAATTCCTATGTGGATCTTAATTAATTTTGGTTACATAAAGAAGCGATGTGATATTTGCGTATCTAAAAAAGTTCCTTAACGTTTGGAAGCTAGCTTAATCTAGCTAAGCCTAAGTAAAAACTGCCCAGCAGTGGGAATTAGAAAGATACGAAGATAACTAATTTTATGTTTATACGTGATAATGTGATTTAGTCTTTCTCAATAATAATACCTGCATATATATATATGTGTATATATATATATACACACGCGAAATACTGCTGACCTTCTAATAAGAAAATCTTCATAACTTTTAAGGTTAACAGATCATGATTAACATAGTAATAATGATTGCACAAAGAATATTCTGAAAAATTATTATATACATGCATAAATAGAATATAATATTAGAGAAGTAATATTGCGTCTAGAGTTACTTGAAAGAAGGATTCATGTTCCCTACAAATTAACCTTGTAACCAAATTAATCGAGAGTAATTATTAACTTATTATTGCTGAAAGGTCAAGTGGGTTGACTGTAAAAAGGGGCGCATGAAATCCGTTTCCAAAAAAGCCTTGACCAAATTGATAAATTCTTACATTATTTAATAACGAATAACGAACGGGTACCCTCACTGTACCTAATCTGCAACTTTGTATGGCTCTCATTAATAAGTGAACTAAGGCTGCATTTCACTAACTCTGAAGAATTTCACGTTAAATTAAGATAACATAACAAACCATCACGCCTGTGCTTCTTGAAAGTTTAGCAGAGGTGTATTTAACGTACACCCACAGTTCGCCGATATGTTTAGGTCCCATAGGGGGAATCCACAAATCCAGACTCCGAGCTGCTACTGAGAACTTCATAGAAAAACTTTATAACACTGCTCGACCTGGGAATCGAACCCTCTAGGCATAGAATTCGCGTTTAGGACCAATAGACTAATAAGGCGTTAAATTTACTCGGCAGTCTATTTCATAAAAAAATGTTCCATTTTTTACCCATTCGGAGAGTAGCGAGTAATCTGACATGGCAAAATCCAGCCTCGGTAAAATTGTCGCTCCGTTGCGTTGTTGTTTCGTACCATAACACAAAACAATCCCTAAGGGGGTGTTGACGTTTATTGTTTTATACCTACCCATTGTCTAGTGTATTATACGTTCATATGTAACAAGGGCGAGCTTATGGCCATTAACCAAAATGGCTAGGTTTTGTAGTCTCGAATCCCATCGCCGTACCAAAGAGCAAGAGACGACGCGTATAGTTTTTTAATCAGTCAGTCCGATGTGCAATTAATTCTATTATTTCTTGACAGTCCTAAGTCATATAGGTACAAGCTTTTAAGATTTTTTAATTTACCGAAAGCACTCGTCTTAATTGCATTATCTTTTTGACTCAACCTTAAATTATGAAGCATTACTATATATTTTTTAAATTTTAAATATATCAAACGATATAGAGGAAAAATTTAACTACTCCTGTTATTGAAAAAGTGTATACTTTTAATAACAAGAAGGTAATTAGAACATACCTATAAAACTTTAAAACGTTTTTTTTTTAGGAGTAACGACGCTGCTACAGTCAGCTAATATAAATAACATCTCTTTTTTTGCGGCGAGGTAAAAATTTTATCATTAATGTAAGTGACGTGAGCCAAATACCTATAAAGTAGCAGGTGCATGTTCGATATAATGGGATTTCAGGAAACACTCTCTTACAATATTGTATGGGCGTAATTCTCCCAATATGCTTTCATTTTGTCGCATACTGAAGTACAGTAGGTATGCGGCAAAATGTCGACATTTTGTTGTACAGCAAAATTTTTTTAAATAATTAAATTTACTTTATTTAATGTAAAGACGTATCAAAAAAAAATATTAGGTAGAACGATAAGATGACCATGACGATAAATTTATGAAAATGTGATCTTTCCTCCTACGGCCTGAGAGTAGTGTACCGCTATCAAGATAACACCTAAATAAAATCGTAATTAATGAATACTTTTAAAAATCATGGAAATGTAAACTTCAACAACGATTTCAAAAAGTTTATCAATATAGCCCAAAGGGGTCCAATGCTGAACAGTGACTTCTCTCATAAACTTCCACAAGAACCGATTATTTTACCTTGATAAAAGTTACCTATGATATACTTAATAATACTTACCTTATAAAAACCTACGCATCAACACCTACACAGGAAAAGAAAATAAATACAAGTTTTCTCATGCTAAAGTAACATTTATTGCCATAAGAATTAGCTGTCTGAAAAGACCGCGTTACAGGCGCAGCTGTAAATCTTTGTGTATCACGAGATGATTACCTACGAGATGAGAGCAACCTCCGCATACCTCCACGTGAGTTATTGCTTATGTAAATATCTTATTCCACTAGTCTAGATATTAACAAAGAATGTAGATGTATTTTCTGATAGACTTTACTGCAATAATATATTCATAATTTCTCCCCGTGCGGCGTTTTGAATCTATACTTCTATACTTATACTTATATATTATAAAGCGGAAGAGTTTGTTTGTTTGTTTGCTTGAACGCGCTAATCTCAGGAACTACGGCTCCGATTTGAAAAATTATTTCAGTGTTAAATAGCCCATTTATCGAGGAAGGCTATAGGCTATATATCATCACGCTACGACCAATAGGAGCGGAACATAAATGAAAAATGTTGCAAAAACGGGAAAAATTTAAATGCAGAAATCGGAGAAACCACGCGGGCGAAGCCGTGGGCGGAAAGCTAGTGGTTAAAATATAATTCCTTACAGTAATTCAGATCGGCATGTCATAAGAAGCGGGAAAATATCTGACCAATTAAGGGCCTGGAGTCTAACCAGCTGGTATCCAGTCATACGTCGTAGTGTGTCGAAAAACACCTATGTGTTCAACTTTTGTGCGTGAATGTCACTTTCCGTTATAGGTTACTGCGTCTCCGGTCTACAGTCCATAGACTCGGCAACGCATCAGCAACTCGTCTAGTGTTGCACGAATCCATGGACAGAGAGGGCTATTTACTGAGTTCTCCGAAATGAATAATGAAAAAAAATTGAAACCCTGTAAAAACAATCAAATCAAAGTACAAAACTGTAAAATTTTCTCAGTTGATTTTGACCTTAATAATCAACACTTTAAAATTTTAAATCATTTGGAGAAATTTGACAGTTTTGTATTACCTGATGTGCTGGCGACTGTACATGCTATGAATACATAAAAAGTTACGAGGGTGAAACGAATTATCCGTACCAGCCGAAGCAAGTGGTTAATACATAGGTACAAAATTGTATCTAAATGTTCGATAGATAAACGTGTATTGTAATTATGTACAGAAATATACTGAACAAAATAAATATATAAAACGAGTAGGTGTCAATTGCCACCCGTTTTGATAGAACTAAAATTGAAAAATATCTACGTCTATTTTTACTTTTTCAGTACAATGAGTTTCACTTTATATGCTTCATTTCCATTGAAATAAACCATTTATTTTTTGTGAAAATTAACACATTAATTAACAAAGAAAAATCTTTCGACGATAATAATTAGCGCGTCTCATCTAATTAAGAGAAACGAATACGGTGAAAAACGGTGCGCTCAGCATTGTTATACAAAAAAATATACATTCCATTTCATTTATTAATGTTCAATTTCTTTTTTTCAGGTAAGTACCTACCAAATGTTGGTAATTAATCTTCGGCACTCCACTATCAATTATTACAAGTGACGTAAGAAGGGCGCTTTATTCAGGTAAGTTCGTGATTTTGAAAACGTCTCATAAATCAAGAGTGTCTCACGTCTATATTTTGCTGCGACAGAATCAATATCACAGCGTCAATCAAATTCCCAGCGACAAAGTTTATTTGCTTTTATATGCCTCTGTAATATGAATTTAATAACGGTTTATTGTACTAATAAAACATGCTACAAATGAATTTTCAATAGACTGACGACTTTCCGCGTCTTAGTTTCACTTCCTCGATTCTTTTGTGGGAAATGACAGCAGTTGCAATAAATATATTGTGAGCTTACTCGATCGCTGAGAAATGTGCTCGGGATCAGTAAGGAACGTTGTGAGGATTATCGATATGATTGCAAAATGCTAAGTAAATCTCTACTTACTTTAAAAATCGGCAGTAGCGATAATACCTACCCATGAGAGCTCATATATATACTTACCAGTATCCTCGTACATGACAAATAAAGTATACCGACCTATTATAAACTCGTTGTAGGATTATATTACCGCTTAATTAAATAGACTTCAAAGGAAAAGGATTTTTCACCAAAGGTCCGGTTTTTAGTATAAAGCGCTGAAAAATTATAATGGTTTTAGAGATCCATTAGGTTAGCTTAGGTCCCATTCATAAATTTTTAACATTTAAAAACCTAACTTTACAGTAAGTATACGTTACACGTCGAAATAATTTGTTATTGTTGCTGTGCTAACAAAAAATCCTGTATTTCTGGAATTGCTATATTGCCTTTTCCTTCATTCGGCTGTAGACGACGATAAAAATTGGTCACATTTATGAGATTATTATTATCATTTCATATGCGCGCCTGTGTTCAACGCAAATTGCTCGTAAATTCGAAACGTTAACTCGCGACAACCCCAATCCAAGATTGTGCTAATTAGTTAGCAAAGCTTTGCGTTTGTCTATTTATGGAAATGCCTTTGTTTAGCAAGAAACTTGTAATATTTTAGCTCACATTAAAGTTGCAAATGACATACGTAAATGTGTTTGGCCTCCATAATTTATAACATACCATCACGCCTGTACTAAAAGAAGGGATACACCTAAGCGTACTTAATTTACACCCACAGTTCGCTGGTATGTTTAGGTCCCATGTAATAGGCTGTAATAGGGTAGCCTATCGCCATTTACCGCGCAGGTACATATCCAAACTCCGAGCTGCCACTTAAAATTACATAAAATCCCAATAACACTGCTCGATCTGGGAATCGAACCCAAGACCTAGAGGTCTAGGGTTCGATTCGTGCGTAGCAGTCGCCCTTAGGACTACTCAACTAATGAGGCACTTTTCCATACTTTATTTTCTTCAAAATAGAATCCGAAATATCTTTATTTGGTCACTGCAGAGAATTCCTATAAATACTTAAACGATACCAAGGGAATTACATAGGTACTTAAATTTATGACATAGCATTAATGTACAAGTATTCTTCTCACTATTCGGTATTGTTACCCTGTGATTATTATAAGACTGACCTTTCTGTGTTTCTATTTAGGTACGTGAATCTTATTCCGTAGGATTATCTTTGTGACAATGACAACGTCACGTACAATTCGAAACTGCGAATTGACAGGCCACACTTTCGTTTGTATATGTTTCTTTATCTATATCATTTTGTTTTATGGTATGAAGTCTGATTTTTACTTACTCACTGACTAATCACGTCATCTCAGGAACTAAAGCTTACAACTTGGCTGGTAAGTTCATTGTTTGGTATAGGTTATAGGCATCTGCAAAGAAAACATAACGTTTCCTAAAAGTCGATAATTATATACGAGTTTATTAACGCAGGCAACACTGCATAGCAAAGCTAGTCTGATTATAATATAAAGGCATACGTAGCCTTCAGGTTTGCAGTATTAAAGAATATATAAAAATTATGTTTTTTAATCATACAAAGAAATCTACTGCGTACTCATCTTTAGAACAAATGTTTTTACATTTCACAACGTAATTCGAGCACTGTTTTCTATTTATTGTGCTTTCATATGCAGGTATTGTAAAATGCAAATGTGTTTTTTTTTGTTTTCATTAATATTTTTATATCGTTTATGAACTATTCTCAAAAAATACTTTTATTCAATGATTAAGCTTCTCCGTCAAATTAATCCGACAATTATTGCTTACAAAACATTCTAATTAAATTAGTCCTAAATTATTATTTTTTTATGGTATAACTCGGCAAACGAGCAGGCGAGCTACCTGATGGTAAGTAGTCATCGCCGCCCATGGACATCTGCAAAATCAAAGGAGTTGCAGATACGTTGCTGAGCCTATTTAGGGAAACGGGAGGGGAAGGAGAAATGGACTGAGGGAGAATTGGGCCTCAGACGCTCCGAAGGCCAAAATATAAAGAAAAAATTGCTCAATTACGCGATTTTAACGAAGATTTATGATTTATAATATATAATTAGTAGCTATTTTAGTACCCCCAGTAGGTACCTACTGAGATTGTAAATGAGATGATAATGATAATTATTCGAAATAACGTAGTCTCTGAGATTGTAATCTAACGGCAACAACATATATTTTTACATAGGAAAGTAAATAAATTAGTTTAATTTTCATAAATGTAAATGTTTAGTCGTCTTCCTCACGACGACGACTGCCTCATTAGTCGAGTCGTCCTAAGCGCGACTGCTACGCTGGGTTCCTGGGTTCCTGGGTTCGATCCCCAGGTCGAGCAATGTGTTATTGGGTTTTTCTATAAAATTCTCAGTAGCACTTCGGAGTCTGGATTTGTGCCTGTTAATGGCAATAGGCCTGCTCCGTATTTCATGGGACCTTAACATACCGGCGAAGTGTGGGTGTGCATTGATGCACCTCTGCCTAACCCTTCGGGGAATACAGTTATGTCTTTGCTCTGCTGTCAATTACTCTCTAGTACGCAGGGCTCGCCATGAAACTATAGGTACGTATCCAGAATAAGCTACTTTTTAATATAGCGAGAGATCAGCTTTTATTAAAAATATATAGCTTGATGTATAGCCTTGTGTAACATTTTTGGCAACAGCAAAACAATACGTAGGTACTTAGCCTTTTTTAAGGAAGGACTTAGCTGTGTCATATACTTGGGTAGTAGATGTGGTTAGTGGCCATCATCAGTCGCATCTTGAAGAACATATACCAGTTGTTTTTCTTTATGGTGAGAGTTATATGGATAAAGTACCTACCCAAAGAATGTACATACCACACCGGTGAAAAGAATTTGTAATACATACTTACTAAAACACTGCTGATAATAAATTGAGTGCTACCTAATTAAGTAGTAGTAGCGAAGCATTAATATTAATAAGCTCAAGCTTGGAGCTGTGTAAGCTAAGTTAATACAAATTATAAAATCATATACACGCATCACTGATGCGAAACTTTGGAAGGGTAGAAATAAGACTGCATAGGTAGGCCCAAAAGGCTACATCAACCAATTCGCCTCGAGTGTATTCATGTTTAGATCCCCTAGCTGATCTTTAGCAGCTTTCTTATGTGAATCATATTATGCTTTATCAACAGCGGCCCCCTTATTAAAAGTGCACCCGTTTTAGTTCTCCGATTCCAAGTTCTCCGATTTGTAAATCCAACTGTTGAGGATTTCCTAACAGAAGATAGGGACTATTCAAAAGACCCGAGGTTCCCAGGATCCGAGGTATCATAGATGATAGCTTCATGCTTGCGGCTACAAGAAATTTTAGTTAGTGGTTGATGTATGTATAGGTGTCGAGTGTGCGCCTGTGTGCGTTCACACGTACACAACGCACACTGCTCACTGACTCCGATCCCTTATTGGATTTCTCTTGGCGTGATCTAAGTGAATATTTCAGGGTTCTTTATACCTATTTTTAGAGTTTTGATCGCTCGTAACATTGTGTCACGAACCTACGTCGCGATGGCAAAAAAACCGTCTTGATCTTGTAAAACCAGGGGTGTTACGGATACTAAGTTATTAACTTACGTTGTATCCTTTTTTAAAATTAAATTAAATTAAATTTAAATTAAAATTCTTTTTGGAGATGCCTTACTGTTTTCTGACTGCCTTCTTACATTATTAGTTTCTTTCTGCCTTTATACTTTTTTTAAGTTCTTTTGTGAAATTAAAATTCGTAAATCATGCAATAAAGTTAGTACGAGTATATTCCAAGCACTAAACCAGGAATTACTATGTTTCTATATTCAAATGAAAATTAGGTAAAGTATTTTCGTTGTAATAGAACAAGTTCTAATTAACTTATGAAATCTTTACACAAATCTTGAGCGTAATTAATCATTGTTAATTACCTACTGAAGAAACGTCCAACAACTTCATGAAGCAATGTTCCAAAAAAAAAATTTTTAACTAACTTTCGCCCATGACTTTATCCGCATTGCATGTAGAGTAGAATAAAATAGAATAGAATATTCTTTATTGCACACCAAAAAGTGCATGTACTGTAGACTAAGAAGATGTTTTAGGTATCCCTGGAAATCTGCATATGAAAGTTTTTTTCTTTTTTTTTTCATCATTTATCTTAAAGGTTATACAACAAATTATACACCATTACATTAAAAAATAAATATTAGATTATGGTAGATTCGTTACATAAGTATATATTTAAGTAATGTATATTTGTATAAATTAATAAATATAATAACATTTACTATTATTGTTTAAGTAAAAAAACAGAGACCACCTTACTTTCGTATCCACATTAAAATACTCGTAAGCATCGTACACATCATAAATAACTTTACAAGAAACTGAGGCTGACGCTCAAATTAAGATGAAACATTTAAACAAAAAGTGACTAGCTTGAACTTTGTTCTAGCGGTCATTAACCAGTGTTATTCAATTTTTATATTTAATCATTTTCTTGCCTTATGTGTTTTTACTAGAACTCCGTATCTTTTCGTTTTTACTCAGTATTAGGAACAATGATGAGGAAATTCAATAGATTATTAGGAACTAGTTTTCATAGTCTTTGCTCAGCTTTAACAGCTCAAATAACATTTGTACCTACTATTATTTCAAGGTACTGGCTCTGGTACTGGCTCCTGTAAAACAGTTTATACTAGCTGAGCCAGAGTTATAAACAACTTATCTAACAAATTTATGGCAATAAATTATTATTATTATTAAATCTGTCAGCCCTTGTGTCATGTGGTGGCATTATGCGACAATTCGGATAATATTACAATAACAGAATTGAACCCCCAGACGACATTTCAGTTACTGCCCACGAGTGGTATTCAGGTGCAACCTATATTCAGTGCGCCCCGAGCCAACTATTTAAAAAAGATGCTTTGACGTGTAAAAGAAAGTGTGACGTAAGTAGGTCCTACCTACATTTTCCGAAATTATTTTGGTAGAAATTATTTCCCTGGAACTTGGAACACGATACCAACTTACATACACAATAACTTATTATTTATTTAGCTACGAACAGTTCGCACATACCTCCGTCGGTACAAAAGCCCAAAAGAAAGAAACACAAATTCATGTTTGGTTTCGTTTAGCTGAAACAGAGGGGAAAAAAGATATCCATGGGGAAACGGGAAGTATATACTTAAGGGGAAATTAAGTAGGATGTCGTAAAAAAAATAACGACGATTTCCAAATTCAGTTTACAGAAAACTTCAGGAATCTGTATTAGTCATAATAATTAAATATACCAATGATACCATCATTTAATTGAATATAAAACAATGCCTAAGTTCAATCAGAAAACTAAATTGAAAGATAAATGTCGGTAAGCAATTGGTTTTTAACACCGCGTTTGTTTGATTGAGAGCCGTCTACAACCGTTGAAAGTTTGATACAAACCAAGCCAATCCTTTTATTTATATCCAAACAATGAAATTCTCGAGTGGGTAAATATAATTTTGTGATTTTGAAGCTCTTTAATTTGTCCATAACAAAAGCATTTATTTATGTTAGAGTCGGATCACTGCCAGGACAATGTTGATGATCGTGAGGTTGCAGCGGATACCTATGCACTCGATTAAAAATAAGTACACTTCAAGCTAATTTTAATTGAGTGATATTTATCAGAGATTCAAAGGGTTTAAATCGTTATCGCTGGAAGTGCATAGTGATGGCGCGGACGATAAGCGCAAGCCGCGCGAGGTGATGGTAGCCGTGGTGCGGCGGCGGCGGCGGCGGTGGCGGCAGTCACAGTCGGTTGGCAGGCGCGGCCAGACGCGCCCTCCGCCGCGGGCCCTCGCCGCCCGCACACCCCCCCGCACCCCGCCGCACTCAGGTAAACAAACAGTGAACCCAACACACCACGTACCCAGTCCCCTCCAACAACTCTGAAGACCCATCCCCAGACCCAGTTCTAGTGCTCGATTGTCGCCACAAAAATAAATAACATCCTAATCTATTTTGAGTGACAGTTACAGTTTTGGATTGTTAACAAAAATTTTCAGTGCCTTGTTTTCAATGATTTATTTTTGTAGTGCCAACAGATAGATGTGTGTGACACAATCGACACCTACTTACAAATAATCCAGGAACATGGCTTACTGCTAACGAGTTACAACACTGCTTTGTAACTAATTATTAATTAACGAGGATAGATGAAATGCGGTATCTTCCTACAATAAAGCTGGTAAAATTTAATCCACGAGAGATTATTGCGTTATAAACTTGATCATAAGTTTATATACAAAACAACAAGTCCTGCAATAATTTATATATTAAATCTACTTAGTTTAAAAAATGGATATTAATCAATTCTGGAATAATCTACAAAATTACACCGGGAATAAAACCAATGAAACTGAAGTCATCGTAACTACATGTGACACAGATGGAACGTAAATGGATTTAGTTTTGTGGCAAGACTGAACAACCCTCTTATCGGTTCAGAGACCTTGAGATGAGCCTGAATCCTGCTTATCAAGATTAATGAGATTTTACATAGCCGATAACAACACATGTTTGTTGCGAACAAACGGTGTAATTAACAATACACACAGAATATACAATTTGCATACGGCACTTATGTATGTGCAACATTGTAAGGAAAACTGCAACTGAAGACAAAGAGAAGTAGAAAGCAATCCTATGACAATAACCAGTCGTTCGTGACTAAAGAAATCGACAATACCTGACCAGACCTCTATACCGTCGACCACGACAATAAAACAACTTTTAACAGAATCAATCGGCTGAAATTCAGATATCTTGTTACTCACAAGTCATGTCAAGCAGTCAGCAATCAGTGGTGAAAATCTCGCCACTGATAGGGTTCTCAATGGTGGATCGGTTTTCGTGAGGTAATTTGAATACGTATCGAAATTTCTACCGCCTGAAATCTATCCTCAACACTGGGTTTGCGGTTAAATACATCAATTTGCCGTCGGATTTTATACCAACGTCGCACTGGTGAGATCTGAAGACATTTTATAAGTAATAGAAGTGGTTTAAACTGACAGCTTTATTTGGAGTACTTGGGGGACGAACATTCCAAATTACCTCCGTTTTGTCTCTTAAGTAGGTCAAAGATAATAACTCATAAATTTAAGGCTTAATTTTTACGTTATAAGCTTGCAACAAATTTGAGATTAAGGAACAAAGCAGATTTGTGTCTTTTAAGTTATAAAAATCGCTATTTTAAGTTTAACGTTAAACAATTTCATATAAATATATGCTATTTACATGTCTATTTGACCTTGTTTATCAATATTGTTTTGATAAATGATGCAGCGATCGCCAATGAGAATTAAGTAGAGCTGATAACATCGATTGATTTTGCATTACCAGTAGTTTGTATTCAGTATCCAGTTTTTGTTATATTAACATAGATAAACAAGGTTACAGAACAATACACTGATAAATAATCATAATGGCTGTGCGTTAGATCGGCTATCGTTTAGTGCCTATTAATATTTCCAAAAATCGATTTGTTCTGTTCCTAAATACCGCGGCAGGACGTGGTTGATTTATTGCTCATAAATTCACATTGTTAGCAATGTTAACATCGTAAATTTTATTATTGATAGGTGAGGCACTTGACGCGCATAACCTAAACTATAACAACACCTAGCTAGGTATAAAAGGATGAAATTATGACACTTTGATATTGTTAAGTTTGTGTTAGCGACTTGCATTTTCCGTCACTAGTATATGATCATGAGGACAATTAAAGCTTTTCCGTTATTTTTTGTAGTTGCCGAATATGGAATATATATATTCCATATTCGGCAACTATAATATAGGTACAATGAGTGCCACTCACAGAACTCCATTTTTTTGAGATACAACACGTAAACAACAACTATTTAATATTATCTTTAAAAATCAAAGAAAATTATATGACCATAAAATAGGTAGCTATCAAAACACTTGTCGGCAGCCATGCACATGAAATATAACGGCTGTTCAGCCTTGGCTGCGCCACTCATCAACCATAATTCTAATATTTTTGGCCTCAATACACTTATCCTAACAAACATATCAAAATTAATGATTAATTTTCGCGTCATAACCATATTATCTGCAACAAAAACGTATAAAAACAATGTATATTTAAAAACCACTTCATTTCTCCTTACAGTGAAGAACACAGAATTACTGTGAAGTGAACTAAATTGTTTTCCCTTGTCCGTGTCTCTACACTTTTTGAGTTCGTCTTTTCAAAACCTTTATCCATTGTTAACCCTAACCGTACATCGTTATACAATAGTCTCTACGAGGGTTACACATTTGAATATAGCCTAAAGTGGACAAAAGATGACATACATTTATTTGAAAATCTGTTCGTTATAGCCGGCCGGGATGTCTTGAATGACGTCACTCGTTAAATAAAACCATCGACAACAACAATCCCTTCACTTTGAATGCTCACTTACTATATATAAAATGCTTCCAACTTGTACAGCGTATGTGAATATTTTATATTGAAAACAAGTTACGGTGCGTCGAAAACCTGAAAATTTAAAGTTATTTCCGAATTTTGCTCTGGGAAGCAACGAAATATTTACGCTTTTAATTATAGAACTAAAAAAAAGTTTTATCTGCTCATACGTTATTTTACTTTATTTGTATTATATAATGTATTATATCGGTACTTATATTTATGTATATAATTATATTTTCTATATTCTAGTATACTAATGAACTCCTAAACGGCTTGACCAATTTTGATGTCATATGTATTGTCATCCCTGGATGGTTTAGATTCACAATTGGAACTGGTTGGTGATGCTGTAATATGGACAGGCAAAAGTCAAAGTCTGTCGAATGTGCTAGTATTATATCCAAACAAAAATACTAAGTGAATAATAACGAAATCTCAGAAACTGTGAACAAACTTGAAATTTGGAAGTTATAATAATACTGGAGACAAGTGGTATCTTGGGAATTTCCATTAGAATTAGGATAAACACAGTATAACTGATTTTTTAAGCTATAATTAAACGAGTTTTTTTCCTCATTAAATCGACATTTTGTTAAAAACCCAAAACAAATTGTATAACCAGTTCCCCAATTGGTATGAATGCCTTAAGTTTATCATCAAAATTGTTGAGTTTACATAAAGTCAACTTTATTCGTAGAATAATTCCTTAAAAATCACTATATTGTCTATTGTCTCCATAGTTGGAAACATAATCATGTTATTTTGTTGCACATTGTCCTTGTTCAAAGAATCTAATTACGTATTCAATATTGCGTTATTTAAGTCGTACGCTTCTTGAAGGTCTCGGATAAGATCAAAACTTTGCTTACACTTTTGTGTTATAAAACACAGAAAAATAAACCCCTTACTTCGGCCCGTATAATCTAATAGAATTACCCTATCGTTATTGTAGTTTATTTGCATAACTAAAGTTTACGGCCACTCACTTCTGTATTACGTAATCAAACAATTTTGGCATGTAGTGGTAGTATATTCATTAAAACTATTAACGATATTAAATAAGTATGGTATACCTACTTCCAAAAAAAAATCTACTTTACAACTTATCAAAATTATATTGATTACATTGCACATCATAATTGAATCGTGAATAACACGGATGAAGAATTATACATCAAACCACGATAGTTGATATAAATTTCTAATTATATTTATATTGTATAGTACTACATTGGTAAACAGATTAAGGTTTGGGTAACTTTGCCTGCGGTATTTATTTGAAAAGATATAACGGATTAGTAACTTGTTACAAATGTTATAGTTAAGGTCCCTTCACCTAACAGTAAAAACTAACGCAGATGTTTCCAAAAGCCCTCCAAGCAATATGCCTATACGAGTATTTCAAAAAGGTTAAAAATTCAATAGAGAGGATTTGACATCCTCAACGAACTTAGTACACAATCTTGAAGACTTATTTACTAGTATTTAGTTGTAGAATAAAAATAATATATATATATATATATATATATACCCAATTATAGTTATTTCCTTCCTTCCATTATTGTTAACTTAGTAAAAAAACAAATACAAATAGTCCCGATTTGTATTTGTTTTTTACTACTCCGTATAAACCCAGAACTAGGGAGCGATAAAAATATTACTTTAGTTTCCCTATTTCACCATTAATTGAGTGATATAATATTAGAGCCATATAAAGGAAACAAGATATTGTTTGATACCAAACATGTTTTTATACCGGTCTACGTTGGTATTATCTTTATAACTACGAATTTAACGTAAGCCAAGGTCACAATTGCTGTTATCTGGACTTAGTCCTCTCGACATGTACGAGTCATCTTACGACGTGTAAAACCCTAGTCGTTTTTACTGTATCTATAGCAAAAACAAATGTGGATTTACACACTATAGTGAGTGTTAAAGGTGACTCAAGTCAACCACAAGTAATTACGTACTCCACCAAAAAAATACATATAAAACAAATTTCCAATTTTTTTTTCATATACATAGTTTTCTCAATATTAAAAGAGTTTTGGCCGGGCTTCCTCTAAGAATACTATCAAAACAGACCGCAATTGTGTCAAAACAAAATATAAGATCGCTAATTTTTCGCGTTCCCGAGTAGTTTAGTAGTTATTGGCTGGGTTCATTATGCGTATTTTTGAAAAGGCCAGATTTGTAGCAAATATTGTCACCAGTCCCATAGCTTCAGGCATAGGCCAAGGGAAAGCGAGTGCGATGTATTGCTATCAGTCCTACTGTTAAGGGTCAGAGCAGAGCAAAGAAATTAAAGTTGACTATTAAAATCACCTTTAACTCTTTTGCCTACGGCTTAAATAAAAATTCAATTTTTCAAAACCAATGTTGCTGTCTCTCCATTGGTCTACGCTAACCGAGGTCCAAAGGAATTTCCCATGAAAAAACTAGAAGAAACGACGTTCGCCTGTACCGCTTAGATTTATTGCATCCAAAATTTTACGCGTGTGAAAAATGCGCCGTTGGTTCGTGTATTGCACTCCTTGAGCACGCTTCGCTTATTTTTGCTACAGAACGTTGTTCAGTTGTTCTTTTTCATTCATGTTTTATCACTGCATTAATAATCGTTCATGTTAAGCCGGTTATCTCTCCTTAAACAAAAATATTTACGTGATGTTGCAAGCTATTAAAATTTGATTCACGTATCGTTATCAATTTCTTTAAAAGATAATACGACATAAATCAAAGATATGGCATTGAAAATCACAGTCATATTAAGGTTATTCCGGTGTAGCACTGATTTTGTGTGAAATCCTGTCTCATTATGATATAAAATGCTGCAACATTTTTAGTCAGTAGTACGACACACCCTGCCGCCTCCCCAGGTGTTAGAATATCCATGAGCATTTTTTTAACTATAAAAAGAAGGATATACAGCTGGAACATTTGGGCTTTAAATTTAACGTCACAAGTATCTAATTGAGAGTGGTGGCTTGAACCTGAGATCAATTTTTTCAATAAGTACTTGGAACAAAATTGATTTCTAATGAAACTCGAGTGAAAGAAAACATATTGTCCCGCGTTGCAGTTAAAGACTTTTAACGTTAAAGATTCTAACTACTATCCTTGTACATCACTTTTGCTTTATCTTCGTTAAGATATTAATTAACGACTTCATGCATAATGATGATTAATTTGAGTTAAAACTTGATTCAGATTTTCAATAATAATTTAAACATTTTTTAATGTTTTTTTAAGAAAGATTTATTTATTAATCAGAGACATTGATATGTAGCTAATTCTTCTACCAGATTGTCACCTTAAAAAATACCTACTTACACAAAATGACGAACGTTACAAATGAATTTTCCAAACATTAATTTCCAAAGTAATTTCTTGTATAAATAAGACAAAGTAAGGCTTTTTAAATAAAACCCTGAAAAGCTCATATTTAAAGAGTAATCATTTCAGTATTATAAATTGTATTTAGTAGGTACCTACTTGCTTTTATATTAATTTAATATTGAAGCTGTAGAAATAATTACCCTGGCCATTTTTATCGAGTCTAGTAAAACGGATTACGGATTACATTAACACATTATCTAATATCACATAAAATATTACAGCTTCTTATTTGATTAATTGTATATATATGACGAAATATTGCACGCATTTAAAAAAGTTTATGAAAAAATATGAAAATGGTGTTTATTTTGAGCAATTTTTATTTATTTATAACAAAATCATTTAAGTTTCTGCAAAACTGGATAACATATAGAAGAACATAATAGAAGAGTAAATATATTTTATTCGATAAAAATTATAATTCTTTTCGTAAAACCACAATTGCTTACAGTTTGTTTGAAATAAGTAAGCCGATCGGAAGTTAGCCGTTTCGAACTACCGCGGTGATAAAATCGTTTAATTAAGTGTTTTAATACATAAATATCATTAATACATACCTATATATTAGTAAACAAAATAATTAGAAATGTGAAACATATACGACTCTAATTATCTTTACACCGACTGTTTCTATTAAAATTTACCACTTCTAAACCACTTGCAGACAACTTCCGATCGGCTTACCTATTTCGAACAAACTGTACAATTATCTAAGTGTCATTCAAATAAACTTAAACATTAAATTATTTAAAGCGACTTCCTAAATTCAATGTTTGAAACTCAACTAGCCACCGTGAACAATCAGCGTTGCAAATTTTTAATTTATTCGATTTGAGGTATAATAATAATAATAATATATATAATAATATAAATATAATAATGAGGTATAATGGAATTAATTATGTCCAAAGTTTAGTAATTT
This sequence comes from Subacronicta megacephala, assembly GCA_958496365.1. Classification (NCBI taxonomy): domain Eukaryota; kingdom Metazoa; phylum Arthropoda; class Insecta; order Lepidoptera; family Noctuidae; genus Subacronicta; species Subacronicta megacephala. Next base: position 9,640,261 of record OY292518.1, read on the forward strand.
CGACTCAAATGGCAACACCTATTATTCGAATATTTTAAATTTTAAACTAAATCGTTTGACTCTATGCTATTTTTAAAATGAAAAATGTATTCTATTGTTATATTTAATTTTACTGCTGGCAATACAGACAGACACATGTAAATGAGGTTGATTATCAACAATAACTGTATGCTTTTCATTAGCGGTAGATGTTACAAAGAGCTTGTTAGTTTGTAAGGGGGTTGAGGTAATATTCATTTTGGTTTGTCATCTGTTAACAAACCGGCGAAGAATAGCTAGCCATTACCTGAAAATTACAGCTAAAGAATTTATTTTATTTTGAAATAACTTGATAGATGGTATCAATACGATTTTACGGTATGATAAAAATGGTTTCATGAGATGATAAAAGATTTCGTCCCTAGATATTGCGAATTTCATCTGTCATATTTTAGGTCTTAGAAAAGAAATGTCTCGATTTATGTCCGTTGGGAAGACATTGGGGCCCGTATTACACGCTCGTGAAAATATATTTTATCTTCGATCTTTTCGGTCAATTTCCTATAATACTTACACCATGTGGACGCTCCCTGAATTTAATATTTACTAGTTTTCAGGCTTGAACGATGAGTCATGCAATACAATGTTTCTTGGTCAACAAAAACATAAATGTATCGTAACTAGTGTGAGGTAAGATTTTTACAGGTGTTATAAAATGTATGTATGGACACCTGTTCATACATGCGCTAACCTTAAACTATGTACGTGCAAGATAGTAAGTAACTTGACAATAAAATATTTGTCGCATTGTGAAGGTTGTTCGTGGTGAATGTTAGCTACTTTTACTTTATGCGCATAATGTTAATGAGTGACAGCACAGCTCATCGCCATTCAATGCAAATCACGATATCGACGTACCATAATTCACTTATTTGTGACAGTGCACGCTCGATGTCCGTATGCTTCATTATGATGAATGCTACAAATATGTATCAATTGATCCGCAAATGATAATCACAGTAAACCATTTAACTATTATAGCCACTCAAAGTGACGTCAGACAGGACAGGACAGGACAATCGAACGTAAACAGTATTGTAGATAAAACAATAAGCCCATTCCGCTCATAATATACCGTAGGGTGAACAGGTATATGGGCAATGACGTATTTTTTTCATCAAGTAAGCACTTATTTCGTCATCAGTATCATGCTAGCATTTTCCCTACTGGGGAATACTACTTGGGGTGGGGATCCACTATACAAACGATTGCCATCAGATCACTGAAACCTAATTTCTGAGTTATACCAATATAATAAGGATATTGTCAGGTTTTTCAGTCTTCTAATGCGTGTAACGTGCTCTTCAAGGCACAGAACAATCTCGATGTGTTGAAAATTTCTCCCGGACAACTGTAACAGGTATCTTTCCAGATCAATTGATCATTTTTCTATATAACATGAATAAATTCCAAATTTTATTAGATCACATTATTTAGAACGGAATAATGTTTGTGAGACTGTTCTTTACTTTATTCATCGAATAAAATCAGTGAAGATGACGAAAATTCATAAGTTAACATCTAGCCTCTACCAATTTTTGTACTTAATTAAACTTTCATGAGTAAGCACTTCACGCACATCTAAGTATACAATAACAATATAGTATATCTAAGAACGCTAATGAACTACTTACTAGCATTTTCATGAACAAGGTAAAAGTTTATTAAGAAAATCAAGTTGAGTCAGAAAGCAAAATATCAAGTGCCAATTACCTACTGGCAATTTATTTCATGGCCCGACAAGTTTTGGCTAAATTCATCCATTGAATCATCAGCTATTTGTTTTTCGAATTTCATACATACGTAAACGTAGGTACTCACACAACACCTGTCGTATATATTTTAGTATGGTAAAATTAAATGCAGGCATTTCAATGTAACTGACTAGTCATTGGAGTACTTCAAATAAAACATTTTTGCTCTAACAATTCTATTGTACTTATATCTCTACAGATATAAAATTCTCTGTCGGGGCGTCTTACTCAGCTACACGAAAGGGATTAATTATTTTTTACGACAAACCGTATATGTATGCAATGCATGTACCTTTGTAAGCTGTCTACACGTCTACATATTGTGCCGAGATTCACATATTGAACCCTTTTACGCCGTAGCACGATTATTTCCCGGGAGCATTGTTACGATATGCATATTGCAAATTGACTTTACTTAAGATACAAAACTAGATAATTTACTTTTTATAATAAAAGATAATCACTGTATCGAATAGACATTCGGATTTTAAAGATTGAAGGCGTGTGCACACCATACCGACTTGACGGATTACGATCAAAAACGATTACCAATGTTGGTACGAAATTACTTTAACTCTAACTTTACTTTACTCCAACTTTAGCAGTTATAAGTATTAACGTTAAGCGTCACTGGATTAGTGGTTGCAAGCGCAGCCACTGCGCACAAGTAGGTATTATTCATTAGGAAAGTCCCAGTAGAAGCCGAATTCGGTTTTGTGTACAGTGAATGGCAATACACCAGCCTTTATTATCTACCTACCTAAAAGACACCAGTAAACAAACTGCCTAATCTTTTAAACATTGATCATTATTTATAAAAACTACTAAGTTTCTATATTCTGAATTAAATATCTCAGGAAATGCTGAACAACTGTGGATAATAAATCATCATCCCATCGTTGCCCTTGCCTTTGCTAAAAATAACTTCAATCTGGTAGCTTCCTAATCATAGCATGGCTTGGCATTTCACTTACAAATCTGAATATGGAAGATCTACTCTATGGATAAACTGACGATGCATAAATTCTCTCGAGTTTGCTTTGACTTTACAATACACTGTATTAGCTAACATTGCAAGTCCTCGTGTTACGTTCCCGATTTATTTTACTTTGCCATTTGATTATTTGTCCATTTGATCAAATTTCTCAGGAGGGGTCGTAAACCCTCATGCGATATTAAATATTAAAACTCACTACGCCCCTCTTGTCACGTATGCGATGCAAACGTTGATAGCCCGTAACGAATTTACTTTCGATCAAATAGGTTTACATGAAAATTTTTGAAAGGTAATTCTGATAATTAATTTAAAGACTTCCAGAATAAGAAAGAAAGAAAGAGATAGCCGTAGCACCGGGTCAAAGTAACATATTCTTGCTTAGCATTGAAGTAATATGATACCAAATTTTTTCTCGATTATACCTACCAAAGTAAATCCCTTCATCAACTAGAAATGAGCTGATATACTATAAATAGCTAACCGGAATTTTCAAACAAAGATACATTTTGACCTCTTGGCGTTATGGACGGCCATGTCTCTGCTGTTTAATCATAGGTATCTTTTTAGTCGTGCAACCATTTTGGTAGAGGCTAGAGGATTCGAATTATTGCTATGCGATTAGTTTTTATGCTCTATTGTCTCGTCCTGTATGGACGATTCAAGATGAGATGAAAGATAGAACTCAGATAAGGAAAGACCAGAAATTGGCGCATAAGTGACATTTATAACAGAGAAACTGGACTAAGATTATGTAATAATTAAATACTCTTCTTGTCTAATCGGTAAATGAATCACCAACTTTTGGACGACAAAACTTTTGGAACAGCGCACTGGATTGTGGACTGCCCACTTTTTGTGTTCCAGATTAATTCCGCGTTGTTGGTACACAATCGTACCCAAATTACTGGCAAAACGCTCCCTGACTATGATTTACTGTGTTGATATTTTGTAGCGGCTTAGGTACCTTTTTATTTTGTGTATAACAGAAAAGAAATAAAAACAGGAATGAATGTGGACAATCCTTTTGAATCCAGACGAGCTTATCATTTAATACAATTTATATTTTTCAGTATTTCTTTTTCATTGTATTCTAGCATGTATTGTACGTTAAAGCTTTTAAGCTGCTACCTCAGCAACTGTCAAAAATACGCGATAAAATTCTAACAAGTGTTGTTACCTGTAAGAATTGGACCCGTGCTACAAAAAAATGAACGATCTGAACTCGATTACCTTTTCCATCGCGCCTGTATTCCTCGAAGGATTATTCAGAGTATTAATTAGGAGAGGATTAGGAGAGATTTAATGTACACATAAAATAAAATAACTATTGACAAAAAAATTATAACCGAATTCAAAAATAACAAAAATAATTTCTATGTCTAAAACATTTTCAGAAGTCACTGGCGGAAACAAAAGATCAACTCAAATTAAAGCAAAAGTTATTTTTTTTCAAAATGTTTAGTGATCACATCGTTTTTCAGTGGGTTAGTTTGTAGTTCACCTAAGTTACAATAACCTAATGTCAACTGCTTAACAGCTTTTACAAAATATTGCTTTTCCCAATACAGGACTTTAATTTTATTGAGGAGTTGGACGTGTGACGGCCGATTCATGAGGCTTCTCCGTCCTATAAAAAAGGGCTTAGTATATTATGTTGCAAGTAGAAACTAAGTAGGATATATCTACAATTGCCCGGTCATAGCCACTTAATGGTAGATAGTCTAGGTCGACTTTAACACTAGACATTGTACAAGCTCTTTGTTGAAGATTTTTACTTACATTAGAAAAATAATACCGAACACATCATTAGCCAAGCCTTTTCCAACCGACACGAATTGCTACATGGACTGCAATCTAATAAAATCAATATCGAAAGCTGCTTGCTTAACCTCAAACTGGAGAGTTTGATAATTCTTCTAAACTACGAGTGCCTATAAGTACATTACGTAATTAAAATTACTCAAAAGCTCAAACTGTTTGGGTTAAATAGTTTTTATTGTAATAAATTTATCTGAAAAGTTATTATTTATTTTATTATACACCTAATTGATACTAGCATTTTTTATTTTTTCAAAAAAATTTTGTAGGTAATCCTGTATTAAAAAAAATGTTTTAATCGATTCGGCTATATATAGGTACTTTTCAAATTAGTTTAGGGTTTTAAGTAAATTCAAAACTGCACGTTGTACCTATATGATTTAGTATGTTTAGTACTTTGTTAGTATTGCAGAGCAAAACTAACAAAGTATAATTTTAATGATACAGTTTGTTCGAAATAAGTAAGCTGATCGAGATCGGACTTATTTCGAACAAACTGTACCTGAACTCTTTGGTGTTGAGTGTTGTCAACACAGTTCAAACAAGTGCTTTTGCTTATTTTATACCTAAGCCCAACTCACAAATCCAACATTTAGTTAAACGACATTTTTTTTTAAATTTTAACTGTAATTTTATTTCATTGAAAATAATGTTGTCTAAAGTAGCTACTGAATTAAGCAACGTATGGCGTTATGATTAACACTGGGTCAGTTGATAGGAATAGATTACTGTTGTGACGTCAGACCACGACTCCATTGTTGATGTATAATGTAAATGTAGTAACTGCAACGTGCCGATGTTGTATGATGGCCTGTATGACTTTAACCTGTGCGAAGTACCACAATATTGGTCGACCGAGCTTGGTATTCCTGAAGCTGTGGTTTTGTAACAATAGATACTTATGCCTACAATAGATACTGGTTTAACCCGTCTTAACCAAGGTACACTTCCACATATTTCAAATCATATGCAACATACCTAAGAGCAATATTTTTTATGTTGTTTCCGGAAATCCTGCTAATTATGGTGTATAACAGTATAAGCGATCTTAAGCGATTTTAGGTAAAACGATACTGTAGCTAAAATTATACCCGATTGTCATTGGTAAACGATGTATTAAAGTTGTTTTAAATCATCGTTAAAGAGTTCATAATAATTAACCAAATTACGATGCCGGCGCCTGAAAACTGGGGCTGTTACTTGACAAATTAATTATAATTTAATATAAGAAATCCTTTCACTAGTTCTTTTATATCTAATCGTCGCTAACAATGGAGCGCGTACAAAGATTATTCAAAGTAAATATATAATCATAATCCTAAAAGCGGTTAGGGCAGATTTTGCCGTCGTTTTCATGAAAACAATCCGTCCCGTACCTACGTCTATATTATTATATACTAGCTTGCCGCCCACGGCTTCACCCGCGTAGTTTCTCGGCTGTTCTGCATTTAAATTTTTCCCGTTTTTGCAACATCGCTCCTATTGGTCTTAGCGTGATGATATATAGCCTATAGCCTTCCTCGATAAACGGGCTATCTAACACTGAAAGAATTTTTCAAATCGGACCCGTACTTCCTGAGATTAGCGCGTTCAAGTAAACAAACAAACAAACTCTTCAGCTTTATAATATTAAGTATAGATATACCTAGTATAGATTCTAAAGTCGACCTGCCAGTATACAGTGGGTTTATTTCAGTAGGATCGGAATAAGGCAATAATCTATACTGATATAGTTAATCTGAACTGCTTTTTGATTAATTTGAATGGAAATACCAGTCGCTAGTTTACTACGACCATTAGGAGTCGAGTAAAGCGGACGCAACAGCAGGTTACAGCTAGTGTAGATATATAATGCAAGTTAAAAACTTGACCTAATATAAGATACAGAGCCATTGAAATCTCATTCATGTATATACCTACTTACAAAGGTAGGAATTATCTAGTAAAAGACAAATTCGGCGTCAGGCAGGGGTTGAACCTGCGTCCCGTTGTTGAGTGCACTGGACGCTTAAACAACTAAGCTACTAATGCTAAAATATAATATAAAATAATCATGTATATACTTACATAATAAACACACGCGAGTCATATATATTCCAAACATTTATTGTATGCATACCTACCTATATGGTGTGCGGCAGTTATAGTTTTATCTGCCATACCATACGTCACTTAGAAGAATCGATGGGAAAGTCATTTGTCAAAATCAGGTGAGTTTATTTCTGGCGATGAGGAAATATTTGTATGACACACTATTCTATATTTTAACTAAGTGATTTGTAGGAAATGCTCTTCGGTATATACATATATACATACTATACTCATATGCATAATTAGCTGAGCCGACACACGTTGTCCTGTCTTAGCTATTCAATATGAACTGAAATAAATAATAATAAAAACGCGCAAAGTTACAATAGACATAAAGTTTTCTAATATTTTCAGTACAATTTTATATTTTTTTCTTTCTTTAAAAACTTTCTACAAATTATGAAAAAAATTCGAATAAAATCGGTAAAGTTCTGTGTCGGTCATACCAATACAAAATACAATTAAAAAATACCATTTGGTACCTATATAACGATACAAAATGTACAATACAATACTGATTTTCTCATTATTTTCTTTAAAAAAGATCGTATTGGTAATAATTAACGATACAAGCTAGGTATCCAAAATAGAAATACTAGTTATAAGACATTCGATTAGCCTCGAAAGTAACAAGTTTCTTAACAAGTTTCGCGACCGTGAATGAAAAAACAACAAAAGTGTATTCATACTAAACACGTTTCTTAAATATACGATTCGTACGCAATGCTTCCTCCTTTCTCATATATAGGTACAGCCAGAGAGTGGAACTCTTTGCTTGAGTCTGTGTGTCCAGCCTCGTACAATTTGAGAGTCTTCAATCCTAAGTCCATAGGTTTCTTTTAGGCAAACGTATTTCATCGTCGATCGCATCATCGCTTAAAATCGGTTGAGATAGTGGTCAAATCAGTGCCGGATTAAGAGGCGTAGCATATCCTATTTGGGGCCCTTGATCTACTCAAGTATAAAGTAGTAAAAAAAACAATACATTTATATATTTGGCATGAAATAATCCTCTTTACGACTTTTTAGTGCCTTAATAGGTTTCATTCAAAAAAATCACCTTGAGCGGAGGTAGACAGATTTCGGTACGGGGGACCCCTTTTTCCGCAGTGCCCGTATCATTTGCTACTCCTTCTATATGGTTAATCCGCCACTAAGTCAAGTACAAACCTCTCCAATATATATAAAAAAATATATTTTATTCTATAACATAACATACTATCACACCTGTTAGGCAGAGAGAGAGAGAGACCTGGAGATCAAACCCAGGACCTCAGTCGCGCTTAGGACCACTAAACTAATATGGTATTCAAGTATTTTTATTGTAGACTTAATTATTCAATTTATGTTATTAGAATTAACAAGCAAACTTCTACACCTACTTAGAAAGCTAACTAGGTGTATGAAAACAAAGGGTGAGCAAATATTTACGTTCTAACTGAAATATTCTCACAAGGTTAACTTTAAAAAAAATATTGAATATTATTGTTACTCTGCTATTTTGCCCCAAAAATTCAACAAAGGTCGGTGACCCACTACTCGTTTGAAGCGGCGATAGCCTAATGGCTAGGGCGTCGGACTTGCGATCATGTAGTTGCCGGTTCGAAACTCACCCATTGCACTACCGACGTGAACCCACTCGTAACACAAGCATTTAGCTTAGCACGAGGGGTTAACAAGATTACTAGTAATGTGTGACCCACATTGCTAGTAAGCTTTTTTTTTAAAAAAAAGAACTGCTTCTCGGCTACTAGGATTTATGTTTACTAGAACATTAAATTGTAAAATATCTTTATTTTAAATGTTCAAATTATCTTGTTTTTTATCTTCAAAAAAATAAAAGATGAAATACTAGCTTTTACCCGCGGTTTCACTCACGTCCCAAGAGTACTATAACTTCTAGTCGACGTATCATAAAACATGCAACTGATTTTAAGTCAGACTTCCAGCAATACGATTGTGCAACCTCATCCAATTTCGTGCAGTAGTTTTTGCGTGATGCGCATACAAAGATACTGACAGGAATTTCAAAAAATGCTCTAACAAAGATACCCCTCGTTTTTCTTCAATGTCTATAATGTACAGATACGATTTTATTATTTGTATAAATATGTAATTTTTGATTGGCATAGTTCAAGTAAGTACGCACCTGAGATATTTTTCTGGATTTTTCTAATATAAGCCTACTCGTAAAGAATACATTATTAATAGATATTATTAATGCTTAAATAAATGCTTTAGTACAAAATTAATTACACGGTATGAAGGCAATGTTCGTTTAATTAATCAAATTATGTAGCTTCATTCATTTCAATGTAATCAGTGACATTGTGGAATGAGATTGAACTTTTTAATTAAATACCGTCATCACAGCACGTAAACTAATGAAGAATTGTTACTCATTAACATTATCGTAAACCGAATGAAACCGAAACCGTTAAATAGGAAACCGAACTCACACGTCAAAATATTAGTTAGGTACCTACTACGTTGCAGTTACCGTTCGGTTTATGTTGATCGTACCTAACTATTTGAAGTTGAAACATGTTTATGCCCATGCGCACTGTTCTTGTTCATCTTGTAAATCAATATTGTTGATGCTATTGTAACAAAATTTAGGAGCTCACCGTGAAAATATTTGGTAATGTTGACATTACCATGTACATATATATATGGTAATGTCAACATTACCAAATATTTGCAAATATGCAACCATTACTCTGCATTTTTTTTTTCAAATATTTAAAACATAACATACCATCACGCCTGTATTCCCCGAAGGATTAGGCAGAGGTGTACTTTAAGTAGGTACACCCACAGTTCGCCGGTATGTTTAGGTCCCATGTAATAGGGGCGAGCCTATTGCCATTCACCGGGCACAAATCCAGACTCCGAGCTGCTACGGAGAATTTTATAGAAAACCCCAATAAGACTTGGCTCGACCTGGGGATCGAACCCAAGACCTCTAGCGTAGGAGTCACGATTGGGACCACTAGACCAACGAGGCAGTCTATGTATCTGCATGATATTTTAATTTTTAAGGTGCGACTGCTATGTTTGAGGTCCTGATTTTAATTCTCACGTCGAGCAAAGTGTTATCGGTTTTTTTAAATCAAATTTTCATTAGCTCAGGGTTTGGATATGGGCAATAGGATAATGGCACGGCAATCGGCTCGCCACATTTTAACAAAACGAAATGTGGGTGACTTTACATTAGAACAGCTCTGCCTAACCCTTCGGGAAATACAGTCGTGATGATATGTTATGTTATCAAAGGCAGATAATTTAGTTTCAAACATTTCCTTCAACAAAATGTACTAAGATGGAATTTAATAACGAACCTTAAGTAATTGCTCTTAACTGTGGATAAGACAGCTTTTGGTTTGAGTCTGGATAGAATAGGAAAGTTTTAACCAAAACCAGTATTCCTGGAACTTTAATTAACTCACTTCTATAAGAACCCCTACATTAAGTCCGTGTATATCCCCGTCATAATGTTCCAGAGAGTTCGGTACTGAATTATTTTCATCCGAGAAGTTATTATCTTTACTTGTAACCTCACTTCTTAGGTGCAACGCTGACTAAAAACAATTAAAATCGAGACAAACGCTTTTTATCTCGTATAAAGCGGCTAATATTAAAGTTAAGCCAGAAAGCATGTTTTTATAAAATTTGCCATTTATATTATAAGTGTTCCGTGTGCTGGTATTTTTCAACCTAATGTAGGAAGAAAACAATATTTTTATTAGAACTCTTAAATGGACGAGAGAGATCATTTACAATGGATTCTTGTCTTGAAGAAACCCGCTATAGGAAACGAAATTTGGTTATTTCCTATGTCTAGGCTTTAGAATGAACTGCAATAACAACAGCAGCTAGTAGATGAAGAAAAAGCTTAATATCCCGAACGCAGCTGCTACCCGAAATCACTCTAATGAATGAGATCACTCATTCAATATTAAAGGAAAGAACGAAAAGGTTGTACGTGAGACATAAATTGGGCTGGACATAGTCCGAGAGCTAGCCAAAATTCACTCGTATGTGTGCGTAAAAATATGCGCTGATGTAAAATTTAGGGATTTAAGTAATCTCGCTTTTGTGACGTTCTTTCTTTGAATATATCTAATTTAAAAAACTAGCACAAGTGGCAATCACTTTGAGCTTGAGCACGTCTTATTGTGAAAATCCTATTAGTATAGTCATCGGTTCTAAGCGTGCTTATTTTGAATGCAGATTATTTTAAGTGAAAACGTGCATTATGTTGCATCATCTTGCATATAATACAGTTACTTGCTTATTCAGTATCTGTGAACTAAATACCAGTGTGCGCCAGTCACGGAATGCTTTCACGTCGTAAGGCACTACCTGGGCTATTCAGTCTTACGATTTCAGTCGTTTAAAGTCGTCATTTGTGAACCCATCTTTGCTCTGAAAGCTTTGCCTAGAACGTGATGATACGGGAGTTGTATTCACTCACCTAGCTTTTCATTAAGATTATACTCTATACCCGCAGATCCTTTGTTGTATAAGAACGTATCTGTCTGTCATACTACCCGAAACGCGGATATATTATATCCGTGTTCATTTTCATTTTCTAGAGAGACACAATGTAACTTCTAGAAATAGTCTTTGTGTTATTTAAAGAGACCGAGTAAAATACGAATTTATTTGCAAAAGAAAATCTCGTTTTAAGCAACGGAACAATACCTACACCAATGTTTATTTTAAACTAAAATATATATCTTAATGTCTCTTAATATCATGTAGTTTTATGCACTAAATTCCAGTTTTTATTCAAAACCTCCACATACACCAATTCTATTGAAACGCTTATAAGAGCTTTCCGGTTTTTCATTAGTTTATGGCTAGTATGACAAGCAGCGTTGTAGGTAACTATGGAGTTACATTATCACGAAACAATCCAACCACAGCCAATATAAATCACCTACTAGCATTTCATCGGAATCCCATTACTGCAGGGGCAATCAATCCAATTAATTTGCCAACCATGTACGTAAATATATATCTACATATCGATGCAAATGTTTTAAGGTCGTATATAGTTTTAATCGAATGCAATCTGTCAGACCCGTGGCAGCGTCGCTCGGCCCTCGTTAATCGATATTAAGCACATTAAACGATCAGCCGATAAGGAAGTGACTTGAATTTAGGCTATCGCTCCGTTACCTACAAGAATAATTAAGAATTTCATACTAAATAAATACCTATTAATGAACAGCTGTGATCGAGATGAAAAATTACTTTAGTAAGTTCTTAGAAAAAGACGGTGGCTCCTTAAATGATATAATTTATATGATAATTAAAACAAAACAAATTCGCTTATTTACTATTCCCTCTTTTATGTATTTTTCTTTTATTTTATTTCATCAAGTAAATAGATCGAACATTTACCCTAATAATACGGGAAACTTTTTTACGACACTGACCAAATCAAGCGGACTGTGTTAATGGAGTTGCTGCGGCAAGCCCAAACATTGAAGTTTGCCTGATTTATAAGCGAAGTTAGATCGACTCTCAGTCTACCAAATGCTTCGGTAAATAGGAGGCTGTAAAAACGTACTTAAAAGATTTAGGATTGTAAGGATGTTCCAATCTTAGGAGGAAAAGAGTTATATTTAATAATGATAATTACAATCTCCACATGTGTTTAATATTTCTGGCCTAAGATCCAACTTTAATTAAATAGCTTCAGAGACATCAGGGCAGGTCAAGTTGTTAAACCGCCTTAGAGCTGTTGCCACTCACTTGAAAGTAACTAAACCACCAGTCCGCCAAATTGGTTGGTTATGTGCACAGATACATAATAGGTCTCGATGGCTGCATAAAGCGTTAGCGCGCTACGGCTTTTAGCGGGAACATATCGATGCCTACTATTGGCTAGTGGCGAGTATCGAGTACCGTGCCTACTAACAGTGGTGTGCACTGAACCAAGACGAAACCGCAGAATGGCTACGGAAGTGTATCTACATAGTTGAGGTATCCAAAGCTCGTATTTGAATGTTCTTGTTATTTATAGCCTGCACCGTTCCACTTGCAATACTCGTCCAGTACCACCTTATCTATGTTGGGACCGTAAAATATTTCTATCTCGCCCGGCACATACATATTTCACACATTTATCATTATAATAGACGTGTTGAATTTACATTGTCACCTTATATTTTTATTATGATAGCGACTAACTGTACGTACAATCATTCGCGTACGTACAATTATTCAGTGTGTTTTTTTTTAAACGATTTGATTTTTTATTCCCTTCTCCTCTCGTAAAATTGAAGTTCTGGTTTTCAAATTCATTATAAAAACTTTAGATACCGAATTTTCTTAGATACACGGGTTGCATTACAGGTTTTCTGGTGGCCTCGTAGTGAATGTAATCCCATTACAAGTCTAAGTTGCCATGGCCCGGACTGATAGAGTTTTTTAAAGTGAGGTTTTAGCCGAAGCGATAGTGACAATATATTAAGATTGTCTGCACTTTAAAAAGGTAACTAACTGCCTATGTATTTTTTATCAAAAGTCCCAAACGTAATGAATGACACATTTTAAATAGTATCGCTATTTAAGTAGCTAATTTGTACAAGTATTAAGATATACAAAGTGGCCCTTTCAGTTACCGACCAATCAAGTTGGGGTCTCAAAGGCCGCTCGATATTTATAATGCTTTCAAACTTCCTCACCTGAATAAAGGGTAGTCATTATACCGATCCAAAGAATCTACAAGGTTATTGATAAGTTCAGATACCACATTTTAATGTAAAAACTGGGTAATAGATGGTATTTTTGTGTTTGCTTTCGGTTTTTATGAGCACCTTTCGGTATTTATTTATTTATTTATTTTTAAAAATCTTACTAGCAATGTGGGTCGCACATTACTAGTAATCTTCTTAACCCCTCGTACTAAGCTAAATGCTTGTATTACTTGGTTCACTTTGGTAGTGCAATGGGTGAGTTTCGAACCGGCAACCACATGATCGCAAGTCCGACGCTCTAGCCATTAGGCTACCGCCGCCGGTATTGCCTGACTAGTTTTAGACACGTTCAGTTAACTAACAACTTATGAGAGAAACTTGAAATAATCGTAAACATCAACAATATAAATCTGAATTTCAGTACCTACAATGTAAGTTCCACCTTAATGTCATGCCTCAAGGGCTAGTTAGACGTTATAAAACATTAAGTGTAAAGCCTTCCAGGGCTCGACTCGGTTATGTTAACCTCGCTTAGTTTTATGATTTTAGTCTCGTGCAGCAGAGGCCATGAAAATGAAATGGTACCTATAAGCCCCGAAAACTGGCAATCCAGGTTAATGTCATGGCTGATTTAATAATAAATACACTATATTATAATTTAAAAACTTAAAATCAATTTAAAAAGTTTAGTTTAATATTTTATTAAACATCACTACGTAATTATATTAATTAAAGGGAAGTCAATATGATCTTTTACATTTAGTTTCACACATACACAGAGGCCAAATTGATACAGTATTGGTAAACTCAGTCCAAGTTCACGTACACGGCATCCATCAAAACGTCGCCCGGTGTTATCGCCAGAGAACCTTCGCTGTAGTGATTTGTGGTTAAACATTTCTCTACTAATGTATAACAGCCCAACATAATGCCATACAACAAACTAGAACAGGCTTACCCTCGCCGTTTAACCCTACGCACGCTTATCTTTTTCAGGAAAACATTATACTACAAATTCAACTATTATTATGTATGTAACGTGTAGGTAATAATATACCTAATTATGATAGGTGAGTGGTCATTGCTACCCTAATACGTATTGAAGAACGGTGCATAATTATATATTTGGTTTTTCAAAAATGTTGTCGTTTTATATTTTCCTAAGTGATGCTTTATAGTAACTTTTATTCAGTACAGGTTTATTCGTTTGTAGAATTTTGAACATGATCAACGAATCTATTCATATCGAGCAAGCTGTAAACATCCGGTAACTTAACTCTTTCACTTACTTTACCGGATATACCTTCTAAAGACATTACCAATAATTAAATCTGTAGTTACTCCACGATTTAATTTTCATTCGATTTCGCGGAAATATAAAACAACCCGCCTCCAATTATAAACAAAACATCCCTAAGTACAAAATTAATGGTTTCCAATTTTCAGTAAATCTTTTGTATTCGTACCTCGTGATGAATTTAAACATCATTTATTGAGATGATTGTTTTAAATTATTTTGGACAATTTATTCGAAAGGTTATAAAAAACGTACGAAACGATACGAAAATAAATACATTTTGATTCAGTCCTTCAGAAAGTCGTAATTTTTGATACATTATCTAAGAAAACTTAACTGGCGTAGAAAAGGAAATTTCATAAAACATAAAAAACTTCGACTTTAAGTATAGTCTTGCATATCGGTGGTGGTATCCGTTAATATGTTATGAATGGACATAAAGTATGACAAAAGAAATTTGCATAATTCCATTCATATATACAGTAACGTCACGCTGTTAAATTAAACCCGACATTACAATAACCCGGCTAAAGTATCAGTACACAGATTATATTAAAATAAAGTCTGGTGTCAATAATAAATTGGACGACGACCGCATATTTATTTTATACAACTGTAAAACTTTGTTCAAGCTTAATTGATGTAAGTACAAAGACTGCAATAGACTTTATAATATGGTATGTCGATAAAGGATGGTGATATTAAAATCATGTTTTTTTGAATCTTGTAATCAATATAAATACTAGCTTCATCTTGCGGTTTTAGTAGTTTTGACCTTATTCTTCCTTATACCATGACTTTTCGCTAAATCCTTCCTTAGGGGATGCCTTCGACATTATCTGGAAACTATTTACCATATTCGAAAAGGCTATATAGTTTACGTGTTAGAGTAGTACGGCCTTATGTAACGACACCATTTCAGAATGGGAATACATATAACAATACAGAACATTAAGTAAGGCACCACAGATATACGCAAGCTTAGTTCCTAACAGGATGACAGCCATTCTAAATGATGATATGCCTCAATAACATATACAACGAGCGGTTGAGGACCTGTAAATATTCAACAACGAACAAACTTATTAAAACAAGCTTAATATTTTATCCTTTAATATCAAAGTTCTAGACTGTGATCGAAAGAAAGAGATTACATAGATAAGTAACGCAGCTTTTTCTTCGTTCTTTTCCAATTAATTGAAAATGTTTCAACCAGTTCTTCTCTATGATCGCCAGTGGCTACAAAAAACCTGCACGGCAAGTTGCAAAAAGAAAATCCCTGGACAAAATAAAGAGGAAATTACAAAGGTTCTTTTCGAGCCACCACCGAGGCAAATCAACTTCGGATATTAAACATTTGAGCTTATAAGCTCCCGACATTTTGTACGTATTTCTACTGAAACTAATCGCAAGAGAAATTTAAATAAAACTGTGAACACAAATCATAAATTCATAATAAAATTATTCCAGTTAAGTATATTTACTTTAACTTCGTAAATTAATCTGCCAACGGCCACAACGCAATTGCGCTATTTTTCATTTAGATCGTATGAGTTAGAAACAACTCTCAACTCTGTTAGTATTAGATGGAATATGAGCGTGAATGAACGTATTTTGTTTCGTCATGACGAGGCGAAAGGAAATGGACTCGGCTCGTAAACATAGGAAGCGAGATTGTCAGGCGGGTCAAATTAGCGTAAAGCAATTGTCATAGTTGTGCCAATTCTACTTATTTATATGTTATATAGTGTTAACCCTTGAAGTCCCATATTATAGATTCAATGCAAAATATACTGCTGCGGTACTTGGGGGTGGTACACGGTTGTTTAATTTGCTAGTGATGTCTCTGATTACATATTATGTAAGGTTTAATTAGAAAACAAAACTACATTCTAGTAGCGATTACTTCATGTAATGCTGGCCATTTTCTAAATATTTTTTGTAATAAAATCAGATAATACCTTCGTGCGTTTAGAAAAAAAACCTGTAAACAGGTTGTATTTGTATCGTTTCAGACTTTTACATGCAATGTTATATTGCTCAGGGCTCACTGGTGTAAAAAAAAATTTGTTCCGTATTTCGTTTACCTTGAATAACGTTGTAAGCCTATCACAGGAAAGCAGGCTATTTACGTAAAAAATCGTATTTCTTGTACACTTCAGAACCATGTTTTCAACATAAAAAAGTGCGTAGATAAGAACTTTCGTGAGTAATATTCATGTAAAGCTACATAATATTTATGTACGCGTTTTTCACGTGATTCTAAGCCCTTGACACCGCGATCGTTTTAAGGTTGTGGGAGCGGGATATCACTATTTTTCCTGTAAAGCGGCATCCCTCTCTGATAAACTAAAAAATGTGCTTTTAAATAAATACATATACATAATCCGAGTTCGGTTCGCGACCTCGCTGTGTTATTTTAATTATGTTCTTAATCACTTTTCTTTCCGTATATTTACGTTTATCGGATTGTACCTATCCACATGCGAGTAAAAGTTTCTCCAGTTAAATGTATAATACGTAGGTACTCCTTATAAACCATTCTATAAATATTTTATTATGTTGTATTTATTGCAAGTAAATACATATCAATAAAATAATCAAGGCTTTATGAAGTGTCTTGTAGTCCTGACTGTTAACTATTTTTACCAAAATTAAATGCGAAAGTAACTCTGGCTGTCACTCTCTTTGTAACATTTTGACACCTACACCGCGGAACAAATTTTGGTAAAATTATCTATCTATAAATTTGGTATCTTGGAGAAGGGTATAGAAGATAACTTTTGTGAACAAACGTCCCCCGTGATGCGCCGCAGGCAACAGCTAGTACATTATAATAATTAACTTTTATCTCCTACTAAGTTTAAATAAACACCTAGGTAGTCATCATATTTGTATTGATTAAAAAACATACCTTGTCTATGGTAATGCTCGTAATTATCAACTATTCCTTCTTTTCGTCCTTGCCTACGATGCAAACGATCCTTGTCCAATTTTGTATTTTTTCTGTTCAGTGGTTAACTTTTGAAATCAGAAGGTTCTCTCTACGACGAACGCAGTAAATGGTCACTTTATTTCCTACCAAACACTTTGAAACGAAAATGTTTTAAAAATATATTAACATTTATTTTTTACAAAATTTAACGTGTAACAAACTTATTATTAGATTAAAAATACGTAACTTTATATTCAGGTGCGACATAAACTCAGGCAGGTACCTATTCCAATTTTTTTAAAGAAATCTTCCACCGAACACCGTTATAAACTTCAAATAAGCAGTTTTTTTTTTCTGAATACAACAACAGACAACATTTATTTACTATGACCAATTGACCATGAAGCAGTTCTGTAATAAATTCCTTTCTTTTATTAGTAGGTATTTATTTTAGAATATTTACATTTCATATAATAAATACATTTGAAGACCAGCAAACATTTTTGTTTATACTTGAATAAATACGTACAAACCAAACACAAGCAATATTGGTAAAAGCGTTATACGTCATCACAAAAATCTCTGGAATGTTAGGGTAATATTGGCCACCGCCTTTGTGTTGGGGCAATAATATCCACCTATGTTTGATATTCGGAATAACTCCGAAGGTGAACATTTATTCTTTGTTTTATATAAACGTGAAAACCTTCTACTGACGTCACTGCTTACACTTTTAGGACCATATTTAAATATAAAGCTGAGCGCATATAAAACCAAAACATATTCTGTATAAAACACGCATTCTGAATTCTAAATTTAGATGCTGCAAGTAATACTGTCGCATTCTTGTATATATATAGAAATCTCCGTCTTGACAAAAAGTTCAACACAAGCCCGCAATGTGCGTCGCGAGTCGGCTGTAATAAGAAAACTTAAGGCAAAGAATGGCGACGAAACAAACAAAATTACATTCTCAGACGCTAAAAACTTATTATTAAATCAGAATAAAATATATATGTGTGTACAAATACACATATTATCACAACTGTATTTCAATAGGGTATTAACCCCGTCTCTTACATTCTTTATGAGTTTCTTGTTGTGTATGTAGTGTTGAATTGTTTAAGGCACTGAATCCCCCAATTCTCGAAATGACCCTTACATATAATTACCGCAGAGCAGTAAGTATGCTAGATACTAAAATAAATTAAATTCACGAGTAAATGTAATGTGGTAGAGTAATAGAAATAATGTACCTATTTCTTAGATTATTTAGTCCTCATCTATATAATGAGTGAATTACAAGTCTCGGTGGTTTCCCAGTATTTTCAAACACAATTAAGTCCCCAGAATTTCATTAGACAATAAATCCTGTTTAACATTATATGTACAATGTACATATGTAGGTATTAGGTGATACTAGATATGTTATTTTCTCCTTACTACAAACAAATGTTCAATGACATTTGATTAATCTAATAAAGGTTTATTTGGCGTAATTGAAACAAATTGCTGTAGTGCGTGAGCAAAGGTCAGCATTAGGTTATCAAATCTTAAAACATTATACACCAAATATAATTTCTTTGCAACTTTGAGAAAGTTCCATCGCAATGTTTAGCCACGGAATTATACTTGGCACGCTACATTTGACCTTGAAATCTGATTGCTCTGAATACGGTTTTTTTTTAAACCTTTCTCAGTACATTAAAATGTCGCAGTTATGCACAATTTATTTATATTTTTCAGAAGCACAAGACATTAATACTCACCCTAAAAATTTTAATACTCACCCTTTCAGATTCGGCATAAAAAATTCACGTACCACTTATTAAATTTTAAACAATTGTCGAATCTATTTTCAGTGCAGTAAAATCCAAAAGAAAGATACCTTGTTACTGGTTTTTGAAAGCCAGCCTGTTAGCGCAACGTGAACCTCGACAAGCTATTCCTGTTTTTTATTTATAACAGGCACTAGCGTCCGAGCTTTCCACTCAAAATTCGTTTTCGGTAATAAATCAAGAGCGTTTAGTACCTATATCTTTCAAATTCTATGTAACGCATGTTTATTTGAAACATTTTAGCCATTCAGAACTATTGCTTTGCAAATAGACCTCATTTTCACGAAAGCCGTGAACACGTTCCAATGCAAAAGCGAAGATAGCGAATGAGTAGACACGCACGGCTGAGTCGTCCGTAATAGGTTAGGGGTGGAGGTCGGTGGAATTAGGTGGTTGATAGGCATCTGAAGGGACGGAAGCCGCCACCTTGGCGTGCCTGCATTGTTACGCTGCAGCACGGTCTATACATATTCCACCAAAGGTCTCATCGTAACTAAAGGTCACGTTCTGTAAATAAATCCACATTATAGGTTTACAGTACCCACTTAGATCTTAAATGTCATTGTCAAAGCGAGCTTTTCTCTACTGTTCGTATATTTCTACACGTTTCTTTTCGCAATGGCTTTTATTGTTAAAAACATTTTGTTTTATACGATGAAAAGTTTTAATAAAATGCTGATTGAGAGATTGACTCTTTGGATAAGATAGTCCACTTGTACTTCTTTGTGCAAGTATTGTGTATCTCGCTTCGAGCATTGCTGATACTAAATCAATTTACGTGTTGGAAGTTGTATACCACATCAGTGATACATTAGCGTTATTGTTCGTTATCTTGTAAGTCGATATGTGTTTTCCTTATCTAAGCAGTAATAGGTATCTACTATTGTTTCGTGTAAATCAAAAACTTATAAAGCTTTTTATGTCACGCCGGAAGGTGACTATGATTATGTAATAATAATTGTTTGGTTGGAAGCAAAGGTCCAACATATTGGAGCTTTGATCTATTTTTAACGAACGTAAATAAGTAAGTACTACCTACTAGTCCAATAGACAGAGTATTAATATCAGATTACGACAGCTTCATAACGCTTGTTAGATATTGTTAGTTCTACAGATATAGGTTACAATCCATATCTGTGGTTACTGCTTAGGTAATTGCTTCAGCGACAACAATGTTCTTAATGCGAACTAACTATATTAATCATAGCATAATAACTGTATGTTCATATCGGTAAAAAAACTCTTTATTATTTAAATCGTATACTAAAGTGGTAAGATTATGGCTGCTAGAGATGTATGGAAAAATAAGACATAGGTACTGCACCGACCTCAAGTAAATTGGAATAAGGGCACGCAGGTGATGATGATTTAAATAAACTTTGGAAGGAGAAACTTTCTTAATAATTATAAGTATTATCAAACCACTTAAATCTATTCACTAGTCGATTCTTAACAAACTACTGTCAGTTATTTATTTATCAATTTGAACACCTACTATAACTCTACTGATTCATTAATTTGGCCTAACGGGCAGCACAGGTAGTTGTCAACATAATGTGTAAGCCGGGAGACGTCCGTTTTATTTTCACATTCCTGATATCCTAAACCACAAGTTTCCAGCCATACGCCAGACGGCTAATGGAATATATGACAGCTGGCTTTGAAACCACCTGTCACTTCCTAAGCGCTTTGAAATCCCCAAAGTGAAGTGAGACAGCTATTTCATACGAATACATTTGATATATTGACAACTTCCTTTGAACAAATAACTGCATGTTAATACAGTATTAATGACAAAAAAAAACTTCTGACGGGTGGCGACCCTTAATAGAAGTTCACGTTCCGTAAAGTTACATGTAGGTATACTGTTTTGCAATACCTACATGTAGAATAACTCGCTTTATGTGAGTTATTTCTCTTCTTTCTGTATAAGCCTATTTTTGTTAAAACCTTTCAGGTAACCTGAAAGGTACTATTTTGAAACTCTTCGAGGTTATATCTTGTGAAACATATAACACAACAAAGTTTGCCAGCAATTTTTTTAGTCGTAAAGATACGGGCCGACTGATAATTTTATAAAAAAGTAAAAACACTTTTGTCAACCTGAGAATCGAACCCAGAACAGCACGCGCACGTTGGACTAATGAGTATGATTCTATATTTCATGAGAATTTATCAAGTTTTATGATTATTTGAAGTATAAATAACATCCTCGTTAACGACATCAATTCGTAATGGTTCATAAACTTTGTTCGAAATTGGAACACGTGATGTGCGTATGTGAAATATTGGAATTTAATAATTAGGTAAATAATACCCTGAAATATATCAGTTATTCTTAGATCAAGATCTCTTTTTTGTCACAATATGAAAAAATATTTGTGCGTCAACAATACTCGAGAGTGCGCCCGTTTCATGTTAAGATAAAAGGTTAATTTTGTACCGTTGTTTCCTCGCGTTATATTTTAAATATTTACACGTATAAGGTACAATCATAATGCATTTTAAAAAAAAGAGTGAATATCCTTGTAATCCATGAATCCGCCTATCGTGGCAATTAGGGAAATCCCTAGGGATGCAAAGTTGAACATCCATTACTTAGGTACTACTCTGTTTTTTGTTTCATCGCTAAGATATCAACGCACCGTACGATACGCTTATACATATTTATTCCTGAAAATGTCGTCTATAAAGCCAACACTTAATGCAAACTCTATTCTATCACTTTCTATTTTTTACCTAATATTTTTACAAAATATGTAACGTTAAAAGACACAACAAGACATGTTCTGTCTCTAATGGGAGACAGATGCTATAATTTGTATGTATGTGTATCACCACAAATAGTGACACCAGTCGCGGAAAACATAATATAGTCTGGCTCACACAATGCTATAAAAATATAGATTTGATTCATCGCGAGATTTTCTGTAAACAATGATCTCAGCAAATTCCTGTTTTCCATATAATTTTCAGAACTCGTGGGTATTTAATTCGCGGTGCAGCAGTGATAAACTTAGTCATAGCGAGCTTTGCCAATCATTATTCATAACGCCGTATGTTTATCGCCCCCTTCATCGTTTGGAGTCATCGTTCGCGATTCTCCTTCTTCTGACGCATATTGCTATTTTCAGCAGACTTTGGCAGTACGGCTTTCATGAATTGGCATAATTAATCTCACAAAAACGTTTCATTTTGACAGATATGTGTAATTAATCGTGCGTTGACACATCAAATTATTATCCAGGAACTATCTGGGCGTCCTTGTCCACTTATCTCGTGTGGGTACTTCTCTAAATAGATTGATATGCCTTATATACAAACAACGTTATGAATTATAAGATAAGTTCATAAATCATAGCACTCGAAGCCAAAATTAATTAACAAAATGTTTAATTTGCCAAGACGTATGTACTGTATTATTTTGGCCAAGTTTCGGGGAACGCAGACGAGGTGCCACGCAGCACAAGGCGCCCACGCAAAGCTGCGCGTACGTAACAAAGCGCGACGCGGGATCTCCCGCCACTCAGTCCACTCGCGAGCTTGCGCAAGGAAACAACTCCAAAATATACCGCTTTTAAAATCACAGTGTTGCACCACATTATTGGAACGGAATTCCTTTACATATCACACTTTAAGGTACCAATTTAAATATTCATTTGTTATAATTTCTTTTTGTGCAGTTCCTAAATTTTAAAATATTAATAGTGAATATTTTTTAGTATAAATTTCATTCATTTACCCCGTCTAAGTCGAGAATACAGATAATAACATTATATTGATTCAGCACTTTTGAGTACGTCCAGCAGTGGACTAATATAGACTGATGATGATGATGGTGATGAGTAACTGGTTCAAATGTGACAGTTAATTTTAACCATTTAGTTATACACAACGAAAGCAGATCATTCTTTACATACTCAAATAATAAAACTCGAGTCTAAAAAGTGTCAATGTAGGAACAAAAACATGTAACTCAAGTCTAAATCTACTAAGAATTAAGTCTCCATCGCAACAGTTAGAGAAAAGCGTGGAATTTACAAGTGGACGTTATATAGGTCAAGTAAACTTGGACAGGTAGGTATTCGCACGTTTTTAATAGACACGAATTCCTATTGTCGTGTACTACGGTGTGACAAGGACAGACTAACTCAAATGACACAAAATATGTTGACATTTCGGTGTGGAACTGATTTCTTAAAAGAAACTTCTTGAATTTGGAATATGCCAGTCATCTTTTCTCAATAAAATGTGCGGTCATTATCTGTGATGATGATGCTTCGGATATTTTTATGTCGAAGTTATTCCCCATAAAACAATAACTAAATGAGTCACAAAAAAAACACGAAACAACTTTAAATAGAAACGGCAATATTGGAGCATTCTTTTAAAAAAATGTGTTTAGGCAAAAGTATCGACATTCCGGGCCGTCCATAGTCATCAATATTTTTCACAATTTGATATTTAAGATTCACATTCCATTGATTGCTATTGGAAGAAAAATATAACAGTAGACTGTAACGTAGTCGAGTCAAACCCAGAAATTCTCTAACAACGTAAATTTAAATGCGGTCCAAACATTCCCGGCTGGCACGCCGCCAGCTAACGCTATCAATTTCTATCAAACTGAGCTTTCTAGTTTTACTTTATGCACAACAACGAACAGTTTATATTTCTTTTGTCTTTTTTCGTTTAAACCAATTTTAAAACTAAATTTTTTATAAGAACCAGTATATTATTAACATGAGGCGTTAATTTAAAATTAACACCAACGCATTTATGCGACTGTAGCATATTTAACATCTGATTTTACAATAATTGTAGATTAAACGATCAAGATGTCTGAAAGCAAGCAACTCGAGGCTGGTCAGCAGCTTGTCAAGAGGACCATGGATGAACTGATCCAACAAAAACAGACCACAGAGAAAGTCACCATCCAGGCGAGACAGGAATTCCGGGAACAATACCAAGAGAGCTACGAGGAGGAGTTTGAGGAGGAAACCTTTATTGATCAATATGGAAATGAGACCACCAATAGGGTAGAGTCGAGCAGTGAGAGCAAAGAGCATTCGAAGAGCGCTGACGTGCAGGTGAAAGCCACCGGGCTGAACGCCGCCCAAGTAAAGGCCCTCACCGACTGCGCAAATGAGGCGGGACAACTGGCGCTCGACTCCAAGGCCGCTAACTGAATGTAATTAAACATATCCCTAAATTAGCTGCTGCTATTAACAACATATCATTGTCTGTAATTTAACATTCCATTTTCAAGATTCTAATTTCACCAGCCGCTCAGCCAAAATGTGTTATTGATCTATCCTTAATTACAAGTTTCTTACTAATGCGCGAGCTACACGAAATTCCCTAATTTTTCTTTCCGTCCTTCCCCGAACCTTTTACCCTACAATTACACATCCTTTGTATACGTATATTTTTTTATATAACAGCAGTATATTTTATTCATACGTTTTGTTTCAGGTGTCTGCCTTATCTCGCGTGTGTGGTGGTCTCGAATAGTGATAAAGACTGTGTCCAGTGTTCCTTATTAATTATTTTATTTTATCTATTTATGTAAGAGAAAATTTGATAAGTATGCAATAAAATGTATTGAAATGCATAAATGGTGTATTGAATAGTGTTGTGTTCGATTTACATGTGTTAGTGAGAGTTATATAGGAAAAGGTTTTAAAAATGGAGGAGGAAGATGATGAAAGAAAGAGCCGACGGCCTAATCTCGCAGCTTTCAGCTCGTTGAATTCGCGTGTCGTCCACGCCTCGCTGGAGGAAGGGTATATACGTCAACAAGCATCATCTGAATCTGCTGATGCTAATACTTCGAGTATTTCGGCAGCTCATTTTAGTGATAGAAGTTTTGCATCTAAAACTAGCACGTTTTCACGAAGTGGTACTTCAAGTTCAAGCCAAGAAGAATGCGAAGTAGCACAGACCACTATTACTAGCGGTCAGTATTTGGCTGCAGCGCGGGTGGAAACGGCCCGTTCTATGGAAAGTCTCCGTCCAAACAAGGAAACATCGCCGGCGCGGCCCGCTAGCTCCTGCACAACCGTTCGCGCTCATCGGAGCTCGTTTTTAACGGCGAGCGAGCGAGATGTGCGGGAGACGCGAGGTGCGCCGGCGCGACGAGCGCTCTCCGGGGAAGACATGGGATGTTCTGCTGAGAAACGTCGCGGGTTGTTCGCGAGCACAGAGCGTCGTGCCTTGCAACAACTCAGCCTGCCTCCCCCTGAACGCCGTCTTACAATCCTCAGTCCCCACAGCCCTATGGCAATCACGGAGTTGCAGTGGCCTTCGCCTTCCGGAATACGCGGAAGGCGAAAGAAAGGCATGGTGCTACCGAAACTTATTCTGCCTCGTAGCGACTCGGATGCCTCGGAGGTGTTTTTAGAAAGGTGCCATTTTTATTTATATTTCTTATTAGGTATATTGAAATTACACTGTTCGGTACCCCCAGCTATTTATAAATAAACATGAAACACTATCAATATGATATATATGATTCAAAAGCTTTTTAGTTAAATACTGACAGTTCATTAAAAATGTAATAAAAAAAAATAGCGTTTCGTTCGTCTTAGCAACGGAGCGTATCGTCACCGCTGAAGCTGTCCACTAACAGCATTTGCTTTCGCCGATGATAGTTTTATTATGAATGTCAAGTTCACAGGCAAATTTCGAGCATGAAAGTAGTAAATAAATGATCCTAAAAACTGGGATACACAGAATATTGTATTTGCCAAGAGAAATGCGTCAGTAAATTCAAAGTAAAACTCTTTATTGGTACACCTTTTACGACTTTTTGAGCGAACATGTATTTTTATTTCAAGCTTAGTGAAAGTTAATTACATACACAATGAACTGTTATTATTCTGTTCATATCATAGGTACGTTAGATTCATCTAACATGTATATTAAAATTCTATTTTGAAAACATGAGGTATTAAGGAAACACGCCACAACCTACATAGTTCTACGCACTCCATATGTTTCATGGTGCCTACAGCTGTGTGTTATTGCCTTCACCTTTATTTTATTATGCTTGTAGTTCTTCTGTTATGAAATATTCAGAAGCTTGTATCCTTGTGCATGGTATATTCACGTATTCGTAGATAACATATGTCTAATAGACATAAATAGCGATACGAGTACTTTGACTCTAGAAATATTGTAGACACCTTCTATTGATAACTTATAAGTACTTGTAGGTAATTTTAAATTGCTTTTTTTCTGACCTGTATGTTTAAGTCCCATGTAATAGGAGGCCAGCCTATTGCCATTAACCAGGCACAATTCCAACCTCCGAGCTGCTAGTGAGACTTTCATAGAAAAACCCAATAACACTGCTCCGACTGGGAATCGAACCCAAGACTTCTAGCGCAGCAGTCGCAGCTTATTGCCACTAGACTATTGAGACAGTCTATGTGGGTGTACACTAGTACACCTCTGCCTAACCTTTCAGGGAATACAGACGTTTTGGTATATTTTATGTTCTTTATTTGGAGATAATATACAGATAAATAAACAATACACTAACAATATCCTAAGTAAGATCATTCTAACTTTGAGGCGATTACGAAACTGTCTCAAAATATGACTGAGTGACAAGATAGCAATGAAGCTCAGAACGAAAATCGTGATACTGCCTCGTCACTTTATGAGACAAGAAAATTTTAGAACATATACAGAATTAATTTTAGCAACACTTTTCTGGTGAATATCGCGAGTCAATTTATAGTATGCAGAATTTTAATTATTCCCGTGAGTTCATTTCCTGTACTGTAGGTACTATTCATAGTTATTATTTTAGTTAGTATTTATACTTATTCTACGGCGCTAATTTAATAAATTGTTCTTCTATTATGTATCTACTCAACAAAAATTTGATCGACTTCTGGTTGATAATGAGGCTGACCGCTAAGGGTGCATCGGATGATCACCAATTTCATCTTTTAATTCACTGTTTAACTTTCAGGAGATGACAAAACATATCATGAATATACGCAGCAAAAAACTGTTGTGTCATTTAAAGCTTTATTTTACTCGATGATAGTATATAGAATAGTAGTAATTTTTCTTTCAATGAATATTTCAGAATAAGTCTCTAGTGTATAAATTCTTTATAATTAAGAGTAGGCAGTGCATATAACAGTGAAATACCACTTACTTAAACTCATAAATTTGAAATTTGACGATTAAGTTTCATATAAGCTGTAAGCAGTAGGTAACAAAGGATTCTGGAAAATTCCCGCGATATTGCCAAAGATTGATGAACACAAAAAGCACGGCGCGCTGCGGGGAAGCAACGACTGTATATAAGATGATACATTTAGTACATTTACCATCATTATTTATATGTAGGTACCTCAAATCTCAATACAAAAGAAGGTTTACAGGACCAGCATGAACCCTCAATAACGTAACATTTATTTTATATTATGAGCTTGTTTACAGTAAGTAGAAAACGGTACAATGCTATGTGTTCTTTGTGTTGAGCGACTTAACCAACACATGTGTTCGTTGGAAAACATCCAGGCAACATTCTATAATGTCCTTAGTGATGATGAAATATTGCAACTGCTAAGCAGGTGCAACTGAATAATAGTGTTAGAGAGAACAACAAAGTAATTAAATATTTTAACAAAGCATATCTTCACCCCGATATTTGCCGAAAGGATAGACAGAGATATACTAACTGATATGCACCCACGGTCCACTAACATAATGAGGACCATTAACCGGGCAAAGATCCAGATTCTGGGCAGCTACTGCGAATTTTCCCAATAACACATCCAGACCTCTGAACCCAGAGGATTTCTTATGAAGTCTGATGTCTTCGGATTATGGCATCACAAATTTAAAAACTATTAAATATTTATCCTTAAAAGCTATACTTTTGGTATGCAACGAAATTGCATCCAACACCGTACAATATTAAAATGTTCACTAGAGTGAAACAATAAAGTAACCGGATGGTAGTAACTATAATGGACTGTTATGAAAAGAAGTGAAAATAAATATAAACAACTTGTTTTGCATCTTGTACGGTAAAATGAATTCTCAAGACGCTACAAAAAACTACAATTTTACAACTACTAATTCCGTCATGATTTTGTATAACTAATTCTGTTCAGTTGCAAACTTGCTAAAATATTTTGGGTTATAATAAACCACGCTCACGGTATTTTCCTTCATCGACACTATCAATTCGGACTGACTTCAAAAGTCAACGATGCCTTGGATTCAAACAACAATAGGTATTGAACCTATGACTAAACATTCCATAGTCATAATTTCTAAGCTATCAGAATCACTGCTAACATAATTTATTTTCATTAGTACCCACGCAAATATCTCAACAGCAAATTGATTTATAACATCAGCAAAAATATTTGATGATAAACTGATAAATTATCGTAGTTGTAATTGATAGGGTGTTGAAACAACGTCACTCAGCATGTATGTACTTATCTTATTGATAACCCGATCAAACCAGGTTGATAACTACCAGATAATATTTGTACGAATTTATACCGAATCATCTCTTTATCTGCAATAGATAGGCGAGGGTACAAATAATTATGTCTGTTCATATAGTTTACATGATGTAATTATGGAAGCCGATACACCAAAAGTCCAACGATAAAAATAATATCTGAATAACTTATGTTTTGTCTATCGCATTGATACTTATTGTACACTAAAAGTGTATTTTAAGATTAGGCAACGTTTCTTCCAGCCATATGCGAGAAAGCTAAAAGGTGCGTTAAGAAAATCGGGCTGATCAGCTGGTTAAATTTAATACTTTAATACAACTGTTATAATTATTGTAATAAGAGTGTCTATGGAGTTTTTGTCGGTGTTTTTCAATAAGACCTATTTAAATGGTTTAATTGAAATGAAACAATGGGCTTCAAAAAAAATCTATAAAAATCGTTTCGACTCGAAACAAACGCCGCCTAATAGATGGCATTTTTCGTCGCATACCGCCACTTTAGCCAGTTACGAGTTAGCAGGTTTCACCAGGTGCACCAAATAACCGTCACAGAGAGTCATAGCTATATAGCTATGAAGATATAAAAAAGCTTTTATTTTTCGCTTGACATGTTTGTACATAGGTATTGATATTCGCATTGATTGATAGTCCGCGTGCAGCGAACGAGTCAATCATACAGCATAAAATCGCTAGATAGAATCGCATCAATTTAATACGTAGCACATGGGCAAGTTAGGTTAATAAAAACTCGAGGTAAATGACACATAAAGTGGCAATTCCAAATCTATTCATATCCTGCAGTATATTTGCCAAGTTTGCATAAAAACATTCACAACACTTAAAACTATTTCTTAAATAGGTACCTACTTTCACGCGTCTGTAGCCGAAGCTATACACCATCGCTGGTATGATTTTAGCCTCAATGTTATCAAAACGCGGCTACTGAGTGTGATTATTGGATTTTTGAGGCCGAAATTTTCAGTGGCAGATACAATCTAAGAAAAAACATCTGGAGGGTTAGTCTTTACCCACTTCAACCCTTACTTGGGAGCACATTTTTTGTAGTCCGAAATTAATATGATGAAGTTTATCTTCATCTTACCATATGATAAAGTCTCACGAAGTAGGTTTGGAGAAAATTGACCCAAACAATCGCAACGCATGCGTCAAGATAGTTTGTATAAGCGCCACAATATACGTCACTACTGAAACTTGGTATGAATCACGCGTTTCATGACTAATCCGCGCAGAAAGTTGGTAGTTATTTATGGTTGATATTATTTTCAACGTGCTTTCGTGTAGCTGCGTCTGTTTTGAAAATGCATATGATGATGTTGTGTTTTCCATAAAATTTCCAACTGTAGATTGTAGAGCTCGACTAATATTATGATATTTTCTTTGAATATATAGTGCGATTGTTCATTTTGGAAATCACTCAATATCTAACTGGTCGTATAGGTGAACTGCCTACGTACCAAAGGCATTCTAACTCCCTGTTTATTTCTTCCTTACCTATCACTAACTGCAGAGCCATCTTTACCCGGTGTCCCGGCGCTGAATTTGTTTAAAACGGCCTTGACTGGCTATGATAGGGAGTTAGCATATTATGTCTAGTCTATTCAGGTTGGCATGTGAAATGTATTAGGCAACCAACTTTCAAACAAATGTTTATTGAAGCTAAGAGGTTAAGTAGCAAACTCACTGCTGGTCAAACAACTAGCGTTTCAGAAACATCACCAAGCGAAGCCAATAATAGTACCTACCTATATAGGAATGCTGTTGATAGTGAAACCTGTGCCGTGTTTTTTATTTATTTATTATTATCACGCCTTATTCCCTAAGGAGTTGATAGAATTAGATTCTTGAATACTTCTTTGGCTTCGTTCCCGTCAACAAACATTTTGTATTTGTCATACACACGCGCCGGTTCCGAGAATGCAGCTGACATTTTTATGACTTTTTTTTCTAAAGACGTCAAAATAGGTTGCAATACACTTTAATTTAAACATATTGTGTGAATAAACCTGTCATTCATTATCAAACATACACTGTTCGAATGTTTGACACGAGTCTCCCTTCGTAATATAGAAGTGTTAGACTATAACCCATCTCGCTAACCTACTGCGGGTTGGCGAACTTAATTCGGTATTGAGAAAATTCCTCAGGCATACAGATTTTCTCACGATGTTTCCGTCGTCCAACAAACACATACATACATACATACATACATACATACATACATATTGTCACGCCTGTCTCCCATGGGGGTAGGCAGAGACTATAGATTTCCACTTGCTACGATCCTGGCACACTACTTTCGCTTCATCTACATTCATTAATTATTAAAATTATTATTAAAAATCCCGGCACGAGTTTTTGATATGTTTTATAGTAACATGAGATTAAGTTGTAAGTGGGATCGACTACCCATTTCACATCACAATACTCCCATTACTTACCCCCTATTATCCGGATACACATCGGAACCACACTTACATCAACTATGGGTGGCTTAACGTACCCCGGTAACCGAGGGAGGTAATAATTATCCTTAATCCTTTTTGTAGGTATGTAGCTAACCTCGGTAAGAACGCCTTAGAATCACAAAATTAACACACATTTTACTATATTTTTAACGATATCTAAATATCTTAGCTTGTTTGTGCTTCGAAAAGATGTTACTAAACACAAATAAGGATTTTTCGTGTAAAACACACAAAATTATGTTCAGCAAAATAAAATTGTTGATGAAATAAAGCTGTGACGAGTATAATCTTAGTAAAAGTTTAGCACGTCATTAATCTGATTAATATTTCCTGAAAAAGTATTGAAGTGAGATTTTTTTTATCATCATAAATGTCAACTCCGCTAAAAATATAAGTGTTCAAAGCTGACAGAGTGTGAACTGGTCGCTATCTCTACGAATTTATGACGACGGTAGCGTACATAAACACATCATACATTCTATTACGGTCCAATAAATACTTACATGTTGTTAGTGCTTCGGACTGACAGCGTATGACCTCATTGACATGCTGACCAATCAGCAAATTTACGTGACCATGCATCAATATTCTATTTCTCAATAACTAGCTTTCCCCCCGCGGCTTCGCCCACGTGGACCATAGGTACGTTGCTTTTATTTTTTCGGGATAATATATAGCCTATGTCACTCAGGAGTACTGTAGCTTTCTATTGGTGAAATATTTTTTTTTAATCTTTTCAGCAGATCAAAGATTACCCCCGGCAACGTCACCAACTCACGAACTTTACCTCTTTATAATATTATAGTTTAGATAAGCAGATATCTCTTCTTATAACTATGATCACCCACAGCCTGCTCCATCACGGTCCTGTGCTGTTCTCATCCAAATACGCCCCCTCCTAGATACAACTTGATTTTAGGATGAAAACAACAATACGATACAATAAATGTTGCGATACAGTAAATGTATCGTTGCTGTAAATTCATTTATGGTCGTCTCCACACAATTTAGATTTTTATCGGACCTCTAATAAATAGAATATTTAAAATATCCTAACCGACCTGTGGCCATTTTCTAAGTTTGGAATCATAATTCTAATTACCAATAGGAAAAAAGTATAGTAGAATTATATATCACATTTTTCCACAGCTACATATTATATACATTTAATATATATATGTAGCTATATAAATGTATATATGGAAAAATGCCGATCACAATAGATTCAAAATCGAAGATCCCAACTAAAAGTGAAAGTGATATACGAAATCCATTTATAACGTATCATACCCATCAATTTAAAAGCAGTAATGTATCCTGCATAAAGGTCAAGATACCTAAGGATAGATTTCTAAATAATGCCTTGAAGGTATCAACTTTTCGTTTCCTATCACTTGACTTTTACAAAGCGATCGGGATAATGATCACTTTTCTCCTCGATCGTTAGACAAATATAACACTGTAAAAATATCCGACGAAGTGAAACAATACTTTGTGACTTACATTTACACAATTTATAATAGTTTCCATATTGAAGTTTTAGTTTAAAGTTATGAACTTCACTACGTACAAAATGTCAAGGCATCGACAAAATAATTTGAATTCGATAAATGAGTTGCAAAATAAAATCCCATAAAAAACTATGTATTAATTATGTATGTATCATACATATATTATTCATTCATATATTTATTCATTTTTTATTTTATTATTACTATTTTTTTTTTTTGTTGGCATGTCTTGCATACTTAGACCGGGCGGAAGCACTGGCTTAATTCATACAAATTTTGTTTTCAATTGTGTCCACCCCAAAGACTCAATGTAACAATTTCGTATTAAATATTTATAAGAAATCAATTTGATTTGCAAGTATAATAAAAAACATGGAATATATTACTTTGTTTTCCTTACTGCTATGTTATTAATTCTTTGAGTTCCTTTACAAAAGTACTTAGTCGACCCCGGGAAATAATGTTTTGGTTACATTTGTCTGTTTTTATTACATCAAGGTTGAATGCTGAAAGTATGAACGAATATCTAAGTCATTGACTTAAAATATGAATATTTATAATTAGCCTTTAGACATAAACGGTAGGGGACGTAGCGAGTCATTGCACAAAAACTGCCATTCCAAACCCCTGTTCTGAAATTCAACTTTGAACTGTACACAAATGCACTGAAAATTCTAATTTATTCAACGTTTAGGCACAGTTTTGTTTTTCAATATTTTACGTGTAGGCACTGGCACACTTACAGTCTTACACACATATTATTAGTTCTTTTGTTTTTCACATAATAATTTGTGCCAAGAAATATTTCAACTTTTGTAAAAAAACTTGTACCGATTTATAGGTGTTTTCAACAACCTATTTAAAAAATGGTAGGTTGTTTGAAAGAAGATATCTATCAGCACTTGACATGTGGATGCATCTGCAACACACGAGATAATTTTATAACTAAAAATACTTGTTCACTCAAGTAAAAAAAGAAACATTGTGTTGGGCTCAGGTAACTCTTACGCAATGTTTTATAAAGGTACCTTCTCATGCAGAATAACAATATTATGGTAAATAGTAATAAGTGTAAATTACTTAAACAAGTGATTATACTTATAAAAACGAACAATTCTCCTAAAGAAAATTGTAGCAATGCTGTAGCAATTTAGTAAAAAATAAAGAGATTCGTGGATATGGAAAAGTTGTTAGTTATAATGAGTAGCATCAGGTAGTTAAGTATTTTACACTTATTATATCCCAGTCACCTTATATGTGTAATCTATACTCGTATATATACTTAAAGTTGACATAAATTGGGTAATTTCAATAGTTTTTTTTTATATATGTATATTTATTATGAAAAAAAATTGCATTGCGATTTAATTTTATAGGTAATGGAATTAGGTCAATATCAAAAAGAAATTTCTTTTACTAAAACAGAATTTCGTCAAAACCTAAACACGTTTGAATTTTCCATAAAACACGCTGCAAACCATTTCAAACTGAGGTGGGCACGCACATACCTGCCGGATAAGCTTCTCCATCAGGTTCAAAAGCAGGCTTCACAACCTCCCTTTGTGCCTCACTAATGCACCTAGTATTAATTAGTTGAGTTCACTCTATTGTAGCCGACAGGAGTTCAACACCTATTGTTTGTACCCAAGAGTAGAGTTATAGGATTTACTCAAACGAATTATTGCATATTTTATGAGATACTAGCATCCGCCCGCGGCTTTACCCGCGTGGACTTTACGTTTCTTTTCGTAGCTTTCTATTGGTGAAAGAATTTTAAACTCGGCTCAGGAGATCCAGATGTTACCCTCTACAACCTCACAAACTTTACCTCTTTATAATATTATAATATAAATAATTCATTCCATTTCAGTGTGAATTCTAAGAAATAGCCTCCTGCCTCATATAATTTCGACCAGCATCTTGAAAGGAATTTTCTAAATTACTTTTTATTTTTTAAATTTCAGTCGGGAGTGTGGTTCTGTTTCCGGTAAATGACATATACCTAATTAGGGTGCACATCAGTAGTTGCCTACATCTTTGGCCTGTCGAGGAATACAGACGAGATGGTTGGATTCTGAACAGAATTATTTGGGAAATATCGATTATCAAAAGTTATGGCTTCTTAGATGGCACTCGCTCTGAAAACCGTTAAAAGGATACCGATTTAAACTATGATTTCCAGTAGATATTTTGTACTAAAACGCATTTACAAAGAATTTAATTTTACTGCCATTACATACAAACAAAGGACACTTTATTTTATGTAAGTATGCATGAATGGTTACCGTATGAAGTCATATTCAGAGTGATATGATAGGCGGGGTGGACCGGACATTCACAATGAATAACTTTCAGTTATGAACGGGGCTACGTATTGACTTATATTTGGTTTCCGAAACAGAAAGTTGGTGGCAATTTGTTTAAATAATGTGACTGAATAACCAATAGACCCCTTTTATCTCTTTATATTTCAATTAGATTCTGT
The DNA here is from genome assembly GCA_958496365.1 of Subacronicta megacephala. Lineage (NCBI taxonomy): Eukaryota > Metazoa > Arthropoda > Insecta > Lepidoptera > Noctuidae > Subacronicta > Subacronicta megacephala. Next base: position 9,675,730 of record OY292518.1, read on the forward strand.
ACCAGAAAGTGTACAGATTCTAATTGAAATAAGTCAAGGATTTTAGTTTTCTTAAGATATAAAACATTACATACAATCACGGCTGTATCCACGAGAACTGCCTGTATCAGATCAGTAGCTTAAGCAAGTACAATATTATGTTCATTGTGAGAACTGGCGCTGGAGCATTGCGGTGCCACTTGCACCGAATCGAACGTTGAAATCGTTCGAAACTGGCGCCAGTATTTATAATTAGTACTTGCGCTAGCAAGTGCTACTTAGCTGCTAGTGCTTATTATGAAATATTAATTAATTAATATAATCAAATAAATGTTCTCCCTCCTCTCTCTCTAAACTATGCTGTGCCCCACAGGATCCATTATTGATTCTACTTTCAAGCCTTAATATTAAATATTACCTACATTACAATATGGAATGCAATAAAGAATTGAGCATTGAGTATTGAAATTAGACGGTATAAAATATAAAAATTGTTGAGCCCATAGAATGTCATACTGCGCCGAGCAATGTTTGATTGATATTAAGTACTCTGCGAATAACGCTGCATTGCACGAACCATTGATAGCTAGTAGAACGACGTATTTAGGGAGCGATAATAATCTATTAGAATACAAAAAAAACCAGCATCATCATTGCAATCTATAAAAGTACAAGGTAAACTCATTGTTACCGTGCTGTAAGTAATCGTCTATCGGCTTTTGTCAATGACTTGAACATTTATTTGATGGTATAATTAATTACGCTTCAAGAAAGAAAATCGGACGAAGTAATTGCCCACAAAATAGTACGAAGTGTTTAATATTAGCAGTCCGAAAGTCATTGGAATCATCTATATTTTAGTAAAGAACGTCTTTACCAATTAATCAAGTAGGATTACAACATCCAATATTTTTCTATCAAAATTCTAATTCTGTCTGAAAGTCGACTGCTATTTTTCAACGAAGATTAAAAGTTGTCTTTCAAATAGCCCCCATTAACCTATAATGACTAAGCGGTTAACAGGCTTTTTGTAATAGGTAATGGGTTTTGGGGCTTAATTTGCTATTGAATTGTAAAAGAAACGAGATTCGTTGAAGAATTATTTTACAAACAACTTAATCTCGAAATAATATTTTAAATTTAAAATAATTCAGATTTATTATTTCAGTATGATGCTATTTTGCGTTAAACTACTCAGCTTATATTGGTTGTATCCCGACTCAATTTTGACTCATTTTAGTACTTTAATAGGTGAATCATAACTAAAACTTTACAGCTAACTAGCAAACATTCTCTTTCGCGACAAATTCAAGGATCCATAAACGGATCAAGAAGCTTCAGTAAGCGTTTCCGTGTACAAGAACAGATCCTTATTAGAGGTTACTTTGATTAACAACTTTATTTTTAAATGCTGAGGAGTTAAAGTCGGCAAGCCCATAATAACGTGGTATTAGTCAAACCTAGCGTCGACTCATTCGCGGACCGACCGAGGCGCCTGAATATTTTACATCGCTCGCTTTACCCTGCCGCCCTGCCCCGCCCTGCTCTACAGCCACGGATGTAATGTTCACCATCTCCCCCTCTCAAATGGATTTCTTCTGCTATCTTTGGTATGGGTCGTTTCAAAGAGAATTTTCTTTGAAGTCTGAATACCTATAAATTAATCATTTTGTGAGTACTTTTTAAAAAGCAACGTTGAAATGGTGTTTCATTTAATTAAGATGCAAGAAACAAAGTGTACGCTTATTGATTTCTTTAACATGTTTACTACATGAAGCCAAACCAAAAATAAGTAATAATATTTAAAGCAGTTTAAGCATAATAATAACATATGCTTCGTCTATTCAAAATCTAGTCTTTCTAGAAAATCTTACCACGGTTGGCAAACTTATGAACTCCACAAAGCGCCAGCGCCGGCGGGAACGTTACTAGTGTCTGTTTGACTACCTGTGCCTCCGTTTAAGTGCTTAAACATAACCTAGATTGACGTAGCAACTGAGCTATCTATATGTTCATGCTATAAACACGTTCTTTTTAAATAACCTTACTACCTAACCAACGCACATAATTATATCCCGCACTTTGTTAACATGGTATAAAACTGTACTCCGGTACTATAATAACGTTAATGAGCGTTAATGTAACGTAACATAACTTAACGTTGAACAAAACTATGATACGTAACTGGCTATCGTGTCATTACAAGCCATTTCCCTTTTACGGGATTAATTTCGACACAAACAATGTAAATTAATAAAAGGAATTTAAAGCTATTTAATAAGGGTAAGCCCTAATTAAAGGCTTAAGCGAAGCCGAGCTGTAGATGCGGAAGGCCAACCTGACCTAATGCATACATCACCTACAGGTACGCCATAGATCTGTTAAACTTAAACGTAGGGATGAGTTAGCTTAACTCGCTTTTACATTTAGTCTTAAACGATGATGATACAACTAGATATTATACGTATATAATATACCAATCTTGAAAACCTTTAGAGAGAGCTCCTCGATTTATAAATAAATATTAGCTGTCACGCTCACAGAAACGTCCCAGGGTTGCCAAAATTGAGTGTGGGGAGCTATTAAAAACGCTAATCGATATGTAGACTTCATTTTTACATCTCATCCATCGCTCATCAGATGATTGTGGATTTTTACAATAAATCATAGTATTTTCGCACTGATACGTAAGCACTTACAGTCATAGGCTCTTTAAAAGTTTTAAAATAAGGACTATCTCAAATGTGTAGGTAATGGTGTTTATATTAAACTAGCTTTCCGTCCACGGCTTCGCCCGCGTGGTATCTCGGCTTTTCTGCATTTATTTTTTTCCCGTTTTTGCAACATTTTTCATGTATGCTCCGCTTCTATTGGTCTTAGCGTGATGATATATAGCCTATAGCCTTCCTCGATAAATGGGCTATCTAACACTGAAAGAATTTTTCAAATCGGAGAGAGTTCCTGAGATTAGCGCGTTCAAGCAAACTAACAAACAAACTCTTCAGCTTTATAATATTAGTATAGATAATTGTTAAAATTACGTAATAGGAGCACACATAAACAATATAATACATTAGATCTATAAATTAATGTTATGCCTAATAATTTCAGCTGTTGGCTGGATTAAAGGGGAACTTTTACGAGTTCAAATAATCTGTAAGATCATTTGAATAAACCCACTAAGAATGTTATGTGCCATGAATTATGTTTTGGTGTCGTTAAAGATAATAAGGTTACTGCTATTAAACTTAGGTAGGTACACTCTAAGAATTTAAATACATCAAATATTATGACCTCGTTTCATGCTCAAACTACCTAGTTATAACTAAATATCTACACTACATAGAAAGTTTTTTTCCCGGATTGCCAACTATAGATTTAATACAAATATTCATAGTAACTTGCATGTCTCAAAGGACATAATATTTGATAAGTGTCGACTTGAATCAAATTTATGTTAGAATCAAATATTGCAAGACACAAATAAATATCACAATTTATTACGTATATCTCTTTCATAACATAAAACATAATTCCGCCCGTGACCATTGATGCTGTAAAGGATCTGAAACGTCGGGAATTTAAAAATATCTATTGATATTTTTAAATTCCCGACGTTTATTTACGCGATAAAATCCGTAAAAAGTAGTTTTATTTCAATAAAACATAAATGCTCGCCTTATTTACTCTTAGTAAATGAAATATGAAAATGTATTTAAAACTTTAAAATTAAGTTCATAAGTGGCCCAAATTTAACGAGTCCAGGGTGTGTATAGCTAGTAAGCAATTACGACAAGGCAAATAAAATTTTGGTATATGTAATACATTATAACAACACCCTCGAGGGAGATACAAAATGTGGGGAGAGTAAATTCGTTTTGAAAATCCTTAGTAAGGCGTAAATGTTGGAAAATTCCCTTTGGACATCGGAATAAAGACAATTCACATATCGTGCACGAGCACCAACATCAAATATGTTAGTGAAGTGTCAGCTTTATTTTAGTGTAGGAAAAATCTGTGTTGAATAAATGTACAACAAAAATGTTTATATTGCAGAGTAAGACGTCCCCGCGGCATACCTATCGTTCGGTTTTTGTAGCATTGTATAAGTAAGTAACACAGAGCTAAACATAATTATTCTTTGTTACTCAACATTCAAGGTGTCTTATAATTATAATATTTTCGTAAGATTACCATTTCTAAAATTCTCGTCATATATTCTAATCACTTTTTTGCATTATCATTCTACGGTTACTTCTATGCCAACAGCAACGCAGCACGCTGCAGCAAGTTGCTACGTCTTTACACAAATTGGTACATAGATCACAAAATGTTATCCTGCTAATTACAATAGATTTGCCTACAATTACTTAATATTAAGACAACACAACACAGTCTACATGCAATCACAGATTTTCGAAATATCGTCTTTTAATAACACGAAAGCATCGGTAAAAATCGGCCTAATTTTTTAGTGTCAGCTAAAATTATAACAATATTTTAGATCAACGTCTATTCTTTGTTGGCCCAAACATCTCGCATACAGCCAAAACCAACAAAAAAAGGTTATCGTGTTCCTAATAATCAATAAATAGGATGAGCATTTTGTATGCCCTTTGTTACCTTTTTAGACATTTCCGGCTTTTGGCTCGTTCCGGAGTTTTATCGGACATGGACATTTTATCACGGAGTTTATTCGCTTCTTCCCTTTTACTACCATTATGTTACGACTGATTTGAGATCAGTTAAATGTCTCAAATGTTATTTTTCGTCTTTTATGTTTTAAAAAATCAGCTGTTCCATACATTTCGATCGTGTAGGTATTGTACTTTTGTATGAAAAAACTATTTTTTATTTTCATAACCGACGAAAAATATCTACGCAAGGGGGTCCAGAATCATGTACTGAATTCATGGTAAGCGTTTGTGCGTCGATGTCCCTTCCACCCTGTATAATATTTTTGAAGAAAGTTGTATTTTATTTGGTTAATTGACAATTATGTTGTGTTAAAATACATTCATGATAAAAAAAAGTGTGGGACAAAAACGGTTAAGTTGGCTCTGGGCCCAAGTTATACTCCCATGGTCGGTCTTATCATAATGATATGCTAATGTATGAAATTAGTCCGCATAGTACGTTATAGTAACTTACATAACCCCACGACGTCAAGTTCCTGGAGGCTTTATGCAAAATAGTTTTACATAACAACGTAACTTGAAGATTTCTAGAATGTTCTGCAATATTCATTTATGGCTTATATGAAATTTTACATACATACATATTGTCACGCCTGTTTCCCATGGGGTTAGGCAGAGACTATGGATTTCCACTTGCCACGATCCTGGCACACTACTTTCGCTTCATGTACATTCATTAATCTCTTCATGCATGACCGTCGGTTTAGGGTGCTCGGAATCTGGCCTTTTTTAAGAACATCCGCAATTTGGTTGCGGAACTGAAATTTTAATAGGAAATATAATAAAACATAATCGAAGCTCTAAGTTTGCATGTCCAGACGTCTTTAGATTAGTGTCTTTAAGAAGTCCGAATTATGATAAACTATTATAGACACGTGGACTAACCAAAAAATATAATTATCGTTATTATTGGGGCCTTACTCTTTTCAGTCAAGAAAAAGTGCTTCTATGCCTACTATCAAGAATATTACCCTCGTTTTACTTGAACTAGATTTTTAATACTTTACAACTTTTTTATACTTTATATCTTCTCTGACTATAATTATATTTTTTATCTAAACATTGTCCAACTGCATCAACAAAATTTCAACAAAAGCTCCGTAAATTACTCGAATGACAGAGAATATGACGCTGTCCGATCACAATTAATTAACGCTCAATATTTGTGGTATACGCTCTGTTAAATACGAATACTTTTAATCTTACGGTGAAGTCAAAAAGGAACGGGTTAGAACATCTTTTTTTTATACTATTGGGAGATGGATGACTCTTTTAAGACTACCGCCTATTTTTACAGTGTAATTGCATTGTAGAGCAGGTGATGGACAGGCAGATTTTACGTTAGATATTTTGCCGCTAGTCGTTGTGGGAGAAACATTAAATCTCTGTGCGTTTTATCATGGTTGGTCTAATTGTTTTTTAATTTGATTATGTTTACCACTATGAATTCTTGTTGGGTCTATAATCCCGTTGTCTGATCATTGTGTATTGTTGATTAATAACTGTCCAAATTTTGATAATGACTGTGAATTGTTGCTTTGGCCTAAAGTCCCATTGAATCTTGCTAGGGTTGCTCAGGATCTTTGTTTATAACAATGTAACAAACGTAACATTATTTTTTGTGTCGTATTGTTTCTTAACCCCTAACACAAAAACAGGATGTAAACGTGAGTATCTGTGTCTGTCCGTGGGATTGTAGCTGGCAAACGTTTCTTTTTTGTTTGAAAAGTTACTTGATCGAATCTATCCCTCGCTGTTTTTGTTGTGATACATTAATGGCAGGGAAGAATGACCGCAAAAAATAATTGTAAAAAAATATATTTAGATTTTGTCTTTATTACATGAAGGTAAAGGTTTGTAATATTTTTTTAGAGTTAGTATTATATCTTACTTTTGACACCAACACCAGAGAGATAAGTATTTATTTTAAAGTATCAGTAGTAATAAATACATATTTTGAAAACTGCAGACAAAAAGTCTGCACTAATTGCATTCTGAGAAATTGGTTATACTAGTGCCAGTAGATAAATTGCCGTTTCTTGTCTTGTAGCGTCGGATATATCCACAAATGTTCATTATCTGCCCATTTTCTTAAATAAAATAGTACAATAAGATGTCCCTATAAATCTGACTAAAACAAATTGATAAGTTCTGACAACATCAGACTATAATCATTCATCAGGTCGCGCGTCGTTTCTGCCATTGTCTAAAATGTCCTTCAACTTTTGTCGAGGACTATTTAAGCTCCATTAGTATAAAATTTAAAATGTTATCATACAGATTTCCAGGAAATAAACGTCAGCGAGGAAATATACTTACGTGTAATCTTCTTAGAGAGCCCGGGCCCGAGGCCGCCCGGCCGAGTGTAGATAACTGCGCACAAAATTATTACTTAATATGGGCCGCAAAGATCCGTTGCCGCACGGCAAATTCTGAACTTAAATGTAGGTGTTACTTTTTAATTTATCGTGACATTACAATAGTGAAGTAAACGTGATTGAACTATCTCATTAATTTTTGTGAACGAAAAAATCGACTGCGGGCGAGTATGAATTTTCCTTAACTAAAAAAACGTATAATCTAAGCAATAGATAGCATTAAAAAAACAAAGAGATATCGTATTTATGTTTTAAAAAATATATTTTCTTGGTTTTAAAACCCTGTTGAATATATTAAAACTCTAGAGAAGGTTTTTTTCCATTTTGCTAATTCTGAGCTCAACCTCCAGTTTTTGGCCGTTTCGGTTTTAATGTTTGGTAAATTTAACATTTATAACAAAGCTGAGTAAGTGAATAATTAAGACATGTTTTAAAATTATTTGCATATTTGCAATAAGTATTTATTTTATTCTGGGACATTTTCCTTCATGTTAGCTTTCATTTAAGAAGGCACGAGTAGTTAAGCAATTGTAAGAAAATGTAGTAAATTTTTGTTTAAAGTTTATTTTGTATGTCAGTAGTTGTTCTGAGTTTGATAATTAATTAGTATACTATGTGAGTTTAAGTAATATGTAATGATACAACATTATTAACGAATCGTTTTTGATCTATTATTGTTACACTGTTATAAATTATAAGTTACTATTATACGGCTTTTATAACAAAAAGACGGATACAATACCTACAAATTTTTTTGCTACTTGAATGCAAATAAGGATCTCCAGTAATACATACTAAAATGACCTTTAATATTTTATCTATAGCGGTAATATTTACGAGGTAACCTGACGTCTATATTCACCCAAAAGCTAAGCAGAGATTTGTCATACAGATGTGTTTTTTTCTAAACGGAAAAACTCGCAGCCGCTCTAGCGACTAACTAGACAAATAACGATATTATGAAGGGATACAATACATATCTAATTAGCCTTCGGGTAGCACTCGAGCCTTTTCCGACCCTTGCTGTGAAATGAACTAGAACTATTTTACAATAGTACCCGAAATTACATATTTTTATTTGTTTCTTCCTCACGATTATTTCGTGCACCGAAAAAGTATATGCCAGTATACAGAATAGGTATATACTTTTATGATTTTATCTTATTAATATCATGTCTACCCATAAATCAATACGCAAAGCATCATTCTCGGTTAAATGACGTATGTCTTATTTTTAACCTGTACAAAATCTGTTGTTTCTTCAGTTTGTAATTATAGCACATGTATTTTTTTCTGTTATTACTTGATTTCAAAATTATTTTACATGAAGTGTGGGCAATGTATATACTGGTACCCTTCCACTTTAAGGGTTTATACCCAAGGGAAAAGGGAAACAAACTTGAAATCGATGGACCTAAATTATGTGTCGAACTTGTGCGTCCCCACGACAATATATCACGATAAAACAGGTTCCTGTCACGGTGTTTATCTACCCAACGTATATATTCATTCCGCCTAAAGCCTGTGCATCCTGTGGGTACGGTTTTCGTGACACCATAACCTCTTTACGACGGCGTAGGTATGTACATAAGGCAAAACACAAAAATGTGAAAAATCCCGAGTGACGTCGTGGAAGGTTGCTTTTAAAGTGTCTCAACTAATGACGGTTGGCTGTTAGGCCCGTATAACCCGCTTCATGACTGTTACTTCGTGTGAAATACCTGCTGTTCGTTTTTATTTTTCATGAAGGTAGGTTATATGATCGCCATATAATAAATACTACTTCCATCTTCAATTAGGGGTAAAATACTGCCACCAAAACAAGCCGAAGGTTATTTATTTACCAAAACAAAAATACAAAATTCAAAATAAAGTCTCCTGATATCTTTTTGAACTCGATAAAGGTCTTCGACTCCAATTCAGTAAGCCTAAGAAAATGAATAACACAATAATAATAAATTAGAATTACTCGTATATAAGACCGATGAGCAACAGAAAAACAATAAATGTTGGCAATGACATCAGAAGTACCTACCGCCTACTTTATTTTTCCTCTGATTTAATTTCTTGTAGTTAGGTATTTTATTATTGAAGCTCTATATCTATAAATACTCTATAGATATAAATTGAAATGGTATAATCGTAATTTCCATATGAACTCAAAACGGTTGGACTGATTTTATGAAATTTTCAGGCAATCTTTAGATCAGCTCAGCGAGTGATCGTGAGAAGTTTGGTAGCTATAGGATTAAAAAGCAGGACACTAGTAATATAATTATAAGTAATAATAGAACAGAAATCTAAAAATTTTAAACTGTAATTATATATCTATACATATAAAATCCTTTGTCCTGAATGACTGACTGACTGACTGACTGACTGACTGACTGACGGAACAACGCACAGCCTAAACCGCTGATCGTAGAGACCTGAAACTTGAACGGTGTATTCTTTGTATGATGTAGGCATCCGATAAGAAAGGATTTTCCGAAATTATATCCCTAAGGGGGTGAAAAAGGGGGGCAAAGTTTGTATGGGACAACGTGATTCCTTGGTCGAATCTGCTTCAAATTTTGCATAAACGTTCTTTAACAGAATTGATGGAAGACGTGTTTCGTATTCTATTGTATTTCATCCCCTAACGGACTTAAAAAAGGGGGGAAAGTTATTTTCGGGATGATTTGCTTCGATTTTGATATAAATACTCCATAGTGCTTTTGATTTAATTTACTTTTTATTTTGACACAATCATGTCATGTCATGTTTGAGAACTCAATGTGATTTTATTCAAGAAACGTTGGTTAATAAACATAAATGCTTTCTATGGCACACAAAAGTGGTATTGAGATTGAGAGGCGCACCATAGAACCCTTCTTAAAAATGTTACAGGCAGCAATAGAGTGATGGGTGGAGTTACTGTGCTGCTGGCACGGGAATTTCGTCAGATTCTGTTGTACCTAGAGGAACCCGAGCAGACGAAGTCAGAGCTTCCATGACATCGTCATACCTTAGGCCCAACATGATGATTATCTTTAAAAAGAAATACGAGAGAGATGCGTCTGCTGTAGAGTTTTCTGAGCTATTACTTAAAATAGTAAATGGAGATTGTAAATATGTTTATCATCTTTCCTGAATACAGTAGTGACAGGTGACTATGACAGATCTTACGAGTATATCCTGATTTTTCTAATATACAAACGAAGTAAGATTAAGATTGGCACTTAAGCTATGTAACGGGACTAGACTGAGAGTATCAGCATTGCACAAAAATATTAAAAAGGTCACTGTGATTACTGGATGTGCTCGGGGGGATTCAGTTTTCATACCTCGAATGTGTGAATTGATGCCTATGTTTTTAAGAAGATGCTTTGTAATGCTATAAATAAAATTTTTGTCATTAAGGGTAGCAGGCATAGATTTAAGGGAAGAACGGCTTCTCACACGGGAAATTCTACCTTGCCTTGTATTAAAAGCAGTCTGATCATTTTGATACCAGACAGAAAAACCAATGTGGTATACAAAGAAGTGCAATTTTAATTCTTGAGAGCAAAGTGGTCTTCCGGTATTTGTACCTCCTCATTGAAATCGACCCTACGAGGCGTCCAGAATAACCATCGCTCAAAGGACATGAATAAATTAATAAAAAAAATACATGTTATTTTTATATTTCAATAAAATAATGTAGTGGACAAAAATTATTTGGTCTTAATTTTAGATAATTTCCCGCCGGAAATAGGAAAAAAATAACAGTCAAAATCGTGTTGTCCACGCGAGCGAAGCTGCGGGCGGAAAGCTAGTAGGTATATATAGGCATGCTGGGAGCTGGATCAGGTGTTCGTATTAAATATCGATCGATCCTGTTAATGCTAATGAGACTGTTCAAATTAGTGGTCTCCTTCAATTCCCCTGCATTGGATATCGCGTTTTCCTGGAACTATAATTACCTTAACACAATTGCTTTCACGATAGAAATTTATTTTGCAAAGCTGAGCTAACAGTAATTATAGACGTAGCTTCGTATCGCATAATAATTACTGATATTACCGTGGTATAATGCTGACATTGTTTTATTATCTATCTACATAGCCTACTTACGGTATACTAGATATAGAGTTGCCCGCGGCTTCAGCCACATATGTAAAATCCCGTTACTCTCGTGGTAATTATAATTAATTGGGAATAATGTTGCTTTATAATGGTGAAAAAATTACTAAAATCGGTTCCGTAGTTTCAGAGTTCATCAAATCGAAATCTTTCCTCTTTTTTAAATTATTATAAGTTGTAGAGAATAGATAAAAAGTAGATAATGATTTGTTCCGCGATTCCAGTTAACTAAACATTTTATTTGTTCATTTAAACATGAAACTGTTATGTACCTAACGAAAAAAGCAATTCTAACATGAAATGCTAATTTCAAATTAATATTTTACATCAAACAATTTGCAATGACCAAAATTGTTCGCGCTTTTGGCCATTTTAATTTTAGTGAATCAATTAAAAACAATACGAGAAACGAAGTTTGATGAAATTTGGCGCCTCTGAAATTGAATTTATTGGCAGCAGATGCCGCTACAGCTGAAGCCTACTCGACCCACTGCGCGCCTCCGACGCTCTCCAGATAATGACAGTACCCATTTAATTGGCTGTCCGATTTGAACTTTTAGTTTAATGCCAATCAGAAAAGTGCAAACAGTTGATCTTTGATTTTATCAATATATAATATGTATCCTTCTCGAATTGCAGATTATCTTGTGACAAAAACTAGCCCTTTACAAGGCTTAGGCGACGACATACTCGTATATTGGATCAGAAGCTCTGTGATGTTTTAATCTAAAATTAAATCGGTTACAGGATCCTCATTGATTAATTACATGGAGAAGGCTTAAAATTGATATAGATAATAATACAATTATTTGATGTTACCTTCATATATTCTATTTTAAATGCACCCATAAAACATTTCACAATTTATTGCACAAAGCTAGTTCCCGTCACGTGAAGCATGAAGCAGTATTATTGCTACCGGCAGTTAGTGCTTGTTACTGTTCCTAACAATGTACATTTTTTGTTTCAGGTAAGTTACAAAGCGATCGCAGTGGATGTAACTTTACACGAAACAGTTACCCGGTACCAGGTATTTGACTTTCGACACCCAATCTAACTTTGTCACGGAATAAGACAATGTAAGCATACATTGCTTATTTGCGTAACAACACTAGATTTACTCGGTAAGTATATTTTTTTAAGTGAAGCAAACAACTACAATTGCTTTTTTTTCATGTGTTCACATTTTTAAATAATTTATTTAAAAATAATTTGTGTAACTTTATTGTTTTCACTTTGTAAAGAACATCGTATCGAATACGTACCGATACCTGTAATCGTGAAAGTATTTATGTGTATCTACTGAAATTATTATCAAACTACTACGCGGTACGGTATACGTATACATAATATACATTCGACTGCTAAGTACCTAGCTATAGAAACAGGTAATGGAATCCATATTCGCCTTGATAAACGAATTACCCTGCCTATATTATATTAATGTACTTCGCGAAGTTCACATATGGCACTAAATAGCACTGTGAATAAAATATTGTACGCACAGCTACACATCAAGCTTTACAAAACCAGTATAGGCCCTGGCCCTGATTGTACGGAAAACTTTTACAATGGGAGGTTAGTCTAAAGTGTATATGTGTAGCTTGATGTGTAACCGTGTGTACATAACATTAAATTTAATACTAATAAATGGATAAAGCACCCGATCCAGTCCATAATTCGATCAGTACTTTCCAATTTCTAGTCTACAAATGGATCGACGTCGGGATACGAACATTCAAAGCGACTATGGAACCCGGGCAATGGACTCTATCCATGGGATATGGAAACCCGATAACTTCGTTATCACTGAACGAACATTTTACAGCATGGCGAATTTTAGCAAAAACCTTACATTTTATTTCATTCGAAAGGGATGGCTACTTTTTTGTGGCATTTATAGAACGTCTAGTTATAAGTAAACGTTGTTATAAATATATAGGTAAATAGGAAACAAAAACAAGACTTAAAGAAGAAAATTAAAAATTGTTTTCAAATAATCTGTGTGTTAATATAAACACACAAACTAGTGTGAATGTCCAATGGAGTTAATTTAAAAATTAACTTTCAAGAATTTATAAGACTATCGCTGTGTACCTACATAACACGATTTTTTTGTCTACAATAATATTTCTATAAACAAGTAGTTCGGAAAAAAGTTTATCAAAAGATTCTAACATTCGTTGTACAAACATTCTCTAAACTCTAATTTACTGTGCGTATATTAATAGACACCGTACTAGGTACAGATCTCCTGGGGATTTGAACGTAAATTGAATAATTTATTGGCAGTTGCAAGAATAAAGGAAGCCCAGTGATCTCGACCATTCTAATATTCCGCAAAGTACAGCTGTGTTTGCGACATAAAGCAATCGCGTCTCTAGTTTTGTTTCGGATAAAATGAGACACACACGGGTAGTAGATGTCGCGAAACGCGATTACAACCCACGTTAAACGAATTTCTCGTTTTTTTTATAACTGCACACATAATACTTGTGCTCTTTTTTTACTTTAACTTTTGTTCGGGCTAATCACGGAAACTACTCTACAGATTTTCACAAGGATTTCACCAATAGAATGAGGAATATTATATCCAGCTATAATTAATAAATATATCCTTGCGAACCCCGGACGGATCGCTAAGAAAAAGTAAGGTATGTGTGTCTCAATCACATTACTCAAATGAATTTATTCATTTTAGCAATATAATTAAAATTATACATATTGTACAACCAAAATTATTTTTCATTTAAACAAAACTCAATAAATATATATATTATAAAAAAGGCTTATAAAAAAGGAGCTGGTCCTCAGTTCAATTTTGCTATACTTTCATCGATTATGACGCCATTTTGCCTTATATTTTATGTGAAAAAAACTAGTTCCGAGATGTAGGGTCATCTCGGAACTTTAAATCTTGTTTAAAAGATACATCACAAAACTTTTATTGTATAAATAGAAACTGTGTTATATACCATCCACGGACCTGTAATAGATTAAGCTTGAAATATTCCCTTGAATACTATACATATGAAAAAAAACCGTTTTACCGTTCTCTTATTTTAGAAGTTACAGGGGGGGACATTTTACCACTTTAGAAGAATTCTCGCGCATACTATTTAGTTTAGAAAAAAATGATATTAGAAACCTCCATATCATTTTTGAAGACCTGTCCATAGATATCCCACACGTATGGGTTTGATGAAAAAAAAAATTTTGAGTTTCAGTTCCAAGTATGGGGAACCCTCAAAATTTATTGTTTTTTTTCTATTTTTGTGTGAAAATCTTAATGCGGTAGAATACATCTACTTACCAAGTTTCAACGGCATAGTTCTTATAGTTTCGAAAAAAAAAGGCTGTGACACGATCGGACAGACAGACATGACGAATCTATAAGGGTTCCGTTTTTTGCCATTTGGCTACGGAACCCTAAAAAACCGGGATTTAGGCCGAGTCCATATAAAATAAAGCAATTCCTCGAATCAATAGACAGCTCACTACTTGAAGTGATTATTTAAATATTTTTGAAAGGTCTAAGCTTTTATTTCTAAGCTGATTTAAGTTGTTCTATCCTATTACTTGCAAACCTAATTACCGCTCTATAAAGATATAGTGCTTTGATGTATAATCATTAATAAAATGTTTATCAAAATGAGTTGTTGTGTGTGTCGAACAATTCATAAGACTTCGCACTGATGAAATATGTAAGTCTTTACATTATCACTCTCTAAGGACACCGGTCCTTGCTGATTAAACTATGGCTTAAGACTCCTATTGACAAGGGACCATTCCAAGCATTGCTCAAATGAATTATTACAGACTTTTAATAAGACCTCAAAGGGACCATGAATGATATTACAAGCTGTTACCTAATTTAAAAACAAAAGCGATTTGCCAAACCCAAAGCTCAGGTTTTGTTTCAACTCATAATAATACCCCCGCGCAGCGTTTTACCAAAAAAAAAACTGAAAGGGTAGAATAATTTCGCTCAATAAAATTCAACCAAAATAACTATTACCTATAGCTTAGGTTGGAAAACAAATATATAGGCGTATAGCTACCCCCTTAAATCCCCTCGGTCCGTAAAGCAAACGTTACAGGCCGCAGGGGCTCGAACTTAACACTGCTCCTTTATTAAACAGACAATGGTCCTTCAATCTTTTGTCGTTGGATGTACTTAAGCAAGCTTTGGTATAGTATTTCCGCTATCTTTACTGTAGTTGTTGAGTTAGGGCGAATAGCACGGGTATATTTGTTGTAATTACCCTGCAAAACTGCAAGTTACACAAACACTAAATACCTACATTCTACAATGAGTAGTGAAAAACTTACTAAAGAGTCACTATGTAAGGAGTTTACAATTATTTATTTGCAAATTTATGTAAAAAATAAATCAACGACGAGTTTAGCAATTATGGAGCTATCCTAATTAATACAGTATGATTATGGAAGTTACAGCTCAATTAACTAGTCGAATCACACGGGGTTCCCATAAGTTGAGGAAGGCTAATGTCTGGACGTCGATTTTTAGCCGACTTCAAAAAAGGATTGTTACTTTAAGCTTGAAAGTGAGTATTGCTTATATAAAGCTACATTTTTTAAGTCTGCTTTAACATAAAAAAGACCCCTTTCTTTTGGTTTAGTCGGTAAAAAAAATGCAAACTTTGCTTGAAAATAAAGCAATGTTCTGTGCCAAATATAAAATGAAAATTGGTTCGCTACGCTCGTAAATATATAAGTGCTGTCAAGTTGTTCCAACAAGTTCGGTCAAACGGAACAACTTTTGACGAGAAGTCCTAAGTCAAAGTTATGCGATGTTCGACATCTATAAATGTTGGATTTGCTAAGTTTATACCTTTGAGTGCACCTGTTTCTATAAATACTTTTATTTCATTTACATTACTTATTTTAGCTTGACTATCATTTATTTTCTTTTTTGCATCTTTGCGGTGTCATAAGTCACACCTGAACACATTTACCAAAATATTAATAAGTTTAAAATGTTACTGATGTTTACAAAGAACACTGAGCGAATATACACGGAGCTTCTGTGTTTCAGGTTTTAAATTAAGCCTTATTAATTCTACCCTTGTTTGGGTTATAGAAAAAGTTAATTATAATGAATTTTTTAAATAAAAAAGTTTTAAAGTTGAATTTTTTCATCCGTAGCAATAATAAGATAATTTAAGGAAGGGTTTTGCCTTAAATTTTCTCCATAAAAATGCGGGCTTCCAGTATTTGGTCAACAAATAAACGACAGTAGAAGTATAAAATAAATATTTATAAGGAACTCAATGAATTTCATGGTATGTACCTACAGAGAAGTTTTGAGTTTTTGAAATCCAGCACAATTACATTTGCCTAATTAATATAAACGCCATTGTCCCAGTTAAAGACTTTAAGCCCAAAAATTATATACTTTTGCAAACATCGCGAATAAAATTGTGCTTGAAATATACAATTACGAGATTGTTACGGCAAAGCTCTCAATACATTTGTTTTTCAAAAACATACCTCTGACGTTAGCCCATCGGCATTTAATGTAACCGTAACAATTTAAACAACATCTTGCTTTTTTCATAAGATCCTTTTTCATAAATCGGTATAATATATTTTTCATGTCCGAATAAAAAACTGTCAACAGAATTCCAAAATTTTAATTATGAGTGTGCATCAGGCCCTTCCATGTAATGGACTAATACTTTAAGCCCAGGGTCTGTCTGTCGGTTTGGGTATTGAAAATTATGTCTGCTTGAAAATCCTTGGAATAATTGTGGCGGTCGAGCGGCCGAAAAGTTCCTTGTAAGATCGTGTTCTGCTTAATTTCCATTGCAATAAAATATAATTATTGATTTTATTCCTATTCTCGCTAAACTCCTAGTTACTGTTCGAATTTACTTCTCAATTCTTCTTAATACTTAATAAAAAGTGTCATTATCATAATAAAAGCAACAATGTTAAATAAAATTATTTTGTCTATGTTCGTAAGTGGCGTGTCTCGGGCGGGACTCTTTTATATAGGCAGTAAATGTCACCAATAATTATCAATGTTTTGATAATTATTGCTGGACTCCAACTGGAGTGATTTTTAGACTTTACTTTCCGAGACGTTATATTATTATTATATCTACTTAAGTACTTACCTCCTTCATTATTGGACTGGATTTTATGGAACATCATTGACTTCAACCCTATGTCGAAGTACTTATAGGGTCGTTTTACAAAGCAACCAGACTCTAAACATACTAAACTCCGTAAAGCAAACCAATCTTCTCAAGACACTCTTAGATCGAAACACATTAATGCTTTGAAAAGATCTTGTGCGGTCCCACAAAGGATTTGAAAGCTTTAAAGACCAGTATCTGATCTAGATAATAGGTTGTTCGTGCACTACAATCTGCCATCGACTCGACTGCCTTGACAGCGCTCGTGTTAAGACCGGCGTTTGGATTTTTCTTTTAAAAATTCACGGCTGCTAAGACCGTAATTTTGTGGTAGAATATTTATGGATTAGCATGCTGACGGTACAGCATTTACGTAAAGAGGTCATGTAATGCTTACGCTTTGTTCACGTTTAGCATTCAAGCTAACTACTAGAAGAACATAAAAGTCGCAAATCTCCAAATCGGAAATGTCGTGTTAAGTCTAGTCTACTATTTTAAATTCAAGTGTAGTCTTTGCTTGCGATCTCAAAGTTTTAAAGTTAATTCAAGCAAGTTGCATCTTGTTGACAAATAAGATAGAATAGAAACGAAACGCTAGGATCTGCCTATTTATATTGTATGAAATTCGGCCTGCTCGTCCTCCTATCAATGTGTTAGATTCCAATTCCTCAATGTTTTCGACAGCTGGTAATAAAATATTTTATATGCGTATTTACTGACGTGTGCTTTAAAGGGTTTTGTGTAGAATCCCACTTTATCCTCTCGGAATCTCCAAATACTCCAACCCTTGGAAATCTGGAGTGATAGGTATCTACATTTTTGCGTTATTTCGGTTTGTAGAACTGTGGTACACATATATGTTTACTATTTTTACCCGACTACTTTATCTTTACATGTTCATACTATTGATCACGGCCCTCGTCTTAAGCCTAGATTCCGTGCATTGCCATTCAAATTCAATGCTAAGCTTTTTGAAAGGTTAACAAAAAATCATGTACCTAAGTAGCATCCCTAAATAAATATTATTTTACTTAAATTCATTTTCACAGAGTTTACACACTATGTTTGTAGCTTAATCTCTGGATGTTTTGTGAAAAAGCCTTATAGATAGTTCTATTATCTCTTATATATATCTATAAATATAAATCGCGCTTGTATAAAGTAAGAATTCCATTTTCTTTGTTTTCTATTTTTTCACACGTTCTTCAAAAATTTTTAACGAAAACGAACAAGAAATAGACACCCCCCCCCCCCCTCCCCCCCCAAGATACCCTCAAACGGTCTTAAAACAATATGGTTAGGTATTAATATAACAGTTTCAGTACCTACACATATTTAATATACTAGTAGTAAGTAACTCGAGTGGTCATAAGTATAAGCCTATTTTATATTCGATACGTCCAATGGACAACTTTGCCCATTAAATCCGCTAACGGTATTGAGTTTCCCACACCTGCAAAAGATTTATTTGGATTGAACTTTTGTTATTGCTACGTGGTGTTAGTTTTATTAGTCTTGATATTATTATGATTTTTATTTTACTAGAAAAGTTTTATTTTTTCAATTTCGTACAGATAGTTTGTTGTAAAACACTTTTATGTATGTTGTGACTTTTGCGCATTAGAGGCAGTGCCCTCTCTTGATTGTTGCGACTCTGACAGTCCGTAGAGGCTCTTAAGGCTCTTAAGGCAGATACTACAACTACTCTGGTGTTGCTAGTGTGCATATTAGGTAAACATACTAAACCTACATGCCTGAGAAATTATCTTGACTGCGCGGGCGTGTGAAGTCTGCCGACCCGCAGTAAGCTAGCGTGGTGGACTATAGCCTAATCCCTCTCGATCTGACAGGAGACGGTTCCCAGCAGTGGGACAATGATGATGATATTTTAGTATGATTTTGAATTATTTTTTTCAGAAGCCCGCCACATTGTCTGTGTTTCCTCTTAAATAATATAAACCAGCATTATAATGAACTTATAAACGAGTAGACGCTATGAACATAATTATAATAGTTGTTAATACTTCTTTGTTACACAGTACATACACTTTTGTGATTAATTACAAACATTACAACTTTGCGCTGTTATAGACTTGGCGTTATTACTATAACAATGAGCTGTACCTATACTACCTACTGTTGAAATTACTTAGTTATAATAATCCCACAAAGTAATTATTGTTTGATGAAATTTCTTTGTACCTATTGCCAAACCGTCACCGAGCATCAAACAGCATGTTCGTATTATCATGGAACATTTCATTCTCGATGATCAAAAATGAATGATCATGAGCAACTTTAGGATTGCAAAAGGAAAATGTATTCAACCAAAAGCACCACAATTACTGTTTTGACCCCAATCTTGTTTAAAATTCCCTTTCAAAGTGGATGAAATGTCGTGTTGACTGGGTCGAGGAACTTTAAATTACAAAACTGATAAAGGCTTACAAAAACTGTTCTTTTTTATCTGGATGACCTGTCGACCTATCCACACGGCACGGTAGATATAAATCGTACAAACAACCTCGCGTGACCCATCAGCTATGTTCAGCGGTAGGTGAAAACAGAAAAAAAGTGCATAGATATACTCCAACGAAAAATCAAAGATATTTTCATACGGGGTGTCGGAAGCATTAGTTACAATCGATTCATCATGTCCAATCATTACAATAACCCGTATTTCAGTTAGTTTCTGTAATGGAAAATTATATAGATAATGAAAATGTTTCCGGTTCACGGGTACCTACTCTATCAATTACGGGGAATACGAACACTCGGTTGTCATGATTCCATTAATGATACGCTTATATAACGGAGAAAGTTAATTCATGTTATTAACAATAATATTTGGTCTACTATACAGTATACTGAGTAGCTACCACGTACCTATGTTGTCCAAAAATGTTAACATAAGCCGTTGAAAAATAAACATGAAACGCACTTTTTACGGATTTGATCAGGTTTTTTAATTTTATTTTATTAATACCCAATGACTGCCTCATTAGTCTAGTGGTTCTAAGCGCAACTGCTATGTTATAGGTACTGGACTCCCCAGGTCGAGCAAAGTGTTGGGTTTTTCTGTGAAATTCCCAGTAGCAGCTCGGAGGTCGGGATTTGTGCCCGGTTAATGGAAATAGGTTGCCCCCTATTACATAGGGCCTAACCATACCGGCGAAATGTGGGTACACCTCTGCCTAACCCTGTCAGGAATACAGGCGTGAGTGTATGTACTAACAAATGTGTCGGCCCGTGTACAAAAAACCCTTTTAAATAGTAGATATGTTTTAATGTCTAATATTCAAGTAGATGTTGGAAAACAGTACCTATATCCTTAAAACTAGTAGGTAACTATGCTACTGGCGAATTATTAAAAAATCCCTAAAAAGTTACATGTATTATTTTATCACTATCACCTTTATTTAATACACCTGTTTCATCCAACTATTGCCATATGTGATACATATTTTACAACTATAAACAAATTGTATTTTCCCTCCATATGCTACATGTCCATATAATCGCATGCCACTGTTATTTCACGATGGTAAACAAATACATACATCCATAGACCTGTTAACTCTGATTAGCTCCAAGCAATTACCATGAAACAGTAAAATAACAGTTCAACAGTATTGCAATAAAAAATAATGGACCATGAGCAATGTAAAGCTTAATATTATTAGATACAGAACTTTTACCAGAGCAGAGAGGAATAGTTATCAATTATGTATGCAAATTGGTATCACTATTTACTTAACTCAATAATAATACCTATTATAATAAACCGAGCACTATCCAGGAAAGAGAACCGGACGCGATAATTAAATAAATATTATCTTTCTTTTCTACCTACAGTCTACACCTAACAGGTAAAATTGAAAATATATTGTAATATGTTTAAAATCGTAAAATAAATGCTTATTGACAAACACTGTAAGTAAGTACAGAAAAAAATGCCCTATGAAAGGTTTTTAGATGAACTAGATCAGATAACTAAAATTATATAAAAAGCATTAAGTAAATTTCCCTAAAAATATTTTTGTATTTTGAAAGAATCAGTAAAATTAAGATGCTGTATCGTTTTTGTTTCCCTGTTTTCCAATTTTGCAAGAGCTTGGTAATTGCTGGAATTAAAAATAACAAATTGATACTTAATTTGAAGTGTAACGGTTATTTGATACTTTCTAACGAAAACATCATTATTAAGTAAACAAACTTTTAATTGATTAGAACCTTGTAAAATATCGGAAAAAAATAGGTATTATTATATAGTATTTTAAGGTAAGCTGTAATGTTCAGTATCGAAATCGCAAAAGATGATAGAGCGTCATACAAATTATCAGCCGAAAAATACTATATAACGATGCTTTTAAGGAACCTACCGACCAAATTTGATTAAAGTATATGTAATAATATGACTTGCCTTAAGATAATAACGGTTATTTAAAAAAAATACATACCTGTATTTTTTGGTGAAGAAGTATGCAAGAATCGTAGCAAATGGCGTTCTGTAGTTTCTGCCTCCCCCTATGGTACGAAGGCGTGAGTGTACGTATATCATATACAGGTAAATGGTATAAAGAAGACGATTTATAATATACATAGAATACAGTATTGTTATATTACAAAACCAGCTCAAGCTACTGAAAATGTTAAGATCATAATCTGATGGGAATATTTAAAATGAAAAGAAAACTCTTTACCAATTTAGCTTTTAAGAAACCTCATAATGGATTTAAGAAAAATTAACTAAAAACCGTTAAGATTTTGTTATAAACGACTTAATGAAATTAATTGTATTAATTTACCTAATTCTAATTTATGTATCTGGTTTCTTTTTTTCCCAGCGCACAGCAAGGGCAATAAAAACATACTACTGCACTATATTAAAAAATGAATAATATCGTGCCTTACTATTAAAATAAAACATAAATTATATGAGAAAATTAATAATATCGTTACTTCTGCTTTAAAATCGTTATCATCTAAGATTTGGTGTTTAAATTGTGGATTGCGCGAAAAATTTCACTACACTACAAAGTAATTTACTAAATCTCCTACGATAGCAATTTTTATACAAAATTTTTAATACATAATTCACAATTGTGAATAAGTTATTGTTGATGTCGCAATTTCAACTGCCATGCATGCCGATTTGTCGAATGCCGATTGCCGAAATATTTGCCAAAAACCCAAGAAAAAAAATAATTTTGCGCCCAACCCTGATGCTTTAGCCTTAAGAATAAATCTTGTCGTACACCTCAAGGTGGCAGGGCGCAAGGAAATACCCTAAATTTCCTGCTGTCCATATACTAAGATTTGATAAAAAGTCTGAGAGCATAAATTACTCACCTCCAAAGCGTTATAAAATGGAGAGTTTTATAGAAATTCAAAGGTCAACTTTTTTTTTAAAAAGGTCCTCGGTTTTTCACCAAATCCGCATATTATTATTCTGTTCAATAATGCACGAATTTCTTAACTTGTGGAAGATAATTCCGTCTTAACAGACGGCATTTTACCAGCAACTTATAATTTTGTGCTAGCTGGCGCCACCTTTCCTTGTCAGCATGAACTACAGCTGCCTGGGTTTTCCAAAGGTTCATTTCTCCGAACGCCGCGCCGCGCCGTGTAACAAAGTTTTTTGAGTCGAACAACTCATAAAATGTTTAAAACATTGTTTCGTGAAGTCCAAGTGTTAGTTCAGAAGCCAACAAAGCGCCATCTATGTTTGCGATGGGTAGTCGTCTAAATTTGTTTTGTTTCAGACATTAGCAGCGCTGAAAATTTTCAAAGCAATATTCTTACTGCACGATGGCAAACATCCAAGTTCTTGCTACAGCTTCTAGATGGCGGTATGAAGTTACAGCGCCACCTAGTAGCTGTAGTAGTCTTTTAGGAAAATAATAAAATGAAACAAATTGTATAACAAAATTTACCATTTTTATTTAAAAAATATCATATCAATAAAATATAATACTTGTTGCAAATCAAAGACATTTAATACACTCTACTATTAAATCTCTTTGTTGTAAATATTAAATTCGTTACCATTTCAAGATCTTTCTTGCCGTCGTCAAATGAGCATTTTGGCCTGGAGTAGATTATGGGAGCTGGCTACGTGAAAACCAGAATTAGCTCAATAAAGCTTAACCCGTGTGATTGGTACGCGACTGACGCAACTAATCAACTTATTTATTTTTTAATCCGGGCTACTTTCCATAACTTACCCACCCGTAGTATGTTAGGTACAATTATTTATATGCATTATTTTACTAGCGACCCGTACCCAGCTTCATTTAGGTAAATTTATCAATTTTTGACACTTTCAATGGATTTAAAAAGACATTTCCTACAAACCTTGTCTTGACAATTATGAACACTAATACCTACAGCAAAATCGTTCGACCTGTTATCAAGTGAAGATATTTCATACATCGTAATTTACGAGTATGTAGTTAAAGTAGCTACCCTATAATGATACCGTAATTATATAACTGAATCATTATAGGGCACTTGCATTGACTCAGGCTTCTGAAAGATATTCTTTGAACCAAGCTCGATATCTGGCACATACTATCTATTTTAAGCTTTATACGTGTAAGTTAAGCCTGGCTTTTGAATGTAAGCTCGTTAGTTTGCATTTTACAGACTTTGGCTAAAGAGTGTGGGTCGTCGGCCGCTGCGCCCCGCCCCCAGCACTGACGTCACGCGCGTGACGTCAGCAGCTCACCTGCTTCCACCCCCTCACACCCGCACCCCCCGTCCGGGGTATATCCGGGGACCTGGCCCCTCCAGGAAATTTATTTAATCCGGATTTTGGAGAAACAAAGTATAAAAATTATTATGTGTACTTACGCTGTTCGTTATTATTACTCGTTATCAAAGTACATGTTGACATTTTACTGGTAATATATTTTAGCTATATGAAACTGCCTAAGAGACTAGTATACAAGATATGTCTCTGCAATGTCCAAACTTCCTCAACATACTGGTCAATATTCATATTCATTAATAAATTCAAATTTTGACATAAAATTATAACTGACAGAGTTGAAACCATCAACCATTAAAGGTCAACAAAGCAATTGATCAATCTTACTTGTGCCGCTTGTGCCCTCATCCTCTTTACCTTAAGCTGAAATCGTCATTGAAAATTCACAAACAGCGGTCAGATTTACCTCGCTCGCCTCGAGACTGAAAACTGCACACACCCTCTTGAAAATGTTATGATAAGTTATAATGCACACCTCCCATTTACAAATACTTTATTTTACACACGTTCGTCACGAAAAATTTTAAACTTGTGTGAAACTTTTAAAATAGAATTTGCGTTTAACATAAAAACGCGTACGAGTACCCATACGCTCGATAATTTTAAAAGCAGGCGACGACGGCAGCGAACACAATATTTTCTAATTCTCACCTTTTTGTTTTTATTTGATAATACGCGTAGTCTGAGGATGTTGAGTTCTATTGCCTGAAAAATATTTTTTTACACATATTTTTATGCATAATTGTACAAAGGCTACTATGATATGTAATTAATTGTATGGCATGCCAAGAGGCAAAGTTGATGTGGGTTGAACTCATATATTTCATAAAATATCATACCATCACGCCTATATTTCCCGAAAGGTGTGCTTAAAACCCAATTCGCTGGTATGTTTAGTTTCCGTGTAAAACGAGATGACCCTATTGCCATTAAATTCCGAGCTGCTACCTAAATTTCCTAGAAAAACCCTTTGCTCGACCTAGGAATCAAACCCAGGAACTGTAGCGTAGTTGTCACGCTGATAAACTGACCAATAAGGCAGTCATATATTCTATAGACTATACTATGTAATTATTACAACATAGTAGATGATCCAGATATTATTTAAATTCAAAGTAACTAACGAAAACGATAGTCTGGTGTTGTATTCGAATTCATTTTCATTGCATCTAAACATCGCGTCTTGTTCAGGTGAAGGAAACAGCTGTGCATTTTTCAAGTGCTCTTGAACAAAAGTGGTCTGAAAATGTTAAACTGTCTTGGAACCTGAAACAAAATTGATCCAATGAGTGAGGGCGGTATACTGGCAACTCAAGTAAAAGAGAGATAGGAATATTAAATGAGAACACTTTAAATACAGGCAGGAAGGTTACTGTTTTTCAGGCGTGTTACTCATTTTCATGGTGCTAATATAGTAATACAAAAATTGGTATCTTGTTTTTTACAATGTTGATAATATAACATGTATATAATGTTGATTATAATGATAACCAAATCAAAGCACTGAATAAAGGACATATTCACCAAACTAGTTTCAGGACATATTCAGGCACGGTAATAGAATAATATATTAAACAAAAAAAAATACACGGTTCCAAAGTTATCAATATTAGGTATAATTTATTAAAATTGAGTAGAACGTCAGTAGAACTTTAGTAAAATAATTACCTATTAATTTGAACCCAGTTTTTTAGCACTTTGTAGAGAAATTTTACTGTAGGTTTATTTAATAGTATTACAATACTGCTGTCAAGCTAATTTACATTCTGACATATGTTAGGAATGTCCTGTTTATTTCGGTAGGAAAAGAGTAGTGGTGAAGAATTAACTTATGTAAAGACGTATTATTTATGACTCTATAAAGTAATTATCGTTCGGACATTCTTCGCTTTACCTACAATTTATTATTTTTTCATGACAATATTTAACGTTGATACTCATACAATAATAATACACGCTGTATTTGTCATTTTATTGTATACTAGCTGACCCGTGCCCACTTCGTTGGGCAATATAGCCAGACACTCACAACTAACGTGGCTTTCTATTGGTAAAATAATTTTCATTTTTTTTACTTACTAGCAATGTGCGTCACACATTACTAGTATTCTTGTTAACACCTCGTGCTAAGCTTAATGCTTGTGTTACACGTGGGTTCACGTCGGTAGTGCAATGGGTGGGGTTCGAACCGGCAACCACATGATCGCATGTCCGACGCCCTAGCCGTCGCTTCAAACAAATAATTAGTTCAGTAGATCCAAAGATTACTCCCTATACAGCCTCACAACCTCACAAACATTACCTCTTTATAATATAAGTATAGATATGCTGACCCAACGAACGTTGTCTTTGTCCTGTCTTAACTATGAATATACAATTAGAACTGGGATAAACAATAATAAAAATATCAATTTTCAATTTTTGAAATCGCTATTTCTTTTTCTTTCTGTGTGAAAGTCTTCGTACAAAGTAATAAAAAACTAAAAAAAGATTAATGAAATCCGTGAAGTCGTTCTCAAGCTATGTCGTGACCAAGGGAAATAGGAATCTATTTTTATATATAAAAACTATGGCCTAAATTTTTGCATCAATAACAAATAATTGGCGCCACTGAACAACAATGTTCCGTTGTATCAAAGGGAGATTACAATCAAAGTAATTCCGTCTGTAGTTAATATATTTACAGTACACACAGAGACGCAAGATATTGTTACAAAGGGTATACGAGTACACTACAATGATCCTCTTTTCAATATGTGCTTTGCTTATAGATATTAATTACGTTATGCCTGGCGAATCGAAATAGTTTAAAAGTAAAAAGTAAAAGTATTCCATAACCTTATAATTATATTTGCCTTGCCTTATTATTAAGAACCTATCCTACCATGAAGAAATTTAATAATGCAAAACTTACAAGAATTTACTACTTAATATTAGTTTATCTTGCGAACACCTAAATTATACTGTAACTTATTAAATAGTATGGGCATTAAAAATCACTTCCATTAGGAAAATTCGTCTTAAAATTACGTTTTAAATGTGTAGTTTATGGATCATTTGGAGACTATTTTCAAATCCTTTTATCATACAAGATATTACCGATTTTATAAAAAAAATTTAGCGAGTTTTTTGAGTAAATGTCATGTGCATACATTTTGTCTACACGTAGGAATGCGGCCTACAGGCTACTACTCGTAGCTACGTGCGTAGCCGCGTAGCCACCGCGTAGCCGCACTCGTAGTCTACGTAGATGCGTTAATATTTATACGCAATCTCGCGCGAAATTTGTGTCGGTGTTCCTCGTGGAACACTAATGACCTTATTTGTTACCTACAATAATAAGAATACTTCAACTTTTGTTACGAGCCAATATGTGATCGTAATCTAAAAATTATAAGCAGTACAACGAAAAATTACTTCAACTTTGAAGAAATGTTCTGCTGTTTACTCATTTCGAATAATTTTAAAGGCTATCTATTGAACTGCGAAGCAGTTGAATTTCTTCTTAGTTTACGGGACTGCAAAAGTGTTGATAAAATAAGTTTCAAATATGTTTGACCTCCTTAAGCTCGATATACAATATCGGTTTTCGATAAAAAGGAAACAACGCTAAGGTTGGCTGGTATACCTGAGTAGGTACTCGATTCCGTGAAACTGCAGCTCAAAAATCGATTAAGTCCCAAAGCGGAGTTGAGGTCTCGAGGTGGAGGGTTCTCGTCGAGAGTTTTGGAGTATGCTGGAGATCGGTGAGGGGCGCATGCGCGGGGCGGGGGCACGCTCTGACGTCACACGTCGCGCCCGGGGCGTCGCGCCAGTGCTTCTCGCGACCGCGCGATCAGTCACGCGCGACTCCCGCCCTAAATCGTCTAAACACGATCACGAGCTTCCGATGTTAATTCTCTATCATAAACAAGCGGTCATTGTTCATAAAGTAGCTAGCGGCGGCCACCGGAGGCGCATCCCCGGCCGGCCACCACGTGGCTGATGTGACGTGACAGTTGTACTGTGTTCCGATCCTCCCGCGATACATTTGTTATGGACATTCCATACAAACTATTTACATACTTGTAGGTAACATTGTAGTTGCAGACGTATACAAAGGCAGCTGTTTAAATTGAATTATCTGGCAACTGAGGCAAATAAGAATGCGCTTGGAACTTGACAACAATGTAGCGGTGTGATGATGATGGATAGTTTCTGTTATGACGTCTGACTAACGTTGAGGAGCTGTCATATTGCATTCAAACACTACATGGCATAGATAACTGTCAAACATATGTTTTTCACCCAATATTTAATACTAGATCTCACCCGCAATTCGTCCAGCTTGTAAGTGAAGTACGGCTGTCATTACATCTACATGTTCTTAAATAGACATGTGTTTTTAAATCTCATTATTCATATATTAGTAACAGATGAAGATTATAGAGTTACAAATTAGTATATGCACATACAAAATAGTCTTAAAAGTAATGTTGCTTACTGCTGAATGCGGAAGGTGCTATTCTACGAATAAATAATTTATTCTTAGGTGCTCCCCTGAATACCTAATTCATCTGTAAAAAACATCTATAGGTCCAAATGTATTATAATCAAAATATTCCTTACATTTGTGTACGCCTTCATCAACTTTCCTAATCCTCTGTCACAGTTTGTATAGATGTATTATAAGCAAGGATTATGTTTCTGTACGTAATACAATATACCTAAGATAAGAAATACTGTAGGTTTTATCGAAGAAGAAATAGACCTTAACGTAAGAGATATAGGGACTATATTTTTGTAATCCATTTATCCAATGAACACAAAAGGATATGATTCAGGGCCTGAGGCGGAGGATTTATGGATATCTTAAAAAGTTTTGATCCTTATTTATAGAATATATTTAGGCGTTTTTCCTTTTATGATAGTCTATTTAGATTGACATCTTTTCTTGCAAAGCAACTCAATCGAACTTGCTACAGTTAAACACAGGCCTCCCTCAAGTGGCTCTTACTTCAGTCCAGTCCAATTTTTCCGCTAGATTCTTTACGTCGTAGGTTAGTTTGGCTGCATTTGCCAATTCGTATTCTCCAACTCGAGTTCTGCTTTAGATACCATCAGTCTTTGTGCATTATTTACTAGCCAAAGCTCACTTCAGATTGACCTTAAAGAAACTTGAAGCATGGTTGCACAATATATAAAATCTAGGTACCTAATTATATTATATATTTAGACCGCTTTCAAAACAAAAAATGCTAGGAAATCATATTTATGTTGATGGTGCAATATTATAATGCGATATATTTCTTTTTAGCAATTTCAATATTACTAGTATTGAGTTTTCTCTTAAATTATTAGTCGCAAGTTGATGTTTGGATTTGTCTAAATAAAATAGATAACAATCTAGCCCCAAATAACATAGGATATCAAACATACCGATGAACTGTATATGTACAGCAGTAGATCTTTGCAAACCCTTCGAGAAATACTCCAAAAAATAATGATGATAGTATGCATCATTATTTCTTCTCGTGCCACAAGGGATATCACTGCATTCCATAACTTTGATAGACAAAACAGCTTGTACAAGCGGCCACAAATCGATGCACGGGCGTTTCTAAAACTACTGTTTTATTCATGGATACTGTGTCTTATTTAAATTAGGCTTTTAAGGGATTCGTTATTTAATATTCATGGTTTCTCACACGTGCTTCAATTACACCATTTACTATTCTACGATTCTTTCCACTGATAATGTAAAGGAAGCATTTTAAAACATACATTTTTGAGTTCGAATTGTGATATACGATTTCAGTACGTCTTCTATTAAAGATATTCAAAATATAGCTTTGATATTCAAATATAGCAAAAGATACATTTTTTTCATGCTCTTGATAATAAACATGTATAAATTTGCTCATGGATGCATTGTTAGCTACTAAGCTACCTTACAGCCTGTACAGGTAATGTTTTAAGGGGGATTAATGTTTGTAATGATTGATTGTAATGGTTTTGCACTAAAAGCATACAGAGGTTTTACAGGGTCATAATAACAATATCAATAAACTAAGCCGGTAGGAAGCAAAGGTTTACTGACAATCTAACAAGATGCCTTTATTTGTAGGTACTATTCGCATATATAAAGCTTTCCTAGTTCCCGCTTTAATAATCATCACTTCTTTGGTAAATAACAAATGTAAACAATCAAGCAGTAAATAGAATTTTGAATGACAATAGCTGTACTATTTAAAAAATAAATATTTTTCATTATTTTGTACATAAAGAAACATAACTTTGACAATGTTTGAATTAACTCTTTCAGTAAAAATAATTCAAACCATCCAATTAAAAAAGTACTCATTATATATTCATATAATTGTAACTTTTTCGGTTCGGCTCGGTTTCCTTAATTTCTGGGGAATCTTCCGTAAAATCCGGCTTTTAAATTTATAAATGCAGAATTTTATAAGCATGACAATACACCAAAAAAGGAACCATAATTATATCCAACTTTCATGTAATTAGCATACTTTTAGTTGGGCGTTGATAAATCAATTAGCATATTCTATTGGTAAAATTCATCATAGAAAATACCAATGGGTAATGGGCAAGCAGTTAACTGCTTGCACAACCCATTGGTTGCTACAAACATGATCAAACGGCAATTTGATGACAATTTCCGCTTCCATTACTGTTTTTATACTTATATTAGAGAAGAAAGATGTATTTGTTTATTTTATAACTGATAAAGACTACAATTTTATTATACTTAAGTGATTTAAATTAGTATTGACATATATTGTACCTACGTTAACTTAAATAATGTCGTTAAGCCCCTACAGTGTTACAGTTTATCTGTCCGGGATAATGTCGAAACCACTTAACGGTTCTTGATGGGGTTATCGCTACATCCTAGGACATTTCTCGAGGGATGTTAATGTTGATACGTTAATAGACTATAGAGTAGCCTCAGCATCATACAATTAGTTATTACTTTATAAGTATATACATACAATGTACCCACATGTGTATGTCTATCTTGATAACATGTGTTCTTGCTGATGCTATTATTATGAAATGTTTCTCTGCAACATTACCATTTCTTTTGAAAATCATCAAACTGTGAATATGATCGTACATCAGACGTTCAACGTTTTATCCAAGTCGCAACAAGACTCTTTTTATAGCTTCAATAAAACATGAATATTTTTCTTCTCTGTACGAGAGACGACTTTCGTTTCATCACTCTATCCAATTTCGTTCCATTGCCCTTGGGCTTATTACGAGGCTCACGACGGGTTCTGTATATATATTTCAGCGTGCGTAAGCAGAACGGATAGCTTGCCTTTGGCTAACAAATGCTCAAACCATCCCTTAACTTTCGGCCTTGATTTTTTTCCAAGAGCACCGGCCAATAGCACGCTCTGCAGCCATATTTTTTTACCTTACGCCTACTCATGGGTAATATCGACCCAAAAATATTCAAGTCACTGCTCCACGAGGGCACTTCACGCTACTTTCGTATTAATTAATTTTAATTAAATTCGTGATGTGAATTGATTGGACTACCAAGTAATTAATTTAAGTATGATACAAATTGAGTTTAATTTAATTAATTAAACATCGCGACAAAATTCTCAACCTTTCGTTTACTTGGGTTATCCTTGTTCTGGAATGAAGACTTACTAAAGATAAATATTATGTCATAAAAAATCTCTGACACCCGAAGAACTTTGCCGCTTATCGTTGTACCATACGTTAGTATACGTTAATAATCACACCAAAGACACATTAAGTACATGCATATTGAAATAACCCAAACTTTTTCACAGAATAAACCCAATTTACATCATCATCATCCTCATCAAGTTCAAGTTCAAGTTCAAATGTTTTTATTTCAAATAAGCCTTTACAAGCATTTATGAAACGTTATGACTCTAATTGCACGGTTCCAAAAGTTGATCCTATGGAGAAGAATCCGGCAAGAAACTCCATGGACACTCTTTTAAAATAAGAGGTATAACATTTTTAACTGGTACATTATGGCAATATGAGGATGTGAGAACATTGAAGGTTAATGTCTGAATTAGCTTTAAGTCAATATTAAAATCAAAAGGTTCCCAGCAACTGAGAACTTAATTTCATCCTAAAAATAAGAAGTTATGTGGAAGAATCCACATCATCAAACAAATAAACTATAAATTGTATCTAATCAGACATGAACGGCTAGAATGCACTCACATTTACAGTCCATTTTTATAAGTTGTGGTAAACAATACTAACCATATGAAGACATCCCGAGATATGAATAATGAATATATTCTGGTAAAACATGCCATTGAAGTATATTAATTTGAACCAGTATGTTAATGAAGGCGAAAAATAAAAATAAATTGTGAGTATAATAGCCTCAATCAATCAGTAAATCAATAAATGTAACCTCAGGTTGCCAGGGAGGCCACAGGTGCGTCCGTATTTTGACACCACACGTTACTATCGTCAACGTAGTCCTTTATTTTATAATATGCTTTCTCAACAAGAACCGATTTAACGTAATTTTTAAATTTCTTGCCAGTGAGATCAGTAATAGATTTCGGGAGTTTATTGTAAAAACGCACACAATTTCCTAAAAATGATTTATTTGTTTTAGTTAATCTAAATTTAGGAACCACTATTTTATGTTTACCTCTAGTATTATGGTTGTGATAGTCGCTATTTATGCTGAACATATGCAAGTTTTTGCGGATATACATGATGTTTTGAAGTATATAGAGTGACGGCAGAGTTAGTATATTGACGTTCTTGAAGACTTCTCTAAGGGAATCGCGAGGGCCCATATTGTAGATTGCGCGGATGGCCCTTTTCTGCAAGATAAAAATTGAATCTACGTCAGCAGCTGATCCCCACAGCAGAATACCATATGACATAATGCTGTGAAAGTAAGCAAAGTATACAAGTCTAGCCGTAGCTACGTCAGTGATCTGCCTAATTTTCCTCACTGCATCTTGATGCTATCTCCTACTAGATGGGATGAAAAGACATGCACCGGCCTTGCCTTGAGCGCTAAGTTATACATGCAATTGCATATTTAATCTAATCTGTGATTATACTTTATAGCTATCGTGGGAAGTCTATGCGATAAATCTGGTACATATTTGTTTTAGAATCTTGTAATATTGCACAATTCTGACACAATCTAAATAATCATGACGAATCATAAGATAATAACCCTTTTATAGTAACAGAGTAATAATATCTGCGGTAGTACTGAGTTGAAATATATTTTAGATATACAATCAGAAAACTACAAAGATTCCATTGATATAATTATGTAAGTACTTATATTAAACAAAAATTATCAAATTGTTTATCCTAAGTGACTGACTGATCTAAATTTACATTGGAACAAACAATTTGCAGATAATTCTTAATGCAAAAGTAGTAATTAAAAACCATTACAACTTTATAATCAAGATAACACATTGGTGTTTTTAAAATATATCGGAGCAGATAGGTATATTTTTAAATATATATATGTAAACACTTACAAATTGGTAGCCTATATCATAAAGTAAATAAAGGCTTATCAGAAAATAAAATATGCTTTCAAAGCGATCGTATTTACGAACACAAAAGACCCGAGATCTACTCTTTATGCTTTGATAAGATTAATACTTGTATAACAGATCGGGTTTGTACATACAAATACAATACAAAGAATTCGTCAGTAGACGGACTTTATCCAACAACAGTTTTTACTTTCATCGAAATATGTGAAGATCTAAATATTGATGAACTTATAAAATAATTTCAAAGTATAATATAATTTATCTATTAACGTATTTAATTCTACATTCGAACAATTATGGAAAAAAATATAGTGAACGACGATGCCAAAATACGAGTATACAATACGCTACACATAAAAGAAGCAAAACCCACAACAAATTTAATAAAATTGTTAAGACTATACATTATCAATAAATAACACAAACAACTCTTATAAACTACACTACGCTCACCAAACGCTAAGTTACGCTTGATTCCTGTTTTGATGAACACAAAACTTTTAATGTTGCAAAAAGTATTCACATTTACCTTCAGTATAGAAATATTTCTTTTTGTTGTTACCAATATTGTGAATTGTTCTCTGATTACGCCGCCCAGTAAATGTTATAAATGTATTTTGTATTCTCATGTAAGTGAATGACTGTAATTCTTTATGAGAATAAAGTTTCTTAAACCCGAATTCTAGTGGGTATAATAATTCAATACTGTAAAAATAAATTCTCAAATAAAAAATGACGGTGTTTGTGCCCTTACATGCGGCTGTATGTCGGCACTATTTAACCTGTCAGTTATCGTATTATCGCATGTTAAATCATTGCATCTGCATTGTATTCCAACCATACTATCAGGTGCGATATCTACATATCGAGTATTTAGAGATTTCAAGATATTTTGTAGATACGATTCCTTTTGAAATCATTTCAGACACAAGAATTACAAAATCCGTTTCAATGCCAATTATTTTCTCATCATCATCATGTCAGCCTATTGCCGTCCACTGCTGAACATAGGCCTCCCCCAAAGAGCGCCAACCATCCCGGTCTTGGGCAGCTCGCATCCATCCGCTGCCAGCCTTCTTTAAATCGTCGGTCCATCGTGTCGCGGACTCCACTCTAGCACTTGTCTGCTCCCACGATCATCTGTCCATCTGCAGACATGGCCGGCCCACTTCCACTTCAGCGTGCTTATTCTTCGCGCAATATCGGTAACTTTAGTTCTTTGGCGAATGACTTCGTTACGAATTCTATCCACCAAAGAAACTCCGAGCATTGCTCTCTCCATTGCACGCTGAGCGACCTTGAATTTGTGGACCAGTCCAATAGTGAGTGTCCACGTTTCGGCTCCGTAAGTCACTACGGGTAGGACGCACTGGTTATAGACCCTGGTCTTTAGGGATTGTGGGATCGACGATTCAAAGATATCACGCACGAGAATTATTAGACGACGTAGAATTATTTTCTATCAATAGATTATTTGCTAGATAGATTTATCTATATTTTAATGGGGTCATTTTCAAAAATCTTTTCTTAGCAGATGTCTACACTTCATAAACAACTTGAAACTCAAAATTTTAAACTGCAAGGATTTAAGTAGTAACAGTTTTTGATATTTCTCAATTAATCATTAATTGTTTCGCTTAATTATAATTATATACATTTTTATACCTACATTGTTTGTAAACAAAATAAAAGCTTACATACAATAAAAAAAGTTTGAAGCAAGGGTCTTAAACGAAACAAAAAAGAACAATGTATTTTTTTTATAAAATAGGAAGGATAAACCCATCCCATACATATATACATACGGGCATGACCATGCCACTGATAACATAAACATACCATCACGCCGGTATTAGGGTCGAGCCTATTGCCATTAACCGGGCACAAATCCAGACTCCGCGAGCTTCTACTGTGGATTTAACAGAAAAACCCAATAAGACTTCGCTTGACCTGGGAATCGAACCCAGGACTTCCAGTGTAGCAGTCGAGCTTGGGACCACTATAGTAATGAAGCAGAAACGATTTTTTTCACCGTATCTTCATTTTAGCACCAAGAGCAGATATACAAAAACTAGCTATCCTTCTAAAATAAGAATAGGTTTACTTAGAATTCAAAATAGTAACTTGGTCTATAACGATAAGACATCTTAAATATTCATACAAACTTTGGCTGCTTCTGCAATGCACGTGCGCATGCAAAATTCAGTTGCAAAATAGAATGGTATTCACCATGTTGGCCAGAGGTTCTACGTGTAATACATAAGACGTTCCATCATTGTATTCCTCGAAGGTTCGGTTTAAAGATCTTTATTTCTCATCAAGACGGAAGTCACTTACATGACAACAAAAATTTAAAAAAAAGTATGATTAGAATAATCCGGTGTATGTAGTTTTAAGTTTAAAGAAAAAAAAAGCACTCATTATAGGTATATATGACGGTTGTCCATGAATGCGAGGTCAAGAAGGTTTAGGCAGAGATGTTCTAATAGACACCCATAGTTCGCTGGTAGGTTTCATCATCATCATCATCATATCAGCCAAATGAAGTCAACTGCTGAACGAAGGCCTCCCCCATAGACTTCCACTACGCTGGTAGGTTTAGGTCCCATGTGATAAGAGCAATCCTATTACTATTAACCGAGCACAGATCCAATCTCCTATAAACTTATACAGGCGTTGGGTATGTATATTGGGTTAATTGTCAGAAGACATTGTATCTTTTTATGGTAGCTACAAACGTAAGTGCATCCAACATAAGCGTCCAGTTTATTTATTTATTAAGACATATTTACAGAGTAAACACAAACATTCGCATATATTGCTCATTTAAAACTAAGTGCATGTGCTACTCTAATAACAAATATGCACAACATTCACATAAAGACAACATTTAAACAACCAAAAGAAATAAGAGAATAGCAATTAATTAACAAACTATTAAAATTTAAAAACATAAACACATACTTCTAAAATAAACTACATTACGAACATAATTAATTATTATAACTTAGTACCATCGATAATTTTACGTTTATAATGCTTTATATGGTCATTTAAGGCCAAGTCTTCTCCAGCAGTGATTGTACGTTGCAGTTTGTCTAGTGATGGGAGCTTGTGCACCTAAGTTTGTTCGGTGTGTCGGTACTTTGAAGAACGGAAAATTATTTCTAATTCTAGCATTTGGCCTAGGTACGTAGTTACAATGACAAATATACTTGAGGCTTGATTGATATACTTGAGGAGGACGTATGCTTGAGTATGCGTGCCGTCTGTCCACGTATATGTAACTGACTACATAATTGAGCATATTTTCACTCCAAGATTTTATCCATTTCAAAGTTTCGATTTTTAATTTCGGATAAGTCATGTTTCCTCAAACGAATATGTCCATCAATTAAAATATAGGATTAACGGTTTTATCCCTAACACAATCTACACTTGTGGTGACACCAAGAAAAATCTCTTTTATTTTTGTTGCAAAGTAAGGAATTTCTTTTATCCATTAACTGGCGGTAAATTGTTTTTAGATTAAGTACTTGGAAGTGTTGTAAGTTAATGGAAAAGCTTGGTACGCTTCTGTAATATAAGATGGAGAACGGTTGGGAGTCAGTACGGTGACCCTACCTCCTCCTGGCTTTCTGAAAGCTAAACATTAACTGGAGCATTAATCAGCAGCTGTACAGCACACGATCATAATTTTAGTGCTCAGCTTACGATAACAAAAGTTATTAGTTATATAAACACGGTTCGGTTACTTAGCAAGTACTTTTATATTAAAGATTCACTTTCCCCAAGATCAAACAACAAATGTTTATTCGTAACAACACGTATTCAAACGTTTTTTTATTAAATTGCATAACGATGCAAGCATCTCGATGCATGATAATAGAAAAAAAAAGTATTCACGGCGCATAGACTCAGTAAGTTAGGTAACAAATTAAATAATCGTATAATTATATCATATAAACAATTTCAATAATACATTTTATGATTTGTCGCGTACGCAAGTACCTAATTTTCTTCGAATTGAGTTTAAGTAACTGTTTTAGTACTGTTCTACATATTTTCTCCCGTTTTATTTTATTCAAACTAATGGGTGTGTCTATATTATAGATTATAGCTAATAACACAGTATGTTAACAGTCACGTCACATAATTTAGCTAGTAGTCAATTTGGTCCAATAATTGGACACTAGAAATGTACGAGACTTACTTTTCCAAACTATAAAATAATTAACCTCCGTCAACAAAATTAGAATGAACACGGAAGCTCTTTATGACTTTAAATTATAATTATTTAACCGCAGTTACCTCAACGATACCAAATTCAACAGAAACAATGAAAGTTTGAAAAATAACAACGATACTACCAACTACAGCGAAATATAAGTACCTAAGTTAGTAAAAAGTAGCGAAGCATGTGATGGTGGAGCCGCGTTCCTGTAATACTTGAAGGTTGTGCGTATTGTATTAGATAATGGAAGGTACGGCGTGAAGCGAGCCCTGGGCGGGGGCGGCTCGCGGCGCGCGCGCTGTGATGCGATGGGCCAGGACTGGTGCTTCCGACGCAAGAGGAAGCGCAGCAGCAGTCAGGACGACCACCCGCATCACACCCGGTAAATAAACACACGGTAACATGTATACATACTAGGAACGTCAATTGTTGGGCCTTTCGCCGTTGCCGATACCCTGGTTTTGTATTACTGTTGTAGATTTATAATGCATATCAGTATCACTAACACTATTTAGTTCAAAAGGTTTCATAGTTTAAAGTGATTGTTATAGTTGTTTTAGTTAATTGACACATTAACGCGTGACAGTTTAGTTACGACTAATTTAATAATTAAGTAATTGTTAACAAACGCGTACCGATAATTCTCTGTATGAGCAGTAATGGCTCGTACATCAATAATATTACTCACATTATTACCTAGTTTAATAAGGATAGATGTTAATGCCTTACTAAAGGCCACGGAAAGTGCCTAAAGTAAAAGATTGAATGGATGTCAATCATCGCCCTTCACGTAAAAAAGTCTACACCTTATTGTAGACTTTTGAGACTCGAAATTATGCAACCACTGTAAAATGCCATTTCCTTTGAACTTATCTTACTATAATACAAAATATCATTACACAACCTGATTTATTTTCATTTATCTTATATTATGTAGATTCCGAGCTATACTTGTTCTAATGCTGCTCAAGCAAAATTGTTTGAGCAGCATTACACAATATACGGCTCAGAATGTGCTAAGTAAACATAGAGATGTGTCATTTTATTTAGATGCGTTACTAAAACGTTACTCTAGCGGCGATATCTGCTAATGTGCTACATTCTGAATGGGTAAGAATGGTATCATAATTAAAATCCTGGTCTATCAGAATGCCCTCAGAATAATAATCATCATCAACCCATTACATTGTCCAACTGGTGGGCACGGGTCTCCTATCCAGAATAATAATAAATTAATACAATTTTATTATTATATTTGATTCCCGCCGATATTTACCTTTAGTAAATTTTGTTAAGGCTAAAACGTCAGATTTGGGCGCGAAATCAATTTTTTCTTGGTATTTGGCAAATTTTTCGGCTACATCACATCCTAGGTTCACGGCAGTAGAAATTGCGACATCAATAATAACTTATTCACAATTGAGTATTAAAAATTTTGCTTAAAAATTGCTATCGTAGGAGATTTAGGTGTTAAATTGTAACTTTTCGCCGAATCCCCTATTTTACACCAAAATTTTCCACGATAACGATTTTTAAGTTTTAATACTCAATTGTGAATAAGTTATTGTTGATGTTACAATTATTACTGTCATGTACCTACAATGTTCTATAGCTGAAAAGATTGCGAACAACCAAGAAAAAAAAAATTACTTCGCACCCAACCCCGGTACTTTCGCCTTAAAACGCGCACATTCAAATATACCGCCATCTATCGGTTGTCAGAGACTTGTACGTAAACGGTAGGGAGGACAGTGGCGGCATTTCGAAGTTCAGCGTTAAGGGTAGCTAGATGTCGTGCGCTACCCTTTCATGAACTATTTTGAAACGGTCTAACTCTTTAACCCTCGTTCTATGTGAATTTTGAATACCTGGAATTGAAATCTGAAAAATACTGATTAGGTAAATAGAATAATAATTATACCTCAGAAAAACATAAACATTCAATTAAGTAGTAGTTAGTAATTAAATCGTGTTTTTGCTTACATGGGCAAGTATTTTGTACTTGCCCATGTAAGCAATATGACGATTTATTTAAAATAATGGTGGCAAATATCTTTTACCTTTATTTCCTTCTGCATTTATTGCTTAAAATGCTCCATAATTTCTTGCACAGGTCGTTTCAAAAATTACTGTACATAAAATGACACCTCATATAAATAATATCATTTAATTATCTACTTAATCGTTTCTTACGTTACTGAAATTCACCAACAATTTTCCTCACTGTATTGACAGTGAGGAAAATTGTTGGTAATTAATGAATGTGACTGGGTAGTATATTTATTATCAATATGTATTGACATATTGATAATAAATAAACTACCCAGTCACATTAATTAATTAACTAATTCCATACACATAGGTAGGTTTTGAGTGACAAACGTTATTCATTTACACGCCATAAGGAATTAGTTGGTATTGCGTTCTACGAAATTTACAAACGGGACAAGGTAATCATAATATTGACTGAACATTAAAACCTCTTGACGGTAACCCTGATCAATCAAATTTCCAAGTAAAGAAAAGTATCTCTTTGAAGTAACTACTAAGGACTCTTCAATCATACCGTATCCAATCAGCCATAACCGTGGAACAGGATAAGAATAATACACTCGTATATGCACAAATATCGATGTCATTTGGATTACTTATACTTATTATACACAATACATATATTTAGAATGTAAGTTCCGCGGGCCTCTAGTCTCTACAATGTCTATAATGCAAAATAACGGTTTTGATGAGTGAGTATAAGAAACCCAATAAATTTTAAATATTTTTAGGAATTTCTCTTTGCCTGTTTATTTGTCTTCGATGTTCTCCGGTAAATTTATTATTTATTTATTAGTAATGTCTTTATATTTTTTTATTTAATCTTTATCGTCTTTCAATATGGTATTAGGTATTATAATATTTTGAGTGTGAAAAATAAATACACAGGAATATAAGTTTTTTCACTTTTCTTGTCCCTATAGTACAGTTAGCGAGTGGAATTCTTTGCGAGAGTTTGTGTTTCCAGTTTCGTAAAACTTGGCAGTCTTCAAGGCATAAGGGAATAGGTATTATGTAGGACTACTAGGCTTCTAGAAAAATAAAAAAAATACGTCAATATTTTATTACTTAGTTAATGGTTTATTATTAATAAAAAAATATAAATGGCAAGTAGCAACAATAAGAAGGTATATAATAATATATATAATTTTATCATAGTAAAAAACATTTCTTAATGTTTATAACTAGACTTAAAAATATTAACATATTCTTTCACATAAAAACCCTAACCTTAATATTTCTTTTTAAAAAATTACACACAGAAACAGCAGCTAGATCTTAACATGATATGAAATCAGCTAACCTCTATAATACATAACAAACACAAAATCGATTACCAGCGCTATTTGATACTTAACAAAACACATCTAAGCCAATCTTACGCTTGTGAGCTCCCCAGCGGCTTGTGTGTTGAACAGGGCGCTGGTGGCAAGTGGGTAATTGCAACCTAATGGGCTTCGTCGTCAGCAATGCGATTAGCCTTAACCTCTCATCATACACAATGACTGCTTACTATGATAGTGCTTTTGATAGCGGGTTCGCTGCAGCGCTTTATAATCATATTTACTTATGTAACGATATTAAACAAATTGTCAGGTTCTACGAAATAAACAAGTACATATTAACAAGTGTGAAGTGGAAATTTTGGACCCCATCCAATACCTTACCTAAAAAATAATTAAATAATGAAACTATTATAAAGCCTATTTCCTTCCTCGTATATTTAACTGACCCCTGGGAAATCCAACCTCATTCTAAGACAATAAACAGGAAAGTCATACCTAGAATTACGTCTCCAATTGACTAACTAGCTTCTAATTATGCCTTATTGAATGAAATCATTACCTAAAACTAGAGGGAAGCGTAACGTAAACAGTTTTAGCTGGATGTCTTTGCCACCCGATACACCAAGTCGCAGCGGAAAACGCTGTGTGGGACGACCTCCAACGAGATGAACAGACTACCCTGGGAGTTGTTGGACGCACGCGGTATATAACCGGTCGTTATGGAAGTCTATGGGGAGGCCTTCGTTCAGCAGTGGACCTCATTTGGCTGATATGATATGATGATGACGCCAGGTCAAGTCTACAATAATCAGCTGTACATTATTAACCTACCTGATCGGGATAGTTATTGTCTGTTAGGAGATAAATACTACAAATTAATATTAATTTGACACAATCTTCCCGTATAATCTGCTTAACGAAGATTCTCCAGCTAATTACTTTATTATATACGTCGTCTGCAATAGAGCACATTCATTATACATAGCACAATCGCCACGGACGTACGCCGTAATTGCATCTACGTGCAATCCCACAGTAATTATCTTTGGCCACAAGCGTAATAATATGGTAGACCGAGCGACGGCCATTATGAGCCAAGGTAACAAGTATACAATACTTGTGTTGCCAACTCACGTGAAATACACACCGGCAATCTTACGTAGGCTGTGTTTACGAGTGAGCCGAAAGGTTTTCTGATGTATTTCTCTATTACAGGTGTAATGGCGTGTTGTTTTCTCGGACAATTGATTTTCCTCACAGCTACTGTCTTTGTGGGACAATATTTCTACAGAGATCTTAGCTATGGAATAATAATGTTAAGACCTACTTACTGTGAGATATCTTCTAGCATCATGGTCGTTTGTCTATAAGCCAAGTTTTAGTCGGAACGAATCTGAAATGCTTTACGGCTTGCCAGACGATCCATGAAGATATTTCGCATATAAAAAAAATAAAAGGTATATCTAGAATCCGATTGTTAATGTGTCTTTTAAAGAGTTACAAGGTGTCATACCTTTTTCGTTAGTCGGATGTAACCAGCGCCGCGCCACCCCGCCGCGGTCAAGTTCAGCGCGCGACCTACGCGACAAACTAATAAAACATAAGTACTTCGCACCGTAGCCACTTTTAATTACATTAGGTACGGGTCATCCACCTCCGTGAAAATGAAACCACACTAGTAGATTTCAACATAAATTCATCGCGATGGCTGCAAAACTGACGTGATATTAAATTAAATTTCACTTGAACAAGTTATATTTAAATATCAATTTCAGTTTTAATTTATGAGAAGAGCAGTGCTGTAAGTCTTCATTTTGTATAGCGTTGTTCATCTTCATTTCACTTAATTAAAATTTAATACTTATGCTTCAGTTAAAAAAACTGCTGTATAAATTAGCAGATACTTAGTAAGAATTACATAGATAGGTGGTTAACTACATTTTATATTTAGTACAGTATCAGAGACAGAGTATAGGTATAGTATTTCCCTCACGTCCCAAAATTTTCTTCAGAAAAAAAAAACTCCTAAGTACAGAAACGAACGGTTACGTTAAGGTTCCACTTAGACATGAGAACAATAACATTCATACCGCCTTGATCTGATAAATTGTGCTACTATTCGTAATGAAAAGATCAACAATTTCCGTCTGGCAAGCGCCGATACCTCGAGGTTAAATAATAGTAAATCAATGTGAGACATAACTCTTATCGCTGAAAACGTAATCTTTCAAGCCCTACGATTGTATTAAACCGAATTCAGTGGTTGTGATTCGTA
The DNA here is from genome assembly GCA_958496365.1 of Subacronicta megacephala. NCBI lineage: Eukaryota > Metazoa > Arthropoda > Insecta > Lepidoptera > Noctuidae > Subacronicta > Subacronicta megacephala. The sequence goes on from OY292518.1 coordinate 9,719,222, forward strand.
GCAAGCTTCAGTGAAGACGTTAGGTTTTCGCCTGACCTATAAACGAACGCACTTTACATAGTATATGAAAGTGCTTCTTGGGGCAAGCGATATAAGAGCTACTTCTGTATGAAGGCGTAAGGACTTGCGTCATTTCCTACACAAGAGTTGCGTGCCGCCGTACGCATGCGGCTCGCCCCATTCGACCCCCGGCAAAATGGCGGTGCCAACATGGCCGCCGGGCAGCCGCAGGATGCTCTGTGACGGTGCTCCTGTCCGAAACGACGTCGACACAATTTGCCGGCGCGCTGCACACCTTGACACGCACATCCGCTCAGACACTACTTTCGTGATCGATTCGTCGCTTGCAGCGAGACGGCACGGGTGCCGACTCGCAACGCGCGTGCAACAAGTGATATCGTGTCGAAATCTGGACAAATAAATGACGCACTGATATTGTATTCTATCAGTGATGTAATTGTGGGTCAAATGTAAATATAGAACGTGCCCTTTCAGTGAGTGGCGGCGCGGGTGAGCCAAGCAGTGAGTGACGTCGGCCGCTCACGTTCCCCGCGCCGCGCAACGTCAACATTGCCGGCCGCGTCATGCAGAACCGTCCGCGATGCACATAAATAATATACATACGCACAATCTCTTGTACGATTAGTGACATTCGTTTTCGTGAATTCTACTATGATTTGTAGTGTCATTATAGTGTGGGGACCTATTGAGGATTTGGTAATGAGACAATAACGGCAAACAATTCGCACTTAACCCTACCTCAAAAATGTTTAATAGCCGTTTGTTTTTCGCATTAACGATTTGAACGTGTAGTTGTCAAGTTAATAAATATCAATAATGACGATAACACAAATGCATAGTATAGAGCGGGTGGCGGTAGCTCGGCTCGGCGCCCAGTGTAGTAGAGGCCGCGCGCGCGAGTGAAGCGCGCACCAGCCAGCACCGGCGCGCACCGTGGCACGTGCTCCTCATGTGCTGCCATGCTTCTGCTGTCATTCATGGAATACATTATCAGTGACTGACTATTCCACGTGACTGTGCGGAAATATGTTTGTGTGAACTCGGACCGATGTTTTGGTATTCACGAATGTGTTGTTGGGGTGTGGGCAGGGGTGTCGGGCGGCGCGTGGCTCGATAGGCCGACAATGCTTACATTTGTGTTTGCGGTGTGGTCGGCGGCGCGCGCGCTGGGTTGGGCCTGCGAGGCGGCGTCCTCCCCCGAGGCGGAGGAGGCTCCGGTGCTGCCGCGGCTCCGCTCAGCACGCGCCTCCAGCGACCTGTCCACGCTCAGCACCACCACCACCAGCTCCAGTCAGACCAGTAGTGGCGAACACTACAAGAGGTCAACACTTCGATGACCATAGAATGGGGACACTTAATGACACACAACAGTCGTAACATTAATTATTAGACTTACTACTTTGTACCAAAAACAAAGACTATATAGATATATACTTATACCTATTTAAAATTTTATTGGACAGAAATCTTAAATATTAATCGGATGGAAACAATAAAATAATCAATACCGCTTTCGATTCATCAATATCAGCCTACCTATACCTATATATGTTCCCACTGGTGGGACACTGGCCTTCTTTCGGTGAAATGGAAAGCCGTAATCCACCACGCAGGCCCAGTGCGGGTAGGTTAGTTACTTAGATATTATAATGGCATAATTGTGATGTTTCAATATCTCAGTGACGTTTACTATAATGACTTTAATGTACGTAAAGGTACTTATTCCTATATAATTGTATTTAATCTTAAAATCTTCGCAATGGAGATATCACGAACGATATAAATAACATGAATGATAAAATAAATACTTCATACCTACCTACATCACTGGTGGTCACAGTCCGATTATTAGTTCCTTTTATTCCATTGTCAAATCGGAAATCGTCAATGCTAATAAAAGGAAATCTTGTGAACATTATATGTCCCGCGCTTTCCCAAAATTCAACAAAAATATTCATGGGCTTATTTTAACAAATCAAGTAATTTAGGTAATTTGTAAAATTAAACCAGGAACATATATAATCATAAAAGCCAACCGCTAAAACTAAATTCGGTCTCTCCAGTCGGTTGGAATTGTATCGCAACATCAAGCATTCTTTTCATTGAAATATATAGAACAAAACCCAGCCCTTAGTGAGAAGGTCCAATATGCGACACAACGAGTGAAAGGAGCCAGCGGACCAGAATAACTTGGACATGAAAGAGATTCCTTTTCACTGTTTGACCGGTGACGATTTAATACTATTGCTATTGCGACTTCGTTGTCAACAGCTGTAGCAGCTAGCTACTAGAAGTGTATCCATTGATTGTCAGAATCTGTACAATTCTTTTAAATTCAGATGTAGCATACACCTGACATAATGAAACATACATCTAAATTTACACAGATGAGATTTCTATGGCATACGTTCCGTAGCAGGACCCTAGGACTCGAAATAAAACAAAATTTGAAATATTTTACTCACTTTCACAATTTTAGAGCTGTTTTCTTTTAAGATTTTTTTATTGCGACTGTTGTGTGTCGTTTCAGGGCAGCACTTAATGTTATGAAAGCAGTAAATGATAGTTAAAATATTTTTTTTAATAGTCAATATTTTTTTTATTACAAGGCCTCTGTTTTATTAAGATTTATTCGTCTTTGTACAAATTTCAAATAGTAGGTAACTCAGAAATGTAAAGAACGTTGTACGAAAATCTCGTATCCATTTGCATTTTCCTCAAAAAAGCTTAATATTTAGGCCTTCCTAACAAAGACATCGGATTTATTAACCTTGCGGATTGTAAAGCAAGACTGACGGATTTTCTAAAGGATCCTTTCTATAACCTTATCCCACTACCAATATTGTTAGGCACTGTCATTTATTGCTGACATACCTACACTGTAATCTTTATATCCCAGTAATTTTAATCTGACGTCATTTCCTTTACTATAAAAGATTACTTTCTAATGTCGTATTAGCTATTTTAAAATCTATCTTTTTCGGAGACCATGTATTGATGTTTAAAGAACTAACAATACGCGTACCTCAAACAATGAAAATTAATATTCGTCACTGGGCACAGTGTTGATAAGAAAAAAAATTTTGAGCTATATCTAACATTACAACACGTGGTTTTAAATCTGCATAGTTACTTTGGCAAGCTACCAAACCAATAATAAACGCACATTGGAGAAAATTTCGTAAACACCAGTGAAGTGTGATATTCATATGAGCTACAGTTTGATGTTCGATGCTCGCACTCACGATATAGAGCGACATACAAGTACGAGTAGATCTAAACTATATAAGTTTCTATATGTCTGAATACCTAGTAGAGAATACCACTTGTCTGCGATATTTCACCGATATCTACAAAGGGAAAACGTGTATTGTGTACTTTAGAATGGCACTCACACAGCAGCTGAGTTTTATTTAAACTTAAATCATTCAATACATTATATTAAAACTCTATTATTGTATCACTTTTTAGTTTATTTAAAGTCCAGTTTTTGCGCTATTCTTCTTAAACTCAGTAAAACGACTGTATCAATACAATTTAATTGCTTATTAAAAACACCGCCAAAGCATACCAAAAATAACAATATATAAGGCTAGGTTTTTATTGTACTTGATTTACACAAAATCTTTAATTTTGCAAACTATAAGTTCAGTTAGCACTAAAATATTAGCTAACTATAGACATAGTCGCGTTATATACGCAGCAACAAAAAAATACGATATGCGTACGTGGTATTTACTATATCCAAATATAAACAAACTACTGCCCATGTAATAATATTACGTTGCCATCGGTAACCAAACGCAGTAATTAAATTCTTCTAATTATTTACCAATAATATCGAACCTCCCGGTCTAAAGGAAAATATGGGCTCGCTAAAGGAGCCTCTAATAATAATCAACTCAGCAAAGATGGCAGCATACGAAACACAATTATAAGACTATCATTAGACGACCTTTATTCTCTGTAACACTAACTTGTTTCGAGAAAATAATCATCAGTTCATTATAAACCTGTTGCCCAGTGGCAAATATTTGTCCCACACTTCGATGCATCTCAATTGCAACGACTAAGTAATACTTACACAATTATATTGCCCACGATGTCTGGTCTGACTGTCTGGTGGTCGTATCTGACGAGTAGGCGATGTGATCAGGTGGAGCGAAGCGCCGCGGCGATGGAGTGCGCGGGGGGCTTCCCGCAGGCCTCTGAGAAGACCGCCAGCGTCCGCACGGAGGCGGACCACCGGCAGGTATAACTTAAATAACCTGGGAGAAATTACACTGTTATACGATCTATTTTTAAGTCGACCCTATAGGGTTTGGTATCTTCGGAATATTATAAGAAAACCATGGAGTGCAAAAAAAGTCGCTCTAGGTAATTCCTCTAAACTCAATTAATATATGCTCTACCCTTACTACATAATATCGTATTTAAATAGTACGATATTATTCAGCACTTTTATTAAATCATCCCAATTTACTTGGGGTAGGTGCATTACGATTTTTTTAATGCATCTCTATCAGTCGTCATCTCATCACTCTGTTCATTCCGAACCGTATTTTTCAAACAAACCTTTCTTTGATTTTTCTTTTATCTGAAAACCTAAAAGTGCTTTTATTCACAAAATGCACCGTTAGGGCAAAATAGAAGGATACTCTTGGTCATTTTGTGATGTCAATCATTTTCATTCGCTGAAATCGGCCCTTTAAACCTTGGTGGTAAAATCGAAATCAAATAAATCTATTATCTACTCTATTCTTGCATGAAATGGTAATTAATTTCAAGGCTTTCGATTTTTATTATCTGGAATATCGTGTAAGTAATGTTTTCGTATTGTAATATCTGCGTACTAATCACACATATATACTATGCTACACACAAAGGCATTTAATATTGATGGTATATAGACCGGCTCTGTTTCGTTGTCACGCAAACATTGCCAATATTGGCATGGATCAATATTGTACTCAAGAAACGTCACATCATAATGATTTGATGGTATTATATATTACTTATATAACAGTAGCACATCAAAATTAAAGTTATGACCAGTATATCTTCTACCATAGTGAAGTCTGCTCTTAAAGGCCGGCACCGCACTTTCAACCCCTCCGGTGTTGTGGGTGTCCATGGGCGGCGGTTATCGCTTATCATCAGGTGAACTGCTTGCTCGCTTGCCTCCCTCTTCTATAAAAAAAGAAGTGCCTCGCACTCATATTTCGCACATTATGGTCGCAGTGTTAATGTTTAATCTAAGTGAATTCACTCACTCATGATTGACCTTTCGTTTTTTATATACAGAATGTCAATTAAGTGACCTACCAATTAAGTACTTTCGACACAGAATGTGTTATTCCGTCAAATACCAAATCTATTGTTTAACCCTCACGAGACCATTATGTGCGTCAGTGAATTAAAGACTAATCTATTTTTCGTAACATAAATTATGGTCTTCTCATAAATACGCCAATGTTAACAAAATATATCGTAAACTACCTACTTACTTGTATCCTAAATGCTGACATAGAATATAGCAAAATCGTAAATTGTTACATTTTGTGTCATTATCAGTAGGTATTGATACAATAACAACATTTCAAGGTAATATGTCATAATAATGACATATTATGCACACGTCTATGAGTTATTACATTTCGTTACTACTAGGTATAAGTTAGTAAAACTTGCCATAGTTACGTTTAGGATTTATACACATTGTGTACGCATTTTGGTTGACATGCAAACGTAATTATTTACAAGGGCACACGATATATCATATACGTAATTATTTCATAGTAAGAACATGCGCACTGTCCATGCATTTATTATATATTTCGTCATAACAATAAGTCATCGAAATGAACGTAAGTAGCGGAAGAGATTATATTTCCTATTAGTCCCACGTCATTAATAGTAATGTACTCGTACACACATTTTATTATATTTTAAATAATGACTAATGTTATAAAAAATTAAATACAAAAGTTGTAGGTCTCTTTATTACCTACAACTTTGCCATTTAATTTTTTTCCATAGGACTTGTAGTTTTGCCGGAAATCGAGATAAACCATTTTTTACCCTATACCCCCCCCCCTACCTCTCACTTCCCGAACTCAGATCGCCCGTAATTTATTTTTCCTTTAATTTTTGTTATATTTTGTTTCTTTTGCAATGGGGTTTCATCCTACTATATTTGTTTTATACTTTGTACCATTTTCTAAGCGTCGGGAAGTGACGACCCCATCGCCCATCGAAGCTTGATAAGCTTTCGATGCAGTCAGTCTATGGACGGTCCTCCAGCCACATAAAGTCCTTTTTGGTGCCGAGAGCGGGCAACGTCGATAGACAAAAGCAACCGGTCTCTGCTGCGATAAGGCAGGGTACATGGCGATATACCTTAAAGGGCGCATGTCTGGACCCTTAAAATCTAGCGACGTGCGGTCAATCGCCTGCATCCTCCGTGTCCCGCTGGTCGTACCGGCTACCCGGTCCACCAGCACTAGAACGCTGAGGACGAGAGAGTGGATTTGCACCTGCGCAATTGCTCGTCCACTTAAATATATTCACGCGCAGATGACTCCTGCATTCTTAATGGTTAATGAGTGTAAGTCCGACGGCGATGGAGTGCCAACGGTGGGGGGAGGATAGGTGTGTCTGAACCTTAGTTGGCATCTGCACGTAGGCGGTCTTCTGGTGATGGTCGCTCTGTGTCCCGACTGAGACGGGGGACTAGTTCGGCAGCTCAGCTGACGACAAAGCAGCCCTATTTAGGGAGCGCTCTGCTTTCCCCAATCCGGGGAGGGGCCTAGAAAAGGTGGCCTATACATAGCCTGTCTCTTCATAAAGGCGGGTGGCAAACCGCGGTCACCTGTTCACCATCCTAATGCGGTCGAAAAAAGAAACAAACAATCGCTAAACATCTTATTATAGGAACGTGGAATGTTCGCACACTTTTAGATAGTGACATAAATTCGTGCCCTGAGAGAAAAACGGCTTTGATAGCACGGGAACTAGCTAAGTACAATATAGATATCGCCGCAATTAGCGAGACTCATCTCAGTGACTCCGGAGAGCTCTGTGAACAACTTGGAGGATATACCTATTACTGGAGCGGAAAACCAAGCTCGGAGAGAGCAGCTAGTGGGGTAGGTTTTGCTGTGCGAAACTCACTGGCCCAAAAACTTCAAGAAGTACCAAAGGGTATAAATGACAGAATTATAACGTTGAGACTTCAACTGTCAACTAAGAAGTATCTCCACTTAATTAGTGCTTATGCCCCCACACTGACATCTCCAGATGAAGATAAAGCCAAGTTCTACTATGAACTCAATCAAGTAATCGGCAAAATTCCTGCTGCTGATAAGCTCCTATTATTGGGTGACTTCAACGCTCGCGTTGGCAAAGATTGCGGTGCTTGGGATGGAGTACTTGGGCGACATGGAGTTGGAAAATGCAACGCAAATGGCTTTGATCTCCTCACTACTTGCGCTGAATATGGTCTCACCATCACAAATACCTGTTTTCGATTGCCGGAAAAGTTCAAGACCACGTGGATGCATCCAAGATCTAAGCACTGGCACCTCTTGGATTATGTGATAGTACGCAAGAGGGATCTTGGAGAAGTACTTGTCACACGAGTAATGAGGGGTGCCCAGGGTTGGACCGACCATCGACTTGTTCGATCAAAACTGCGGCTGCAATTGAAAATTTCACGACGTGCTCCACATAAGAGCCCAGAGAAGATAGATTGCAAGAAACTTATTCAAAACCGAGCACTAGCAGACAGGCTGGATGATGCTTTCTATGCTAATATGTCACAGACCACAGAAGATACATCCGTCAATGAGAGATGGCGTTCTTACGCTGAAAATCTCCATAGTTGTGCCTTACGAGTTATAGGTAAACCTGATCGCAAAAACCAAGATTGGTTTGACGATGCAGATGTAGAAATCCGAAAGCTCGTTGAGGCCCACAGGCGTGCACTTCTTTCAAGAGACATCGTTGAACGAAGAAAAGCTAATTTTGACCTGAAAGTAAAAGTTCGGGCACTTAAGGACAAATGGTGGGTGGATAAAGCGCATGAAATTCAGCATTATGCTGATACTAACCAATCAGGTAAATTTTTCGGGAGCCTACAGACTGTTTTCGGTCCAAGATTTAGGAAGACAGCTCCAATATACAACAAGGATAAGACCCGACGGTTGACTGAGCAGAAAGATGTACTAGCTCGATGGGCGGAACATTTTCATGATATTCTAAATCCCACTACACAGACAACCGATATGTTGTACATAGAATCCTTAAAAGATCTACCTACCGTTGAAGATCTAGCGGAACCCCCACTGTTTGGCGAGTTTGTTGCTGCACTGAGGAGAATGAAGAATAACAAAGCACCGGGGATAGATAGCTTGCCATCTGAAATATACAAATACGGCGGCCCACACATCAATCAAAAATTATTCGAGCTTATATTGAAAATATGGGAGTGTGAAGTCATCCCGCAAGATTGGAGAGATGCTTCCATCTGTAAACTGTACAAGGGTAAAGGCGATATAGCCGATTGCGGTTCTTACAGAGGCATCTCTCTTCTCTCGTCAGCTGGGAAGATTTTAGCTCACATTATGAACACCCGTCTATCGCAACACGCAGAGACAATACTTCCAGAAACCCAATGTGGTTTTCGTCCGGGTAGAGGTACTGTAGACGCGATATTTATCGTACGGCAAATTCAAGAAAAAAGCCTGGAACAGTACCGCCCCCTCTACATGTGTTTTGTCGACTTAGAAAAAGCTTTCGACAGAGTACCGCGTGAAGCGTTGTGGATTGTGCTAAGGAAAGCTGGTTGTCCTATAAAGTTATTAAACTTGATACGCCAATTTCATGATGATATGACGGTGAGGGTTCGACATGAAAAGGACTTTTCGGACCAATTCCCAGTATCGAGTGGTGTGAAGCAAGGCTGTGTGCTGGCTCCCACTTTGTTCTCTTTATACTTTGCTTCTGTGATGCAAGATGCGGTTAGGAATTGCAATCACTTAATGGAAATTAATTCCAGAACTGACAAGAGCATTTTCGACCTCTCTCGCTTTAGAGCCAAACGGCAAGTTACTAGACTCTCAGTGATGGATATTTTATATGCCGACGATGTTTGCTTAATGGCTGATTCTCCTGAGTCTCTCCAGACCTATATAGACGCTTTACACCTGTCATGCCGTAGATTTGGTCTAGTTATAAGCACTAGCAAGACCCAAATCCTAAAACAGCCTCCGAGAGGTCTCGATGGCGATCATTCCAATATCAACTTGGATGGCACTGCGTTGGTTGAAGCTCCAATCTTTAAATACTTGGGAAGTCGTCTAAGAAGTGATAACACCCTGGCATCAGAAATACCAGCCCGAATAGCAGGAGCTGCAGCGGCCTTTGGCAAACTTAAAGCCCGTGTTTGGAACTCGCATGATATCAAACTGCAAACAAAAATCTTAGTTTACAAAGCGATCGTCTTGCCTACTTTGCTTTATGCCGCAGAGACCTGGTGCTACTACAGGGCGGACATTAAGCAGCTGGACACCTTTCATCTTAAGTGTTTGAGGTCTATACTGCACATCAGGTGGCAGGATCGTGTTCCAAATACAGAAGTCTTACGTCGAACCGGCTTATCCGGAGTCGAGGCACTCATAATGAGACATCAACTTAGATGGAGTGGACACGTCGTACGCATGGATGACAGTAGATTGGCAAAGGCTGTCTTCTACTCTGAGCTCTCATGCGGAAAGCGCAAACAAGGAGGTCAATACCTGCGCTACAAAGACGTCTTAAAACGTAATCTTGCGGCTTGCAACATCTCTACTGATGGTTTTGAGGAGATTGCTCGTCTTAGGCCAGTATGGCGTCATACTGTCCACACTGGTGTGGATACTTACGAAGAAAAACGTCTAGAAGACCTTGACACGAAACGCCACGTTCGGAAGACTCAACCAAAAAAATCCTATACCTACACATTTAACTCATCTGGTCAACTATATTGTGCGCCTTGTGATCGTGTCTTCAAGTCCAAGTTCGGCTTTGCAAGCCATATCAGAGCCCACCATAATGAACAACTGAAAAGTAATTAGGAGTCGCTGTCACCGGATACGGTGTGGAGGACATGACCATTTTCTAAGGTACCTATCGGAGTGCCGATAGGTACCTTAGAAAATGGTAAAAAGTATTACCGGACGGACTATTAGTATTAGACCAGTGGGTCTAATACTTATAGTCCGCCCATTTTTATACACTATGCATTTCTAGTGAGGTGTTCCATGAAGGACACCCAGAAGCACACATAAAGTATTCCACTTAGTACACCCGTAGGTGGGCTTGAAATTAACAGAATACCTTTATTGGTATACCTTTTTAAAGTCACAAAATCAAATGTAGGTATGTAATAATCATAAATAGTTGAAAATGTTGAAGTTGGGTCATCTAGCGTTTGCAAAATGAATATTATCATCCTACACACATTCATCCAGCTCTGGTCCGACCTACCTTCTCCCATATTTACATTCATCTACAGCCCTAATCGATATAAAGTGTGTTCTTAACGCATTCATTTAGTTTATACCTTATGCAACCATTGTTTGTTATAAAAATAATCTGCAGGCATAAGTACTTGTTAATCGGCCTATGATTGAGATTAATTGCTTTATTAATCCGTGACTATAATGAAATGAAACCTTATATGACAAAGCGTTCAGTAGCTTTTATGTTACAATTATTGTTCCACAATTGATAAAAGTTATTTATTGTCAGTATAACTGTAAATCGTAACGATTTCCAAGAACACTTCAGTTATTATTCGATCTCAAAATAATGACTTAATTAGTTTTTCCTCTTCATCGTTTTCTAATATGTTTATAATAATTCGTAGTGTTCATATGATATATATCATAAATAATAGTATGTTACTATAAAATTAAAGCATTGCGAGATGAGGTGAGATTCAATTTGGCAAAAAAAATAGCTGGCAGTATCGTACGGAGACCTCTCGCGGCAGCAATACGCACTGTATAACCAACAGCTCTGAGCTCTTCTATGCGAGAGAAACTTTCCGAGTTGCGGTTGCTCAGATTTTCCTGCAGATGTCATTGTAAGACGTGCCAGGAGGTGACATTCTATGCAATGTTTCGAACATCATCAACTATTTTACAAATTACTTGGAAATAACCACCTGCGTCCTAATGTATGCGTATCGCGTTTAAAGTGACTCACTATTGTATTATAATACTTGTTAATTTATAATATAATAGCAGAATGTCGGAAGATTGGAAAATCCGCTCATAAAATTACAAATAGAACTTACAATAATACCGATATCTTGGATACTTATCGGTTTTATTTAAGAAATGACGTAGAAACAACGTAACACGTATTTTTATCATTTGATTGTAAATTATAAGTAGGTATGATATGTAATGTAAGAAACATGCGCACATTTCTTATATGGTCGTTCATAAGTGTAGTCGTGGTTAAAACTCAGGACAACCTCTGTAAAAAATAAAGATCTTGAAAAGAAACCGTTTCGAACTCTTATTTTACAAATGCCGGTGCTGTTGGGGTAATTAATTTTTCTGTAACGGAGTAGGCTGCGATTTTTGTGATAAATACGTTTTCTATTAATAAATCAAATACTTAGGAATTTATCTCTTGGTAGATACCTACTACCTACCACACCAGGTACGACGATTCTTAATCACGAGGCGATAGCCATAGTGTTATCTGAACTTATCTGTCGATGTACTTGTCCGTTCAGGATTAAGACCACTTCATGACATTTTATGCGTTATATTAATGACTGTGTGTTTTGTTTCAGCTTCGATGTGGAAAACGGGGGTGGTGCGGGAGGCGCGGGGGGCGCTCGCTCCCCCCTCGAGGGGGGGTCGCCGTCCACCGCGCTCGTCCTGCAGGCCATGCCGCAGCGCCGCGAGTCCTTCCTCTACCGCTCAGACTCAGACTTCGAAATGTCGCCAAAGTCTATGTCTAGGAACAGCTCTATCGCCAGCGAAAGGTAAGAACCTAAAATAGTTAGCAGAACTGAATAGGTACGCCAGAATCAAACACCGCCACGCCCTCACGACCGCACGTCCCACGCCCCAGACATGATCGAGTACGACGCTCTGCGAGACCAAAGAATAATATCTGCACTCAATAATAAATCTTTTTCTAGAATGCGCCAGGCACATTGAACTGCAGTGGGCGTCTATAAGTTCCTTACAACGTACAACTGCGAACATGTTCTTTTTCCCAACCATATGCGGCGAGATTATGCCTCCACACAGTGACACTCGCATATTGTTGTCGGATTACATTATAATATTAGGTGAACATGAACATAATGCATTTTTCGCCTCGTCACCAATCACACCCAGGCAAATAAAAGGAACTCTCGAAAAATTGTTAGATACATCAGGGGCCCAATTATGCGGCATTTCACAAATGTGCGGATGAAGGGGGTCGAGAGGTTTTTTCCCTTTATTGCGTATACAATTTATAGACTCGCAACACCCTTTTGGTACCAAATATTAAAAACCTTAAACAGTACGACCTTTACTGTTTCAATCTCAAAGGGACTACAGGAACTCATTATACCTTCGTATCGGCCTGACTCAAAGTCGATTGACAAATTGATGAAGAGTTCAGTTTGGAAATTGAGCACAACTTAAATTACTTCTTAATTTATCGGGAATCTGGCTGTGTATAGCACAGCTTTATAAAATGTTTTGATATCAAGACAAGATAGCTGTTTGATGTTTGATACAGTATTAGGTAAACCTCCTACACAGTGCTCTAAATCAAATTTCCTATTAAATTTTAACCTTTTCTTCTCTATTAAGGTGTATGAGAAAAATAGAATAATAAATCATGCCATTTCTGCAAAATATATTAAATCATGCTCATAGCACGCCTCGTAAGCGGTACCGCATTCTAGATTTCCAATAATATCATTGGTAATATCTTAACATGTAAGTTATTACTGTCTTTGCTCCTTATAAATAAACACAGCGATAACCAAAGTCGCTGAAGCCAGAATACTACTTATTTAGTACATAATGTTTAAAGTTATTATTGTAGTTAACAATATAATATAGAAGTTACATTAAAAATAACTCTGTTTTATAACTTATATATGGGTCCTAGCACCGTAAAAACATATATATTATTTTCGTCAAGGAAGGACCATGGGAAATGATTTATAGACCCCGTCCCCAAGCCACGCTCCAACAATCAATGTATTTTACTTTTCAATATGAAGTTGAGGAGCCACAAAAAAACTAATATATTGCTGCCTACCAAAGCTTACTACGAACTCAATCGGGTTCTCTATAATTCTCGAAAGTTTCTTGCACATTAAGGAAAAATATATTATATTACATTTACAGAATTATACTCCCTCAGTCTAATGGTCGTTGTTGCAAATACTGAGGAAGGAGTCATGGATTCAATTCTCAGGTCGAGTAAAATGTTATTGGGTTTTCTATGAAGTTCTGTAGTAGCAGCACGGCGTTTGGATTTTTACAATAAGGTACTATGCACCACCCTAAAACCAAACAGTAATGCGCATCCCAAAATATAATCTTTTGGATTAATTAGGTATATAGGAATAGCAAAGACCATACACAAAGACGGTAAATAGGTAATTAAATAAAGTAATATTAATACTGAATTACTGATATTTAATTATGTTACATATCTAGTATTACTAGTACACTTTATTTACACATTCACGTTCCTGGTTCTGTCTGTGATCACGATGAAATGCATTTATGAATCCGAGTTTGAGGAAGGTATTACACAGTCGAAACTTATTTAAATTAATCTGATTACTACAATACCTAATACAAATTGTTTTCAATGGCATTCAATGTTTGTATTTAAGTAAATAATATCTATTATTACTTGTAATCTTTTAGTAGTTATTACCTTTGGAAATGTAATACTGATAATATCTAACATTGAAACATTTCTAAACATAGTCATCAAAATACTTGATACTCGTTATATCTCAATGAGTATTGTTGGTTGGGACCTGTTTATATACCCGAAAACAATACTACATCATTATAAATTTGCATTTACCATAAGTATTTGCTAACTGTTAGAGAAGTCATTAAAGTAGTTGCAGTAGAAGTTTCAGATAATTTATAGATATCAGATAGTTTCAGATATTGTTTTCCAAAATTACGAGATGTAACAAAAGACATTACATTTCGCATCAATGTTCACTGTAGGTAATGTTGCCATTTTGTATTGCATGAAAAAATACAATCAAGGAAGCCACACAGCTTCGCACACAGGACCAAAGTAAGCTATATAATCATATTATATGTAAAATGTATACCATATATGTTGTGAACGACTAACAAGTAGCCAGCTTACTCACAAACAGCCTACGTTTGGTGATAGCATGCGTATTCGCGATTCTATGTGACCTTAAACTGTGTCGCCTGTTGCTCGTACAGTGACACCACCAGCAGCCAACAGTTTGGAGACGAACACTTCATGCTATTGCCACCTCTACAGACCTCTCACTACACAACTCTAGCACAAATTTTGTATGTCGCTGACCCCCGCATACTTGTAAACGCGACCTGACCCGCTTAGGTGGCATAACAATATGTGTCCTCTGATATCTTCGTTCTTTCTTTCTTTTCCTTATTTTTTAATTGCTTGCAGATTCAAGGAGGCCGAGGCAGCACAACTGGACAGAGCGTACGTATACTTAACTACGCACGTATAATAGCACCACACCGCTTCATAACCTGTCTCAGTTTTCTTGGCTTGCTCCCTATTCTTGCTTTCATTGTGTTTAGAGCTTTCGTTATTGATGTGTGTCGTAGTAATCCTGTTATTTTTTTTATAATTAGCACATCAGGGTGTTTGAGTTCAGCATTACTGTTGCATTTTTATTCTGCATCCAACATAGATATACCTATCTATAAATAAGCCTTGGTCGGCAAACACTTACAAACTAAGCCTGAGATAATATATTTCACTTATTTTTTTCATGTAATCGAAAATAAAATGTTGAGCAAAGTATTCACAGTAATCAATTCTTGTTTAGATTTTGGCAAACAAAATAAACGTTGACAATATATAAACTAATAAAATCCAATACAGTATGCTCCCATGAGGGTACTTTCGGAATCTTACAAATGTTACAGAACAACATAAACGTACGCGTATTTATTATTACAATAAAATAATTCGACTACTGTATGCTTCTAAAGTTGATTGCCTCTCCGTAAGATGATATTTGAAAACCAACGAATCAAATTAAGCTATGTTTCACACGCCACGCATTTTATTGGATTCGGCTCTGTTTCAGCCACGCGTATTACATTTCAAATCAAAAAATTTTACGAAAATGAACCAGAGATGGGTATGAAAGACCAACTATTCTTTGCTATTAGATTATAATCTAGGGCTATTCGGTCCTTGGAATTACATGAAGAGGTTTTTTCTTGATACTTATCTAGTACTTGCAACTAAAGCTCTACTTTCAAATTTTTTTTCCCGAAAATCTGGTGACAAGGTACACGATTTTGGTATTGTTGTTTCCTAGTCATTTATACGTAAATTGCTTCAATAAATCGGTCTTCCAATGAAGGTGTAATTGATCACGGATTGATGTAGGTACTAGATTGACAACTCCCTAATGAGGCTTAATTGAACGTCTCGTTAAAAACAGTTTAATGATTTCGAATGTTCTAAAGCTGTCTAGTGGATTAATATAGACGTGTACAATTATTATTTAGATTAAATGGCTGTATTTTCCCTAAAATATTATCCGCATAAACATTTTATATCGCATCTTTTAATATGCTTTTATTTCATAAGAACCTTGTTTGAAAAAAAAAAAATGCTTAATTTTCACAATCTTACATTATAGATACTTAGACCTAGGCAAGCGTTTCTGTAAATATATATTTTTCTGATTGCATGTCCCAAGAAATATGATAGGACCTATCAATTTAAATTAGACTATCAAAATGTCCTCTCATACAAACATAATTATAATAAAAAATATCCAAAATCCCACGCAGAAACTAAAATAATTACTATGTGTAATGTATATAAAGAGCGTGTAGGTCTTTGATTATATACCGTGTAGGTATATATACCTACAATTGTTTTTTCAACTATATACTCATAACTTAACGTGTAACACCCTTGACGTGCAAGCAACTCGCACCTTGCTTGGATGTAAAATAAAATCAATACGCAGACTACTGCGTATACACGGCCCGCTCATATTTTTCATTAGGTACATCTCTAAATGATGTCCTTCAACTCTAAACCTTTCAAGTATACACATATCTGTCTTTGATATTGATAATATTCTTACTGTCCCTCGATTTCCAAGTCGAACATTGATTACCGGCGCCCACCGTCGCTAGTTTCCATTAGCGCCAAATTTATCGTCGGGCGGCGTCGCGCTCTCTCGGCAACTTGGCGAGGCACGAGGCGGCGAGGCGGCGAGGCGGCGAGGCGCGGGCGGCCGGGCGAGCGAGTGGGACGCCGCCCGTCGCGCCTCGCTCGGCTCCATTGATAGTCCGCGCGGGCTGCCGGCGACACGCCACCTCCATGCCCAGAGACACGCGATGCACATAGCTCTTGTTCTGCCGTACAAACCCCTAGCATCACTCAAACCCCAACTAAAATGTGACTTAAAGCATCGATGCTGTCAAAACGCGAAGTGATCTCTACAATTAACTTATTGTTCTGAACAAAAACATACCGTGCGATATATTTATTTGAGTGTTGGAGATTCGCGGTTGAACGATTGGGCATTGTCGAGGTCGTTCACTGATCTGACAGGTTGGCCCCGGACGCCCGTGCGCCGCACGCAATGTTCAATGCTTCCACAACAGCGTGTATTAATTCATGCCAAGGATGAGGCCTAATATTCATGCAAACCTTTCTTCTAAGAACCAACTATTCATTGACTAGATAAAGATTAGGAGACTTATTTGATAATATATTTTCTGTCGTACAATGTTGTAAAAACATAGGTTTCACATAGTTATTATTATCGATATGGATAAAGTGTGATAAAGTTATCTGAACATATGTATGTCGAAGTGATAGAATGTTCAAACCAATAGCAGATTAACCTGAGACATTTGTTATTTTTATATTGACAAGTATATATATAGCTTAGCCATAGCTGGGTCACCAGAAATGTTTATATAACAGCGAACCAGCGTGTCATCTTACTAAACTCGGCAATAACAACAGTAATTAGTGGCAAGTGGTGAAGCGTAGGAGACGAAACGACTTGACGTTACTATAATGACGAAAGATCCGCGATAGCTCAATCAGTAGCATGTAGTGCGCGACAGCGTGTTATGTAGGTAGTGAGTCAGTGACCAGTGGGCATAGAGACAGTCATGCAGCGGTCAGGGTCTCAGTCAGAGCGACTGGGTGGCGCGGGCGCCGGCGTCACGTTCATCGCCAAGAGCTCCGCGTCGGAGCACAGCATGTCGACCGGCGTGGCGGCCAGCAGCAGCGGCGGATCCCTGCCCCGCACGCTCAGCACCAGCGTGCTTAGAATTAAAAACAGATCCACATTTTGGGAGAAATTCTGGGACGAACGCACCAGACGTGATGCGTGAGTAAAATGCTAATTTTGCACCAGCCTTTTTACTTTAACTTTGAATATGATTTGGAAAAAGCAGACTAAAAACTTGGTTCTAGTACCATACGTCGTAGAGATAGCATAAGCCCAGGTGATGATAACTTTGTTACATTCGTACATATCAATAACTCTGTCCTCAGCCGTAAAAATAAATTTATTTGAATACCATCCTCTTAACAATATCTAAAACATCATTTTAGGCAGGGACAAACAAAGCCTAAGTTCATCAAGTTTCATCAAGAGCGCCGCTCGTCTCTCGGTATATTCATCTCAGTTTATGTTTATAGTAATTGCACGACTATCGAAGTCTTTAGGGAACGCTCGAGTCAGTCCGGGGCTCTTCGCTCCCAACCGTAAAAACATGAATGTATCATTTACAACAATTAAGAACATGGACGTTGATTGCGTAGAATCATGGATATGATATATGACAGACCAATTAATTGAATCCAGCGCAGCGCTAGTGACCATAAATTGTGCTCTCCAAACATAGATGATTTTAAAGCTTAAAACCTTAAAATCTGGTTGTAGTATCACATTCATTTTTATTAGCAATCCAAATAAAAATCATAAATAAAATTTTTGTTAGTTATTAAGTATTAACGGACTTATTAAATACTGATATACCGATATACTAATAATAATGGTTTCTCTTTGGGAAATTTGACTACCCGAATGAACAGCAGGGTGATTATCGGGCGGGTCCAATAGTTTCCCAACGCGCTCTTGTGTGAAATAAGACAATTAAAGGGATTGAACGAATGGTTCCGTAGCTATATTTTATATTCACTGACGTCACCGTACTCCGTAGTGTAGATACGTTACTCTTTTATACACAGTACAGATAGCAATTTGCATTCACCTTCACTGCGGTGTTTAACTGTAATAGCTAGCACGTTGAAGCGGATCCCCGAGGCACCCATCTACCGACTTATATGAAGTACCTATGTACGCATTGACATCCACATTGGAAATAATTTTCTCAGTGAGTCCGTTCCTCTAAATTTTAGAGAAGAACCATGATAAGCAGTAATGGGCTGATTACTATTATGAACAAAACAATCTACTGCCTAATTCACTGACGTCCTTAGCTGATTGATTGATTGTACATTGTAGCTGATTAATTGATTGTACATTGTATCTATAATATAAGACTTGCAGGGTTAAATATTATAATTAAATAATGCAGACAAATAAGTTTGATAAGTCTGCTTAGGAACTTCACATAATTTCATGCGACCAAAGTTTTAACTTGTAATCAATTTAAATTTCGGTAACAGCATTCCGATTTGATTTATTTGATTTGGCGAAGCTGAAAGCCCTTTGAACTGTAGCTGACGCCACAGATTTCAAAGGTCGCTACGACTTTGGCGAAAATTAACCCAATATTGCCAATAGATTGTGTAAGCACAAATTCTTCCACGTGTACGAAAGATAATATTGTTCAATAGGTATAAACGTACTCTTGACATCAGTAAAAGCAGGAAATATTGGCCATAAAGCATTTAAAAAGAACTCTTTTTGAAATGTGCGAAATAAGTACGAATGAATGTATTCTGTGATAAAGGCTCGTAGACGAACAGATAAAAAAAACACACATATATTGTCGATATCTATATGTCTGTCTAAACACACAAACACTTTGTGTGCGGTGACTGGTGATTGAATATATGTATAGAATTTCAACATTTTTATTGTCCTAATGCGTATTAATAATTAATTATCACGCGCTTAAGCGGTGAAGGAAAATATCGTGAGGAAACCTGCATGCCTGAGAGATTTTCTTGAGGTCGTGTGAAGTCTGCCAACCCGCAGTAGGGTAGCGTGGCGGACTATAGCCTAATCCCTCTCGTAATGAGAGGAGACCCGTGCCCAGCAGTGGGACAATGTAATGGGTTGATGATGATGATTGTCCTAATGAAGTCTCTGAATATTTCTTAAACTTATCATATTAATTATCCGTCTGCCTCATTGGTCTAATGGTCTCAAGTGCGACAGCTAAGCGGTCCTGGGTTAGATACCCGGGTCGAGCAACCGAATTCGTCCCCTATTACATGGGACTTGCATATACCGGGTTCCGTAGTACCAGACTCTGCAGAGGTGTATGGCTCGTGTAACTTACAGTTAGGTTACATACACCTCTGCAGAACCTTTCAGGGAATACAAGCGTGATGGAATGTATGTATGTTTTCTTTTAAATCTCAAACTCCGTTTTGGTGGACCGTACCTATATTAAGCAAATTCTCTGTATCTATAAAGAAGCTCAAAAATAGTCTAGTTTCGCAGAATGATATTGAATTGTTTTTATAAAATAAAAGCTGAGGAGCGTTGCCTAGTTAACAGAGTAGCGGTTAATTGGAAACACGTGGCCGGTGCAACGACTAGGCTTTCAGTGGCTACAAAAATAGAATGGGAGAGATGAAAGCATTCATTAACATTTTACTAAACCGAAGTTCATACGCCAATTTATGTACCTGTTTAATTTTATATTCCATTGTATGTTTGTTAATTGTCAGAGTCTAGTGTTCCTAATCTCCGCGTATTGTACGCTCAGCTACACATCACCATTATTCTGCGATGGCCTCTTACTGTATGAAAAGCTAATACAATGTCTGATCAGCTTAAACAGTTATGGGTTGTATAGATAGCCTGTAAAAATTGTGTATTGGTATATGTTGACCTGTAGCCGTGTGTACGTATAGTTAGATTTTCTTAGATCTCGGTTCTTGCTAAGTAAAACATACACATAAATATAAGGGCATTCCTCTTATATGACAAGATTCTGTGTACATCAGTTCTATAAGATTGGCAAGCTCTAACCTATGCCAACAGATTTCATACTACCCGTGCCAATAGTCCGATGAAACGTATTGAAGTCAACATTATTCTAAACAACAAACATCGGTGTATAAAAGTACACCAGCAATCAATCTCTCTGAAATGAAACCCGTTGTTTTCCTACTGAACAGTAAACAGAAAAAGAATATATCCTTATCATTTCCGCAAACAACAGCATTTAAACTTGGCTCTTTTCTATTTCATTTTCCAGGAAAACTTAATTGATGAACATTATATGGTAGAACTTCGAAAGGGATTACCAGATAACCCAATAAAGCAATTGAATTATAACTTATTGTATTTGGGACATGTAAATCCAAAATGATATTGTATCATCAAATAAAACCGCAAATCCATGGTTGTCGTTTTTTTTTCTATTTACCACTGAGATTCGATGTTTATAAACATATATACACGTTACATACTATCACGCCTAGATTTTTATAGATAAATGTTACTAACCGAATAATTACAGTTCCGTTAATAATAGTAATGTTTCCAATGAATCTTTCACCTTCGTAATTGCGTTTATAGGAACACGAGATCTGAACGCAAAAAGTATTCGTTTATTTTTATTATCATCATAATAGTCAGCTTAAACAATTCCACTGCTGGGTATAAACTAACCTCAATCTCTTTTTTATACCAATTCTCACTTTCCTCTGTGTTACAGTCCAATTTCCTCCTATTATCTTTGAGTAGAAATCCTAGAAAACCTCAGTCAAGTGCCGTATATTATTCAGTTAAATATACAAGAATTAATAAAAAGCAACCATCATTAATTGGTACCTACCAACTTTAGTTAAAACAACTTCAAACAGATAACGTATGAAGTGGTGTGAAGAACTTGTATGCCACGTCAGGGGAAATAATGAATCGGCCTTCAAACTTCATGAATAACGCGTACTGTAAAGTAACTGAACAAGTCACAATTGACTGCGCTGCATTCCCCATGACATTAAAACAATACGATTTTCATGCAACATCGTTCGTAGAATCTGCATGCAATGTTTTTATTAGTGTTCGCGTTCTCTTTAATCGGTAATAAACTAAGTACATAGTAAAATGAATGTAAAGGAAAATCTGTTTTCGATGATTAACTGTCTGATTATTCCCAGTTTTGATGGCTTACTTTTCAAAAGTATCCCCCAAAGCTTGTTTAAGAACCTCTTAGCTGTTATGAAAAGAGACGACTAGCGTTGACATCAAAAACAAGAGAAAACCCTAACGCCAAGGAAAATGTCAATTAATTCTAAAACATGATGTTCGGATCTTTTACAAACCCAGATATTATATTTGATTTAGTTATTTCCAACAACAATGATTCTGCAGGGAAATACGTAGTGGTTATTTTATATACATTTATGTATGAAAATAGAATAGGATATAAGTCTGTGACATTCGCCGATACCGTATACCCTTTCCTTTATACCGATCATGTTTCCCCTCGTTGTCGTAGCTTTTGTGTGGAGACGTTATCCGAACACACCGAACGTAATATATAAGGATAAGTATACACGAGTATCTGATACCAAGACCCATCATGAATAATAAACGGGGTGTTCGATTTGAAATCGATCACTCTGCGCCTGCATAATATTCTTAATAGAGTTAATAGCAAGAAAGTGTAGACCAGGCTGAATATTGATAGAATCAAGCTGTCAATACAACGTTAACTTTTGATATTTATTCTAATTTATTGATATTCAGTATCAAAGGCTTTTTTCAGTATAAGTTTCATGTTTTTATAGCGGATAATTATAAAGTCTACACAAGCAAATGATATAGGTAGCTACTATCCTTTGAATGCTTAATATAGAATTAAAAAATATAAGGGACAAATATTCAATCGTCTCAAAGTTACTTTTTTCTTGTATTAAACATTCTCCGATCTCAGTTGAATAATTTTATTCGCCGCAAAATTAATATCATAGCCATAAAATATGCTTGTTACTATTGATACACGATCGTACATAATATTATCGAATTCTATGCATAAGTACATAAGCTGTTCAAAACTATATATTATATGAACTTAGATAAAAAATATTTTAACCAACATTGTGTTAGTCTCTGTAGAAAATTTTGTTTTTACACAGACCGAGGCCCGCCAAATGAGTCCCATGGTTGTTCTCCATGTTAATAAAGAATTACAGAAACTGTTTAATATCAATAAAATTATGAATTCATTGCCACAATACTCTGTTCTAATTTATTCGTTCTATTATATAAACAAATATTTATTTGTTAATTTAATTTGTTTTCTTTCACTAGAAATTTTCTTTAATTAGAAAATTCAGTTTCTTTGTGAAAATATTTATTTGTAAATAAATATTTTTCTTTCTTTCTATTAACTTCTATCCTTTTTATAGAGGCGAGCTATTTATTTCCAGTTCCTTTAAATCGATGCAGTAGTTATCATTTGATGCGTGATCAAACACACAGAAAGACACCAATTCCAAAAATGATAGAAATTGATTGTGTTACTTATTCTCAGTTTTTTTTGCAAATTTACCTAGTTAAACTAATAGTCTTATTATATGTATTGATAATGCTAGTGTTTCTTAATTGAAAAGTAATTTAAGTCAATGGGGAGGCCTTTTTTCAGCTCCTTTGGAGTTATTTTGTCTTATATGAAGATGCTGATGATATTGATACGAACAGGTTGAGTATGGGCAATCCAGTTAGTCCACTCTGTTCACCTAGGTGATATAAATCCAAGGTGAACAAATACCACCAAATTATGGTAACAGAATTAATACTAGTGCCTTGATTTTTAAAGGAAAGATCATATTCATTTCCTATATTGATGTTGTAGATGAGAAATAGGTATACCAAATTCTAAGTATATTTGCTTAATATTCTGGCTGTACCTTATTATTTGCCTCTGATGCAAAGCGTGCCTGGCGAACCTATTAAAAGTTTCTGCCAAAGTTGAGAACTCACTCACTGGTCAACTAACTCGATCAGGACAACGGTACTTTAGTATATCAGTATCTATATAGATACTATATTTAAATATAGTATTCCGTGAACTCCAAATTATACGAAAGTATTCAAGAATGAATACATCAACCAAACTCAATGGTAGAAAATATATTGAAAATCTCGGTTCAACAACCCATAGATAGTAAAACAAAAAGCTTTAGTTTAGTTTTAAAAACAAACGTAAATAAAACAATAAAAATAGAAGGCGATAAAAGCAAAAGTACAATTTAAGTTTATTACCTACATGTTGTAGTAAAATGTGAAAAAGTTTTATAACTAAACTTCACTCGTTCGTACATAGAAAAATAAAGAAGCATTACAACTCTGTATATATTTAAAATCTTTTTTTTTATATTCATAGAGAAAACTGGAATATCTCAAATTACACGATACCGTACTCTACATTAACAATAATGTACTTATAACTGTTGGAGAAATCGATCGCAGGATTGAAAACGCCTGGAAAAGTTACTGGTCCATGAAGACGTTAATGAAAGGTGATCTACCAATCTCCCTGAATAATAATTATTAATGATCTCTAATAAATTATTAGTGATCTACCAATATCCCTGAAGCGAAAACTTGTCGACATGTGTATTCGTGTATTCTGCCTGTCCTAACCTACGGTGCTCAAACCCGGTCACTCACCGAATCGCAAAAGTTCCGCCTTGGAGTTTGTCAAAGAGCAATGGAGCGCAGCATTCTGTGCGTTAAAAGTACGGACAGAATCCGAAACACACGCTGCGCTCCAAAACGGGCATAATAGACGTAGGCAAAAAGGCGGCTAGGCTGAAATGGGATTGGGTGGGTCATGTCAGCCGTATGCATAATGACCGCTGGGAAAGGGTCTCCACTGAATGGGTGGCTGAAGATGGAAGGCGCCATCGAGGTCGGCCCAGAAAGAGGTGGCGGGATGATTTGGATGCGTACCGCGAGGGCTGGTTCGAGATGGCGCAAGAAAAGAGTACCTGGAAGGAATTGGGGGAGGTCTTTTCCCAGCAGAGGGACAGCAACAGCTAGGAAAAAAACTGTTGAAGATATAAAAAAAAAAATCCTTAACTTGTCAAGTTTTACAGAAATATGTATTTGAAATAAATGTTATTTTCCTTTGATATTTCAATAGAAAAATCGCTAGGGTTTATTTTCTACATTTACTTAACTATTGATGTTCTCTAAATTAATAATAACAGACCGCAAAAGTTTTCATTCTGCAACTTTCATTTCACAACACTATTTAAGGCATGTTAAGGGAAGGTTGTCGATAAAGGATGTCTACTGCCATTTCCTCTTCCGTTGACGACGGCCTGAATCATAAAAACCAATTTTCTCCCTGCAGGCAACCTGTTAAGAGCTTTTCAGAGAATAAATCAAAACACGGGTTACTTTACAATAAAACACAGTTATAAACCAAGTAGCGAATTACCGTTTAAGGTTCGTGAAGGAATGTTGTTTTTTTAATAAAATGAACGACATATACAATATTCTTCATTTTATGCTTCAGTGTTCGGAAAACGTACACAAATATTAATAAAAACCCCAAGTTAAATATTAAATTTCGCCTTTACCTTTGAAATTAAGGAATTGCTGCTCTAAATCTCATTTATTAAAGTCAAAAGCTTGACATAAAATCGTAAACATTTAAAAACTAATTCAAATTATAGTTGTTTCAAAAAAACAAGGTGCTTTGAATCTAAATTCTAACTTCATATAAAAACAACTTCAAAAATATTTATTGGTCGTCGTGTTAAAATTTAGAACAATTTTTCAGAGGACACTCTGGTAATTTATCGACTAATCGAATTGTTTATCGATCAATCATGTTTATTTTCCGTTTTAATTGATTGCTACTTGTCTACTGGGAATTGTACGCCTAGTAACAATTTTATTTGAAAGCTTAGATATTTTTATGGTCACCTGTGACTTGAAAATAAAACTGGTGAACAGTGTCTGTAAAGCAACCTTACGATGAGATATAAAGTCATGATTGTTATGCCTATATATTCCAGGAAAATAATATATCCATCGCTCTAGAATAAAAGCATCCATACCATACCATTGCCTTAATCTCGTACCATATTATTTTAATAAAGCTATTTGCAATTAACCTTTTTTTATTAATAAAAAAACCTCTTGACAGTTTCAGTAGTCAGTTACACGACGTGTCAGGTGTCACCAAAACTTCAACCATTATTGTCTAATAAATTCTTTGTGAAATGTGTAAAATACCAAATACATTACATAATATATTAAGTGAAATACAGAAAATATTCGGCAAATTATGAGGTACACACACATGCATTTTAATTACATTATCAGCTTAGACTTGAAGTAGGTACTTATTGCAGAGAGCCATTTTAATTTTCTTAATGAATACATCTATTTATAGATTTTGTAATATATAAATGTACTTCTCTATAAAAAGTAACGAGTAGATTGTGCTGAAAAACTAAAACAGCACATAACTTCAACTTTATACACGGAGTATATATTACACGGAGGCAAATATGTTTAAAACTAAGTTCGTGTACGTAAAACGTGTACGTAAAATAAAACTTAACATGCAAACCGATTGCTTTTGCGTGAATGAATACTTCATTAAACGACCCGAGACTTAATTAATTACAAAAAACGTTACTTGTGTTTATTATTTGATCAACGCTCGTTGGCATCCTGTATCTGTGTTTTGTGTATATGTGTATGTTGTATTCAGAAATCCGTTTTAAAGGGAAAGCGTTGGCCTTCAGTGCCGAGGCTGGCGAATGGGCGTACAATAATAAAATTGTTTACATGTCGAATTGTACGTAACTCAATAAGCGGCATCGTAATCTCGGAATGAGGTTTTATTCAATTTACCGTCCGTACGTGATTTGGCGCAAGCCCTCCGCACACGAAATAGTACTCAATTATAAACCCTATCAAAACCAGTCATTAAAATAAGTACTTATATTGTATGAAGCTATTGTAAAGATGGTTTTTATAGTGATAAAAATAATATATTTTATAACTACATAGAAAATATATGTAAGAGAACCTGCTTTAGTTATTTTTTTCGGGAGAGCAGAGCCTTAACGAATCAGAAGCTTCAAAGTCAAAGTTCAAAAAGTAAACAAACCACGCAGTCATTAAACAATACCAACACTTTTTTATAGTTCGTGGTAACAATATCGTCATTAAACGAAATACCTTGAGGTATTAGATACAAATATTGCCTACGACCGTTGTTATTTATTAAATTGAGGCCAATTATGTTTCTTCTACATTTGTAAATGGGCCGATGAATAATATATGTATTTATATATATGCATGTTGTAGGTGTAAATAAATGTACCTGTAAATAGTATTTAGATGAAGTACCCCTAAAGAACTTAGATTAATAACTCATTACTATTAATAGTTAATCTGTATTGATCTATTAGTAAGAATGATACAAAGGTTGAATAGAACGTAAAATCAATAATGAGTCTCTAGTTCTACTTCAAACCCTTTGTCTAAGAATAGATATGAAAATTGATTCTTGGTGAATCATTGATAAGAAGAAGTGAGACAGCATAAACGAAAATTGTAAGCAAATCAATACTACTTCCACTTATGTCGTCTTTAGCTACTATTATAAAATAGTGCTCAAGCGAAATGTCTGTCTGTCTTCACTTCCATCATACTCGCATACAACAATCAGATAATTTCTAGCTCTATTCTAGAATGTAGCCGTATTGTTATCAAATTATTATAACTAGTTCAAACTTGATTTGATTCTGTTATCGGCAGTAGTGGCGAGCAGTAACAAATAAAGACAGACAACTTTTGGTCTAGTTCCTAAGTTTGTTAGCTAACTGGATGTCACTTGAACTCACTGAAAACAACTTCCTTGCGGCAGTTTCTAAGCTAGATAAAACCTTATCTTTATTACCATGAAAATATCCAAAGTTAATAGGAATGGAAGGAAATAAGCTTTTTATTTTGGAAACTTAAGTTCGAGAACTATTATTTTTACTAAGTGTGCCGTAAGGCTTTATAATAATGGCTGATTTCTATTGTGTGATACCATATCCCACCGTTGTTATTTATTTCGAGACCTACCAATTTAGCAGTAATAATATGAGTAACCCGCTTTATTTATAACTCTCTACTTTATTGCGTTTAGTACCTACAAGTTTTTATTGAAGAAGTTAGGCATTGATAATTTTAAATTGAACCAATTGTCCGTTTAGCGACGCTTAAAAATAACTTCCACAATAAGATAGTGTGGCTGCAGCTAAAAATACATAACAATATATTAAACGCTTGGCATTTAATTACTAGTGTGGTATTTGTGAAGCGCATGTATATAAACTAAAAGTAATATAATAGTTGCGATAGCAGTAAACTATTTACTTTGATATAAGCCGGGGCATTGAAGACTAACACAATCTCAAACCGCATGCAATTTAATTCTGCAACTAGTGTTGTATTTAAATCCACAACCCGACACACAAAAAGCATACCTAGATTAAAATCTCAGCTGTTTTTGAGCTAAAGTCGCTTTGATAAATACAATTTCTTATCGTGAAAACCTGTAGAATCAAATTAGTCTAACAGATGCAATTGGATTTTCTTTTTAACAAAAAGAAAACAATTGTCCCTACAGAAGCTTCAGAAGTTCTGCTACGACTAAGCTTCTAACACAAGTTTCTATAGATGTTACTTAGATACGCTGTTACTTACTTTGAGACGGAAAAGCATGTCTATATATAACATAGTAGTGAGTAGTATTTGTATAGTGTGAAATATCTTGATGTATAAAAGGCTATGACCCCTCAAGGGTCTACATTTTTTGGCTATTTAGCTCTTAAAAATGCTCGAGACGTGCAGTAAGTTTCCAAAACGAAATGGAAGAAACTTTTACTTCCCATCATCCCCCAATTATGTATTTAGGGAAATATGACACTAAAATTTCCATTGCCAATCTGGTGGAAGATGGGAATACTCCTTATTGTTCATATTTATCTTATCGTATAGTTATTAATTTGGAGTACGTATTTCAATTGTTAGGTTGGTGAAATGCATTATTATTGCCTTATTTTTAATTTTGAAACAGGTACCTACATTCAAACATTTTATATTTCATGCACATCCCTTCAAATTTAAGTAGCAATTTACGCGCGTGATTCAGCATAAATTATACCCATAATAACGATTATTTTGCGTATTATATTATCGCATTATTTTGCGTACCTAGACAAACAAGCGAAATATGAATTTGGCAACTACGAGTATTATCCTAATATCCGGAGCGGATAAGTATTTCTCAAAATTTTCCGTCCTGCAAAAGTAATGATTAATACATACATATTAAGCCTCTTTCCTTAAAAAATGGGTATTTTTATGTTTATTTACGTTATCTAAGTGGATAACGGATTATTATATTACCTACTTAGTAGTCCTTCTTTGTATACATTTACCAGTGTTGCTCCAACGAAATTGAGGTTATGAGCCCTGTTTTGCCTCATCTATCTATTCCAATACGGATATATGATGAAAGAAGTTCTTTAACTTTGTTTATCGCGTAAGACAATTTCAAATAATTGTTTCTTTGTCCACAATTTCATATTCATATTCATTTATTTTGCACTCATGTTGTTTACATATTGGTGTATATAATAGTGGTGGTATCAAACATGAACCCTGTTAGGGCACAGCAAACATTTTTAAAATTATACAATAAGGTCCTTATATAGTTACATTAATTTTTGAATTTATTTTTTAATTTATTTTCGTTTTCTATGTTTCTTATTTTATCTGGAATTTTATTGAATATTTTTACACACATTACCAATGGTCCTGAATGGAATAAAGATAGTTGTGAGCTCGGCAGGGCTAGTTTACTTTACTATACGTGCTTGTATTATCATCATCATCATCATCAGCTTATATCAGACCACTGCTGGCCTCCCCTCCCCGCTGTATAGTTTATTACGTTATAAAATGCTTTCGTTTTATAAGACCTTTTACGTTTTCTATTCATATCTAATACACTTTGTATGAAATACTTGCACTGCTATTATTTTATATACCCTGTAATTGAGTCAGTACTCTTGAACAGGATGGCAGTAAGTGGTCGCTCGCTATAGCCGTTCGTTAAAGTTAATAGACTAAGGCTATTACTAGGCGCTATAACTACGACGAGTGGAGTAGTCGTAACAACGAGTGGAGTAGATATGAAACCTTGAAAAAAAGTTCCAGTTCCCTATGGGTAAAAATCTACATTTAAAAGATTTGGACATGGTAAATAATGTTATTTATCGTGCGAAAATAGCTCAAGATAACGCAACTGTTTAATTAGGTAAATAAGCTTACACCTCCAAGCGAAACTGAGAAAATGAAAACATAATCTGCATTTAAATAGACTGCTAACAAGCGAAAGCCGCAGGAAGCACGATCAGAAATATTTATAAATAGCTTTCATTAATAAGGAACACTAGAATATATGATACGAGTGCGCCATATGGTTTTTATTTAAATTCAATATGTGAAATGAAATGAGAAGGCTAGATTTCGAATACCATGTGGTACCTATACCTACTACTGGGGTGCTAAAACGACCAGTTTTGGTGAATCATAATATGATTTACAGACACTACGGGCCATACCGTTTACGCATTTTATAGGCTTTTCCTACATTTAGAGATATATGTATATTATGTATGACCCATTGCGTAGCCATGTGTCCGTGAATCATATTGTAATTCACCTAAAGTGGCCATTTGGAACCTGTTCTTTTCAACGACACAAAGGATTAAATTTGTTGAGTCTGGAGAACCGAAGAGACGTTCACAAGGGTCTTAGTATAAGAGCCTGTTTTATATGTAGATTTCTGTCACCGTATTCTCTCAAAATAGTGAATGTAAATTTAAATTGACAACAATTGAATGCTTACCAAGAATTTACCAGGCAGAACTAATCGGACATTATATGCATAGAAACTCTATAGCTTGAAAATTGTTAATTACTTACTTCATAAAGAAGCAAACGAAAAAAAAAATACAAAGTAACTGCATTACCGACATAAAGATAACTGCACTTTTCTCTGAACTTTTACGATTGTGGTTGTCCAGTGGTCAGATTTACGTTGACATCTTCGGAACAGAGAGTTGGGAGTTCGGAGTTGGGGTCGCAAATGTTTCACATTCGTGATTATTTTCTATTCTTGTACGATTAATAGTTTTTATGAAAATTTAGCTGCAAAGCCGTTCGGGAAAGCTAACTTCAACAAGCACAGTTATATCGTCGGACTGTAAGAACTTATTATGTTCTGTAGACTGTCTACTTCCCTAGACATGATAGTCATAGATCTTGTCTTCGATTTCATATTTTTATGCTCGCTTTCAATTTGCGGACTGGCTATTATATTTTTTGAGTATCATTATGCTGACACAATATGAAAAGATGAAGATGTTTCACCGTAACGTGGCTAATTAGTCGTTTCAGAATATTGTGTTTACGTAGGTAGCGCATTCGACCATATAGTAAAGCAAGCACGTGACGCTCAGCTGGGCATGCTTCCAAACCGGTCCGCCAAATCCATCGCCATCCTTACCTTCACATGACTGTCAACTCACATGATTCCTATGATTGTAATATATTCAACAAGCCAGTTAAATTACTTCTTGTACCTACGTTGTTTATTTGTCACTTTGTATTTTTATTCTCTGACTAGTAACTCGTTTATTTACGCGTAGGTGCATGCAGGTAGGTGCACATGCAAGAATGCACATATATTATTGGCATGAATGGAACAGCTTCGTTGCTTTTATATTCACTTGCCTTGTAGTCATGCCTACGGGATTCGTGACATTTGCCACGCCAAAATGTTTGTCCTTATCTCCACTGATCAAAAATACAAGATAGAACTCTAACCTTTAAGTGCTTTGGCTTTGATTTACACCCAACCGAATACAGTAAAAAATATTTGGTGCCAGTTTTACATGTATCAAATCATTAGATCCGATTCCCAAATCCTTTAACTTGTAATTACTTCTATGTCATTATATGGATTTCGAACATAATAGACGATTAATTATCCAAGAATTGTATCCAATATATGTATCTCTAGTTTCATCTTTTTCATATCAGGATCCTCCACAAGCTCAATGTTACTTCGAAAGAGGTTTAAATATAAAATTGTAATCTATTTAATCAAGATATCCTGCGAGATTGCGAGCAGTGTTATTTGTTCTTCATAGTATGAAAGAAAAGTTTGCCGTCTCTACAAATAAAACTGAACAAGCGATATTGCGTTCTATTGACTTGTCAAGTGATTATTAAGAGCGAATTTATGAGACGATTTATTAACAGTGATAAGTAGACTCTATAATTGTATATTATACACCGTTAGTTGTCGAGTTGTTCAGTAACTAGGTACTTACCTACCTCTTATATTCAAATAACGAAATTTTCAACCATTAAAGGATTTTCCAAATGCCCTTCACGAGATACTCGAATAAAAATTATTTAAGATCTGATGTTAAATGACAATTTATATTCTCGTGTTATGTATCTACATCTGTACATCTCATGTACATTTGCCATTTAATATTTTTCATATCCATTTTGTTTACGAATATACACAGCACAGTTAATTCGTCGGTCCGCTCAAACTGGAAAAATGTTGTTTCTTAATATCTATTTCCCATCTCCCAACTCGGCAAAAAGAAAATAAACTCTCCTCTCCTTCGTCGCATCCCCCTAAATACTCACGAAAAGTATCTCTTCATACATATTTCCGACTCATGAATAAATATTGTATATTTTTCCTATAAAAGCTGAATTAATGTTAAAAGCGTTGCAGAAGCCATTATTTTATTAGAGATTCCAAATGTTTTCTAAGACAACATTCTGTTGGCAATTATTTTTTTAACTTTTATTTTACCTAATCTAACTTTATTAAACCTAAAAATAACACCGACGGTAGTATTGTAGTACTTACCTGTATTATATAGTCAGCACGAGTACTATTATACTTTTGAAAAGTTGAGGGCATCATAAATTAAGACATGAATTAAAATACACAATTGTATGCAATGGTTATAAACTTCAGTTTGCTTCCAAAAAAATTAATGATATTGGCCGTATTCGAATAATTCCATCTTTGTTTTAATCATTTTATTTTTCTTTCATAGGAGTTACTGTCGTTCTTTGCATTGTGTGTATAATCATCAAGTAATACTGTATCAATGTGTTAATTAATATTTGTACCACAGACATAACATAATCAATCTGTGGTTTTCACAAAGTAAATTGGAATTATGTCGCTTCTGAAAATACAAGTCAGTAGGAAGAGTAATTAGTTCTTCGTGTTCATCGCGCTGTTAAGGCTTTTTTACAAAAGCTAAGTGTCTCGCATACCACGTCTATTATCTATGGTAGTATCTATATATAATTTTCTCATTCACGTTTCTTTTAGTTCAATCTCCTTGTGATAGAGACCTTAAACGTTTTTTATTACCCAAATAAAAATAAAATTATCTTCAATTAGAACAGATAGTACGCAGAAATGTTGGTAGAAGGTATAAACAATCGTCTATCATGAAAATCTCTTGCTAACATCTGGATAGTTTATGGCGAAAAGTGATTAGTTTGAGTTGAAACACCTTCGTATTTTTATCAAGCCTTAATGCACGCACATAAGCTTTGAACTCTGCATCAGGGCAGGGCAGCTTCGGGTATGTCTCTTATCGGAAATATAAATAACATTGTTTGTGTACCTAAAAATCTTTATGTACATAACCATAAATATTTATGTGCTTAACATTTTGATGGCGCGCCCCACACCTTATACTGATTATTTGAATTCTCTAATTCCACGGTTTGTTAATTAAATGATTATCTAAATAAGCCAATTTCTAGTTTACGTAAGTTACATTACATAAAACTATGGTTTGCGCACCGGTTTTGATACTAAATTCCAAAGTTCAGCACAAAAGAGAACTAATATTCTTGCATTACATTATATTTATATTGTACATGACTAGCTTTTGCTTTGACTTCGCTACTGAGGAAGAATAAAAATAATTTACCAATAGAGAGGTCAAGTATATATAATGTAAAGTCCACCTCTGCCTCACCCATCAGGAAATATAAGCGTGATGGTATGTTATGTTATGTATAATGTTTTCATTTCAATCGTAATTAAGTTAATTGGTTTTTAATTTACTATAAATAAATTAAATAAACACAAACTAGAAGTATTCTTCCCACTTGTACTTTAGTGAATTAGTCAGGTTTCTGATACCTTAGTTGAGATATTAAATTGTGGAGATGTGTTCCCCAGGTTGAGGCCCACACCCTTCTATAAATAACGGCCGAGGGTAGCTCAGAAAATATTTTCTTAGAAATAATAATTTCGTTCAGATCTACTTAACGAAAATCTTCAGAACTCCCAC
The DNA here is from genome assembly GCA_958496365.1 of Subacronicta megacephala. Lineage (NCBI taxonomy): Eukaryota > Metazoa > Arthropoda > Insecta > Lepidoptera > Noctuidae > Subacronicta > Subacronicta megacephala. Next base: position 9,753,164 of record OY292518.1, read on the forward strand.
ATACCGCTCTACCGTTCAATACTAAATGGCTATTAGGGTGGGATATTGCCATAAAGTTTATAACCACCCACCACCACTGTATTCTTGAAACAGTAGACCTAAGTGTGCTGTACCTACTAACTACAATTCGCTTATAGGTACTTACCTATGTTTTCAGGCATGTTAACAGGCATTGAGCCTATTGCATTTGCATAGAGCTGCATTGAAATTTCGGCCTCAAACTGATACTGAGAATACCCTAACAGAAGACTCAACAACACTTTGCTCGACCCGGGTATCGAACCCCTACGATCAGGAACTGCGGTTGAGAACGCTAGATCGATGATAGTTGGTGTAAGACACTCTATGCCATGCTCTATGCTATATGAAATAACCATTATCGCAGTATCTGTCTAGGTATTATTACAATGAAAAAAAAAACAAGTTAACATGTTATAAATTACTTTTTATTATATTCCAAAGTCAGATATCTTAATATCATGCGTAGGTACATGAATAAACACTTGAACCAAATTTAGAATTTTACTTTTTAACGATTTTCGCATTTATTAACTTCCATTTGCTCAGTGAAATACGAATGAAACTCGTATTTATTATGTTCATTTTCTTCGTAAATGTTTTTATAAAGCGTAGGTATGCTTTCATTTTTAGAAAATTATTTGGAGTTGCGCTTTTACGAATACGCTTGACCTTTAATCAATACGAATAGAATATATAGATAAGCATCTTTATTTTATTATAGACTACATTTCAGCTGCAGAAATAATAAACGAATGATTCGCTATAAACATCATAAACTAGATCTATTTAGTGGAAATATTTCTATAAAGGAGAATTATGTTCCCCTTTTCTTTAAACTACTATTGTTATAACGTCAATTTATATTTACCAAGAAAACCTGTTGAGAGTGTTAAATATTTAAGAATTCCTAATGAAATCTAAACTTGTAAACTTTTATGCCCCAGCCTTTGTCGCTTAATTTACCAAGAACAATATTTAAACTCAGCTATACCAATTTCAACCTTGAAACCCTTAGACAAACTTCGAAGTATTTTCAACGATCATTATCAGCTTTAGTAAATACACAATGATATCAAATTTAAACCTCAAAACCAAGTATTTTCTTTTGTCAGCCTCCTTTAGCACATTTACGTATAGATTTGCCTCATGATTTGTATGAGAGTATTCGTGGCTATTTATACCTTGGTTATATATTTCATAAGATTTATTTTTGTCCACAGCCACGGGGAAGACTTGATCGTGACGCCCTTCGCGCAGGTCCTGGCGAGCCTGCGCAGTGTTCGCAACAACTTTTTATGCCTCACCAACGTGCCGGTCTCCAAGTAAGTCATTCTTTTATTTTTTACGTCTCGCCACTTTCTATCGACGAATGAATCCATAGAAAGCTTTCAGTGTTAAAGAATGCTTAAAGTATAAAATGTAGTTCAAGCTAAAAGTTTTAGGCCGTATTACAGGCTACTCACCGAATAAATCCAAATATGGAACAGATTTTGTATGACATAAACTACCGAGTTTAATGGGAACTTATTCAGAGTTTTTGGTTAAATACAGTCTTGAAGTATTTAATCAAAAACTATTTAACAAATGTTAGAGTAAGGATATCAGTATCGCCCAGAAATTGTTTAAGCAGACCTTCGAGGTCTGCTGGTAGTAGCTGCGTGTAAATTACTGATATAACCTACTTATTCAGCCTCATCCACTTAGACTACAAGCCGTTTGGGGAAAAGGCTAGGAGGATGATGATTACAAATCACGACTTTGCAATAAACAAGCGTGATGCTGCATAGTTTTATACAAAAAAAAACATAAATTAATCTTGCATAAAGCTAAGTCCTACCTATACAACTAATTGCGTTAAAGTTTCAGACAGGCGCCTACAAACTAAAGTCGGGCAAACTAATAATGAACTGCAATTTGCCTTAGCGCGAACAAGTAAAATGACAATACTTAATATTCATTAATTTTCAACATAATGAATTACTTTCGCAGATGAGCAGCGTTTCCGCCCTGAAACAAATTACATGCCATTTAGATAAGTCTGAAGCTACGAATATAATTCAGAGTCATTAAAATTTGAGATTGCATGTAACAGTACAGCCAGCTAAGAACCATTGTGCGTGCCATTTTACATAGGTAAATTTAATATCCGAGTATTGCCTAAAACAGTTGAAGAGAATCTCCTTCCTCATATAGTGACCGATGGAAATTCCATGCCTAGTTATTGTAATATAAATAGGTATACAAATACGCACGTGAGTCTTTCGGTCTACTCACTCCTACACACCTGAAACTGCTAACAAATATTTATGACACAGAACAGAAACAAATCTTGTAGGACCCACCCTAAAGTAAAGATAGAATGAATGAAATATTAAAGATAAAGTCGCAGGCGATAGCTTATATTACATTTACGAACATACGTGATAAGTACGGGGTAGATTTAGGGAACTTCTATGGTAGAAGATCGCTCGGTTTCCTCATAACAATAATAATAAGGATAAAAGTTTTATTTGTAATTTTGAATACAATTCTCTTAGCATGGTTAACCCCGGAAAAAGTTATATGCATATCTTCATTCACAATTTTACCAATGTACACATTATGACGTAGTAATAGGAAAACAACAAAATACATCATAGTATGTACGCATTACTGATCACCTTTGTGCGATCGTTTCAATAAACAGAAGGTGCTTTAGCTTCTTTTCATGTTCTTGTCACGCAAATATTCTTCCGTTCTCGTTTCTTCGAAAAACTGTATGTACACCACTGCATAAACACATCCTTCCAACCCCTACGAGGCTCGTTTTTGATCTCATCTTCGGCAAACATTACTTTAATACGCTCCAATAATTTTTAAATTCTGTAATATTATGTACGAAATCTGTGCAGTTAATGGCTTATTTTGCAAACATATTCCAAGATTTCCAATGTCTATTGAAAATTGTTGAATTAATAAATTTCATTCAATGCGGTGATAGCCTTGTGATATGACCATTGAAACATTGGACTGCCAAGTCAAAGGTCTCGAGTTCGAATCCAAGGCACGCACCTCTGTCTTTTCGAAGTCATATGCGTATTTATAATTAGTTATCACGCGCTTAAACGGTGAAGGAAAACATTGTGAGGAGACCTGCATGCCTGAAAGATTTTCTTGACGGCATATGAAGTCTGCCAACCCGCAGTAGGCTAGCGTGGTGGACTATAGCCTAATCCCTCTCGTTATGAGAGGAGACCCGCGCCCAGCAGTGGGACAATGTAATGGGTTGATGATTATTCAATGCGGTATCTCTTTCTGCAGGGATTATTCATTTTCTTATATCAAGCAAGTTATTAGGGATACACCCAAAAGAAAAAAAAAGTTATTTCCTTTAGTGAAAACAACCTATGTTTGTACAACCTAATAGTATATTCTATCATTAGATCGTTTTCCGTACCAATTCAACAAGAAGTATCTTAGTTTGAAAATAAAGTAGCCTTAAAGTCACCTGAGTCGTTGATAGTTACAATAATTGTATCATTATGTTTAATTAATACGGCGACGATCGCATTTTTTTATTTATCGAATTTATTAATAATTTTACAGTATTCAATAATAAGAAAATTTATTTGCATCGTGACTGTGAACAAGAATGTCATCCGGAACATAATGATCTGTGCCTTAACAAAGAAAAATCAGTACTGCCATTAGGTTTTATACAAGAGATTAACTGTTCACGAATTTGCATGTTTCACATATCCGTATCTCTTACGTGTATCTAGACTTCGTCATCATTATTGATATTATCTTCTGCGCGTGAGCAAATTCAAGGTCTTCCTACTTAGATGTACGAAGCTTTGGATGTGCAAAGTAACTGTGCTCAGATAAATTCCATATACCTATTCTTTAGTAATATCTGGTACTTAGTACAGCAATAAAGTATTGTAATAACATTTATGTACACACTACCTGTTGTAAATTAACTGATAAGTTTAGCTTATCGCGGCACTTGAGTGTGATTAAAAGCTTTCGACGGGTAGACAAATAGTGCGATGTTGTGGGAAAACTGCAGTTGTTTTACACACACATACGCGTGTTTCTTGTATTCAAATAATAAACTATAAGGTGGTAGGACTCAGCTGCTGGAGTCCGTATGGGTCGTACGCAAGGTTACACGTCGAGCTATACAAATCCAGCTTACGCTGGCCTCTTATTGTATTGAAATTCTAAATACAATGCGTGATCAGATTAAACTGGATTGTATAGGTTGACCTGTAGTCGTGTGTACCACGGCATTGCTAAATATTCTGCGGCCAAGCAATAATGTTGTAACGTTATTGTGTTCTGGTTTCAAGGGCAATCTAGCCAGTGAAAATATTTGGCGTAGAATTCTCAAGATGACAGCAAGCCAGCCTAGTGATACCAGTATTGCTGGTATACTGCGTTTGAGGCTAACCATCAGATGAGGCATATGCTGCGCATATGAGCGGCCCATATATGCTTGTCTTGTCGATTACCTAATACATCACACTCACACTAAATAAACACACATCAACATTTTCAAAGCTCCCATTTTCGCATTTCCTTAAGCCTCGCTTATTAAAAAAAAATAACGCTGCTTTTTGAGACTGGTATCAAATAATTTGCAAATCTTCTGAATTTGAAAACTGAGCCTGTAAAAAGAAACTAATTTGCTTCTATTAATCATCGATACGTGGACAGTACCTAACGCAAAAACGTCATGATAAATAAACAAAGCTTCTCCATTTATTATTGATTCCGATGACGTAGGCCATGACGTAGCCCTCTCGTCGAGTATCGTGATACATGACGAAACTGTTGGAACGCATGGCGGCGAGCACGCGACCGCCGAATCAGGCGCCCGCGCGGCTTGACGTCCTCGACTCGTCACCCACGCGACGAGCCGACCACATCACAGGATTAATGATTAATAAACTTACATAAATACAACTAATATACAATACACTTCATTTTAATCAAACCATTATAATAACAAATACAAATTAAAAAGAAAGTTAAAATTGACCATTCAACTCTCAGAAACACAATTCTTTGCAGAAGCCACAGGATACTTACCTTAATAAAGGTTATGCTTGACGTCACTATGAAGCCCTTAACCTTTAGAAATTATAACTCACCTTTACAAATTGTAATTCATACAAAGGCGGCAGTAAAAATTTACATTGCACACAAATTACATTGTAAAAACTACTATTAAGAATCGATTGTGGCCAAAATAATTAAGAAGGACGGCTCTACTTATGAAAGAAAATCCAAGGAAATCCATCCGCAGACATCACTAGCTCAGTGTAATTTAATTTGCTTACGATCGCACCGCACTTACGTATTTTCCACAAAATATGTATCGTAATATGAACCTTTATCTAAAATTTAATTAACGGGTAGCTGTTACTGTAGTAATCTGAACGCTCTGCAAAATACCTAACGCATTGTTAAAATACCAGCGGGCTTCACGATAACACTAGTATGGTATGTCTTTCCCAATAATAATTATTCAGTTAAATTAATCTGCCAAACACAAATTAACTTCAATTTACATTTTGGCCTTAACATCAGGCATGTCAAATAAAATAGATTATTTAAATATGTCATCACTGAAACGTTGGACCGAATAATAAGACCATCGTTGAGTAAGTTCATATATATTTTACGTGACGCTATTCAAGTCTTCAACCAAGTATATGAATGGAATATGTTAAGTAGTCACAAGCTTCTCTCAAAAACAATCTTTTACAGGCAGTCCTCCAGGAGCAAAAAGTATATATGTATATGTATAATATGACATAATTATCTAACCTTTTCTTGGGGAGTATTTACTTTTTTTTAATAAAAAAACCGTTACGTACAATACATAAATGCTCTGTACCAAATGTCACGAATGACCTTTTCCACCTTATGTATTTTGCGTTTGAAACAAACTGTTGTTAATCCCATCTGCCGTATATCGAGCCTTGACATGACCTCACTAGAGTTATCTAACACATGTCTCGACTCTAATTTTAGATTACAAGCAACGCAGACAAAACAACGCTCAACGATGGCTTTTTCTAATTATAGGATTGTTATTGTGATTATCTGTTTACGATCGATAATGATTTTACAACTACACAAAAGGTTGCCGGCTGTGCTCAAAAACATTAACTTCTTAAGATTCATCTGTTTTATTTCATTGTTAAATGTGGAGTTAAACTGTATTTTATTAGTTTAAGCAGTCTGTATATTCGCGCATTATGTACGATGTGCGTATTTAAACTTTTAACAGTGTCATAACTCGGTATAGCCGCGAACTAAACATTGCCATTAACTTCAACCCTGCTTGAATTATCAACAAAACAACTGTGTCGTAATCTAAAAGTAGTAATAGCAACAACATATCTTGATCCGAAGAATTTGGACGTGATAATTATGTAAAGCAAATCTAAGAACTACACCCACATACTACTGAAATACAATAGACGAAATAGTTACTTATTTGATATTATAAACACTATTATACAAGTATACATTTTCATGCTTAGTAAAAACCAGCTTAAAGAAAAATAATGCATATTTCAAACTTGTGTATCTTCTTTAAATATAAATATAGGAGAGTAAGCTCTCGCCCCGTACCCACTCACTACCATCAAAGCCGATACAAGAACAGAATTTAATATCATTAAATAAAAGAGCTTTTTCACAAAGTAAGCACGGGTATAAGGAGGTACTTTTGATCTTTAGATATTTAATGCCGTAGGTTTAATGTTATTCATACTTTTCAAGGTCAATACTGTCGTTTATTTATGATATTAATTTCGATAATATTTGTGCCTGTCCAGTCATAAAATAATAATTTCAATAGAATTATTATTTGATACCTATTTATATTTTCACTTCGCTTCGGTGATAATAAATTACCCTTAATCACGTCGACTTTTTATTTATGTCTGTATATCTTTAAAAATAAGTTTTGTTTTGCCTCAAGCAAACCAAAACTTATTTTTAACTTATTTAAACGGGATCTGACTACGAGACTGGATATAATTTTTTATTTACGTCAGTAATAAGTGTGTAATGCATTGTTGTTATCGTTTCAGATCTCGGAGATCTTCGGGTGCAGCGTCAGCCGTTACACCACAACCTAAGAATTTAAATCCAGGAGGTAAGATTCATTCATTCATTGAAATTCAAATATTCATTTATGTATTAATCTATATACATATATTACTATGCTATAACTATTTATGAACTCGGCCCTCAACATTCGAAGGCAAACTATAATTAAATTATCTATGTAGTAATATCGTAGGAACAGTGGATTAAATAATAATTATGTAATGATAGTAATTACTTATCTAAATGTTTCATATTCAATGATATTTATTTATTGCCCTTGAATAAATCATTGTTTATTGCCGTGTTTTTAACTTCTCAATGTCAAGATAAGTTACGAAATAACCAGATTTGAATATATTTGTTTCCATAACCTTTCAACTGTAGCTGATTAAACAGAGGCACAGAAAATGTTAAGAATTAATTAGAAACGTGAAAATTGGTCAATACAAGTACACAAAAATCATTGTATGAACACACCTAAGGATTTTGATGAAACACGTCCACCCTTTTCGAGTGTGAGAAAGCTATTTAGCTAAGTCTCCACTTGGGAGAACTCGTATAAGGGACAAACGGCTGACCGTCCGTCTTTGAAGCACTTAATAATACCAACATAAAAGTAGTTTTAGCTAACTCCCTTTAAGAACTACACTCTGACGTTGAACCGTTACTATTCTAGAAAATGTAAATTTACAGCTATTTATACTAAAACTATTATATTACTAATTGCAAACGTGGGTGAATGCTAATTAACCTGCTCTTGAGCGAATAAAGCTAGAATTTCTATCAGTGAGCTTAATAAATTGTTTGCAATACTCGTAAAATTTTGCTATTTTCAACAATAAATTCAATTTTATACTTATTTTATTTATGTTTAATATAATGTATACAAATACATTGCCTATGCAAGTGCTTTAGAAGAGGGCATAAATATTCACTCTATGAAAGCTCAAAGTTGTCCGAAAAGGGATCCCTTTCATTCGCATAATGTTTTAATTCCAAATTTACTGTGGCATAAGGATTTAGGCATAAGTTTCAATGGTATTATAATACTTTGTAATTTTTTTACTATTTTGATAGGAATAACATCATTTGCGTTTAATGATGGCTGGATGATAAATACTCGAGTATTTGGATATGTATAATACTCGAGATTCATCTTTAATAAATACTCGAGTGTTTATCCAAAATCTCGTTTTTACTCATTTTTATATTATTTACTCAAAATAATGGATTTATGTTTTTGAGCTTTGGATGGTTATTATGTGGCGACTTGCTTATAATATTATGTGGCGACTAGTATTGTTATTTTGGCTTTCTAATAAACGAAATTTCGTTCGTTTATTAGAAAGCCTTGCTTCGTTTCAGAACGTAATTTTTTTTACGTTGGACACTCACGCCTTTTTCGCTCACCGCAGAAACTATGGACTGCCACTTGCTACAACTCTTACATATCTCTTTCGCTTCTTTTACATTGATACATCTTTTCGTACACACGCGCCGGTTGCGAGTACTACGCACCTGACCTTTTTGGAGAACCTCGCCGATGAGATCGGTGAATGTCCTTCTAGGGCGACCTCTCCCGAGGCTGCCACTAACATTCGCCTTATAAATTATATTCGTTAATCGTCTTTCATTTATTCTCTCAACATGCCTAAACCATCTTAGCATATTCCTTTCAATTCGTGTCACTATATCATCTTTCAGTCCGCAACGTTGTCTAATCACAATATTTCTCAGTCTATCATTCCTAGTTACACCGCACTTACTACGCAAGGAACGCATTTTCACAGCATTTATCCTATACCCATTGCCTCATAAGTCTAGTGGTTTAAAATAAAAAGTAGGCAGCAGCTCCGAGTCTGATCTGTGCCCGGTTAATGGTACCAATAATAGGCTCGCCCGCTATTACATGGGACCTAAACACACCGGTCAAATGTGGTTTTACTTTAGTACACCTCTGCCTTACCTTTCGGGGAATACAGGCGTTATGGTATGTTTATGTTTAATCCTTTTGTTTGTAAAATGACAAAATTTACATAACATAACGTAACGAAAACTTTAAAAAGTATTTGTCCGCTGCTTTGGATAAATACCCGAGTAAAAACGGATATTTATGAGTATTTATCCGTTTTGAGTATTTCCGTATCCGTATTTCTTAATTTAAAAGGTATATCATTTATCGTCTAATAGTTATTACTTATCATTGTCATCTTATGACAGTCATTTTAAAACTTATGCAATATTATAAAGTTAATAATAAAAATATTGTATGGGTACTGAAAGCGGGTACCTCTTGTCACCTCATTCCAAACAAACAAAAAACCTACAGTCGGTTTACTTAGGGCTTAGTGAGGTGGCAGTTGTATTGTCTCGTACGCACGGCTACACATCAAGTTATACAAAACCAGTTTACGCTGGTCGTTTATTTTATAGGAAGCTTATACAATGCGAGATCAGTTTAAACTGGTTTTGTTTAGGTTGACCTGTAGCCGTGTGTACAATACAACTGCCACCTCACTAAGCCCGATAAGAATATATATTAAGGATAGTTTGTTATCTTAAACTTATTTCTTTTGAATTTTAAAGTGGTACTACGATATTGTGCTGTAATCTTTATCGAAATGTAATGTTCCTACCTGAACGTAATTCACATCACTGCGCTAAGGACATGTTCAATTTCTAGCAACCGCTAATCTGGAATTAGAGAATATCCAAAATTCTTATACTTCACTTTATTATGATCATTTCATCAGTGGTACCATTAAGCAAGTATCATTGTTATGTTTAGTTTACCAATACGTTTTGATATGTTCCAAACCTAATTAGGATGTATCAGATACATAAAACAATATTGTTCAATGTGTTTATATAGAATTGTTCTTTAGTTTTGAATAATCTATTATTCAACAGAATTCTGAAAACAATCGATTTGAGATGTATTTTAGTTACAAGTACTTGGATCAATATTGACTGACATGATTGCGATGGAGCACTTCCAACTCAACAAAGGGCGCTGTTAAATAGAGTACCGAACTACCAAAGTTAATTGATTATGGTCTGAATGGCCTACCTACTTTTTAAAAACTTTCCTCTTTAATTGAATAAGCTATGCCATACAAATGACCACTCAGTTCAAAATATGTGTTTATTAAAATTTGTTTACTACAGGTATTATCGTTTGTAGATACATTAAATTTAAAGTTATTTTTAATGTACGCACTACCGAATACTATTCCAAGGCATATTTACCAATAACACGACTCAGCGTCACGCCTGTATTCCCCGAAGGGTTAGACAGAGGTGTACTAATGTATATACAACCACAGTCCGCTGGTACTAGGTTCCATATAATATGAGGGTTATTATCATTAACCAAGCTTAGGAACAGCTAGGAGCTTAGGAGATCTCAAGCTTCTTGGGAACTCATGGGGCATTCATGGAGGTTTTGCAACTCTGGCATTTATTTAAGTATCGTGACGTCGGCCCCATTAAGTGAACGCCACAGAGCCCGATCTTCAGCTCTTTATCCAGCTTTTTATCCAGTTGCTGCCAGTCGCCTTCCGCAAATCGTCACTCCACCTGACCTGCGGGCGTCCTACACTACACTTGCCTCGACGCGGCTTTCTCTCGAGAAATCGTTTGCTCCACCGGTTGTTGGTTCTCCGAAAGACGTGCCCAGCCCATTGCCACTTCAGTGTGCTAATCCTTATTTAAGTATAACACTTGCAAAAATCAAAATATCTGAACCTTAGATTTTAATTAAAATGGAAAATACAAATCGTTAGGTACCTACTTTCTATAATTTCCGCTTGGACAGGGAAACGCCCTCGTAAAGAATGCTTATCTACAAAACTATCAATAAAATAACATCCGAAAGTAAACAAACGTTGTCGCAGATTGTTACACATGCTTTGTTTACATCATTATCAGCAACGTGATCAATTCTCAGATGCGACATAATGAGATTACGAAGAACAGTTATGTCACACGGTAAACTGTCACTTTCTGACTAATATTCGTTCGCGGAACAGATTTATATCATTAGCAATCTTCAATGGCAGAATCAATCGGATGTAGTGAATTGATTGGCGAAATTACATAGGCACATAACTTATTTGTAAAGTTTTGCATACGAAATTCTTGTTAGAATTTCTTTATTGTAGGTACACATTTATTTATTTTTGTACTTCGTAATAGGATCCATAATCCTTCGTGATTGGATTGTGCGCCGCCTTTACTAAAAGCCAGACTCGACAATCCCTCGACAATTTCCGTTCTTTTATTCAATCCAGAAAGAAAAATGCGTTCAGATAGTTCGCCAGGAAATTTGTATCAATTTAAAGTCTAAATCTGAAATATTCACGTATTTTTCCTTGTGTACAAACAACGCATTACATAGATTGCAAAAATTGATTTTCTAGGAAATATTTCGTCTTTCGGACTGAGCAATATCAACAACGTAATCCTTTATTATTCTGATAACTTAATATTTCAACGCAGACAGCTTCCTGATTAAGAAAGCGATCGTGTGATGTATAGATAAACAATCAAAGTAGGATAGATAGTAAATAAACTGTTTGCTACACGTAGCTACTTTGAGCAAAGCCCGGGGCTGGAGCTAGCTTTGCTCGATTTAATTACGGTAAAGTTGACACAGCCCCGTCACTGTTACAACGTGTTAAAACAATTTGATTGCGGTTTTCAGTCCAATATAGACTACATTAAATATAATTACTATAACACGTGTTAATGTTGTTTATATGACAATGTGGGAATAAGTATGTTACTATATAACTACTAGTTAAATGTACATACTTACACTCCTTTATCGCCGAAGGTTTGTTCAGAGCTGTAATCATGTATAACTATAGACCACCGGTATCATTTTAAACCTCACGTAGAATACTACGTGAGGTCTAAAATGATACCAGTGGTCTGGTGTAGAGTATTTCGTGCCCGGATAATGTCAATAGTGAACGAGCCTATTGCTACAAAGAAAACTAATAATACTGCACGACCTCGTATTTGAACCCATGTTCCACAGCAGCGCTAGCGACCACTAGAGTAATTGTAATTTGTCTTGTAAAAGTGTCTTTAAGGATTTATTTGCAGAAATAAATATAATTTATCAATTATATTTTTACTACGTGGATGATTGATTTATATTATATATAAAAACTGTGAATTTAATACTTTTTACATCTGAATTCGAGGCACGAATAGTGACTATTCGGAAATAAAAAGTATAGGTAGTTAATAGCTGTATGCGATCAGATCCCACGTAGATGAAGTCTCAATTCTTTAAATTGATAAGTAGCCTTTGTCCTTAACTGAGAACCGTGTGGCCAATTCGCTCTGTTCATGACGTGACCTATACGTTCTTCATGACATCAAACATCAAACCGTCGGCATTCATACTACTTAGGTATTAGTGAGATTGTGCAGTAGAGACGACCTTGCCCTGTGGCTTCATGACGCATCCGTAGTATGTATATAAAGCTCAGAAGAACTGCCCTGTATACTCATTAATCCTTTATCCTTAAATGGATACAAGTGTCTGTGTAAACCCTCAAGTCAGAAACAACGACTTCTAAAATCAGTTACTTTGTCAATAGCCTTATTAATTTATTTTCGATTGGAAAATGACCACAGTTCGTGATAAAACAATTGTCACCTTCGATATAGTTACCAGCGTTTCGGAGATAACTCAACTACAAGAGCAGTGTCTGGACAACCATCACTGCGAATTGATTCTGTGTATGTCTGTGTTAATTTTTAAAAACTACAGTGGTTTCTTACAAATTACATAGACAGCTTTTTGAAGTGACAAAGTGCTCATAACAAAATATAACCATGTGACTGCAAAATCTTTGTGTTCTGTGATATTAATTAGTTGTGTAATTATCTAATTGTAGTTGGCGCCTGTATTGAACGTGAGTAGCACAAGCTCAATCCAATGATTCCAATTGCTATTAAATGTCCTAACCGCAAAGGAAAATTACTAATTACCACAGATATGGAAAACCCTTTCAACTGACCTGAATCAAATAATAATTTAGGTACTGCGAAAGTGACGAAGCTAAATAAATCCTAAATTCGTAACTATTCAGTGTGTAAACCATCATGTCGTCACACTGTCGTCACTGATTATGTCGCCATAGGTTTGACGTATTGCCTTTCCACAAAGAGGTGTGTCATTGTCTCTCATCTCAGGTCATTGTTAGTAGAAATGTGCATATTTAATAATCCTAATAGGCATACGGGTTGGATATAAAATGAAATCATATGTATTTTTAACCGACTTTAGAAATTTCGAAAAGGAGGTGGTTAGGTGGTTACTACATTCGTCTGTATATTTTTTTTTCTATGTATGTTCACCGATTTCTCCTTCAATTGCGGACCAATTATGAAAATTATTTTTTTGTTTGAAAGAGTATACTCTCGAGTTGGTCCCATTGTCAGCAAATTAGGATCTGATGATGGGATCTTGAAGAAATCGAGGGAACTCTTCAAATAGGCAAACCTATAATATTTTTTAAATTAACTCGTGCATTTCCTCTCGGAATGCATCTTTCGGTCAAGTGATACAGTTGATGGAGTCCACGGATGATCTCTAAGGTATATTTCCCGAAATATTATTCAAAAACAGTGCAGCCAATTTGGAAAATATTTTTTTTGTTTAAAATGGTATACTCCCCAGGTCATCCTATTGCCACCAGGTCAGGATCTGATGATGGGATCCTGGATAAATCGAAACAAATCTTTAAATATTGTATTCGCACTACGAGTCTCGTGAATTTGCTCTAGGGAAGTTTCATTTGGTGAAGTGAAACTGATGATGAAGACCACCGCTGCACCGCAACTCCTCAGTGATAGGTATTTTAGGGATTTCAATTTGATTACTTTAATATAGTTGTATTTTATGCTCGTCACAACGTATATGGTGAAGTACCAGGAGAACTCCTCAATAAGCGACGTCCCTGCATTGGGATAAGCAATATTTTATAAAAGGCAATTAGTGGTTGTCATTAGGTTATTGTAACTGAGGTAAATTAAAAACCAACCCACTGGAAAACAAGAAAATATATAAGGCATTTTATTTATTTGAAAGTGTATGCTCCTGAGGTGGTCTCATTCAAATTTGTTGAAGATGTGATCATTCAAGTAGTTACATTCTGAGAAATACTCACAAGTCAGTCCTTTTAGGTAGTTTAATATATAATTGTAATTTGAGAGCATGTCCATGTCGGATGAATATCAATATACATAAAACAAAGTGTTGGCGCAAAGCTCTCACAATTTATAAATGACTAAAACGTGCCACTTCTATTTGGAGCGTGACAGGTACTAATGAGTGCCAGTGTTGGTTCCCCGTCACGAACTGAATTCAGGACGCGTGTTGTCACTCGCCACTCACTGCTTCCAAGAAAATACCAAATGTAGGCCATTGACAGAGTATCCGCCACTGTGCCGGTTGTCGCTCCAGTACAGATTAGGCATATCCCTTCCAACACCTTCTCCACGTTTAAATTGGAAGCTTTTGTGTCTGATGCCTTATAGGGCCCTTTTATTTCTCCGTACTTTAGAGGTTATTACGACGAATCATTCGATCAATCGATTATACATTACAGTAAAAATATTAGCCTATGGAAAAAGAAAATCAATTTGGAAATTCAAGTCCGGGCTTGAAATAGATGCCAGATCAATCGTGTCAGAAAGTGCAATGTAATGAATAATGCGGAAACGTTTTTTTATTGTTGTAACTTTGTCACACCAGTCATTTGTTTTGTTTGCTTTGTTTAGCCCTGTACTACCTACTTCCAATACATTTACTATTTTAGTACTTCCAGGCTTTGAATTGGTCCGTTATACTTACCTACAACATTTTTTTTATAATGCACGATTAGTCAACTTTGGCGTTCATAACTTAATACTGAATCTGACAAAGTTATTCCTATTTTAAGTATTATTACAATTCTGAAACTCCTCGAGTGGGTATAATAGAACCTTGAAACTTGTCATCAACTGCGGGGTCTTGTACGATGTTTAGTGTAAATATATCTTTTCATTTGTGATTATCTTCTGCACGCTTAAGTTCTTTTGTCGGAGTGCTAGCTAATTTAGTATGCTCTAGTTTCCTCGGTGGCTGGAGGCCGTAACCATGAGCTATATAACTCTTAGCGATATTTAAAAATTTTCACCATGTTGCCATTCGTACAAAAAGCATTCTTTCTCCGACAGTTCGTATTTGTCATGTTTTTTTCAGTAGCAACTCTCATCACATGTGTTTGAATAAGACTGTTGAGCTAATAGCAAAACAAATATTTTCTCTTAGCTATTATTTGTTCATGAGGTTTCTACGGATATAGGACGGAAGATTTAGTTCCATATAATGATTTTTGTAGTTCGCTATATATATTTCCTGAGATGTTTAGGAACGTATATTGAAGAAATGCTTGTTCGTCTTAATGATGATCTCTACATTATTGTACAGATTTATTGATTAAGACATCGTCTCAGATGCTTTTTAGTTCGATCACCTTAAGTTAGACCCGAAGGTTAAATTTCATATTCACCTTTTTTATATTTTCCATCCTATGTGGCCTCAAACAAAAATAATTGTTCTAAATAATTAATTTCTTCTTAGGGAAGTTTATTGCGACCATTCTAAAAAATAAGTAGATACTCACTTAACTGCTTCTATTTGAATTATACGAATTCAAAAATTTCTTATATCTCATCTTTCTTAGATGTTATCAAAAATTTTCAAGTTAGTGTTATGCACGTGCCTAACGCATAATTGTTGTTATCATTATAAACTACACACGGAACAAGATTATATGAGTGCAAAGATCATGGATGACCATGATCTAACTTCACAGTCTTAGATCATGAGATCTAAGACTGTGAAGTTAGTCCACAAACGTTCTCAAATGGATTATTTCTTTAAATATTCTCTTTAGTGACTCAAATATGAACACATCGTTTATAGCTTTGTTTTCCTAAAAGGAGGAGGAAAATAATACCATTTATCCCGACACACTGCATAAAAAATTACATGAATAGAATGATTAGGTATATAATGGATGGAATTGGTCCACTTTGCATGCAAATAGTTGCAACATTAGGTACTGAATCTGACGTAGATATACGAAGGTAAGTACTTACAGGAAAAATATATAGGTAACTACTGGAAAGATGAGAATATTAATGGCCAAGTTCTTATATACATTCACTAATCCAATCATGCGGTTAGATTCAAAGTAAACCTCAATACGTAACTTAACTATGGTTTAGGTTCTTAACAGATCTCTGTTATGAACCTAAAATCAAGTCTAGTCTGGTAGTCTGGTAAAGGCTGGCGAATTCTATTGGCAGGATTGCATTAAAGACAGGCGCAGATGAGAAAAGTCGCTAGTAAACATAATTTAAACCTATGTACCAAGTCTTGGTCTACTATAACAGACAACCCGTCACTATCAGTATTATTTATACCTATTCAAATAGGTCAAAATGATGTCAACCCCCATATTATCTGATGAGAGACCATTAGTGACGCACGAGATCACGGTATGCTGCTGTGATCACTACACATAAACAAGGTGGAATCAAACTGAACCGATCATATTATCCATCAATAAAAATAAAAATTAATCATTTGTTATGTTTATTATACGGTCTAGAACAAATTTGATGAATTATGACTTACTGTACCATTATCGAGAATAACAATTTTATCAATTTAACATTGAAATTGTAATCATAACATAGTATCGCTTCTCCAAATAATTTTAATCTTTTTGCTAATTATAATTAATGCATATTATGTTGGCTGAATAGCCTACTTATAATAAAATTATATGTAAAAGCACATATAAATAAACTATAAAATGAAATAACTAAATAAATAATAGGATATGAAACTCAAAGGTAGGTAACTGAACACACGCTTTGCGGTTTTTAATCTCATTGTTTACTAACTACCTACTACAAAGTGTACCTACCTACAAATATGTTGTCAGTATACCTTACTCGTTGTGTACTTAAATAAACTAAAGTATAAATACCTAATATAATTTTGTTTGTTTCAGACGAAGCCTACATGAAGCTAGCTTTAGAAACTGTGGAGGAGCTGGACTGGTGCCTGGACCAGCTTGAGACCATACAAACTCACCGCTCAGTCTCCGATATGGCTTCACTCAAGGTCAGTTTAACTGCACTCCAACTTACAGCTATTCACCTTATACGGATTCACCACAATACATTTTGTCAATAAAGATTACAAATAGATATTGTTTCACACCACTGCTTGCATAGACATAAGTGATTGATCTTTTCTAAACATCGCTACGTCAGTGATAACCGGCGTTGGGGTAAAGGCAAAGAAGTAAATATGACTCAATGTTTAAATAATCTTACTAGGCCTCATTTCACCATGACCGAAGAAATTTAAGGCTTATTTGTTATGTGTATTAATTTTATGTTCATTCCTTGGTAATCCTAAGTCAATAAATAAATAAATAAAGGCTAATCGCCGAAAGAATTGAAAAAGGGAACTGAAGAAAATGTATGAAATAAAGTAGCGAGTAATATATCGAAAATTTCTTTGATGTTGGTGAAATGTTGCCTTAGTGATAAAAAACGAACCGAACTGTGTCTTAATTTACTGTAATTTTTCTGAATACTTTCTGGTTAATATGCTTTAAGAATGGGACTTTGTTTTTATTAACCACCGCACCGCCCCACTTTAGTCTGTTCACTTTAAATGATAGAGTTTTACTAGCTCAACGTGACTGCGCATTTCCCAGAAACAAACATCCAATCTTATAAATAAATTAACCGGGTTTCAGAAAACCGCATTACGTGCATTTCACAAACAAGATTCAATGATATCCAATTCATACCTAATGACTTTTTCTTGTCATCGGGTTATCTATTCAAGTTACTACAGTTAATCAAAATGCGACGTTTTATTTAAATATAGTATGTAGGTCAATGATAATTAACTATCTAGATGTATCTAAGATTGTTGCTATTAATAATACCTAAGTAGGTAATGGAGACAAATAATATAATTACTAGGACACAATACAAGACTAAAGTCGTAACGTAATATGAGATAAGAAAAACGTAACGAAATATCTAAAATAAAACTGTCTTTTAAAGTCTCTTATAGTATACGACCACAAAAACTACTCAGCCAAGTTAAATAAATTTATTTGGGACCAGTTCCTTTCCCAATGAAATAGAATCGTTTAAATAGATTAAGAAATTTTTGTAAGTAGGTAAGTAGGCATAAGATAACATAACCAAGGAAAAAAAAGATAAATTGAGAACTTCCTCCGTTTTGAAGCCTACCTAAATAAGGTGATATGCATCATACATACTAGAACACGTAGGTTCTAGTATGTATGATGCATATCTTTGGAATGTGTGAGAAAATGTACTTTTATACGTCTTATCATGATTTATGATGATGAAGACGTTGTTGATGATAATTTACTAGAATTATTAAGTACTGTCATCTATTGAGACAACAGAATACCCACGTGCCTGAACACTTGTAATGGTTTTAAAATTCTTCAACAGTCGACGTCAGAGCACATACACCACGTAAAATCCAAGAGGAAAACTTCACACTTCCTGATCCTCGTAGTTCATTAAAAAAAAAACTACCTACGTAATTTTATTTTCTGTTCAAAATCACTTCTGACTGAAAGATTATGAAGTATAATATAATTACACGCTTCAGGCAAAAAAAGCCTACAGCTACAATTGAATAACTTTTGTCGAGGCGTAGGTATCAAAAGTCTGACCTAAAATATTTATGATCTTAATTTGATAAAAATATTTTTAATTTATAGATGCTTATACTTTGTAGAAATATATATGTGTAGACAAAAAATATGGCTGTCTTGTAAGTGTCTGCAAGACTTGTACCAAAATAACAACAATAATAATTCTTTGGTTTTAACAACATACGAAAGAGGGTTAAATACATAATTATAGGATTTTAATGGCATCTACTATTTTGTGATAACCTTATAATTTATACTTGAAATACATGTCTCAGAGTCTTACAATCAAATATATGTGTGGGTGGCATCTATGACTATTTACTAGAATTGCCAGTAATTTATCATTAACATTGCAGAGCATCACGTACACACATAACTGCGATAAATCATCAGAACTGTGAATGAACCGAGAGTGTTACATATGCATCTCAAACGTGATAATAGAATGAATAAAAATAAATAAATGTTAAAGATTATCCAATAGCCGTGGAAACTTACCAATATAATATCTCTGTAGAAAACTTGTGAATTGACACATTATACCACAGTATATTACATTACATTCGTTTAACAAGTATGTATTATATTTTCATAAGCAACATGCTGTAAAAGCGTGCCTTAATTTATGGCACAATACATTAATTGGTTTTCAAAATTTATTTAAATGTTTGTAACCTTGTTATAATGATAGGTGAAACATGATTCCGATGTTGTTCTTTATTGTGTGATGAAAGTAAAATAGGTATCTACTTATATTCGTATTATTTATGCAATGATTAGGGGATTCCTTAGGGGGGGCCTTAACATGTGACGTACTTTATGAATGGTCCCTTATAGGTTTTAGGATATTGCCTCACCTTTTCAGAAAATTGATAAAGTGATGTCCCTCAAAGCGTGACTGCGATAACTACATGAGTAAAGATGATGACAGTTTACATTCATATAGGTAATGTTGGAAAGCCCGTTCTGAAACCATTATGCATCATTCTGCGAATGCTTCGAAGTTTTGCCTTATTAATTTCACCTCACATAATTTTAAAATCTGTTGAAACATTCCATAAACAGTCTGGTCATTTTTAATTATAATAAATTAATAATCTCAAGCAGTTAATAGCTATTAGGTATATTCATAAAATACATATTTAAAACGTAGTATAATTAGAGTAATGAAATAGATAGTATTATTATTATACATAATTTTATAATTGTTTTAAATTACAACCTTGTTAACCTCGTTAGTCTAGTGGCCAATCGCGACTGCTACGCTAGAGGTCTTGGGTTCGATCCCCAGGTCGAGCAAAGTGTTGCGAGTCTGGATTTGTGCCCGGTAAATGGCAATAGGGTCGCCCTATTACATAACCATACCGGCGAACTGTGGGTGTACATTAAGTACACCTCTGCCTAACCCTTCGGGGAATACCGGCGTGATGGTATGTTATAAATCACAACCTTGTTAAAATTCTGCAAGTTAAATATATTTTGTCGGTAACCTTATTTAAATCGTGTCTAAAGTAAATATAAGTTTCAGCGCCTTCGATCGCACGTCAACGTTGAAAGTCGGAAAAGTTTTAATGATTTCGAAGCCAAAACACTTACAACTCATACATATTTTTCTTGTAAAAAAAATTTCATTAGCAATGTAAGTAATAATTTTCTTTATAAATAAATATAATCGGACACGTTAACATATACATATAAGCAAATAATATCAAGGAATCAACAATTGGGGGAAAGAGTGACCAAGCTTCATTGAAACAATACATAAAAAATTGAATACCTGCAATTTTAAGAAATTCCTACAATATATCTACAAACATCTGGGTCTCGTATTGATGGGTCAGGAAGCTATAAGTTCAGTTGTTATAATTTTTATTTTGGGAAAAACATATTAAAAACCACTTAAATCGATTCAGTAGTCGATTCTGAACAAACTACTTTTAGCTCTTTCGCTTATTAAGTTACACTTTTAAATAACCTCATTCTACTTCAAATTGAAGTTGAAGTTCGAATGAATAATTATAATAAATTAACAGTCCCATGCAGTGTTCAAGTTATTTTAGACCAAATTTTAACATTATTAAACAAAGACCAGTATGCTGACATTTGTTAATTTACTCGAGCAAGTTTTAATGGGACACGACCGGCTAGCGTTGCACCACTTTTTACCGCTTTATATTGACTGGGTGGCAACTGGCAGTTAGCTCATTTGTCAACATCCTTTGCCTGGCCTCTCTATCCTTTTTATCTCATACATCGTACATAAGAGATGAAAGCAGTAATGTACAAGTACGTAAATAACGTATATACTTAATGAACAGATAGATATTGCTACATTCAGATAGTAATGCAAATTGAGATTGATGAGAAATAGTTATGCATATAAATATCATTTAATCATTTAATAATCTTTTTTACCTAAAGAAAATGCTTCGATCATCTTAAATCGTACAGCTATGGGCCAACTACTTCTTTTTCGTTTAATACTACTTTGTCTGTTGGTAAGCAAAGGTTAAATCGAAAATGGCACGGTTACCCAGCAAAAGAAATTTAATTAAATTAACATTTCAATGCGAAAACTTTTATTTATAAATGCACGTAAATGTCACGGTCAGTCCTTTCTTACCTACGAAAGCTTGGTGTAACTATTATTTATATACGTGTTCCTTAACGAATGTTGAAATTATTACTAGACCCTGGATAACTTCCTCTAGGGGTACACTATACAGTAATGGACTGTCGGCGTTAACAGAAACATGTGTGCGTGACGTCGTACCATTAAAACCGAAGGGCAGCCCCGCCATACCCTCGTGACTGACGCAAAACCTGAGTCCGAAAAATACTGCGTATATGATATACAAATCTGTAGCAATAGTTTAAGAGTAAAATCGTCTATTTATGGCTGCAGCAGATACGCACGAACCTGTATAAAAACATGTATTTTGATCAGACATTGATACGGATTCGATTTTAATAAAAATGTGCCTCCACTACGTGTAGTTTTACAGTGCGGGCGCGGATTGTATTCATATCATATATTTTATTTTTAAAAATAAACAGGGCGCATGCCCATAGGATTCATGCCCAATCGGATCGGATGATGGTTGAAAAATGCATTTACTTTAGTTTAATGAACTGGAAATTAGACATAGGTAGATATATAGGTAGATAGGTAGGTATCATCAAATTCTTTTTAAAATTAAAAAAACCAAATATTATTTCATGGCAAACTTAGAAACAACTAAAATTAAAGGAATTTGTGCATTAAATGAGGTGCCTTCTGGTTTCCATTTAACTAAACTTAGACACATTTATTAAAATTTCAAATTTAATGACAATATCAGTTTACTGTGTAGTTTTACTACTCAGCATCCTTGGCAAACCAAATTAAAACTAAACAACACTTTAAAAAGTCTTCTCGTAATCGTGGCAGTGAGAATGTGTATCGTTTAAAAGCATTAATCCGCGTTAACTAGTCCGGAAGGTTGTGCGTGTTGGTTTCAGCGTGCAATAACAAGTGATAAAATATTTTTGTAATGCGTCGTGTGTGTGGGTAAAGGTCCATGGACAGCGGCTGTCCCCTACGCTCGCGTGGTCACGTACGCCGTGCTGGGGGCGACGCGACGCTCCCGCCCGCCTTGTCAGATCAATTGTCTCATGACCCACTTGTATCTTGAATTTTTATCAAATTACACATAAACCAAAATCACTACGCTTCAAATCTTTTATCTATTTCTTCTAAAATTAGATAAGATATTATTGCTTTCATCTCCACAACCACCATCACCTAAAATATCATATTAATAAGCTGAATGATGTGACTGAACAAAAGATTTTTAGAAACAGTATTTTCTACGCATTCCCTATAATTTTCATATTTACCTGAAAAGTTTTCCTGTAGGTATTATTAAACAACTTACTTACCTACATCTTTCAATTCACACGCATCGTTCAATAAATAGCATGATAATTCGCTGAATTCACACCTCACATCGTATATTTCTTCCAACATATATATATTATTGAATGTAAATGCAAACTTCAAAGAAATATATTTTGTAATACTTTAATCATCATTCAATTGTAATTACGAGAATCAAATTGAAAGATCAGATCATACTAAATTACCTAGTTATTTTATTTTTAACAGTCAATTAGTAGGAAATTTGACAAAGGTTATTAGTTTTCTTTCATAAACAGTTTGCCTCAGTGGCCCTTACAAACACGATTTATACAGTTGAAATAAACAGTATTATATTCTACGTGGTTACGCCGCCATATTCGCCGAATTCCGAATTCATTCATCGAAATGCGCATTGTGTTCGTAATCCAATATTTATTACAAACATAAGTGAATGTTTTTAGTTAACTTTGAACGTGTTTAAGTGAGATCAAATAAAACGGTTAAGATGGAACGTTGCGAACAAAGAAGTGAGGCCGGTTATAACTATGCCTTGCCTTTACGCGAAAGGTCGACTGACAAGATAGGCGTAGTTTCGGTATACGTGTGTGCGTGGTGGTTAATTACACTTTTAATAAAGTGATTTGGTCTCGAACCTAAGATTCAGAGATGAGTCTAAACTAGAAATATATATACTTCTTTAATGTCAAAATTCTGTTTAACGTCGCTGAATAGGTAAAAGGCTAAGTCGATTGGAATGTATAAATATCTAGACCTGGTATCCATTTCAGTTTCAGTTTTCGTGAACCATGAAAATGCGCAGGTTTTATGATGAAACGTGGCTTCTGACAACACTAGTTCCCTATATAATGACCCGGTTAGCGTGTGACGTACGATCTGACCTTAAGCTTGTAGCGCCGCCCGCGCGTCCTCCACGAAGGTTGACATGAGATTCCCGCTGCAATACATATTTGGAAAGTCGTATTCCCAGATTTAAAACTCATTAAGTTTCCGTTATTTACCTTATTTCTGTAACAAGTGCAATGCTAAAATAGTGATTATGCATACCTATAAAAAGTCAAAATTCTTTTGAGAAGCCAACGAGAACGCATTTTCTAAAAAAATATCAGACTTCAATATGATATGATACAATTAGACATGCGGTCCTCCAGTGCAACAAAATTTGTTGGAACCAGGGTTATGGACGTGAAATAAAAAGCACAGAGTGAATTTGAATTGTATACTTTTGACTTTATATTTGAATTGATTATATTCACAAGGAAGGTTATAACGTCCGTTTATTAGCACAGTAACGATTGAAAAGGGAGCGAAACTGAGGGCAACCATTCCTTTTATAAAACATCATTTAGTGACAAGTCTTGCCAGTATTAATCATACAAGATCTACTAATGACAATGTTGTCACTACTAAAGTAGGAATAGATTATTTTTGTAATTTACAATCAAGTAAATTCCAACAAGATTACTAAATTCTACCTTACTATTGCAGATAAACTTTCATAATTATATTAATTATCATTATTTTATTATGTCATGTGAACATTCAAAAAGAAAGATATAAGTAGGTGTCCTAGCTATAGAAAGGTATTGTTGACACCTTCACACGCTGACTAGGTATTGGTATTACATGAGAACAAGGAAATTACGGCGATTATAAATTAATTATTAATTTATGACAAATGACAATGCATTTGTGACGTACTTCAATCAATACGTCACTTTCAAGACTTGCCTGCCAACAGTTGTAGGTATATATTGATATTTTCAATGGGTAACTCGACTCAAATGATCTTTGATACTTACTACAGTTTCGACCTCAACAAATCTTTGACTAATGGAAGTACCTACGTCATTATTAACCACGATAAAAAATAACGTGGTAAGTAGTAATGAATTATAATTAAATTTTAAAATCATGTAGTCGGGAAACTTGTTTGTGTCATGTGTGAAATTCAAAGGATTTTTAAATTCATGTTGAATTCAAACAATAGCATTCTGGAACATTTACAACAACTAAAAGTACCTAGCTGCGTTCTCTAAGAACTGAGTCACATCATCATCATCATCATCATCATCATCGTCTAATCATGCAGTCGGGAAACTTGTTATGTGTCATGTGTAATTGTTAGAATAATTATTTGAAATTTTAAATTCAAACGATTTTTAAATTCATGTTGAATTCAAACAATAGCATTCTGGAACATTAAGAACAACTAAAAGTACGCTGCGAAGCTGCGTTCTCTAAGAACTGAGTCACTACAAGTATAGATATGTATCTATATTTTCTTATTTATTAAAGGACAAAAGTACTGATCATATTCTTGATCAGAAAAACAAAAATATTGTGGTGTGATTAAACAATAAATTGAAAGCGCACATTAGATTTGTTACGGGTCGTCGAAACGTCAATGCAACACGGACTAGATTCAAGAAGTGGTCACGGTCGACCCGCCTCGTAAACTGACCATTATTACGTAATATATTATAACCATATCATACCATGTAATGTTACTTTATATACGACATACAAACAGTCGTAGAATCGTGAGCTAGTAGTTGTTAAAAACATCACTAAAAACTATAATAAGTATATCGTACATTTTTCGGTTCTAATTTAATCTAACTTGATTGCACAGGACTAGATGTTGATTTTTGTTTAATTGGAATACTTACCATTTGACATTACGAAACGCAGGCTAGATCGGAACTATATTTTGAAATTATTAAATTAAGTAGGTACCAGAATTTACCATCTGATAAAAAAAACATAAACTTATTATTTACATAAAATGAGTTTTTTGAAAGACATAAAATGTGTTTTTTGTAAATAATAAGGTTTTTTTATATAATATTTAAATAACGAGTACACATAATAATTATGTGTGATGACTATACTTTTTTCAACCGACTTCAAAAAGGAGGAGGTTCTCAATTCGACTGTATGTTTTTTTTATGTTTGTTACCTCATAACTTCGACTGGGTGAACCGATTTTGATGATTCTTTTTTATGGTCCCATTTTAATTTGGTCCTGGTCTGACAATGGCATCCATAGAAAACTGTACAAGTCTTAAATTTGCATTAAGTATGTGCGTGACAAATGGACAAATAACTCAATATCACGCCAACCGATTTCGATGATTCTTTTTTTATTTGGTAGCTTATACTTTAACGGTGATCTCATTCAAATTTTATCGAAAACGGTTAAGCCGTTTTAAAAAAATCAACAAAAATCTAAAAAAACCTCCAAAACCTCGCTGTCTCATTGGAGCAGTGCATTTAGTTTGCTTACGAGTATTATATACTTAAACAAAACTTTCCACAAAAAAAAATTATAATAATAACTTTTAACAAAAAAGTTATTTGTTATTTTGTAAAGTTGCAGAACAAAAGTCGGTTACTAACATGGGTGCTGTAGCCCCCATTATTCGTATACGGTTAAAAAACGCTTGGTGTAAAATACCGCCCACGTGCGAACGCAAAAGAGAATTTCTATCAAAAGTGATAAAAATAACGCGCGTTCAATTGTGAAAAAGCGATCGTAACAAACACACACATACATTTCGTTTTTAATAAAGTAGACACGATCAACATAATTGTCTAAGTTTTATCATATTATAATCTAGGTCAGGGTCGGCCACCATCGTAAAAACATCTGAACATATAACTCGACTTGTTTTCGTCTATGTAATCTTACGTATGTAAGTATCTTATCTTGTTTCAATCAACTTCTCGTAAGTATAAATAACTTAAACTAGCCAGATTACTTCAATCAAATGTATACGCTAACACTGCTTATCGTATTTTTGTTGTTTTTTTACATAATCGTAATGATTTTACATAATCGTAATGATAATTCAAAATACATATTATTTTAGTTCACACTGTATCAAAATGCAGGAAGTAAGGTGTAGGATAGGTACTTATCTATATTTATAACATTTCAATGTCTATGTTGCAAAGCCACGAAATCAAATACATGTATTAACGTTGGAACGTCCTAATTTGCACGTCATATCAGTCCTCCTCAAAGTAAACTTAACCCTAATAACTACTGTACATTTTCTTTTCAGAATGAGATATACCTACGTACTTATTCATTTCGTCCAGTTAATATCTTAACGTATGCATAGTTTTTGCGTATAGCGGCCTAAAATTTGATTTGACACGAAATAAACATACGTAAAATCGACTTATTTATCCTTTTATCCAATGTATTATCAAGTAAGCATGTCATAATACAGTCAGATTTAACACTGAATCGTGCTGTTAATTTACAAATTCTTTGGTAAGAAATGCTTCACATTGATTTTTCACTCAATGATTTCTGAAGCAAGTATAAAAAGTGTAGAGTTCACATACCATCACGTCTGTGTTCCCCGAATGGTAACGAAGAGGTGTACCAATGTACACTGACGTTAATTATTATTAACGTTAATAGGGGGCGAGCCTATTGCCATTAACCGGACACAATTCCAGACTCCGAGCTGCTACAGATAATTTCGTATAAAATCTTAATTACACTTTGCTCGACCTTGGAATCGAACGGACTCTAACGTAGCAGTCGTGTTGGGACTACTAGACTAACGAGGCAGTCATGTAGAGTACACATGGCGTCAAATTGATGCAATCGACATTTCAGTATGATTATGTTGAGATCAGCTTCCGGTCTAACCAGATACTACTGAATATTTGTATCTTACACGAGGCTTGGAGAGAAATTTCAGCAGTCAGTGCTGAAAATTTCAGCACTGACTGCTGAAATTTTTGACAATGGTTACTGGAGCGATGTTTCTCAGAAATAGGGGTGTGGAGGTTTGACCGCAGGCGCCTCGTGTAAGATACAAATATTCAGTAGTATCTGGTTAGACCGGAAGCTGATCTCAACATAATCATACTGAAATGTCGATTGCATCAATTTGACGCCATGTGTACTCTACATGACTGCCTCGTTAGTCTAGTAGTCCCAACACGACTGCTACGTTAGAGTCCGTTCGATTCCAAGGTCGAGCAAAGTGTAATTAAGATTTTATACGAAATTATCTGTCTCTTATGAGATGTAAAATAATTATTTTAGCGGGACTATTACTACAATGTCATTCATTGATCACGAATCCCTGTAATAACCATAAATATTTATGTACGTCTATACATTTTCCAGGTACCTAATTCTTCCTACTATTATCGTACCACTAACCACAAATCGTGGGCAAATACCCATCAAATCCGAATAAAACATTTTACGTTTACTAAACGTAGAATATTTTATTCTGATTTGTATTTAGTGTAGACATGTAGGAAGGTACTTTATTCAAAGTAAATATCAGAGACTAATGTCTTGTATCCTAAAACATCTAATGTAACTTGGGGATTCTTTTTAACGACACGGTAAAGCCTATTAAAATATGTAGTAATAACAAGTTAATTAAAAATATAATTACATCAATATTTGAAATCATTGAATTCAACAAAACTCATTACAACTCTTGAATACTGGAGTATATCGCACTGGCTGGCGATGGCATGGCGCCTGCTTTGTGTTACAGTTAAAAGAACTATGTATGTACACACGGCTACAGGTCAATCTATACAAATCCAGTTTAAGCTGATTTCGCATTGTATAGGCTTCTCGTACAATAAGAGGCCAGCGTAAACTGGTTTTGTATAGCTTGATGTGTAGCCGTGCGTACGAAACATATAATGAGTTTGTGAAATTCTCGGGAATATCTAAATCACAACTACGCAGGTGTGTTGAAAAGCACGTTATTACTTATACTTTTATGAATGGGTATCCAATTTTAGTTCTAACAGGCAACACAGCATATCAATAAATCGCTTTACGCATGAGTTTTTTAGAGAGCTCAAGCTGGTCTGATTTTGTATTGTTTTGAACGACGAGCATAGAAATTCAATAGGATGTCCCTTCCGCCATAAACAAAACGTAAGTACTTCTACCTAACCTACTCTATGTGGTCAGGTTAAATGAAATTGAAAAATGAATATACTTTATTCACTTAATTTTATTTACTTCATAAAAATTAGATTAATACTAGATGCCAAATTGTCTGATATGACTGAGAGATGATATTCAATCGCAACTCGAATGATGAATCCATACCGTTCGATGACCAATTTGGCTTAAAAACGCATTTATAAAGTCTCACCCACTCGTCATAGTACCCACGCCCTCATCACGTCCCGACATGACCTGTGGCACACTTATTAATTACTATGCTATTATGTATAACTGTCATTTATGTAACACGCAGTTATACCCAAACAGTGACTCATCGTTTTTGATTACGTTTGGGTACATAATCTTTGCGATTTTATGTTTTTAGCGCCATTTATATATGTTTTTGTTCGTTATAATCTACGTACATGAACTCTTCACATATTTCCTTTTCTGTCGCCGTGCATCATTCATCTGTTCGAGTTAATAAGTGAATGATAGTGTGACCATCAATTATCCAATTCTATAAAATCATCATCATTATCTGATGGCGTTTAAGGCGCCCCTTGCCCAGCAGTGGGACAATGTATTATGGGTCTCTTCTCAATATGATTGGTATTAGACAAAAAACATCATTTTCGGGGAGAGCTCTTCATATTATGTTGAACGGTAAGCTTCCATAAGGTAGTGATTGTGGTACACACTGACTTTTCATTTTAAAGCTATATTGTATATACGTTACGGAAATCATAATTTTGTGATGTCTCCATACGTAAACATCGTCATAACATTTTACCTGTGACAAAAACGTTACGTAGCCCTACGCAAGCAAATCCTAACATTTCCTGTACAATACTGATTTCAGTTTCGAAAACTCTACTCGAGTTTTTTACGTCACGGTTTAAGCCATGAATCAATTTAGGTATTTTTACTTCAATGTTATCCACCCACGCCCACGCGGTCGACGTCACAGGGAAATTGCGAAGTTGATTTCTTACAAAAACCCTAACCCTACTAACTATGCGGTTGCTATGAAATAGGAAATACACTTATAATTTATGGTAAAATACCTACTTAGGCAATGTTGAGTTTCATAGACTTCAATTCTGCAGTCGTTGCAAAATTTGGTAGTGTAGATACACTAAACCTGTACACAAATTGTATTTAGATATTCAAGGAATAATTATTTTTGTAAACCCCAGAAATTGAAAATATCTTGAAGATGTATTTAATTTGTTTAAACATCTCCAAAATGTAATTCGAATCGTAATAAAGTAACATTCCAATCCTAAATACATTCCGACAAGACGAATGTATACAACAACACTTTATTTTGAAGACATTTAATGTTATCCTATTTTTCGTGACAGAAAAACACATTGTTTTTCTTCTTCAGGCATGAACACACACAAACAATCTATAAACTCATTAGATAAAATGCTGCGGGGATTCATAGGAACTATACCTTGCATTTAGATAATCATATCAGAATCCATCCCAGCGATTTGTCTTTAATTAACTAAAGAACGGTGACCCTTCATAGGGTCAACAATAGTTTTTCATTTCAATTTCAATCATTTTTTTCTGCTTATCGTTTTAAGATTAGTTATTACATAGCGGAGACTAGATTTCAATGGCTGAAAAAATTCTTTTTGGGGGATTGCTAATATCATTATTTTATTATTTATTACGGATGTCTAAAAAATCCGTTACACCCTACAAATAAATAAATGGTTCCACCACTGAAAGTACTGTGTGTATAGGAGTCTAGAGCACACATTTTTTAATCATTGTTTTTTTATTCTTTAACATAAGTATATATAATAATATATACCTATATATATATGTATATATATAATGTATATAATTAATTATCACGCGCTTAAACGGTGAAGGAAAACATCGTGAGGAAACCTGCATGCCTGAGAGATTTTCTTGACGGCGTGTGAAGTCTGGCAACCCGCAGTAGGCTAGCGTGGCGGACTATAGCCAAATTCCTTTCGTACTGAGAGCAGACCCGTGCCCAGCAGTGGGACAATGTAATGGGTTGATGATGATGATGATGATAAGTATGTAAAGAATAAAAATGTCGAAGCGTCATTTATAATTATTATCAGGATTACTTACGTTAGGAAAAGTAAACTAACTTTTTTCTAGAATACTAACAGCTTAAAACTCTTCAATTGAGTAATATATGAATCACTAGACACGTGAACTAGTTTCTAGTGAGTATGCTATATCATTACCATGCCACGATTCCACACTAAGTGACCTAGCTGCTGCTCTGTTCCAGTTCCACATTTTCAGAACATGATATATGATTATTTACATGTACTCTTTAAGTTCTCGAGATCGTTCTAGTTATCTGTTATATTTTATGAGTATACAAATGGAAATCTAAAGTTGCAGCAAAGTTTTTATAAGGAACAGTAAAAGCGTGAGAATAAACAAATCAAAGAAAGAAGCAGTTGTGCACAAATCTCGAATGTTCTGTTGAATGCGGTCAATATGAACAAATCATATAATCGTGTTTGAAATCAATTTTCGTAGGCTTATTCGGGTGGCCGGAAACCAGAGCGGGTCAGTTAATACCAGTAAACGGTCTGAGTAGTTTTAGTTCAATTTTCTATAATGGAGACAGCTTTTCTTCATCAAGAAGATAATATGATGATCATGAGATATTATTGAGTACGAATCTTCTAACATGTCGTTAAATTCCATAATCAATTTATATCTGAGGTTATTGAAGCATCGAGGCACTTATTATTTATTCGTAGTAGGTATATGTTTAACAAGTAATTGTAGAGTCGATGGCTGACTTGGCAAAAAGCTAGCGTGATTCCGATTAGCGTTAGAAATAAACTTTATGTTCACTGAAAAATAAATCAATCACTATAGCTGCAGTAACAGGTTGTCGTACATGACGATAACTGCAAACTCTCTTTGTTCTATCACTCTTATCTTAATCCGAATTTATTTTGACACCAAATCTGGGTGAACCTGCTAACTCCACATGAAGGCAATTTCCTTATTTAGAATGCCCAGACTTCACACTGACTACTATGGATCAAGATTAGTAAGGAAGTAAGCCGATAAGAAACTATGTGAAGACCAATTGTCCACAAATCTACGTGTCATTTCATGGCTGAAAAACATCTTCATAAAGCTCTTAGCAACAGAATTTGATACTACCTTAAAGTGTTCTGGCTTATATTATTATGCTACTAGGTTTTGAACATATTTTAACGTAAAACTACATAAAAGTATTATGTTTATCGTACATAATTTTGGTAATATTATTGCTATAATATCAACAGTTAGGATCGGAATATTCAAATTAATTGAAACCGTTTTAACAATCGAACAGAAAATCAGAGCTGGCTTCTACCGGACTAAAGCGACTCCAACGGGACACAGCGAATGGAAACTCGTTAAGTAAGAGTCAGCCAAAAAATGTGATAGGTATCTATACAACACATGACGTGCTACAAGGCCGCTTACTAATTATTTTAGTGGGAACTGAATTTCCCTCTTGACTGTGTCAGAGGAAGCACGAACGACTGAATCTAGATTACAAGTAAAGCACAATACTGGGAAGGCGGTATTTCTGTAGTGTACAGAGCTGTGACGATAGTCGTGCTACGCTTATACGAGGTCGCGTCGGCGCGACCGCTTCAGTTTAACGATAGCGCTCATAGATAAAAGACGTCCTAACGCAACGTCGTAAATATAATTATTTAAGTTCGGAATACGAGCTTAGTGATTCATTTTCCTTTTTTTCCATTTATTTGAAGAAAAGTGTTGTGAAATGCGCGTGTGCGCCGAAAGACAAAGCGTTCGTTTTGCCCCTTCACGGTGGCTTCGGAGCCGCGCTGTAACAATGGCCCGTTCAATGGATATGTTGCACTTGCAGTTCAAGCGCATGCTGAACAAGGAGCTGAGCCACTTCTCCGAGTCCAGCAAGTCCGGCAACCAGATCTCAGAGTACATCTGCTCCACATTTTTGGGTAAGTTTTCATAAACTTGTATTGGGAACTATTTCAATTGTTGTGGGTCACAAAAGTAGCAAGTAAGTGGACATTTTTAAGATGAGCAGAACATTTTTTAGATGAGTATACATACATAAATATAAAAATTAAAGACACAAAACTATTTCTAAAAACAAATTTTAATAAAATATGACCAATAAAGCTCGTGCGTGTAAAACATGGTGACAATAGACTATATACCTACATAAATATATATAGGTAGGTACTCGTTTTAAAAAGATATCGCACATTTACTATGTCACGATTGATGTTGCATCAAATTGTGATAATCTAGTCCGCCATTCATCGCAGACATTGTAAACTATAGTTATTGTGGTCACCCGCTGAAGTTACGCAATGTAACCTTTTTATACAATTGTACGTTCACGTCACAACCAAAAACGAACTTTTTAGATAAAGAGATTTCTCTAGTCATTAATTACCTACCATTAATCATATATGTATAGGTAATTTAATTTTGTTTATATTATAATAAATATTTTCTTTAAAGCACAAACACCGACGTGAACCTACTCGTAATACACGCATTTAGCTTGAGCACGAGGTGTTAACAAGAATGCTAGTAATGTGCAAAAAATCATTGTATCTACTTTTGCCGCACCGACAACGTAACGACACGGGTGTGCATTAAATAAATCACACATGCTCCAAATCTCGAAAAGAGGTACATAAACCTAACAGGATAATAAATGTAAATAAATGTGTTATCAGTCGTGATAAGACTTGATAACCCCTAGCCACACGTGAGCTCTTCCCGCTCCACAACATCATTCATGTGGATTTCTCTTTAATTAAAGAATCAATGTTAAAGACTGCCTCATTAGTCTAGTGGTTTAGCACGACTGCTACGCTAGAGGTCGTGGGTTCGATCCCCAGGTCAAGCAAAGTGTTAGATATTGGGTTTTTCTATGAAATTCTCAGTAGCAGCTCGGAGTCTGGATTTGTGCCTGGTTAATGGCAATAGGCGGCTCGCCCCCTATTACATGAGACCTAGACATACCGGCGCAATGTGGGTGTACAACCTGTAGGTACATTAATACACCTCTGCCTAACCCTTCGGAGGTACTAGGTATGAGGTAATCAATGTTTAATTATTATTATTAAATTAAAATGCAGGCGCTATCTATAAACAAAACAGACGCTACAATAGATCTTCATAATATACTTTGTATCTACAAATAAATTAAATTAGATTTAGTGAACAGAATTAGTGTCTGTTTGTTAGACATAGAACAGCTTTTTACGGAAACAGACAGACAATACTTTTTTTGTTACTATGCAATTGCAACCGCGAGGCACTGCTAATATAAAATTGCTTTTATGTTTATATATATATCACAAGATAACACGATACATATTATTAGTACTGGTTAAAATAATACTACTCAATTCTCACTGGGACTAGCTTTGATAGCGCAATGTTATTCATTGGACGATGCATTCATAGCATGTCCGACAAAGCACATTTGCTATAAACAAGCGAAATCTGGTAGTACCTACACCACGATCCTTAGCATAATGAATATTCAAGGAGATTTATATAATTGAGGACATACAATATTTGGAACATAGATATTTGACTACATCAACGAGCTGTTATTGAAGCAATTGCCAAATGGGAACGTAGGAACTTCGTAGTACAAATTTATTTGTTTGTTCCATTGTTGAACGACCATGACTAATAATTATTATGAGGACTAAAAATTCGCTTCTGTTTTCAACAATAATATCCGCATCTATATAATGTTTGCGTATTGTATTAATTATGCAAGTAAAACAATTAAGTTGTACGCACTAACATATGAGTAAATGGTTTTGGGATAAATATGTAAAATTGGTGGCGAAAACAAAAGATCCGACCAAATAAAAGGCACCGCCTTCTGAAGCTGTTTTAGACATAATATTGTTGTTAATATTTTTAAGGCGATTTTACTGTTTTTATTAAGAGTCAATTTACTTCGAAATTTTCAGTTCAGTTTGTTAAATCGGTTCGAGAAATCGTTGAACTTATATAAAAAAATACACACAGTCGAACAAAGAACCTACTTTTTGAAGTCGGTTATAATCAAACTGCATTTATAAAATATAAGTTTATTGTATAAGCCGAATAATACATTGATAGAAATAAAAAGCTTACTGCCCAAATTTATAGCGGAGGAAAGGAATACATCCTTAGAAACAAAACATAAACGTTACGTCGGCATTAGTACACCTCTGCCTAACCCTTCGGGGAATACAGGCGACATGGTATGTTATGTTATGATATACATTCATATTTCCTATGGTTTGGTCGGATTTTCTTTCATCTATATATAGAAATTAACTGTAAGTGTATTTATCTGTGGATTAGATAGGCAATGGATGCGTAGTACCTACTATATCACATAGATAACAAGCTGATCCGATTAATGTTTTCGGATTAAGATTTCATCAAGGTGTATCATTATATTTTGTGTTATAGATCATAGATGTATTGTAAAGTCTGATCTGACCAACCAACACAGTGAGACTTCTTAATGACAATGAGGAACTGTATTTTAACCCGTCCCCACTCTTAAGTTAGAAGGTATACTTGATAGTTGAGAAGACATATGTCGTATATCTTAGAAATTAGTGTATTACCCTAAAACTATAATAGTATAAATTATAATTATAATTGCTCATCAATAATTATAAATTTTTGCATGCCTATAACAGGCAGAATATAGCCTGAACTATGCACCTTTGTTAAATCTGGTACCACCTGTATTCTGTGCAATTAAATGTTTCTTTCCTTCTTTCTTTAAAAGAACTTCAAGAAGATGAAGATGATAACAGTAGGTGTCAGATCATGGTCATGGAACATCACTTTGATTGATTGTTGTGTACTTTTGTAGTGAATTTCAAATAATTCATCAGCCAATCTTAATGCACCAAGTACAAATTAACAATTCAAAATAAAAATATGATTAATAGAGCCCGCAAGCCAAGCGTACAATTCTATGTGAAATATATATATCAGGCTGCCATAGGTATGATAACTTATCTTTACTTAATAACAAATCACGCACGCTGACCTAGTAAAGTATTAATAATATATGTAATAATGGATACTTCACTTTTCCACCCACTTTTTCGGCACCGTTACCTAGTAGCACTATTTGGAAACTCAATATAATGTTTAATCTAGTCTTAAATTATAGCTGCCTGTATAAGCGCAGCTTCTAGCACCCATAAAATATTGAACAAGCATAGTTACAATAATTAGGTCAAAGCCTCTACAGACTACTCATCTCAATAGAAGCGACGGTAGCCTAATAGCTAGGGCGTCGGACTTGCGACCATGTAGTTGCCAGTTCGAAACCCACCCATTGTACTACCGACGTGAACCCACTCGTAATACAAGCATTTAGCTTAGTACGGTGGGTTAACAAGAATATTAGTAATTTGCGACCCACATTGTAGTAAGCTTTTAAAAAAAGAAACAATATTTACGTATCAATAACAAATGTATGAAAATAGATTACGAGTATTATCATGCCATATTTAACTTATTTAATGTATTCTAATTTACTTTCAGACAAACAACAAGATATCGACTTGCCATCCCTACAAGTGGACGAAGTTGCTGAAGCGCGTGCCAAGAAAAAGGACAAACCGCGTCATGCAGGTCCAGCAACCACCATGTCACAAGTAAGTTGAACTTGTCCATTGAAAGAATGAAAAAGTTTTTATTTTATTTTCGCACAAGATGTATGTATGTATGCATTGCGATCTAATGTTGTAATTGAAAAGAAGAAGCGTTTTGTTAAATATTAATTAAAACTTTGATTTACAGATATCTGGCGTTAAGAGAACGCTGACCCACACCAATAGCTTCACCGGAGAACGTGTGCCAAGATATGGAGTTGAAACTCCTCACGAGGAAGATCTGGGTCGCCAGCTAGGTGAAATTGATCGGTGGGGTGTGGACATTTTTCGCATCGGTGACTTGTCTTGTGGACGACCACTTACTGCTGTCGCTTATGCTGCGTTTACGTCCCGGGAGCTGCTCGGCACTCTACAGATCCCGGCACGCACTTTTCTCGCCTTCGCTATCACCTTGGAGGAACACTACATACGCGACAATCCTTTCCACAACTCCCTGCATGCCGCCGACGTGGCGCAGTCCACACACGTCCTGCTCAACACGCCGGCACTCGACGCAGTATTCACTCCAATAGAGACATGCGCCGCTCTGTTTGCGGCATGCGTACACGACGTCGATCACCCTGGCCTCACCAATCAATTCCTAGTTAATTCCAGTTCGGAGCTTGCTCTAATGTATAACGACGAGTCAGTTTTAGAGAACCATCATCTCGCTGTAGCGTTCAAACTACTCCAGAATGAAGGATGCGACATATTCATCAATCTTCATAAGAAACAGAGACAGACGCTACGAAAGATGGTCATAGATATGGTGCTCTCCACAGACATGTCAAAACACATGAGTCTACTAGCAGACCTCAAAACTATGGTGGAAACAAAGAAGGTGGCTGGAAGTGGTGTGCTATTGCTAGACAATTATACAGACAGAATACAGGTGTTGGAGAATCTCGTACATTGCGCTGATCTAAGTAATCCCACTAAACCGCTACCGCTTTACAAACGATGGGTAGCATTACTTATGGAAGAATTCTTCCAACAAGGAGACCGTGAGAGAGAACAGGGAATGGATATAAGTCCAATGTGCGACAGGCATAATGCTACGATAGAAAAATCACAAGTCGGATTCATTGACTATATTGTCCATCCACTATGGGAGACATGGGCGGATTTGGTACATCCAGACGCTCAGGATATATTAGACACACTAGAGGAAAACCGTGACTATTATCAGAGTATGATACCACCGTCACCACCACCAGCACCAATCCAAACGCACTCACTGCCCGATGACGACCGCCCAGAACAAATACGCTTTCAAGTAAGTTTAAGATATCCATTATCATAATAATCATTCCAACGAATCCGTTTAAATGGTTTCAACGCAGAAATAAATAATAAACAATTCGATTAATACACCATACATGATACTGTTTATTGTATTGTAAGCTTTCCGTCCGCGGCTGGGCCCGCGTGGACTAAATGTTCCTTTTAATATTACGGGATAATATACAGCCTATGTCACTCAGGAATAATGTAGCTTTCTATTGGTGAAAGAAATTTTCAAATCAGTCCTGTAGTTTCAGAGCCTATTCAATGCAAACAAACAAACAATCAAATCTTTCCTCAGGTAACAATAATTGTAACAAAGCGGGCCAGTCAGACCAAACCAGAACTCAAAACACAGGACACTAAAGATGTAATTCGTTTTACAGGTGACGCTAGAGGAGGGTGAAGGTTCAGAGGAGTGCGAGGGTGAGGGTGATGGCGGGATGTGACGGAAACTACTGGGACTCTGCAAGAAACTCACTGAGAAGATGCAAGTGTGGTGGAAGCTCTGGCAGTAGCACGTTGCCGGCCGGGCCGGGCGGGCTTGTTGATAATAGTAATACTTGTTGACGCTTACCTCGAAATGAAACGATCCCGATGAATCGTCACATTTCGATCATAATTATTTTGATGTAATTACTACGCAATGTTGTTTAGAAAATTACCTAACGACTAAATAATTATGTCCCTCCAATGACTGTAACGTTCGATTGTCTAGTATTTTAATTTTACTATTGTTTCGTTTTGTCTAACCAAAGATATAGGAATGAAACGTTCTTTCGTTCGCGGAGACGTTCAATAATCCCTGTAAGTAGTTAGTATTCGGTTCTTAATGAGTCGTGTAAGTAGTTATAGTCGTCGATGCCGCATATATCGGCTTGACTAATTAAGGACATTGAAAACGCTTATTAATTGGTATGAAAGGGTAATTTATATTGTCATATCATCCACGTTTCTCATATTTAATACGGGTTTGCGATAATGATGTTATTCACCAAAATATATTAACATGATAGATATCCTAAATATTAACCTATTTTAAGGTAAATTTAAAAAATTGCCTTTCGGAGTTGTTGTTGTGTCTTTTTTCTGAATATATGATATTCGGCCAGCCTCTTACTGCCGTAGTGATCGTACCTCCGACAACTCCCGGCCGAACCGATGTTTACAGAATGTATAGAAAGCACTGGATACTGTTGTTTTGAAGTTATTATGTGGTAACTACACCATCCTCGGCATGGACCTTGTCTCCGAATACGGTATTAGGATTGATCGAATTCATATTTTAGCTTCGTATTTGGTCGGGAGTCGAAAAGACACTTTACCAAATTCATCCTATTAGAAAGCTTTACTTGATTTTTGTGAACCTAAATGCACCTCATTACTTATGGAGGATCGCTGGCGATCCATTTTTCTCTTTAGAGTAATGTATTATTATTTTTGTAATGTTACGTATTTTATTCTAGTTGTCTTTTATCCAAATACAAAACCTTTACGTTAAAGTTTGCAACTAACGGCTTGAAGTGTTCGATTAAACTGTTATTAAGTACTAACAAATGAGTGGTTTGCGACTAAGTTTTATTTTGAGTGGATACAAATATCTATTTGCCGATGTAAGGAGAAACTTATCGGCGAGCGGGCCGGGTCTTGCAATAGTAGTAGGTAGTCCCTGAAACACTTCGCACAATTCTTTCTACTAAATCCATTTCAGGCCAAATATTCTCTTTTCATGAATGTATAATCATATCAATAAATATCAGAATCGCTGTGCAGATCTGATTCCAACTATAACCATATGTGTGTACCTACTCGTACATAGGTTTTTCTTGTAAGGAAAAAACCGTAACTGATACTCTAAAATATTTATAACAAACACTGTGTAAAAGATGTAATATAAATAAGTAGATGTCTGAAAATTGTACATTGGATTAAAATACTAGATTTATTCCACTTTCATATTCGTCGATTGCGACCTTTCATGGTTATGACAATTTTGTATCAATTAGCATGCACATAGCTTCTTCAGCATTCAGCTATATCTACATACTCGTATATAAATTTCGCGTAGGTACATTTACAATACTATAAGGAGGGTGTAATACTTACTGAACCTGTATTATTTTTGCATTTCATCATCCATCTCTTTGTGTTTAATGGTCAACTAAAGAGCTGGTCTCTATTTCTTCGTGTACTCAAAAGATATTTTGATAATTATTTATACGGATTAATGATTTTAGTTCCTCGCACTTTACTTGTTTTGTATTTCTGTCATCATAAATGTCCCCTAGTATTATAAAAGTATTCTCTAAGTCATCGTTTCTGTCATTCATCAGCATCAAGAAGGAAGGTCCAATGTACATTATTTTCGTAGATATAAATAAGATTTTATCGGCGATCAAATACTACGAGCATGTGTGCATCGCCTATCTTCGAAGTGTCTGATTTTGAAACTGCATAGTTTAGAACTTTGGTACCTATTTCAACGTATATATATACATACATACCTACTACATAAAAAGTTGGATACGCTTAACTACTTGTGTGTTATAAAATAGGAACATTACGCTTAAAATCAGTTATTTTCTAATTAAACATACGTATTTGTAACTAATTGTGTTGACTATGATATTCGTACTGCAGTAGATCTGTGTATAACGTACGTACCCAATCTTTGGTAATTCACATAATACCTTCTACCTTAACCGAATTGTCATAATCATTACGTGATTATAAAGCTGTACAAAAAACAAGATAAATGAGCCGAATGTTTAGGTATCTAGATAATGTCCTCGTTGTTTCATGTCTTGTTTCAATGGATTTTTCTAATTACCTACGTAAAGCAATAAAATGGTATATAATGTAACCGCCACGACATGCCGGATACGCTAAGCGACGCATGTTTTGGACTGTGTTAAGGAACTTGTGATTATTCTACCAAAGAACATTTGATAGGAATAACATTAAGAGCTAACGTACGCTTAGCGTCTCAGACATTATTCAATAGCTATGTAGGAATACTTGTTTTCACCAAAGGTTTTCAGTGTTGTGTATATGTTTTGTCACTATGGAGAACTATCGCTAAGATTGGATAATACCTAGTTAAATATTAATATTTACCGAGTTAAAAGTGTGCAATGCTGGTCATTTGCATTACTTATTATTTATGTTTAAAATAAAAAAATAGCTTGTAATAGTTTAAATGAATATTTGAGTTGAATTAAAGAATATTAATGTATTTAGAATAAAAGATATGGGAGAAAACTCTACAATCGTTTCAATTACTTTCATCGTCCCCTGGAAGCACCGTCTTACGAAACGTAGCTACCTACTACGTTTCGTAGCAGCATGACAATGAAATCGCCGACATGATAAGCGAAAGATGGCTACTTTAATTATTATATACCTATATCTACGATATGTCTTTTTGGCTTTACGAAGGGCAGGTCAAGTCTGATGCAGGCACTAAACTAGTCTCTCACATTCTAGAGGCTTGGGAAGGATCACAGGATGCGATAGGTATCTTCTGTGATCTTTCCAAAGCTTAGGATTGCGTTGATCACAACACGCTGATCCGTAAATTAGACTACTACGGAATGAGAGGGCTATCTTTGGAGCTTGTGTCTTCCTATCTTTCTGAGAGGCAACAAAAAGTGGGCATTAATGGAGTCACATCTCCCGGGGCTGTAGTTAAAATGGGTGTTCCACAGGGCTCTATTTTAGGCCCTTTCCTGTTCTTAGCGTAATAAATGACCTCCCCTATATGATGTCTGAGTTATCTAATATAGTTTTATTTGCCGACGATACCTCACTTATATTTAAAATCGAACGAAATAGTAGCAATCTCTTCAATGTAAATGAGAGCCTAAAATCCCTATCTAGCTGGTTTGCTGCTAATAATTTACTTCTTAATGCTAGCAAAACAAAATGTCTAAAATTTTCGTTACCAAATGTAGGTACCACAAGTTAAAAGTAATTTAATTCTTGAAGGCAGCAATATCGATCTAATCAATGAAACTGTTTTCTTAGGTATTACGGTTGATTGTAAGTTGCAATGGGGTGCTCACATCTCAGCCCTGTCTCGCAGATTAAGTTCCGCAGCATATGCAGTGAGGAAAATTAGGCAGATCACTGACGTAGCTACGGCTAGACTTGTATACTTTGCTTACTTTCACAGCATTATGTCATATGGTATTCTGCTGTGGGGATCAGCTGCTGACGCAGATTCAATTTTTATCTTGCAGAAAAGGGCCATCCGCGCAATCTACAATATGGGCCCTCGCGATTCCCTTAGAGAAGTCTTCAAGAACGTCAATATACTAACTCTGCCGTCACTCTATATACTTCAAAACATCATGTATATCCGCAAAAACTTGCATATGTTCAGCATAAATAGCGACTATCACAACCATAATACTAGAGGTAAACATAAAATAGTGGTTCCTAAATTTAGATTAACTAAAACAAATAAATCATTTTTAGGAAATTGTGTGCGTTTTTACAATAAACTCCCGAAATCTATTACTGATCTCACTGGCACGAAATTTAAAAATTACGTTAAATCGGTTCTTGTTGAGAAAGCATATTATAAAATAAAGGACTACGTTGACGATAGTAACGTTTGGTGTCAAAATACGGACGCACCTGTGGCCTCCCTGGCAACCTGAGGTTACATTTATTGATTTACTGATTGATTGAGGCTATTATACTCACAATTTATTTTTATTTTTTGTCTTCATTTACATACTGGTTCAAATTAATATACTTCAATGGCATGTTTTACCAGAATATATTCATTATTCATATCTCGGGATGTCTTCATATGGTTAGTATTGTTTACCACAACTTATAAAAATGGACTGTAAATGTGAGTGCATTCTAGCCGTTCATGTCTGATTAGATACAATTTATAGTTTATTTGTTTGATGATGTGGATTCTTCCACATAACTTCTTATTTTTAGGATGAAATTAAGTTCTCAGTTGCTGGGAACCGTTCGATTTTAATATTGACTTAAAGCTAATTCAGACATTAACCTTCAATGTTCTCACATCCTCATATTGCCATAATGTAGGTACCAGTTAAAAATGTTATACCTCTTATTTTAAAAGAGTGTCCATGGAGTTTCTTGCCGGATTCTTCTCCATAGGATCAACTTTTTGGAACCGTGCAACTAGAGTCATAACGTTTCCTAAATGCTTGTGAAGGCTTATTTGAAATAAAATCATTTGAACTTGAACTTGAACTTAGATGATATATACGAAGATATAATTATATGCATCAAGAACGTCCACTAATACAACCATTTCATTGGACTATCAGTATTACCGTACCAGGGATTCGAGTCCAAAGCAGAGCAAAGCTGGGTAAGAATGTTTAGAAGTTCCAAAGATCAGACTGATTCATGAAATGCGTCTTGTGGCACTAGACCATTACAAGCTTCATTAGTTTACTGGTTTTAAGCGCGTGTGCTGCATTTGAGATCCGGGTTCGATTCCCCACGTCGAACATAGTGTTGTATTTCTATAAAAATTCTAGGTACTCTGTAGCAGCACGAAGTTTGGATTTGTGCCCAGTTATTGGCATTAGGCTCTCCCTCTATACCATGTAAATTTTAAATCGCCATAGCTTCGGTCTGGATAATACGTATTAGAGACGTTTTCGAAATAACATTGAGGTAGTGAGCATAAATCAAATCAAATATGGTACATCAAAGATCTTAAGGCTTTTTTAAGGTTCATCATATTCTGCCATGTACGGCGTACAAATATATTTCTAGTGCAACAAATACACAATTAGACTAATACAGATTACTATTACACTATAAACTACGATATGTTTTTGTAATCTAACTTATCATCTAGAAATTCCATAACACTATAGTAACACTTATACAGTAATAATTTAAATAGTATTTTTTTAAATAATAGATAAGGTAGTTGAGTAAGTTGCTGAGGTAGATTATTAAATATTTTAATGCACATACAATGAGTATTTCTTTTAAATAATTCTAATCTTATTTGGGGTAAGTATAATCTATTTTTATGTCTGAATCGGCTATTAGGGTTGTCACAGAATTTATCAATATTTATCATACTAATGAAACACAAAAATTAATTTATCTAGCTTTAATATTCTCATTCATTAACTAAATCTTTCAATAACTCATGAAAAAATGGTCTAAGTCAAAACCTACAGAGTTCTTCCTGAAAACAGAGAAAGATGCTTGTGGGGAGGCTAGGATAACTAGACAAAAGGCAGTCTTCTAAACATAAACGTAAAATATACAATATGCAATATATAACTGGAGTACTGACTCATTAGTCTAGTGGTCCTAAGCGCGACTGCTACGCTAGAGGTCCGATCAGGGTTCGATCCCCAGATCGAGCAAAGTGTTATTGGGTTTTTCTGTGAAATTCTCAGTAGCAGCTTGGAGTCTGGATTTGGCTGGTTTGGAAAGGTCCCCTATTATATGGGACCTAAAACATACCGGTGAAATGTGGGTGTACTATGTAAATGGAATACAGATACTCGCCAAAGTCTTAGAAAGCTGAAATTTGGTATGCGGGATAAATTAGTAGGTATGGACATCAAACAAGGAAAAAAGAGCTGTGAAGAAGGAACTCTGCCTACCCCCAAGGGAGACAGGCGTGGCAATATGTATGTATGTAAGAAGGAAATTCTGCAGTGGAAGAAACAACTAACAGCTGCCATTGAATTTACTTAAATTTTTGCTTAAATTGGATGATAGATTCTATAAGCCCAACCTGAGTCATCTAACATTATATTAAGTAAGTAGGTACTTATTATAAATACTAAAGTTCCTATTTATTACGTTTTAATGCCTAAATGATAACATAAGTCCGGGGAAGTTTACCAGAAAGAAACAATAGCCACTGCTCATAGAATCTTTGTATAGTTTTTAGATA
Organism: Subacronicta megacephala; assembly: GCA_958496365.1. Lineage (NCBI taxonomy): Eukaryota > Metazoa > Arthropoda > Insecta > Lepidoptera > Noctuidae > Subacronicta > Subacronicta megacephala. The sequence continues at coordinate 9,797,892 of OY292518.1, forward strand.
GCACTTTTTAGATGTCACACGATATCCTCATCCCTCCCTCGACGCCACTGAATTCTGTACTTCGTGTCGAGGGTACGATTTTTTTATAGAAGTTATAAACTATTTGCCCAAAACTGCTTACCTCTAAAGCATTGTCAGTGGCACCGCGGAGGTCGTCTAAACTACAGGTTTCAGGACATAGAGGACAGGATAGGAGGTGAGCCATAGTTTGCGACACAGCTCCACATGCGCACCCTGTAGCCGTTTTGTCGAGATAACCCCATTTCACTTAATTGAAGTAACACCTCCCCCAGTGGCGTAGCTAGGTAACCAAAGGCCCCGGGGCAAAAAATAAACTAGGGTCCCAACTAAACTATTTAAAATATTCCGTATTCGTCGTTTTCCGGATTCGATGTACAGTCGACTCCATAATAATGATGCTCATATGGTCAGGGCCTGATTTACCCACAGGCTAATAAGGCTAAAGCCTAGGGCGCAAGGACCAAGGGGGCGGCGGGCGAGTCGCTGAGCTGAGACTTACTTACATAATATTATTGGATATTTTGGGAAAATACACTGACGCACGTACCTAGTTGCCTCATGAGGCCAAAACAGCAGATTTTGCATTGTGTCTACAATATGTCGCTTGGCGGGTTCACGTGTGTTAAAATAAAATTCCTGCGTGCGCTCTTTCACTAACCGCGCCGTGATTTGCCCGCCCCGCGCCCCCGACCCGTCCAAACCAAACGCGCGCCAACCAAAATTCCATATTGACGAAGAAAAAGCGGGACACCGAATTTGAAGGAAAACTGTCTTTCATCATCGAAAAATATTACGCTGCCATTGATAGTCTCAAAGTTCAGTTAAAAAACCGATAAACTATCTATACCGAAATAAATTCAAAATTTGGTTTCTTATGGAAATTACCTGAAATAAATGACAATAGCATTAACAACCAAGGCGACAGAGTTGCAACAACTATATGCCAAATGGACACACACAATTATTAAAAGATAAAGATTTCGTTGATCCACAAAAATTAACCCCAAAAAGTTTGCTGCAATTATTAAAAAGCCTAAACATTGGTTCTATTTTTCTGAATGTAGAAATAATATTAAGTGTTTTTTTAACAATGAGAGTTACAAATTGCAGTGGTGAAAAATCTTTCTCTGCATTAAGAAATAACTTACGCTCAACTCTTCGCCAGCAGAAACTTGAAACACTTGCTCTATTATTTATTGAGAATGATTTTTCTAAAAATGTTAATTTTGATAATGTTGTGGAAACATTCGCCAGCAAGAAAGCAAGTAAAAGGAATTTTATATAATATTCTCAATTCTCAAAGTAAAGCAATTATTGTCGTAAGGATTTACCATCTTTTTCAAATGGCTTAGGCACAAAATGTGTATTTCGTAAAATGTCAACCGTGCGCAAAATGTCTCTTTCTCAGAATGTCACTTTCGCAAAATGTCGCTTTCTCATAAATAATGTCTCTTTCGCAAAATGTCGCGATAGTATCTTACGCCTGTTTGTAGAAAAATGCTAGAAAAAGATTTGATATTTTTTAGAATATCTATATGTATTATAAGTAAATAAATCACAAATATAAGTAACATTATTTTATTTTTGTTTATCGTTCTACTGTATAAAATGGTACCTATTGATTTTGTCTTATTTACTTATCTATTGATTCCTTTAGTTATGACATTTTCATTTTAATATTCGTGTAAATTTATAGTACTTAATTAAAAATAATGTACCAAAATGAAGACCGTTGTGATTTATTTACTTATAATTTCAATAAATGAGTTGATGTAACCAAATTTGTATTTCTTTATACTACTTAAGTGGCAAACGAGCATACGGCCCGCCTGATGGTAAGCGGTTAGCGTAGCCTATGATGGTTCGCGATACCGGGAGTATCGCTCGCACGTTGCGATTAATTAATGTGTTTTATTGAAATCCATTGCGCCATTTTCGAGATCTTTAGCAACATACAGAAAGACATACATTCTAAAAATTATCAAATATTTTTTTAGCATTTAGAAACAGGCGTAAGTTACTATCGCGACATTTTGCGAAAGAGACATTATGAGAAAGCGATATTTTACGAAAGAGGCATTTTGCGAAAGTGACATTCTGGGAAAGAGACATTTTGCGCACGGTTGACATTTTTTTTCCTTTCAAATTTCTTCTTGTAAGTATATTTTTAGGACGAAATAAATAGATTGTAAAAAATAATAATATGATGTGTAAGTGTTGAAATTATTTGGTTCCTTTCGTCTTTCGTTTACCTACTCACTGACAGTTTGATTCAAAGATGTTAGGTTACGTAAGCTCTCTTCTGTACTTGTAATTTTATTAGTTGGACCTGTCAGTGAATGAAAAGGCAGGACAGGGGCCGTATTACCACGTATTAATGCCATCATTTTTACGTTGTGAAAGAGGGATGCCACTATTTAACCTGTAGAGCGGCATCCCTCTCTCACAACCTAAAAATGATGGCATTAATATGTGGTAATACGGCCCCAGGAAAGATTATGGGGCGCATATTCATAGTTAGCCTAGGGCGGTCAGAACTCTAAATCAGGCACTGCATATGGTGGTAGGTAGTGAGTAGGTGGTGGGAATTTCTCTAGCGACAGTTTACGGCGGGCCTCGGCCGGGCATTCATAAAGGGCCTCCGCGGATTTTAGGAAGCTGTGCCGACTTTTAAGTCATTGTGTTGGGAGTTGAACGCTAAATAGCGGGTTTCTGGTGTCAGATTCTTATTTAAGTTTCTCCAATGCGCAAGTAACTTTATACTTGGAATGTTAAAAAATAATCAATTATTAAAAAAAACGATTATTATTTCATAAAAATCGTTTTTTATGAGCGATTATTATTTGTAAAAAAATCGTTTATTTATTAATAGATTTTTTTTATTTTAAGCGTCCCCTTTTTTTATTTTTTTCTACTGGCGGCCATTAAAATATAACAATGCAACACCACTACCCAGTCCATTTGATGGGGGGGAGTGTGTTTCGATATTATTTTGCAAATTTTTCGTATACAAGGTCATATTAGTGATATTTAGGTAACACTATTATTGAATATATTCAATAGCTCGTTATTAGCCTACAATACCTATTACCGGGTATTAGTCAGCCATTTTAAGATTCCTTATTCGTTACTCTAAGATAATATTGTTAACTTACCTATTCTCAGTAGGTATTCGTTACTCTAACATAATATTGATATCGTACCTGGGTCATTTTCACAAAAAGTGTACATTCGGGTTTTGGGGGTGTCCCACAACTTTTGATAAATATTTAACGAATAATTTCCACATTAAAGAAAATCAACACAAAAAATATGGATCTATGGCTTTTAACAATATTATATGTTGTTGCTACATATAAATACAGTCATATTACCGTAATTTAAAAAATACTAGTTGAAGGTACCTATTTTAACGATGTCCCACTACCATTTACAGTAAAATAACATAACTTTTATATATAGTGTTGACTTATTTATACTAATGTGATTGATTTTTCGGAAAGTAGAGTTGTTTACGATTTTTTTCATAATTGCAGAAACAGTGTAACATTACACAAAATATTTAAATAATTGTATCTAAGTGAGGACATAAATTAGCTAAGGTGGAAAATTCCCTTCCGAAACCCCATTTTTTTACAAAAGGTCGCAATTAAAACTTCCACTTATATATATTTTTTGTCTATTGCGGCATTTGTAAGGCTGTCATTGGCTGTACCACAATGATTCGTCCTTTTAACGGCGACCAGCGGACGATGAAACACGCACTTTAGTCACGGTCCTTTTTCGATATTCCACAACCGCAACCAATTTCGAAGTAAGTACTACAATTTTATTCCTTGTAAATTATTTTGAAATCTTTATAAACTTCCAGTGAACCCAATTTAATACCAAGCTTGTTGGTCTGATGTGTTATTTAAAAATAAATTAAACAAAAATGTTTAAAGGTAGACTTCCGATACTTCCGTTCCATTACCAAAACGCAGGTAACGTAGAATTGGAACTAAAAAGTTTCGGAATGGAATTCTTAGGAAGATGGTACATTATATTCATGTCACTTTGTGACTGTGAATAAGAATTTTAATGTTCAGAAATTATTTATTATATTAATGTATTATATTATATAAATTATTTAATGTTCAAATGACAAGTTCGAAGAAAATGTATGCATTTTAATAATATTGACATGAGTACCTACCCAATATTTCTTTTTCAGGTACAACAACAATTTGCAATATTTTGAATACGCAATATTTTCAAATCTTTTTGTTAATGTACAATAATCTTAATAATTCTATTCCGTTACTGGAACAGTCAATTCCGTGACTGTCCTATTTTATATTTTGATTTAAATATAATTTTTGGAGCGAAATCCCATCTGATTTTCATCAAATTTTGATATTATAGAGGGTAATAATTTGATTAATATAAATTAAAAAAGAGTTCCTATATTGTTTCCTAATTAAGTAAATTACCAAAAAGAATTTAACTGATTTCTTCCAAAGAGTAACGTAATGGAAACTAAATTGATAAAAAAATATGTTTTTTATTCGTGATTTTATTCTTTCTTTATTTTATATTGAAGTACAAACCATTACTAATAAATAATACCAGTTGCTTAAATCCAAGCGTGTTTTATTTTATTTCTATAACCGCAAGCTTATAGTTGCGGAATGGAAGATTTTTTGTTTCCCAAGGGCACTAAATTACTTATATTTAATTAAATACTAAAGAATAAGATGTTCTATTATTATTTTCATATAATGCAAAGAATACCACTTGTGAATGTAATGGCAAAAAAACGAACTAAACAAAAAAATAATTTTCGATGTATTTAAAACAGAGTACACTTTTTGTGAAAATGACCCACCTCCGTATTCGTTAGTCGAAGATAAATTTTATCCATTTATTTATTATTGAAATCGTACCTTATTCTCTTTATTATAGAGAATTATAAAAAAACTATTTTTTTAGAAAAATCGATTATTATTATTAATTATTATTAAAATAAACCATGGTATTATCTGTTGCAGAAATGTTACAATACCATTTATCGTATTTGGCAACACTCTAACACTGCCATGCGCAGTAGTCTAAAGGGCATGTATCCAGGGCCGTAAAACAAATTAATAAAAACCATGCGCTGTATTTCCATCTTTTTCGCACTTACAACATATAACAATAGCCTATCCTGCCGTCATTCTCTTAAATTTCATTGGAGAATTGTCTTGTCTCTCTGTGTGATTTGTGCACTGGAATTCTGGAACCGATATCATAAAATAGAGGTTAAAAACTACAGGCGCATGGAAATTATGCGCACACTTTTTAATTACAATCATTATTTTTAATTTCACGTTTTGAGAATAATAAAATTATTACAATGGCCGCCGTTGAGAAGGTGGACGAAATTAATGAGAATGAGGTTCTAGAAAACGGTGATGAAGACGAACTAGATGCCGTAGAAGAAGGGGAAAGTAAAGATCCCGCTAAGAAGAAGAAAAAGAAAAAGAAGAAGAAGAAGGCAGGTCAGAATGACTGGTCAGAGAGTGCTATTTATACTGGAAATAATTATCGCTCTTTGTCTAATTTTATCCATTTATTCATTGCATAGTAACAAGGCGCCTACGCTCAACCTGATGTTATTACGCCGTTTTTAACTTTTTTACAAACGCGTTATGTACGTGACGTGTAAACAAGTACATAAATGCACATTGTATAGCTAATGAATCAATGTTAGAAATACGAAATCAAAAAAGATAGCTACTCATCATTATAAATGTAATCATAACTCAATAAAATGTAATGGCATGCTTTAGTGATACAAGATACACTCTGTTTTAAGGCCCAAAGAACACTGACCAAAAGATGAGACTGGTGTGCATTAAAATTTTGGTTAAAATAACTGTGTGTTTGAAGTAAATGTTGGCAAGTGGTGGCTGATTTTAGATAAAATGTTATTACCAATACTCTTATAGATATATGGGGTAAATCTTTCGTTTTCGTCATCACAAATTTCGATATTTTTGTACAAAAACCAATAAGTGATTTTATCTACATGGCCATTAATTTGAAGGGTAACTTTCATTCAAAGATAATTTGACTATACAAGTTTAGTGCCATGTATATGTGACTGCTTAAGCATAATTCTAGAATATCCCAACCAGTGTTTTCATATCCACATGTTATCCTAATAGGTATATACTTTAACATATAATTCTACTTCAGAAAATGAACTAAATGATAGCGAAGTCACCAATGCTTCAGAGAAAATTGAAGGTTTGTCTGTTGACAATGTCCCTGCAGAGGGTGATGAGAAAAAGAAGAAAAAAAAGAAGAACAAAAACAAATCTAGCAAAGGCCCATCAAAGGAGCAAACTGATCCACCCACAATACCTATTGCTGAATTATATCCTGAAGGTATAGTGTGAATCTAATCTTATTCTTCTTGCCAATATGTGCTTATATAATATCTCATAATTATTACATACACATCTAGTTGTGTATACTCACTAACCAAGTTTTACTATATGAGGGTCTGGGAAAAAAGTTGTTAAAAGATTTATATCATAGGAAACTTCCCTGAGGGTCAAATAATGGAGCATGGTTCAGCAGAAGGTATAGATGAACGAACTGCAAAGGATCGCTTCTCCAGTGAAGAGAAGAGGGCTTTAGATAGACTTCATCAAGATATCTATCAGGAAATAAGGCATGCAGCTGAGGCACACAGACAAGTAATTGAATTATTATTAGATTATTTACAATGTCATCATCAATAATCGACTGTCGCATTGGTTAGACCTATAGTCTACCATGCAGCCAAATAAAACAATAAATACCACTGAAATATAGCTGTTGTAGGTACTCAAGCTTTGCTGTCTTCATGTGTGCATTTATAAATAGTTGGAACATTAAACCCAGTTGTAGGACTGCAATAAAGACAAATATAATTAAAGATTACTTATTATAATTGCATTATTATACCTATTACCAGGCCAACTGCCTAATATTTATTTTGAGAATAATAATTATTATTTTTTGTAGACACGCAAATATATGCGTGACTGGATCAAACCAGGCATGACTATGATTCAAATCTGCGAAGAACTAGAATCTACTGCCAGGCGTCTCATTGGCGAAGATGGACTTAAGGCTGGGCTTGCTTTCCCCACTGGGTGCAGCCGCAACCACTGTGCTGCTCACTACACTCCTAACACTGGTGAGAAACAAAAATAGCTATTTATTTTCCGAAAAGGACAAAATGCATCAGATTTAGATCTATTAAATACAAGACTGCGGGTGCACTTGTGTCTCAAAATAATTTACTTACTGGGCTTCTAGGCTTCATATCACAATAAAACATGAAGCAGACATAAAACTGTGTACAACTAACTACTGCATCCAATTATGTGCAGCTGTACTTTTTGTGTGATATGTACCAACATACAAATTACCAAAAATTCTAAAGATAATTGGCTTTTTTCTATTGCTCTTTGTGTTTATGCCAACCACCTCTGTCATATTCCCATATATCCTATTTACCTTGCATCTTCCAATAGGGGAACCAAGCTGACCATTAACTAATCATTCATGCTCCGCATATTATGTAATCCGCTTGGTGCATCAAAATGAACCCTAACATGTATTCAATACTATGTGGGTGAACTTATGAAAATATTGTAAAATTATCTGATTTGTATAGGTGACACAACAGTCTTAGAGTATGACGATGTCGTTAAAATAGACTTCGGCACCCACATTAACGGGCGCATCATCGACTGTGCGTTCACTTTAAGCTTCAACCCACGTTACGATCCTCTGGTCAAGGGAGTGCAGGAAGCTACTGAGGCTGGGATCAAAGCTTCTGGAGTTGACGTCAGGCTGTGTGACATCGGTTCTGCCGTACAAGAGGTAATCCTTATCTACTCAACTAGTAAACAAAAAGAATAAAACAAGATAGAACTCTGTAATTTAAACCAAAACAGATATAGTGGTAGGTATCAACGTTATAGCCATGGTCATAAGCCGCGGCAATTTGAATAAACTTTGCATTCAGGTCGGAGCACCTTGGGGGCATTGCCTAGACTCTAAACCTGTGTTGATGAATTCAGTCAGAAATATTCAAAGTCGTTTTGTTTTATCGAGTTTTATTTATTGTTTTACTTTTAACTCACATAATTTGTTAAGGTTAGCGTCCAATTTAACCAATTGCAGCTCACTCTGAGAATGTATATGAAGCATTAGGATTTATTATGACAATAGAGATTGATGGCTTAATGTGCTTTTAAAGGCAAGAAGGTGTCTTGATGACAGTTAAGAATGGTTTTCTCTCCATTGACCGAGCCCCTCGCATTACCGTTTTTTCAACAATACTGATGAATATACTATTTCAGGTGATGGAATCACATGAAGTAGAACTTGACGGTCAAGTGTATCAGGTGAAGCCCATACGCAATCTCAATGGACATTCTATCGGACCCTACAGTTAGTAATACTATTTTATTATTAAGTACTAGGTTGTTACTTGCAGTTTTTCTCTCGTCCTAAAAATATTTTGTTTCTATAACTCTCGGTTTTTTGGCGGCACGTCAAGATGAACTATGCTGTACTAGTGTACTTACTGTACTATCGTAGTATAGATGCATGCACTAGAGTACACCTCCAGCACTACAACTGTGAAAACTGCATATAATTTCATATGTATCTAAATATTACTTATAAAGATTGTTCATATTATTTTTTCTTAAATATGTCATATGGTAATACATTGGCCAGTTACAATTTATATTTAATAATAGCTTTGCGCCCGCGGCTTCGATCGCGTGGTTTCTTGGCTTTTCTCTATTCTATTTAATAAAAGTAGCCGAATTTACTCCTTATTGCCTCAGCTATCTCGTCAAAATCGGTCCAGCCTTTTAAGATGATTAGCCGGAACAGACAGACAGACAAACAAATGTTGATATTTTGGTATATGTACCGTGTATACACCCATATGCATTTAGTAAAAAGCTCCAATTTTATTTATTCGTATGGATAATATAGGATACTATCACACCTGTATCCCATTAGACTTACGCAGATTAATTGGTATAAAATATTTAGTTCCATTTATTCCATTAACCAGGCACACATCCAAAGTCCGAGCCACTACTAACTTTCCTAATAGAAAACCTCTTTTTTTTTAAAGCTTACTAGCAATGTGGGTCGCACATTACTAGTATGTAATCTTGTTAACCGCTCGTAATTAGCTATATGCTTGTATTACGAGTGGGTTCACGTCGGTAGTGCAATGGGTGAGTTTCGAACCGGCAACCAAATGATCGCAAGTCCCACGCCCTAGCCATTAGGCTACCGCCGCTTCAAATTACACTACTAGCTGCGGGAATCTAACCCAGAACCTGATTGCCACTAGAATGATGAGGCGGTTTTATATTTATCTGTACATTATTAAGATTTATTGTATAATTTCTAAGATTAACACTCTTTTAGGGATTCATGCTGGAAAAACGGTACCTATTGTGAAGGGTGGTGAAACAACACGTATGGAAGAAAATGAGTTTTATGCCATTGAGACATTCGGTTCTACTGGACGCGGCCAAGTGCACGATGATATGGATTGCTCTCATTACATGAAAAACTTCGATCAACAGTTTGTACCGTTAAGGTAAATAATTACTCATTCAAGTTATAAGCATCGATATTGTCATTTGCAATTGTGCATTAATTCCTCATCCTCGAGTGTCGAACCATGCGTCATCTCCCATATTTATAAGCATCTCAGAAGGATTCCATGTTCTCCTGGCGATTTCCCGGTTTTTAATATCCATAACAAAGGATCAAGGTCTGATGAACTTGAAAAGAGGGCTGGCTCTCTAATCTTGCGTGCTAGAAATTGGTGCCAAAATCCGATAGACCTAGAGTGTCATATTAAAATTTTTCATTTCTGCATAATGTAAACCATCAATATTTCAATTTCAGACTGCAGTCATCAAAACAGCTATTGAACTTGATCAATAAAAACTTCAGTACACTAGCATTTTGCAAACGGTGGCTTGAACGCGCGGGAGCTTCGCGTTATGCCATGGCACTAAAAGACTTGTGCGACAAAGGCGTAGTTGACGCTTACCCTCCGCTCTGCGACATCAAGGGTTGTTACACTGCACAGTTTGAGCACACCATCCTTTTAAGACCTACTTGCAAAGAAGTTATATCACGTGGAGATGACTACTAGCGGTAGCAAAAGTTCTTTGGTTGCATTGGCAGCCTGATTTGATCAATTTTTTTTAAGTCACACACTCAATCTTAAGTTTAAAAAAAATAATCAAACGATTTATTAGTTTAAAAAACTGAATTGGTGTACTCTACATCTTTATTTAGCTTCTGACAAATATCAAAAAAGATTATAAAATCATAATTTGTATCATCAACAAGCAAGCTGTCTAAAGTCAACATATGCACTGTAAAATTTTTTTTTGTTGCTTCATAGTTTAAGTTGTCGTTTTTTGACTATATTGTTCGTCAACAAAGACCATAAACTCTCTGTCGTATCATTGTTTTCTGTACTAATCTTACGTTCAATCGTATTTTAATACATCTTTATTCATAGCAATTGTGTTAATATTAAACATATTTTGAAATAAAGTTCTACTTGTACCCGAAGTAGCAATAAAATTTCAACACCCACAACCCTATTATAATGCTAAATATAAATATATGCATTTTCTTGCCTAGTACAGTACTATCCAGTATGGGGATAAAGCAAAAAAAAAATCTATTTAAAATACTTAGAAGACAAAACTTATTGCCATAGGGCTTTTTGGAACCGACGCCATAAGTTTATTAAGTATCTTTGGAGACAATGATAAATTTATACCAGAGCATAGTCTCTAGGACTATACTATCAAAAATTATAGGCTACAAAATTGAAAACAGCTTTTTAAATATTTTAAAAGAATCGACTTATTACGGTCATTTCGGACACATTGGCCCATAGTCTTAGTGTTTGTTCTTCGACTTTCCGAAAGACTCCCATTTTGAAACTACGCAGTCACGACGAAAAGGTTTGAACCCTTCTACAACTCGGCAAGTTCCATGGTCTTAGCAGCGCGTTAGCAGTCAGTGGCGCTTTGGTCATGTAACGTGCTGCACAGTAACGTAAGTTTGGGTATATGTGCCCAGGTGCATGGCAATAGGCTCGCCCCCTATTACATGGGAGCCGCCGACCACGCCACACGTGATTCTAGTAACGCCCGCCCTCCGGTGTAGCCGCTGCGGAACCCACAAACAACGGCATACAAATCGCGTCGTGAAAATGCAATCGACATTTCCATGTTCTTCGTGTTCAGAAGAGTGTTGCTTGTTGCTTAATGTCTGGTTTAACTTAATTCCCGCTCGATAGCCGGGATCCTATACGTGCAAGACGAGAGTGAATAAAAGCCACTAAAGTAATTCGAGCAAGATGTTATACGAAATGTTTTTTTTTTTTTTTTTTCGAGACGAAATAATCTTAGTCTTTTTTGGTCAGTTTAGGTTGGTCGCTGCATATGGTCCGAAAGTGACAGTCTGGATATTCGGCGCGTTGATATCTGGGACCAGCGCTTTTTCTTTAAATTCGCGTAATGTGTGATGATATAGAATATAAATCCATATGCGACAAAATTAAAAAAGTTAGGCAATGCTGCAAGCTTTTATTGAATTCATCAAAATCCTATTAAAAACATATACATATAACTGTGAGAACAACAGACAACTGTGAGTTGTTTTATTTTCATATTTGCTGTAATTACCTTTATCAAAAACGAATTACCTAGTCGTCAAAATAAAATTTAATTTAATTAGTATTGATTTCATTATCTACAATATAAACATTAATAATACTGAGTTTAAAACCATCTAATTATCATACCAGGAGCGCATTTAATGTTGTTTGGCTGTTTACAAAAAATATTGAAATACTTACATAGTTCCGTTAAAATCATATAAAAAAATCAAAGCTCAATGATGCGTTACTTTTTTGCAAGATTTGAAAAATCTGGCGAAAATTCTGATTATTAATTATTGCCAATATTATAAAAAATAGCAAAAGTGAGATATTGTGTTGTTCTTATATAGCACCTGATTGACAGTAAAAAGCGACGGCCCGAACTACAAGAAATGCGAACATTCAAAGACTATTTTCATTAACCCCCGGCGCAAAAACGACGGGATGTTATAAGTTTGACGTGTCTGTGCGTGTGACTTTCTGTGGCATCTTAGCTCCCGAACGGATGAACCGATTTTGATTGATTTTTTTTTTTGTTTGAAAGGGGAATTAGTCGGGGAGAATTCTTAGCTAGGTTTGATGAAAATCGGTCGAGATATAATGCAATTGTTGGGGGTTTTCTTAATTTATAACACTACTATAATAATCTATCCCACACATTTTGTTCTTTAAAAATAAGTAACCTCCAGAGGGCCTGAGCTGTTGAAGGGTGTTCTATCAAGGCGTGTTTTAGAGTCAAGTCTTAAAAACAGAAGTTAGTCTCTAATAGTAAGTCTTAAAAACCTGAAGTCCTTTCATTATTAACTCAGGAATCCTGAAATTCTATGAACTCGTGAAAAACTAAACTGATTCCACACGGATTTAAATGGCATTGTCATAAAAAGTTCAACATGTATGTTTCAAAACTTTATTTTTTAGGAAAACGCTAATTTATTAAATTATTACTATCGCAAATATAAACGATTACATCCATTATTTAAGTATGTTATACATAATATCGATACAAAATCTTTCGCCAATTGTGGATTTATAAAAATGTATAAAACTGTAATGACAACTGAACATTAACCACTAGAATTTACCCAATATTACTCCTCGATACTACAAAAACACCTACTCCATTCTAATATTTGCGAATACTTTACACCTCTAAACAAAGTTCTGCTATATAATAATATTTACTGCTTACTGTAAAAGACTAATCAGAAATCAACATTCAGTCTCTTCTAATCGGTCTACGTTATTTTCAAATGCTATAAAAACATTTGAAAGGCCTCTTAATCGTTTACTAGTTAGGTACGTGTCGTAATACATAATCTCACATGTGCTAAACAATCTTAAAGTTTATTATACAGTGTCTTATTGGAATTATTACTAGCACGTTAAAAATGGAGTATATATGCCTTGTGATATAATAAGAGAAAAATACAAGAATAAATAAAAAAAATCGCGACTTGTTTTCTACCTAAGATAATTCCAGCTTGTTGCTGGAGTAGCGATGTTATTATTAGTATGCGTGTTATGTCATGTAAATTATAGCATTTATTATTTTATAATGTAGAAATGTACAAACATGTTGATCGTAAATCTCATCTTCCGCGCACTTATACTGCAAATTACAAATCTTGATGCGAATAAGATATGCAAAATACTCTGTTATTTACTTATAAATATCCAAACAAAATGCTGGTGACTCAATATACAGTTTGTTTGAAATAACAGTGGTAAATTTTAATACAAAGAGTCTGTGTAAAAACACTTGGGGTCGTATATGTTTCACTTGAGATTATTTTCCTTACTAATTTGGATTTCCATATAAAAACCTCTTCATTAAGCAATTGCCTGTGGGGTAGTTCGGAACGGCTAACTTCAGACAGCCCCAATTATTTCGAACAAACTAATTAGGTACAGACCTATTTTAATTTAAGAATTAATTTGAAAGCCTACAGACTGATACAAAAGTAGCTATCATTATGAACTGAGTCGCCGGGCCATATAAGTAGCAAAGAATTTGTAACGTGTGCGTCTTATCAATAGTTTGCTACCTGCATTCGTCTATGAGTAAAACTTGGCTACTGCCATCGCTCTGGATGATGATGATAAATAATCGTTGAGGATGTTGAAGTACTTGTTTATATTTAGGATTTCTACAATTTTCTTTGCATGTCTTTGTCTTCTATCTTTGCATTTTTGTCTCTTACTCATCTACTTCGATCTTACCGTGACATTAATACTAACACCTTCCGATTACGCACATCATTATTAAAGGTAGTCCATAAACTTCATAAGTTCGAGTTCGAGCGAGGCAGTCAAATCAAATCACAATGAATTGTGGCTCGACGGCTCAGTTTTTACCGCCGCGACTATAGTATTGTTAATAAAATTATGCACATAAAAATGGTATTCTAAAATGTTTTAGATATTGAATTCAACATATTTTACGCCCAATGACTAGACTATACTAACTTGTAATAACAAATTTAGATTTAACTCTTCGTACTTAATTTTCAAGGTGCACCTTATGAATGCAAATGATTATGCTATAATTTATATGATTACTTAAGTTACATTTCGTATATTTTGTTCGAAATAAGTAAGCCGATCGGAAGTTGACTGCAAGTGGTTTAGAAGTGGTAAATTTTAATAGACAGTCGGTGTAAAGGTAATTAGAGTCGTAAATGTTTCACATTTCTAATTATTTTGTTTACTAATTTCGATATTTATATATTAAAACAATAAACGATTGTATCACCGTGGTAGTTCGGAACGGCTAACTTCCGATCCGCTTACTTAGTTCGAACAAACTGTAGATCGCATTATTGCTTTAACTGGCGGTCAAGCGTAGGTCTATCAAGAATAAAAAAGAACACTTCAGAATATCCGCTATTTTCCGAATAAATTCAAAATGGAACAGAATTTGTATGAAATAAACTGCAAAGTAGTTTCACGGGAACTTATTCAGAGTTGGTGAAATACGGCCTTAAAAGTTATTGTAATAACTCAATATTTTTCGAGTTATTACAATTATTTGTAGGGCCGCCCGTTACTACATGAAGTAACACAAGCTACGTAAAAACTTGACCATACCATTACGCCTGTATTCCCCGAAGGGTTAGGCAGAGGTGTTCTTATGTACACCTACACTTCGCCGATATGTTTGGGTCCCATGTAATAATGGGCGAACCTATTGCCATTAACCGGACACAAATCCAGACTCCGAGCTGCTACTGGGAATTTCATAGAAAAACCTAATAACACTTCTCGACCTGGGGATCGAACCCAGGACCTCTAGCGTAGCAGTCGGGCTTATGGCCACTAGACTAATGAGGCAGTCTCGTAACAAAAACTTGAGACATTTCATAAACCAGCTTTCCGAAAACTCTACAAGTTTACGTTAAGGCTCTTGTTATTCAACCGACTTCAACTCATAACGATGACCAATAACCAAACAGATATTATAATATTGCCTTATACCAAATCGGTAAAGTATCACAGAAATTAACCATACCTAGCTAAACTATGATGTCTTCCAATAATATACGAACATTACAAAACACAGATTTGGTCAATGTATACTAAAATATTATGATGCATACACTAATCACAAGTGCCAAGATACAAATTATATTTAATTAGATAGATTGAGGTAACACTCAAAGCTTACCAAATAATGAATATTTAAATATGAGGCCAGTTAGATATAAATCAGGCCTGTTTTTAACTTTAATAAACTAGAATAAATATTTACAAATTCTTTAAATAATAAGCACTGGTAATGGAAAACCATCACTGGAAAAGTCTTAACCTACTTTAACATTATCTAAGAAAAACCATGATATATAAATATCTAATTAACGGTACTGGCAAACAATAGCGGATTCAGAAACATAACTTCTGTTTCAAGCACAATTTAATATCCTAAAATTTCTCGGAACCTTTAGCCCACTCCCTGTATCCGCAACTGAATGCATGCACTGCATGGTCTGCTGTAAGCCAATATACTCATTTAAAATCCACAGAATTTTAGAATGCAAGCTTATTCATTTAATTCATAAAATATTTTTTTATTGCTATTATATGTAAATAATAACATTTTTCCAAGCATGGGTTACACTAATTTCTTAATCGCAAACCTTGGAAATGCATAATTATCATAATTTCTCTTTGACACTGCAATATAGGAAGACTAGAAATTCATACACAAAATATGTTTTAGTACTCACAGGTCTACAAAGAGTATTAATAAAAAATAAGTTATAATTTAAGTATGTATGTAAGTAACTTTAATTGACTTGATGTATTTCACCATCGCCGTTAGTGGTGAGTGTGGCAATTCCTGAGGTGCATGGCCAGTTATAGATTGACTGCAAGGGAACATGGAGTAATTCCACCAGGTTTCTGTAATTTGGCTCTGAAAAAGATTGTTTTATTATTGTACAAATCGATATAAGAATTAAATAAATAGTGGTTACATCACAGTAGCAGTCCGTGGACAATTGCAGCAGTCCACCTATCTGTGTATGCTAAGAATTTTTTTATGAAAAGGTGAGTAACAGAAACTTTTTGGATATTGGGGTTTTTGGTTTTTCACATTTTAAGAGGGTGAAATTGGGTTGATTGATTGTATTCAAGACAGGAACTCAAACATTGGAATTATAGCTGCCCATCATAAATATATTTAGACCTTTCAATTAACATCTTTCTGTTATAGGTATCACGGACAGCCCCCTTTGCAGAGCATGCCTGGGGGCTGACGAGACAGCGGCCCACGTGCTCCTGCACTGTCTGATGTCGCCTCATACAGGGCAAAGTACCTCGGCAACCCGAGTACTCTCAGAGAGGCCAAAGGCAACATTGGATGCTTGTCAGCCTTTCTCGAGGAGTTGGGGTGGTTTGATCAAAAACCCAACATCGAGTTGCGGAAAATAGCCTGCTATACCAATACCAAAATAATGAAGTATACAGTAGGAGTGTGTAAGTGTATAGTAAGTAGGTACTTTAAAAGTATTATCATGTTATTTTGGTCCGGAGTAAAACAGTTAAACCATGTTAACACAAAAACACTGTACCTACTCTTAGCTGGTCCTGTGAGTGTGACCCGTGCCCAGCAATGGAACAATATGGGTTGATGGTACAACTTTTACTTCACAGTATGCTTTTCTTCTATTAGTCTTTATATTTTTTAATTAATAGTATTACACCACCACATGATGGTGTAAAACTCGTAAAGCCCTTTGCTGTTGTTTGTGTGGAAGGTATGAATAATAATTTAAACTTACCATTTTCTGGATTGATATAGCCTTTGCGTATCAAAAAGTCCAGAAGCACTGGAGCACTAGTTGTCTTAAACTGAGGTGAGAGGGCTCTCTGAATACATTCTTCAGCAGTTAACAATTCGAAATTTTCAACTTCACCATCAGCATTCTGCGGCATGAAGTCCAAGGGCAATTCAAGATCGTAAACATACTCTGTGTTAGGGAATAAGCCCCTTTCACTTTCGAAATAGAAACTGAAAACAAGTAAATAAGAAAATAAAGCCTCAGTAATGTCTACTCAATACAGCAAAAAAATATTTTTTTCTTCCTGTATTTAAAACAATAAGGAATTAATGAATTGCATACCTAACACAGCCGGCTGGAACCAACTTTTTCACTAGTTCTCCTTCTACAGAGGCCTCCTCTGCAGCTTCCTTTATTGTTGTCTCTAGAATGCCATAGCCAACAGCCAGACCTCCACTGACAAAACAATCCCACTTACCTAAAAAAATAATGAACTCCAAATAGTTTTCATTCTGTTTTACTTGTTACAATATTCAAATTGAATTGTTATAAAACTAGTTATTCAATATACACTTATTATCAGCATGGTTTAAGCTTTTCAGGTAAAAAAAAAAATTAAGTCATGAAAATGGTTCAGTATCTATCTGTATCGTAAATTAAGGCAATTTTTAAGGCTGTCTAAATGGAAAAATAAAGTTTTAAGGTCCAAAAATGTTTTTGAGATTCAGCATAAACTTAGGGAATTCTATAATAAAGTTTGTCAATTTTGACACAAGGAAACAAGAGTTCATGCTTCAAAATCATATCTGAAAAATTATCCTTAGGTTAATTTTGACTGCAAAATCCAATGTACATACATATTCACATATTATATGAGGTTCTCAGTGAGCATGTATGTGAAATGTAAATGCTTGTGTGGCAGAAATATGAGAAATATGAATTGCTATAAAATAAACTAAACTATTTATTTTTTTGTCTAATAGGACATTGTCAAATTCCTAAGCGGAAATTTCCAGTATCCTGTAATTTATCCTGGATTTCTTTCTCTGCAGCAGCCTTTAATTCAGATTTGTGCCTGTTTAATGACAATTGGTCATAGAAACATATATCGCTGGTAACCTGTTAATTAATACACATGTAAATTCTTAAATAAATAGAAAATGTTTTTTACCAGGCCAGGTTTGTTTTGTGAAACTTCTCTGTTGTAACCAGATGCAAAGACCTTTTGCTGGATGGTTGACATAGCCAGTAACACTGACTCCATAGTTCCTGATACCAAATAGGCACATTGCACTCCTGTCCATTTCCAACAGGCTTTCTGGATAAAATTGTGTAGTGACCCCAAAGCACTGCAATTATAGCAACCATGTCATTATGTATGAAACAATGGGGGAACTAATTTTAATAAGAATGACTAATAATAAGACATAGGTATATTATGTACAAATTATGACCATGAATTGATTTTGATGAACCCAGTGTAATGTAAAAAATATGACTTATACCTCATCCCTCCACCCCTTTAATGCACAGATCTCATTCTCTTTTCGCAAGTTTTGTAACACATCAGCAATCCTCATTGTCCTCTCTTTATAATCTCTAAATGCTGGATTTAGTTCTACATACTTGCCAGTAATCCGAAATACCTGTAATTAGTTTTAAATTATGCACATAACTAATCCAAGTATCAAGCATTATTTCTATAACATAAATAAATCAATCTGTTTTAATTTCAAATTCATATTCTATTTATTTATTATTCAACATCAATCATGTTTATTACTTTGGTATATAATCTATATACTATTCCAAAAGAAATAATCTTACCTCAGGAAATCTAATAAGATACTTCATAACATCAGGTCGAATTAAACCCACTTGATATCCAGCCACTATAAACGGTTTACATACTCCCTGATGTAAGCCTTGAACAATGCAAACTATGTAAGCAAATACTAAGTTGCTTCTTGGACAGCTTGTTATTACAAACACAAGTAGGCAGGTTGCTTACACAGATTCGGGTATGATTATCTAAAAATTTAGGCATTATTTGTAATAACGTACCTGATAGATAGAAACAGTTGAATTTTTTGGCTAATTTGAGAAGGTCGGAAATGTTGTTCTGTGTGGCCGAGTACATATTTTTCATGTTACTGTTCCATACAGGTTCTATACAATAAATGAATTGCGAATAAGTATACAAGACCCTGAATAAAATGACCAGCAACGAGTGCACCAGACGTGAAACGAAAAACGTTTTAGATCTATTTAATTCTTATTCAATTATTAGCAAGTAAATTGCACAAAAAACGCCTTTAGTTCAGTAATTCTTGTCCGCAACCAAAGAGTAGAATAATATACTTGTCTGCAACTCTACCACAGAACACATATACCCTAAAGGGAACTCTACACTCACTCACTATCATTATTTGTAGTCTGTGTCCGACTCTGTGGTCTGTCTGTGGAGCTGTGATCAGTGTAGTCACAGACTAATAAACAAGTAGTTTACATTTTACAACTTTGTAATGTAATAGTTTATTCGAAACTTTGAATTAACTAAGTCTCTAAGTAAACCTGTCTGAAGTTAGCCGCAAGTGGTTTATCAGTGGTAAATTTTAAAAGAAAGAGAAGGTTTAACGACTATTGGGGTCCTCAGATCAAATAAAAAGTTAAGATGGAACTTTGCGAACAAAGAAGTGAGGCCGGTTAAAACTACGCCTAGCCGTTTACAAACACCCAAGAACTCAATCTTTGTCACACGGGTTTTTTTAGAACAACTCCAATCCAGAACTCAGCATTAAACCTTCAATTTAAAAAAATATATTGAGTGGCCGTTTCCAATTGGCAAACGATGTACCAAACACCCTATATATTTTATTTTAAGTAGGTACGTATTCTTGTTATTTTATATATCTTGTTTTTCATTGTAAAAAGTAATTTTTAATATATAAAAATACTTTTATTTTAAAAATAGTCCACTGCAGATTCAAATACTACTTATTTGGATAGCATAACAACACTCACGACCGCAGCTTTTCCCGTTCCACTTGCTTGTGAGCGTTACTGTCGTAAACCCAAGTGGAACGGAGTTTAGGATTTTCTCAACGATCACTTCGAAGTAAAACACAAATTTTACACTTATTTCTAGACGACATGCATTCTTATCGCAAATTCAAATGAAAATGGGTGTAGAAATAGATGTCGGATTTTGTAACAGGTTACAGATTTTAAACTTTAGTTTTCATTTGACACTTCTCGGTGAGTTGTAATTACTTCTTATCCTTTAATCTTATTTATATCCTATGGTGTAACCAACAAAATATCATCTTGGTGCAACGTAACAATGGTTAACATTTTTAGAATTGCTCGCTTTGCTACCATTATCATCCTAAGTTGTAAAGAACATGGTGTAAATGGAATCATTTACACCATGTGTAAGTTTAAGTAGTAGTAGTGCCTGCTCGCATGTCTGCATGCCAGCATGAATGGGTCGCACGACCGGGGAAGTACTACCCTCCCACAGAATATCGACGTCAAGTAGCAGTATGTATACAGTTGCGTTTCGTACGGTGAGTGTGGAGCGCCGGAGGCCCAATTTCTCCCCCAGTCCCCTTCCTTCTCCTTTTCTCCTTCCCCTCCAGATTCCTTAAATAGGCTCAGCAACACATCTGTAACTCCTTTGGTTTTGTAGATGTCCATGGGCGGCGACTTGGTTCGGCGACTCGGCGTTTGCCGAGTTATACCATAAAAAAAAATCTTAGGAAAATAAATACCCATCTTCGGGGTATTTACCTGGGTACCCGCTTTTTACCCAAAATTCAATTTATAGATCTTTAGAGATTTACAGGTAGAATCCCATCTCTACTGGTGACAGGGATTCCCTTGGCAAATAGGGTTACCATAACTTAAAGAGATATATAGCAAAAATCGATAATTATCGATTATCTACATAATAATCGATTGAAAACAATTATGTTAATAATCGATTAATCGACTGTTAATAATCTATACCGCACATCACTAATTCGTGCTTTGGTCGCGAGTGGGTAGGGATGTGACTTTACGGTAAAAAAATCGAAAATTAAAAAAATGATTTTTATTTTTCTCAAAAAAATCGATTATACAAAGATCGATTTTTAATAAAATAATAATCGATTATTCTAAAAAAAACTATTTTTTTGATAATGCAATGTATGTTATCTACTTCGAGCAATACGGAAAGGGAGAAGCCATCAGTTAGCGTTCCCCTCTGCCAAAGTACAAGCCCAAATGGGCATATACATTTAATAAATCTAGTTGCCACTCGGATTTTTAACTAAGCCAAGTCATGCCGAGTGGGTGAACACAGCGGTCCTCAAAATGGCAAATTGTTCGGTTTTCTGCTGCAAAAAGAGGTCTGGAACATTAAATCTACTAAAAGACAGACAGACAGACATTTCACATGTAAATAAATCTTTACCGTATTTTTCTATTTAATTACATTTAGACACCAAATTCTTGTATTCTATTTTAAATTATTATCAGATTTGTGTACCAACATCGAGTCGTACACACATCGTACAAAATACGGATCGATCCAGCGGTAAATCCGAATTCTTGCCGATAAATAATTTACCTTAAACCGTTACCTTTAACTTTGAACCAAACGCGTAAGCTCCATGAATTTTACGGCGCTTTTGACCTTTCATATTAGCGAGAGCCTTAACTTAAAAAGCGTTTTAGCGCTGCATGTTTTTTCGTCTGGTTAGACGGCTATTTGCTGTTTCAGCGCTGTGCAAGCCTTGTTGGTATTATTTAATTTTGTATGTGTTAGTGTCGTCATTACAGTTTTAGTTTCCGGGTAGCGGTGTTTGTAATGTTTAATAGATGCCAGTAGAAAAAAATCGAAAAAGGGGACGCTTAAAATAAAAAAATCTATTAATAAATAATCGTTTTTTTATAAAAAATAATAATCGGTCATAAAAAAATGATTATAAGACATAATAATATTTTTTTTAATAATCGATTATTTTTAAACATCCCTCCCTGGTCAAGGGTCAGTCAACTGTCAATGTCAATCAAATAATTCGTTAGTTCAGTTCACTCACGACACAAACAAAAAGTGCAACCAAAAATGTCTTCAGAAAGTTTTTGTGTTGTAAATGATCTGGCTCCAGTTTTTAGACCTTATATTCAGAATATGTATCAAGATTTAAAACTTGGTAAGTCTACACAGACAACATTGTTACTTATGTTACCGGTAACAGGTCGTATGAATTATTGAAAATAATAACATTTGCAGGTTTATGCAAAACAAAAGTTGACTTTGAAAGAGTATTTGGCAATTCTGAGGGGGGTGAATGTCAAATTAGGATTGTTTTACCGTATTGTTCTAAGAAACTGAAATGGGAAGTTATATTTGATGGCACGGCACCTTGGTTCGCGCCGGATTTTAGATTCGATGACGATAGTTTTCTTATGAACGTTGATGAACAGTTTTTGGAAGAAAAATTACCAAGTCTGTCAAAATGGAATGAAAATGATCCAAAAGCACTAAGTGATGTCATTTCAGAACTTATTAATCTGTACAAACTTCATCAGGTATGTAATAATGAGTGTGGATTACTGTGCCACACTTAATTCCTCACAAATGTAATAATAATTTGTTTTATTGTAACTCCCTCATTAGTCTAGTAGTCGTAAGTCGGATTGCTTTGCTAGAAGTTCTAGGTTCAATTCAATTTTGTTTTTTTTTTATTAAATTCTCACAAGCAGCTCGGGTGTTTGAATATGTACCTGCATTAGGCTTGTCCCCATTCTTTTGGACCTAAAAATACCATTATACTGGGGTGTACATATTAGTTCACCTCTGCCAAACAGGAATAAATGTGTGATGGTATGTTTTTGTAATGTCTAATTAAATCCACCCATATCCATTGTACCTCAGCATATTTATGTGTGTGGTTAAGCTTTAACAGGCCTTGTGTTAAAAGTCATAATATGACTTTTATTAGTCAAGTAATAATAAAATAATTACTTTATTACTTACATTAAAAATTAAGCTTTTTTTTGGTTTATATTTTTACCTATACTATACTATCATCATCATCAGCCTATACTAGTCCACTGCTGGACTATACTCATATCTTTGTGAACATTTCGCATATTTAATGCTAAAAAATAAGCTTACAAACAATACTTTCTTTTTATTAAAATTGAATGTCCCTGGTTATAATATTTGTTCATAAGATTCCGTGTGGTCGCTAATTATTGTTCAGCTATGTGTCATTAAAATGTAGTGAAATGAAAACTACTGACTAACTATCTACCATTTTGTTGATGGACAGGTTGGCTCTTTTTTTTTATTGTTATATTTGCTTCTATTATAGATAAAGAAACTAAATGAAGATGAAAGTTCTCGAGCCTATTTTGAATATAGTGCTTTATTGGGTGATGCCCTTACATCTGAGAAGGATATTGAGGTATGGGTTGGTAATCATGTAGTTGAGTTCCTGATCAGACTTAATGTGGACACATCAAGACTACCAGAACTCTATAGAGATGGGTGAGCATTTTAAGAAAAAAAAATATTTTATGTATTTAAATAACTTAATTTCCTTATTGCAGTGGTTCTAAACATATAAATATTTGAATACAGGTGTTCCAGGCCAAGTGGTTCAATGTGAAATAAGTAAAAGGTCATATTATATAATATGATTGGGCTATCCTCAATACCTAGTATAGAAATTGTCACAATTTCTTGAAAAATCATAAAATTTTACTATTTTAATTGAATTAATGACATTATCTTGAAACTACATAGTGTTTTTTGGCATGTTAAATGTTAGATACTGTAGGAGCAGGAAAAAAGTCGAAGAGTCATGTAGGCTGAAGTGAAACTTCGGGCAGCAGCTAGTTTTTTTATTATCTGTGGTTAAAAGTATTTTTTTTATTACAGAACAGAACAAAACCCTGGTATTGATACAGCATTATTATTAGTGAGATATCCAAACTCAACAAATGCTGAATTGATACTTTCACCAACACTCACAAAGTCACTAGGAAACATAACATTACCATTGTAAGTACAAAATAATTTTATTTACCGTTTTAGTTACCTATAAGTTTAACTTAATTGCTACATACAGTTTATTTAAAAGGGTCAGTAGGCATTTGGAACAAATTCATACAGAAACTGGTCCTGATTTGATATTATTTCTTTCTTTGGCAGGCTGATGTATCAAATATTTCTATAATGTTTTAAATACAATTCAATAAAAAATGAAAGTTCACCAGCAAAACTTTTTTCACAACTATTGATATCTAAGCACAATCATTCATATTCATAGGAGGAGCAATATATTGAAAAATGTTTCATTTTATTTTTGAAGGATTAACTGACTCGTCAACATTTCACAGAAATAACTTATTTTTCTATTTT
Organism: Subacronicta megacephala; assembly: GCA_958496365.1. Taxonomy (NCBI): domain Eukaryota; kingdom Metazoa; phylum Arthropoda; class Insecta; order Lepidoptera; family Noctuidae; genus Subacronicta; species Subacronicta megacephala. The sequence goes on from OY292518.1 coordinate 9,822,367, forward strand.
TTTTAGAATGCATCAATCGGGAGTTTTAATGGATTATGTTCCTATGGTGACAGAATTACTAAATAATAAGGTACAGTGGATTGTTTTCTACTTACATATACAATTATGACATTGAACACATGCCACAGATTAATTTAAGATTATACATATAATGAAGCGGCTGTAGCCTCATGCCTAGAGCGTCGGTCTTGCGATCATGTGGATGCCAGTTCGGAAATCAAATATTGCACTACCGACTCGTAACACAAGCATATTTAGCTTAGCACCTCTCGTGCGTTAATATTTAACCTACTATTAATGTGCGACCCACACCGCCAGATTTGTTAGTAAGCTTTTTAAAAAAAAAACACTTAATTCGTTAGTTAATGTGTCTGAGGCTAGTAGCCGGAAAGGGATGTGCCCGTTCCGGGTACTAGCCTCAAATCCTCAATCACATCCTAGGCACATCCCCTTCCGGCTACTATGAGCAAGCGGTTCTAGCGCCTTATTGCTATATGCTACATACTTCACATAGTTAGTAACTATCTGCGTAATAAATGGTCGGGCGCGCTGCGCGAAATATATAAAACAACCTTGTCAACGTAGACCTATAAAAGGCGCTGGAGTGATGTCATAAATTATTAAAGTAAAGATCACTAGCAATGTAAGTAGATATATTATAAATATCTATAAATACAAATTCGTTAATCAACTATTCTAACTCTACTTATTCCTAATACCATACCTACAGCACTTATAAAAAAGAAGCTCAAGAAACGAACAATAGTAACATTCCGTGACGGAATGTATCTCCGTGTATACAAAAGAGATGCTTAAATTAATAGTTGATCGCTGACTCTTCACACTGCCGGCGGCGACTCACTCCACTAGTTTGTCTCTGAGCGATAAGAGCTATCTAAGCGTAGGGAAACTCAGTCAGCGATGCTCGCTTGGCGGTCAGAACTCACGCCCATTGACCAAACAGCGGTCATTCCTACGTAGAGTGTGGAGCTGAGTGCACATATTGTAAATTCAATATAATATGTCCGCCGCACAAGAATACTTGCTTATAGCCGAGCGACTAAATTATCGCAACTACACACTGCCTCTCGTTGCTCGTTAACTCGTTTCTATTTTCTATCTCTAATCGCTGCTCGTCCATCATCGGTGGTGGGACAACTGCCTAAGAGTCAACCAAAAATATCAGAATCGGTCGGTGATTGGCATTATTAATTAATTATAACCGACGTACAAAAAGGTTGGCTATTAATTCGAGCCGTATATCTAGCAATATGCTCGCCCCCAATTACATCGGACCCAAACATACCGACGAACTGTGAGTGTTAGTTCACCTCTGCCTAACCCTTCGGGGAATACAGGCGTGATGGTATGTGAAGAATACCTGGCGTGATGGTATCGTTATATTTCGACGTTTCAGTGCTTTTATAACCTACTAGCTTTCCGGCTTCCGGCCACGGCTTCGTCCGCGTGGTTTCTCGGCTTTTCTGCATTTAAAAGGAATATTTTTTCCCGTTTTTGCAACATTTTTGATTTATGCTCCGCTCCTATTGGTCTCAGCGTGATGATATATAGCCTTCCTTGATAAATATCTAACACTGAAAGAATTTTTCAATCAAGCGGACCAGTAGTTCCTGACATTAGCGCGTTCAAGCAAACAAACAAACTCTTCAGCTTTAAATAGATAAACGTTAGTAACGCTACTTTTATTGGTGCAAGTAGAAAGTATATACGGAATCCTCGGTGCGCGAGTCAGACTCGCTATGTTGTTGAGTTGTACTTAACCATATTCATTATTTTGTAAGTACATATTTATGGTTTCTCTTTTCAGATTAAAGATTTGTTAAACAATGAAAAGTTAAAACGGGACTTGCTGGCACAACTGATTGTAAAATATGAGGGTGCTGTCTTAGAACATGATGCAAATAATGCAGCATTTTTATTTGAGATGAACAATTTTCATTGGATCCTGCAGATAGATATAGGTAAAAGTTGTTTTTTTCACACGAGATAATAATACTTCTGAATATACATATAATAACATGTGTATTCTTTTATCATTTACAGGGGTGAAGTTTCCTGAAAAACCTCCTGTGTTGATACTGAGATCAGTTTATCACTGTGCTAAAGGAAAACCAATATTTAAAGTACTATCAGGGTGCCCATATAATAATTTTGAGAGTTATATTGAACAGCAAGTAGAGATCTTCAAAAACGAATGTATGGGACTCCCACCCAATAACCAACAGCTTATAAGCATAGAAAATTAACCTAATTATAATTAAGTGTAATCAGAATGAAAACGTTATTTACCATCAGTCTATACCTATGACTGTCTTTATTCTGATTAGCGCGGCAAAAATACAATGTCTTGACCGTCGTGACATCTTGGCGGGCTTCTGCAAACGGATTCATTAGACTAACATCCGCCTTTCAACTGACGACAAAACATGTTACAAAAATCTAACTCTCAAAGAGTGCGTGGAATTAATAGCTGTTTACAACATGTTTTGTTATCAGTGGAAACGCGGGGTAAGATGCATTTAATATTATTGCCACGTGGTTTTATTTTAGTTCTGTGCAACTGTTGAATGGCCCGCCGTAATCTTGAACTTACGTTATTAGAAATGTTTTTCTCGTTAAGTATATTTTTTCGATAAATTTAATATAGCTTTTATACATGGCACCAGTGTTTCAATACATATACAAAAATGAGACGAAATTAATTACAGAAAGAACCTGTAGGCATCGGTAGGGAATCGGGGCGCTAAGTCGCTTCGTCCGCTTCATTATTCACCTCGTCATTTCTGAAGGTGAAATCATTTAAAATTCATCCTTATTACTTCCACGTATAGGTTGATTGTCGCATTAGTGGATCGAGAGAAATTGTAACGTAAAGTAAGAATATCGCAGATAGACAGATGGTATATATATGACCTCACTATACCGTTACAAGTCACGATACGATACGCCATGGTTCCGGCTTACGCTCGGAAGTCGGGACATCCTGTGTGCTAAAAAAACTAGTGATAAAAAAAAACAACACTATACCTTGTCCATTATGAGAACCGTTTTTTGACAGATGGAACTAGTGATTGCAGGAACGTAACAATGCGATTATCGACCCGATTATTGACACTTTGATTACTGTCTAGTAGTGATTATCGATTGTTAGGTTATCGAATCGAAAATGGTGTAACGACGACCAATAATAAATAAATATGTTTAATATTCATCTGATTATATTAATTTTTGTATAATATTCATTTTTCATACATTTCTTTTCAAAAATATTGTTTCATTTATATTTTATTGATATTAGAGTGGATGCCATTTTCCGATACTGATTTAATGTCATTGTTCAAAATGATTGCAGCGAATACATTCGATTGCATCACTAGACACGGAAGAATGAGGTAGAATGTAACTAAATTTAATACGCTTAACAATAATCATTTTTTTTGGAAAATCCGTTACATTAATGGTATTATAATGTCTGCAAGGAATCATAATTAAGATAATTGAATAACATAAGGTAGATAATACATTTATTTTCTTACGCATTTCAAAGTTAACTTTTACGTAATCTGGAACAGCTACGCTATATGACAGTCTAAGGCATCTGTCAAAAAACGGTTCACATAATGGGCAAAGTATAGTACCATTATTTTCAGATTCTTTTAAAATGGAACTAGTGATTAAAAAAATCATAAGTAGTTCCATCATGGAACTGTTAATGGTACTAGTGGCAATGATCCGCCACCTCCCTTTGGTTCTGTAAATAAAACAAAATTTTAGTTTTGAACAATATTTTACTTGTAATTAACAGACCTCATTTCTATGTTATATTCATAAATGGGTTTTATTTTTACTGTGGCTGTGTAAGATTTTTAATAATATACCAGCTAAAACTATTTGCTAAAAAATTAACTTAATAAATAGGACATTATATAATATATACAACGTTACTTTTTGTTTACCCGAAAGCCGATGTTCAGAATCAGTAACAGAATCGATTGCAATGGTTTTTAGCTTATATTATATTTTTATATTTAAAAACTATTCAAGTTGGACACCCATTTTTGTTGCGAAAATCAGCGCAAGAAACACCGAACGGGGAGGTCAATCACTCACCTGTGCCGCCCGGCGCCCTTAGCTCTTCGTACCCACCCGCGCTAGGTAAATTGGTAAATTAGGACAAACTTTTTGTTTTTCTTACTTTTCAAATCAAATTAAAATTGGGCTTTTCGGCTTTAGGGTAAACAAAAATTTACGTTGTATATTTGCACACAATCCACAAACATTAGATCCCAAAATTTAAGATAAATATTTTTAAAACAAATTATACTGAGTACTCATTACAGAACAGGTACTAAAACTTTGTGAATTATAATTTAATGAAAGTATAATCACAAAGAGTTTCCACAGTGACAACTCTTGCCGACAGAAGAACCCCACAATAAATTAATAGGTACTATTCCTAATTTCATATAACACGTTTGATCATCATCAAAAATATAGTATTCTAGTTAGTTAACTTTGTGTTATCATTGGAGTCAATCAATTCATAGCGGTATCTCATATACATTACTTTCATTCTATCCCAAACATTATCTAATGAATCAAGCGCAGGCCTAACATCAAGTAGGGCAAATTGATATTTGTTGTCAACTTCACCACCATCATAGTAGTCAATAACATAGCGGACTTCTTTTCCACATCTATCCACAATCCAGTCATGTCTATCAAATGGCAACTCATATCTGAAAAAAGGTTTATTATTTAAAATTTTCATTAATTTATAAATTTAATAACATGAAATCTTCATACATACCCAAGCCAAGATCTTATGCGAGCCCTAGGGCTGTACTCAGTAGCCTTGCCTCCAAAACTCTTGAGTCTTGGGTGTCCACACTCCTTTGCATGCAATGCTTCCCATTTCAAAACTTCTTGCCATGCCTAAAAAAATTTTTTTTTTTATGACATACATTTATATTATTATCCCTTATTAGTCAGGAACTTGATTCTGGGTCAAACATAAAATTTATCCATTTCATAAAAGTTATCTGATTATTGGAAAATCCTCCCTGAGCAAAACATATAAAATTACCTGCTCATTATTGGCATTGTGTATTCTGATGATGTCATCCATATCTTTTTGTTTGATGTCATCACTCTTCCAACGCCACCCTTTACGCAGCATAGCATTCCAGAACATTTGTTGACTTGGGTAAACCCAAAACTCTGTGGATCCATCGGGCATGGCACGTGGTATGGAAGAGACTTGACGTTGGGTGGGCAGTTCAAATGGCTGATCAGGAGCAGGCTGTTGGTTGGCTGGTGGCATCTATGATCAAAATAATTGCTAATAAATATAAATGCTTTGGATTGTAATGTGCCTTACCATGTAACAGTTATCAGGTGTAAGTGACTAAATGAACACCCTGTAATCCAGTACTAAAAAAACAAAAGCACTGTACTGCACTGAAAGCAGTGACATTCTGTCACTGATTAAACACAAACACATACTGACTTAACCATAGCTGTCAAAATATGAGTGCTGCATGTCATCCCTTCGGAAAAAGCATGATGCTATGTAGACATCATCATCATCATAGACTATAGCAATCGCCTGCTGGTTGTAGAAAAACATTCACTCACCTTTTTTTCATAGGGGTAGGCAGAAACTATGGAACATCATTTGCTAGAATTCTTGCATACTACTTTTGCACCCAACCTTTCTGAAAGACCTCAGCAATAAGGACTATATCTGTCTTTCTAGTGGAGCCACCGGGAGGGGATACCCTCCCAGTGGATCCACTGACATTTGCTATATAAATCTCTTTTGTTATTCACCTTTCATCCAATTTCTCATTGGATAGGGCATGAGACCAAACCATGACAATATATTTCTCTCCAGTGGTCTTCTAAACTGCAACATTATGAATAGCGAGCCATATTTGGCATGCACTGGTTAGCCAGGACAGACTAGTTTTTTTTGCATTCACTCTCCTTTCCACACCTACGACAACCTTGCCATCACTTGTCAAGATACTTCCCAAAAAAATTTCAACACTGTGACCTTCTAGCTCTATATCAGTTACACATACAATTTCATCTCTTTCAAAAACCATTACTTGTCTTATTTTAAATCGTTTTTGTATGCCAGTGAAACTGCAGGCAACAACTAGTATATTATACCATCATCAACACATTACAATGTCCCACAGCTGGGTACAGGCCTCTTCTTATATGAGAGGGATTAGGCTATAGTCATAGGCCACCACACTAACCCACTGTGGGTTGGCAGACTTTACACGCCGTCAAGAGTTGGCAGTCCAATGGTCATGACACAAGGCTATCACTGCATATGCACTGTATATATTAAAACATGATTGTGTAACCTTTGAAGGTTAAAACCCAAATCTACTACCAAAACTATAACTTGACACTTACCATGTTAAATGGGTTGATATCACTGACATGCTGAACAGGGCATTCTGATGGTCTCTTAGTTTCTTTTGGTTCTGGGTCAGTTTTTTTGTGCATTGGGCATTCCGGTGGAGGATTTGAGTTACTCCCAATGTTCGACAAAGTAACGCCAGACTCAGCTGATACCGAATTCCCCATCTTGCTGTAGTCTTACGTAAGCAGGTACCTAATTTTTATACAGGTCTGTAGAAACTAAACATTAAAAATAACTTTCTTTTTGTACTCAATAGCACAGTTAACAGAAACTAAATTATTAAAATGTGATTCTGGAGCTAAAAGCTTTTTCAAAAGGCTAAAATTGATTGATTAAAAAATTCCATTGACCGCTTCACCAGCACTAATATATTATACATAGACAATGAGTCAATCAATGACAATGACATTCAATGACAATTGAATTGACAAACTGAAGCTAGGAACTTACAGTTCGTTCGAATTAAGTTAGCCGTTTCGAACTACCGCGGTGATAAAATTGTTTAATGATGTGTTTTAATACATAAATATCGGAATTAGTAAACAAAATAATTAGAAATGTGAAACACATACGACTCTAATTATCTTTACACCGACTCTTTCTATTAAAATTTACCACTTCTAAACCACTTGCAGACAACTTCCGATCGGCTTACTTATTTGGAACAAACTGTATGAAGATAATGACATTGACACCAAGATATATGATTACAGACCTAAGTTAAGGCGTGTTCTACAACCAATTAAGTTTGGTATGTTTTTGATGACCAATAACATCAGTAATGTACGTCTAGACGGGATCAAACGTATTGGCAGAAATCGTGTGTCAGTTGAGTTTAAGTCACATCAGGACGCAAACAGTTTCCTCAACAACTCAATCTTAACAAAAAATAATTATATTGCAGCCATCCCACAATTTAATATCACCCGAATGGGCATAGTTAGAGATATACCGGTTGAGTGGTCGGAGGATGAAGTTATTGCAAATATCCAAGTTCCAGAGGGCTGTGGCCCTATTGTCAAGGCCAGAAGGATGAGCCGTAAGGTGTCCTCTTCTGGAATTACTGAGTGGAAACCTACACAAACTGTGGTGCTAACTTTTGACGGACAAGTCCTACCTAAACGCGTTATCAGCTTTTACTCGTCTCTTCCAGTTGAGAGATACACGTACCCAACTATACTTTGCTATCATTGCTGTCGCTTTGGACATACGCGCACCTTGTGTCGATCAAAACCAAGGTGTTTTAAATGTGGTGAAAACCATCCAGGTGATGGATGTGAAGTTACCAAGGAATTGAGCTTCTGTGTTTCGTGTACTAGCAACCATTTCGCAAATGACAGTGCTTGTCCTGAATTGGGCCGACAGAAGAGCATCAAAGCCCTGATGTCGGAGAAATCGATCTCGTATGCGGAGGCAAGTCGGGTATTCCCACAAGTTTCCAGATCTTATGCTGATGTCTTCAAATCCACTCCTCATAACAGGATAAATATACCTCAGTCCCAGTCCTCAAGCCATTTTTCTGGTAACCAAAAATCTTACCGTAAAACAGTTTTTCTAAAACCCAAAACCCACACTCCTCTTTCGCCTAGCTATAATAGACAAGCTCACCAGGAGCTTACACAAAATTACTACTTCTCCCCATCTCGAAACGGATGTGCTCTACCAACGCAAGTTGCAGAGCCAATTTCCTATAGAGAAGAGAATAACCCTACAAATATTCTAAATTTTATAACTAGTATGTTAATGTCTGTACTAGCTAGCCCAACCCAATCAGTACCTGACCACGTTGCCTCAAAACTGAACTCAATATTAAATTTTATCCACGATGTTCCATCCCCTGATATTCCTTCAGTGGAACGTGAGGAGTATTACTCCCAGAAAATCTGACCTTACCTTTTTAATTAATAAATTCAAACCATCGATCTGTGGCATTGCTGAGACATGGCTCTTGCCTGATAGCAATTTCAGGTTGCCATGTTTCGGTAGTGTTCGTAATGACAGAACTGATGGATATGGGGGATGTGCTTTGCTCATCAATAGCAAGGTATCATACTCCCAGATTCCTCTAACCTTCGTTGGTGACAACATCAATGTTGTTGCTATTAAGACTGAGGATATAAATATTTTTTCTTTTTATGTTGCGCACCCAAAACCTGAATATCTTTCAGTAATAAAAAATTTGTTATGTAGTGTTAGCGGTCCATTAATGGTCATGGGTGATTTTAATTGTCACCATTATCGTTGGGGATCAGATACTTGTGATAACTTTGGCATAGGTTTGCTTGATATATTGGATGATTTAGACCTTTGTCTCATCAACGATGGCAGAGCTACACGCAGGTCTACACCTGGACAGTGTAATAGTTGTGTTGACTTGACATTCTGTTCATCCAATATATCTAGTCTCCTCATTTGGCGTCGCTTGGATATGACCCATGGAAGTGATCACTATCCCATCATAATCCAATTCCCTTCCAAAAGTATCCCCATTAAAATCTCCCCGCCCCTTTTAAAACATCAACTCAATATGGCAGATTGGGATCTTTATTCCAAAATTGTAGACTTAAGAATATCCTCCCTTCCAAAAGTTGACAGTCATAATGCTCACGAATGTTTTTCATCCTTCTCTTCCACAATTTCCTCCACAGCAGATGATTGCTTCCTGCCCAAAAAAACCCCGTCGGGTAGACTTCCTCCTCCACCATGGTGGAATAGGGAATGCACTGACATGATCAAGGCTAGGAATGAGGCTGAAAAGACAGTTAACTCCAATATTAACTTGGATAACCTCATCACCTTCAAGCGGATATTAGCTAAGTCCAGAAAATTCTTAAAAAAAAAGAAAAGTGTAGGTTGGTCACAATATTGTAGTTCGCTGTGTCCGTCCACTCCGGTTTCGATAGTCTGGCAAAAGTTGAAGCGTTTTCGAAGCAGTTTAGCACCTGCTTCTTCCAACAACATCACAGAGGAACTGGGGTACCAGTTCTTCACAAAAATCGCCGCGGCTTATGTTCCATGCGTAGAGGAATGCAGTGTTGGCATGTATAATGTAGATAATACTGAAGATCCTATGAACAAGCCATTTAGCCTAGATGAATTAACATCTGTCCTATCCCATGTTAGAGACTCCGCCCCGGGAGTGGATGGATTCACCTACTCCTTTATTTCTAAAGCTGGTCAAAAAACTCATCAATATTACTTGGACTTGGCTAACTCCTGCTTTACTTCTGGCTACATTCCCAAAGAATGGAAGGTCCAAGTTGTCATCCCAATACTAAAACCAGGCAAAGACCCTAGTGATCATTGTTCATATAGGCCTATTGCTTTATCGTCCATACTCATAAAACTTTTAGAACACTTGGTTAAAAATCGATTGGAGTGGCTGATAGAGAACGGAAAGCTGCTCCCGGAGACTCAGTTCGGCTTTAGGAAAGGTCTGGGCACAGCTGATAGTGTAGGTATCCTCACGTCAGCGGTCCGACTGGCCCTCAGCAGGGGTGAGTCTGTGGTTGCTGTCTTCCTGGACGTATCGGCTGCCTATGATTCGGTCCTCCTCCCTAACCTCAGGCAAAAGCTGCAAGAGCTGAGAATCCCGGCTAGGATCTGTCGTATCATTGGTAGTATATTTATCGACCGCACCATTCAATTGAGAATCCCTGGAGCTGACTCTGACCAAAGAACGGTTTGGAGAGGATTACCTCAAGGTTCTGTTCTGAGTCCCCTGCTGTATAACATCTACACTGCTAACCTACCCTCATCTCTCAATTATGACTGTAAAATCCTCCAGTATGCTGACGATATTGCTTTAATGGTTTGTGGTAGTTCCATTCAGGACGCCGCTCTCTCAATGAATCTCTCTCTGTCCTCTCTAAATCAATGGCTATTTGATCACGGTTTGTCTTTAAGTGCGCCGAAGAGTACAGCTGTAATTTTTACCCGCAAACGTTCTGTTCCCCCAATAGATATTAATATTGATGGACAAATTATTCCAGTCAAGGATAAGGCTAGGTTCCTGGGAGTAACTTTGGACTCAAGATTGACGGGGATCGACCACATAAGCAACACGGTCAAAAAATGCGAACGCTCTGTTTCAGTCCTTAAGGCCTTAGCCGGGGTATGGTGGGGAGCTCACCCCTATACCCTTAAACTTGTCTATAATGCGTTAATAAGAAGCGTTTTGGATTACTGCAGCTTCCTTGTTGAGCCATGCAATAAAGAAGCGCTAAAAAAGTTGGACGGCATCCAGGCCAAATGCTTGAGAATTGTCATTGGAGCCATGAAATCCTCCCCCATAAATGCGCTTCAAGTAGAATGTGCAGAGCCGCCTCTAAATCTAAGAAGACAATATTTGGCAGACCGCTTCCTATCTAAAGTTTTCTCCCTTTCATCCCATCCCTTACTCCAAATTTTAGAGCATATCGACCTCTCCTATAATACCTCCCCTTATTGGAACAATAAAACAGTTCCTTTATTGATAAATGGGTACAGAGAACTTAAACAACTCTCTGCGCCAATTTGTCAATATTCCACTCTCCCGGTCTTCTCCACCGCATATGAGACGATTCATTTCGTACCAAAAACCGTCTTGGGATTGGGTATATCAAAGAATACCCAGAACGCGAAAGATGACTTTGAGTTAGCTCTCAAGCGTTACTGGGTAGGATGGAATTTCTTTTACACTGACGCTTTGAAATTGTCTGAAACAGGAAGTACTGGTGTGGCGGTTTACTTCCAAAATACTAGGATCGCTCTACTTTTTCAATGCCCACCAGAAGCATCAGTGTTTACAGGAGAGTGCATTGGTATCCTAGAAGCCATACACTATATTAAATCCCATCAAATAACAAGATCAGTCATTTTTTCAGATTCCCATAGTAGCATTCAGGCCTTGAAACAAAATCAACTTCACAGTAAAATCCATAGTCAAATCATTGTTGATATTAAGAACTTGTTATTTGATTGTTCCCAAAACGGTTTGGATATTGAGATAGCCTGGATCCCCGGTCACTCGGGAATTGTTGGCAATGAGTGCGCTGATTCTTTAGCAAAGTATGCCACTTCGAATCCGGTTGATCGAAAGCACTACATGGTTCATAACTACGATTTGCGGGATGGTGCCAAGCCCAAGTTATTTAACTTGTGGACTGAAACATGGAAGACGACCTCTAAAATCAAGGGCAAATACTATGCAGCTATACAACCCGATATCCAACGCAGGCCTTGGTTCTTTAAATGCCCTAAACTGTCGAAGAGAACTGTTTCGTCACTCTGTAGACTGAGACTCGGACATTGTTGTAGCCCAGCGTTCCTGAATAAGATCCATGTTCGGGATAGTTCCCTGTGCGAGTGTGGTCTTGCGGACGGCACTCTAGACCATATTTTCTTTTCTTGCTCTTCGAGGCAAATCTTTCGACCTCTATCGAAAAATTCCCTCGTGTAACATCCCTCTCCCAACCAATTTTCATTCCCTTATCTCCCACTTCTCTCCTAAATTAATAAATATTTTGGCTACATTTATAAATGAAAACGATCTTAAATTTTAACTGCTAAGACTAACATCTACCACGAAGTAAAAAGCTCGACGGTGGTCTTTAGCGAGTCGCCGTCTCAACGTGACACTGGCAGAATAGCCGCAATCGGCTCAATTGCCACAAAAAAAAAAAAAAAAAAAAAAAAGTTAAGGCGATTGGTATCGCCTTGGGCGCCAAATTCATTTTTTTTTATTCTTCGCAAATTCTATTATAATTTTATTTATTTAATCTTCAAGCATATCATTACATTTTTAAATATTTTTATAAAATACAAGAGAAAATAAAAACATTTAAAAATATAAAAATAGTGATCCACCGGCATGGGGAACAGGGTCCAAGCTACCGGTGGTTAGGGCCCCAGAGACAGGAACCTCCTCACGATACGCGCCGTATCAAGAAGTACTGCCTTCGGAATCAGGCCCTTAACCCAGCCACCCAACTCGAGCCTCCTGAGGTGTTGGTCGAGGCTCTTGGCGATAAGTCCATTGACCGTCACGACTATCGGCACAATGATGGCCGAGTCCACTTCCCACATGGCGACCACCTCGTGAGCAAGGTCGAGATATTTCAACTGCTTCTCTCTCTCAGCCTTCACGAGGTTCTCGTCATGCGGGACGGTGACATCGATAATCATTGTGCGGCGCGCTGATCGATCTATTACCACTATATCAGGCTTATTGGCTACAATAGTCCTGTCAGTGATAATAGATCGATCCCAGTACAACGTGACATGGTCATTCTCGAGAACTGGGTCGGGCGCATACTTGTAATACGGTACCTCAGAATCCACTAGGCCGTATTTTAAAGCAAGTTGCTGGTGGATAATCCTGGCCACTTGGTTATGCCTGTGCAAATACTCGCCGTTAGCTAGACGAGAACACCCAGAAGTAATATGCCTGATAGACTCACCGGGACAATGGCATGCCCGACATATGTCGATCGTCCCGTCTTTCATGATATACTTCCGGTAGTTGTTCGTCAGCATAACTTCATCCATAATTGCACAGACCGAACCCTCGGTTTCCCCGAAGAGGTCTCAGAAGCGTAGCCAGGCCACGGACGCTAGAAAATCTACGTCGGGCCCATGAAGGGCACGGAAAAAGCGTCCGTGAAGCTCCTTGCTCTGCCATACTTCCTTGCGGTCGTTGGTACTAAGCACCACAGGTTTGCGCCAGTTCTCTTTAGCCAAAGATGGCGGGGTGAGTCCCTTGTCCACTGCGACCACATCTCGGTGCATACCCACGTCAGCCTTGAGAAAATATTCTCTGAGACTGCATATCTCCCGGTTGTGGAGGGTCTTAGCATTTAAAAAACCTCGAACCCCGCACTTCCGCGGGATGTACAGCCTCATTAGAGACGAACGTGGGTGATGCATCCGGTTTGCGGTCAACAGCGACCGGACTCTCCTATCCAAGGCGTTCAACTCCGTCTGGGTCCACTTGAGTATGCCAAAGGAGTACATCAGGACCGGCATGACCCAACCGTTAAAGGCGCGCACCTTGTTGCCGCCTGACAAAGAGCTATTAAGTACCTTTTTCAGGCGGCCGAAGAAGCGCTCCTGTAACGTTTGTTTCATGTCAGCCCCGTTAATGCCTAACCCCTCTGACATACCCAGGTATTTGTAGGTATCAGTTGCGGAGTGATCTCAGGTTTATAGAATCTGAGAGATGTAGTCCCTCAGACTCCACAATCCCGCCCCGCCTTACATGCATGACCGCACATTTATCCACGCCAAATTCCATCCTGATGGAATTACTAAAAGTTTCAGTTGCCTTTAGTAGACCCCCTCTCCGCAATGGATAGCCCAGCCCTGTACCCTCCAGCAGGTTGCTGAGAGGGTTCAGGGCCAAACAAAACCACAGTGGACTCAGACTGTCGCCCTGGAATATTCCCCGCTTAATCTCAATAGGTTCGTCGTTCCTTTGAATTTGCCTACATCCTGGATAGCGAAGGACAGTTCTCCACTGCCCCATACATGACACCAGGAAGGTGCATAAAGTTGTATCTATTTTATACAACTCCAGCACCCTCATGAGCCATGTATGCGGCACCGAGTCGTAGGCCTTCTTATAATCTATCCAACATGTCGACAGATCCTTTCGGGATCGACGGACCTGTTGGCTTATGGCCATGTCGATGAGGAGAAGCTCCTTGGTGCCGCGGGACCCATTCCTACATCCATTTTGAGAGGCTGACATAATAGAATTTTTTTCTATGTGCCCATTAATTTTTGCTCTCAAAATGGATGTAAGAAGTTTATAGACCGTCGGTAAACATGTGATGGGTCTATAATTTTTGGGTTCCGCGGCATCGCCTGACTTATAGAGCAGGTGGATGATTCCCGTTGTGAGGAACTGTGGTAGCGACCCAGACTCTAAGGCCGACTGGAATTGCGATGCCAAGCACGCGTGTGAGCTTTGTAGCCATTTAAGCCAGAAATTGTGCAGTCATAATAATTATTATTATTTATAATCATTATTATAGACACAGGCATGAATCTAACTAGACCACGCAAGTGTACGTACTTCGCGTGTCAAAAAGCACTTAAATGGTCTGCTTTCTGCGCGGCTTCATTTAGTCCGCGTTCTACCATTATTGCCTCGGGACGTCAATTGACATCTAGAAAAATGACTTTTTGCTCCACATTGAATTGTAAAAGGTGTACAGGAAAGGGTGACCAAAATAATGGTAATTTTTCCTACCACAACTATACTCCATTTGGTTAGGTACTTAACTAAAGGTAAACAATAAAAATGGCGGCGTTCAGGGCTCTTCAACCTTTATTACGATGGTATCTTATGAATTGGGAGTGAAATTAATAACAACACAACTAACAATCAATAAAAACAACGATCAAACAAAACAATAATTAATTAATACAATTTACTGCAAAAGAAACACAAAAACGAACGAAAGTACAAACTGTTACGAATGACGTTTGGTTATCCGACTATGTATAATATCGGTTAATTATTTTGCCGCGCTTCCTCGCGCTATTACTTCTGAATTTTTTCGAGTTATCAAAAGTCTATTATGTAGAAAAATGTTTTGATTTCCTGTCTTTTTAGATTCTTTCCAGTAGGCACATTGCAATACTTTATGACATAATTATCAGATTTGATTTATTTATTGGTCGCAAGCTTATGAATTAATAATTACCATTTAATATTAAACAAAGTAGTAAAATATGCTAGTATAGAAAAGGAAAATTATTTTGAATGATTAAATAATTTATTTTGGTTACGTTTTGTTTCAAGATTAAAAATGGCCCTATAAAAGAACCTTTTTTATGATTTGTTTACCTTTAGTTAAGTACCTAACCAAATGGAGTATAAGTAATTTTATTCTATAAATATTGTTAATTGATTTAAAAATCATTTATTTTAGGTTCCTAGAAGTTTTACTATGAAAAATATGACTGATATGATTAATTGATATTACTTCACGATCATAATACATTGCCTACTTTAGTCGACAAAGTTGTAGGGCCTGCCTATTTAAACGCGCAATGAAAATGTAACAGTAGATTTTTAACTCACGTCGCTCGGCTTCTTGGTAGGGAGATTTCAAAAATCAAAATCAAAACATTTATTTGCAAACTAAGTGTAGGTACACAAAGGTGTTACATTTTAAACAGTACAAGACTTAGTGCCTTTTTCAGGCGTAGCAAAGATAACATTTTATAATATTATGCTCTTATAATAAATTTATTTTAGTGCTTATACATTTACGCAAGTGAAAGTTTTTTATATAATCACTACATAGTATAAAACAAAGTCGCTTTCTCTGTCCCTATGTCCCTTTGTATGCTTAAATCTTTGAAACTACGCAACGGATTTTGATGCGGTTTTTTAATAGATAGAGTGATTCAAGAGGAAGGTTTATATGTATAATACATACATATTTTAGTATAGAAAAGCCGAGAAACTAAAAGTAATTTATATAATTCAAACTAAGTACGTGATTCTGAGTTGTACGTACGTACAATAATTATTAACTAATTGTTCAGGTACCACTCACGCACTGAAAACTTGATAGCTGAGGAACTTAAATAAAACAAAACTTGTTCCTTTGAGAGTACAAAAAAAATGATTTATTTTTCCACATCTTATATAATAATCGCGGAGACTCTTAACACCGCGATTCAGCGGGCGGTACAACGCCATCTAGTTAGCTTAGTGAAAGCTCACGACCAAACATCCCGCCCACCATGGACAGAATGTCCAGATTATGGTTATAACAAATTATAACATAAACC
This sequence comes from Subacronicta megacephala, assembly GCA_958496365.1. Classification (NCBI taxonomy): domain Eukaryota; kingdom Metazoa; phylum Arthropoda; class Insecta; order Lepidoptera; family Noctuidae; genus Subacronicta; species Subacronicta megacephala. Next base: position 9,838,619 of record OY292518.1, read on the forward strand.
GCCCACCGTGTGACTAGTGGGTCAACAAATCTAAAATTAGAGAATTACAAAATTATCCTTAACTAAATTCTAAACAAGTGTTCGGATGTTAACAAGTATCTATTATGATTTACTGCAATGATAATTCGAATGTGGACTGTAAACAAGAAACAAGACATTATGCAAATACTTAACTTAACAATGCACTTGCATAGTCATGTGGTAAACCCTTAATATTAACGATTTTTAGTTATGCTTATATAACAATAATCTAAAATCCTAGTTTAGAAACATAACAAAATTAATCAAAATTCAACAAACATTATGCTGACAATATTATTTATACTTAAGTTGTAACAGGCAACACAATTAACTTAGAAACTGGTCTCTTTATAATAGACCCCTTACAACGTAAAGACACGACCCTCGTGATTCCATCCGAGCCAGCATGTTTTTCAACTATGAGACCGTAAAGCCATCGTGCGGGAGGTAAATCGTCCTCCATTATTAAAACCACACTGCCTATATCAGGTTCTACGGTTTGATGCGCCCATTTGTTGCGCTGGTGAAACTGAACTAAATATTCGCGAGACCACTTACGCCAGAACTCCTGGACCATCCGTTGAGCCAATTGCCAACGTCTCAGGGTGCCAATATTCGAGTTTTCGTAGTTGGCTTCAGGTGCGAGTACCAAAGGCTCGCCTACTAAGAAATGACCCGGTGTCAATGGGCATGGGTCTTCTGGATTCGTGCTGATGGTGGAAATGGGCCTAGAATTAAGGCAGGCTTCTATTTGGGCAAGTACTGTCGTAATTTCCTCAAAAGTGAGAGTGCTTGTACCAATTACGCGTTTGAGGTGGTGTTTTGTCGACTTCACTCCGGCCTCCCAAAGCCCTCCAAAGTTTGGAGAGTGGGGTGGAATGAAGCGCCAATTTGTTCCATTGGTTGCCAACCAATCGGCCACATCACTTGCTACGCCAGATCTTTCGTGCTGGATTAACGCCTTCAACTCCTTGTTCGCTCCCACGAAAGTGGTGCCGTTATCACTCCACATCTCACCACAATGACCTCTGCGAGCTATAAAACGTTTGAAGGCTGCCAAAAAGGCCTCCGAAGTCATGTCGCTCACAACCTCCAAGTGAATAGCCCGCGTGGCCATGCACACAAACAAACTTATGTAGCCCTTCGTGGAGTGATAACCGCGTCCCCTTGTAGGTCTTATGCTGATAGGCCCTGCGTAATCCACACCACTTCTAAAGAAAGGTCGGCTAGCATTTACCCTAGCAGAGGGCAATGAACCCATTAAAGGCTGTACAGACCGAGCGGAATGACGAATACAAATAACACATTTGCGCACATAGTGCCTAACGACACTTTTTGCGTTAATAATCCAATACTTGGATCTCAAATAATTTAAAACTAACTGAGGTCCGCCATGCAAAGTGCGCTCATGAGCATCAGCTATCAGGAGGTGAGTTAAGTGAGATTTACGAGGAAGAATTATGGGATGCTTCGAGTATTCATGGAGGTTGGCCTTGTGTAACCTACCGCCAACTCTCAACGTCTGTTCCCGATCCAGGTAAGGATTCAGCGAGGTAAGTACCCCTTTTTTATTTATTTCCCCTTTTAACTTTAAACTATCTATCTCTAATTTAAAATTTTCCCCTTGACATAAATTAATGCAGGTAAGTAATGCCCCTTGAATTTCTGTATGTGTTAGAAAATTATCAAATTTTGTGTCATAATTTTTATTTTTAAATTTTAAGAATCTTTTACAATAAGCAATTACTCTAGTAAGTTTTCTTAGAGATGAATATTTAGAAATTATAGAATTCTCACTCGGTTCCTTTACTACCGTGTTGCATGCTACAGTTGACTTTTTCTCCTCTAGGTTAGTTTCCTTAATTTCCTTTCTACTATAATTAATTTCTTTATTTTTCAGCCAACTAGGTCCGTGTATCCACAACTCAAGATCTAGGCAATTAGAAGGATTCACGCCGCGCGACGCGCAGTCTGCGGGGTTGTTCTTGGACTGAACGTGCGACCACTGACTATTTTCTACAGCGGTAAGTATTTCCGAGACTCTATTACCGACAAAGGTCTTCCAGCGGCTGGGATGGCTGCTTAACCAGGCGAGCACCACTGTGGAGTCAGTCCAGGCATGTATGTTTTCCTTATTGATACCCAAGGTGTCCGAAACTTCACGGAGAAGTTTTGAAAGCAGCACGGCGCCACATAATTCTAAACGAGGTATTGATACCTGTTTGACTGGAGCCACCTTGGTCTTAGATGCGACTAGACTGACATGAACGTGCCCACTAGAATCAATACAGCGAGCATAGACTACGGCTGCGTAAGCAACATTAGAGGCGTCAGCGAATCCGTGCAACTCTAGTAGGACGTCGTGTTGGCTTGTCTGAATCCATCGTGGTAAGCGGAATTCTCTGAGGTGGTGAAGGTTATTTCTATAAGTGAGCCAGTCTTTTATCAGATGATCAGGAAGCTCATCGTCCCATTCAGATCCTGCCAACCACAAGCGTTGAATAAATACCTTTGCTGTTATTATAACCGGTGCGAGCCAGCCGAGAGGGTCAAATAAACGAGCGATATCAGATATCACCTTTCGCTTGGTTATAGGAATTTCAAGTGGAGGAAGCTGGACAGTATAACTAAACTGATCTAGACTTCTATCATAAGTTAGTCCTAAAATCTTCGTAAGTGCGTCTATTTTAAGCTCTAAGTTAGCATACCTAACAGGGTCTGCGTTGATTTCGTCTAACATTTCGTCACTACTACTAGACCACTTTTGAAGCTGGAAGCCCCCACGACCTAACAACTCGTTCATTTGCTGAAAAATCTGTTTTCCTTCATCGACAGACTGGCAACCTGTTAAGAGGTCGTCTACATAAAATGACGTAAGAACTCTGTCTGCTGCTAGCGGAAAATTATGTCCTTCGTCCCTAGCAAGTTGCTGTAGACACCGGACCGCCAGATATGGTGCAGAGGAGGTACCAAAGGTAACACGCAACAACCGCAAATGATTCAACTCGGACTCTGGGTTGTCGCGCCACAAAATGCGCTGATAATCAGCGTCCTCATCTGCAACCTTGATCTGTCGGTACATTTTAACTATGTCTGCGACTAAACTTATGGGATGACAGCGCCACCGCATAATAGTTTGACGCAGATCAGGTTGTAGGGTTGGGCCAACCATTAATTCCTTGTTTAATGATACACCATTATGGCCTGAACATGACGCGTCGAAGACGACCCTAACCTTGGTTGTACTTTTATCGTCACGCACCACAGCGTGATGTGGTAGGTAACAAGCATTATTGCTTAAATCTATCTTTGGGACTACCTCAGCATGCCCCAACTGAATATACTCGTCAACAACTGCACAATACTGCTTCTTAAATTCCGGTTCCTTCAATAACCTATTCTCTAAGTTGATAAAGCGCCTGCGGGCAATGACCTCTGACCCCCCAGACGTGCAACTCGGCCGGTCGGTTTTAAATGGTAGCTTTACAACATACCGCCCGGTCGCGTCGCGCTTGGTGGTTTTAGAGAAGAAGTCTTCACATTTCTGTTCTTCTTCAGTCAATATCACCTTTTGAACTGAAGGCTCTGACTCCAACTCCCAAAACTTACGCAAAAGGTCATTAACATCCGCCGACTGTACTACAGTATGATAACATACGGGCCTAGAGATTGCCGACGATTGGATTTCACCTGACAAGATCCAGCCTAGTTTAGTTTTTTGTGCGACTGGAGTTCCAGGCGGACCCTTGACCAAACCATCTAAAAGAATTTCACCGATCACACGCGTTCCCAACAACAGGTCAATTTTCCCAGGCGTGTGGAATGATGGATCTGCCAGGTTCAAATTCGCAATCGACGGTGGAACTTGAACGATTTTTCTCTCAGGTAGTTGACTGGTGAGTTTATTAAGTACATAAGCATCGACATGTAAACAAAAGTTTGGATCTAGACGAGACTGTAATTTTATCGTCACCATTGACTTAGAGGGCACTGAACCTACCTCGTCGTCGCCTAATCTTTGTATGCCGGTGTAAGTATGAATTTTACGTAACCCGAGAAACTGAACGGCAGCCTCGGTAATGAACGAGACCTGAGAGCCCTGATCTAACAGTGCTCTTAAAACCTCAGCCGTGTCAGTTCTGGTTGATTCAACATGGACCAAGGCCGTCGCCAGTAGTCCATGGTTGTGATCCAGATGACCAAAACAACAAATGGGTTTATCACCCCCAGACGTGGTACTCTCGCTTAGGGTGGAAGTCGTGGCTGCCGTTGCAGTCACAACTTTCCCATCGACTGAACTGTTACCAGGCGCAGCCGAACTATCAACAGTATTAAGGTGTAGCAATGAGTGGTGTTTCTTTTTACATAATTGGCATCTAGTTTTCTGGCGGCAATTATAAACAGAGTGATTTTTACCTAAACAATTAAAACATAGTTTGCTAACTCGGGTGAATTCACGACGTTCGTCACAATTCTTTTTTGAAAATTGTTTACAATTACACAGTTTGTGATCTCCAGTACAAAGGATGCAAGGTGTTTGTGATGTGGTTACATTAAACGATTTTACATTATTTTGACCCTTATTAGTTTTGTCAGACTTAGGATCCAAAAATTCTAATGACCTAAATCTAGATTCCATGAATAATTCAAATTCTTTAAACTTGGGCAAGTCATCACAAGCACTAACTCTCGTTTCCCACAATTTTCGAGATTCGTTGTCTAATTTTTCACAGACTAAATAAATTACAATAGCGTCCCAAGACTTAACCTCAATTCCTAAATTTTGTAACCCGTGTAAACAATCCAAAGTATTATCTAACAGCGCTTTAATATTGGATGATGATTCTTTAGTGATAACTGGTTGACCAAACAATCTTTTTAGCATACAGTTCGAAAGAAATTTTTTGTTATCATATCTTTTAACTAGGACGGACCAACACTCGTCATAATTCGAAGCGGACACGGGGGTATGTCGCAATAACTGCTCTGCCTCCCCTGTTAAAGATCCCTTCAAATAATGAAGTTTTTGGACATTGTCTAAAGTTTCATTTTTGTGAATTAACGATAAAAACAAGTCTCTAAACGAAACCCATTCGGTGTATAATCCCGAGAAAGTGGGTAGAGTAATTTTTGGTAATCGGACATTTGGCATAACTTTTGAACCTTTACTACTATTTGTACTGGATGTAATTTGAAAATTTGTTAACATATGTTTTAATTCAGACTTATACATGGAATAAACTTCTTCAGTTTTGTCATAGTCATCGTTAATGAAATAGGTATTATTTTTTAAGTCGGACTCTGTTGCCTGTCCTACAATAGTACGGTGTGTTTGACTAAAATTCTGCCAATGATCTTCTAATAATTCTAATTTGGTTGTAAGATATGCTTGGGTCAAACGATCTTTAGGCGACTTTTTGTAATTAGATCTGGCTTTTTCAATTATCGATACATTATTCAACTGCACTTTAATTAAAGACTCCATTTTACGAAAAATAATCTGACAATAATATAGAATTCGGAATAAACAATTAACAAGATAAAGGTAGGTACCTCAATTCGAAAATGTTATAAAACAATTTAAGTTGACAAACAGAATTTCAAAACTAAAGTATTTTCCAACACATATACATATAACCTAAGTCTTATTTGTTCGTAGACCCGAGACGATATAATGCGTTTATTACACATATAACAAAATAAAACAAAGTTAGGTTTACTAGGAATTCAAAATAGAACTAACTCAAAAATACTAAAGTTCTACTGCACATACACGAAGTCTTCAGTTGAAATCCAGAAAATTCAAAGTCAATAATAAAGTCTACTTACAGTTTTATCTTCAATTATAATCTTCCTTGGCCGTACACTGCACTCACTATTTCACTTTAACCAATGATTTACTTCAATGCACCAACACTTATTAATTTCACGTAATTTACTTAACTGATAATTATAAATTACTTAATTAACTGTTAACACTTATTTAACCAACTGCAATCCGGAACCACTGCAATCCGGAATCACTGCAATCCAATATCACAATGGAGTGAGAGGACTGGCGCGCCCCCTACCGTTCACTGCTGCAAACTCCTGCGTGCCGCACTTAATCAGCGCTGGCACTGCTGCTGCTCTGCTCGTTCACCAATCACTACTTCTGTGTAGCGATTGTTATATGGCACTTCAGGGCGATCCACCCTGGTTTCTATGCCTCCAGAATACTGTCCGACTCGACAGGATCAAATGTTCAGGTACCACTCACGCACTGAAAACTTGATAGCTGAGGAACTTAAATAAAACAAAACTTGTTCCTTTGAGAGTACAAAAAAAATGATTTATTTTTCCACATCTTATATAATAATCGCGGAGACTCTTAACACCGCGATTCAGCGGGCGGTACAACGCCATCTAGTTAGCTTAGTGAAAGCTCACGACCAAACACTAATGCAACTTATTTCAAGAGAAATATATGTCGGTATTAGTAGTATTGAAAGTAGCATTTTTTTAATGTATATTATTTTATTTTATGGTAAAGGTTTGTAAGTAGGTAAGTTAAATGAATAAGAGTCTGATAGGTAATCGGTATAAATCGGTATAATGTTCAACACACAAGTGAGAAAACAGTGGTAAGTGAATTCTGGTAAAACAAGAGTTCATAGTTAGCAACACGAGTACACAGGGGTAGGTAGGTAAGTACACTACGCCAAAGAGTAGAATAATATACTAGGAAAAGAGAGCCCTCTCAGCAATTTTCGTGTCACCACTCACCACAAATGACATTTGTTGAACACTAAGGCCATCTTTTGAAGTTTCCCATGTACTGATTGTTTTATATAGAGAGATTTAAATAGATATATGTACGTATCTACGTATAATATATATTAACCTATAATAGGTTTATATACTTCAAATATGCACGATGTAGTCATAGTGCATAAATAAAACAAGTTTTTCTGTTTTTTTTTTTATTTCGGTGTTTTATAATATTTGCTTTTCATAATAAATTTACGCCATTACAATGTACGTCCATTGCTTTAATAGTCCTCATTTTACCGCACAGAATTCGATTACCACTTTTGCACCAACTGTAAATCAATATAGGGTAAAGTACCCTATTACTGACACCCCCCCAATTTATTGACACTCTATTTTTATTATCAAAATATAAGGAAACTTGGTAACCTAAGTGTGTTATTTATTAAAATGATTTTAGATAGTTTATTTTTGTATGCCACTGGCACAACTAATCTGTTAAAAGAACTAAGACGGCGCCAAATAGCTGATTCAAGCAGTGCAATCAGTGTGTTTGAGGGAAATAGTTGTTTTTCTTAGAATTTCAATAAGGTAAGCGTTCATTTGAATCATGTTAAAGTATTCTGAAATTGGAATACCTTTCTTTGAATGTTGTGTTATTCTAATTTTGAGGATTTATATAGCAGATTTCAATGGTTATTTCACCATTTACTGTGTTAGTTGATTTTTTACAGGGTGTCGGTTTTTGGTACGCCGATAATAGTGAAATTCCAATTTATTGACACCCATGTCAATAATTGGAATTTTCAAATAAGTTTTGGAAGAGGCTAATTCAATTGTATATACCTAGTTTATGACTTGATATATGACTACAAATAAGATTGAATTCAAAATACAACTTTATTCCAAATTCCGACATGGGTGTCAAATCAATATTCTATATACAAACATCAGTGTTGATAATTGGCCAAGGCTATGTCAATAATTGGAATAAAATGAAGACATAGGTACTCAGATTTTTTCTTACAGAAGTTACACCTTTGAATACTTCTGCATCCTTTACACTCATAAAATAAGGATTATGCAAGTTATGAGCAAATAATAATGCGGTTATCATCAGACGAACATTTCGCTTGTGTCGCATGATCGCTTTCATTAGTGCTTAGGTATGTGTTTTGTAGTTAGACAATTCCTAACATAAAACTTCGAACAACATTGATTAAAAGACTTCAGAACCCTTAACATAAAGGCCGTCCGGGTCCTGCTACTCTCCTGACCGAAGACGAAGAAAATTACTTAGCGGAGTGGATCAAGAATCATTAAAGATGGAGAAAATTCTCCTATTCAAATTCCAAAATCTATTTTATCCGAGTGTACTCCAATCAAACTGCAGAATATACTCGTACTTCGGCAGTCAGACACTTCAAAAATATAAAAAGAACATCAGACGAGTGGAAGGCATACAAAAATTAAAAATTAAAATAAAAGAAGAAAAGGCTTAGGAAGGAATTAAAAAAAAAGAAAAAGAAGGAACAAGAAAAATAAATAATGCTCAGAAAAAAAATATAAGCAGAAGCCAAAAAAATAAGAACACGTGTAAAGAAGTTGATAAAGCCAAAAAGATGTTATATAGCGATGAGTTTTATTTTATCACATGGAAAATTTAAAAAAACCCCACAGGAGTGTGTCAGAAGAAGATTGTGAACTTACTACGTACAATTAACCTTTTGAACGCCATTGTCACATATATGTGACAAACGAAATCTTACCCTGAACGCCAACGTCACAAATGTATGACAAAATATACGTACCACAAAGTAGTGAAAACACACTAAAGTAATGATTAATTTCATATTATGGTGCGACGTATATTTGTCATATATTTGTGACGTTGGCGTTCAGGGTAAGATTTCGTTTGTCACATATATGTGACAATGGCGTTCAAAAGGTTAAAAACCACCCAGAACCCAGTTAAAAAAAAGCATTGACTGTAGAAGAAATTGAAAGATTTTAAACACTGAGATAATACCCAAGTAGGTACCTATTGAGAAGTTCCTCTTGAGAATTACCTCATTATTTCCAGTGATTTCAAGTATAAACAAAAAATACGATTTATTTGTTAAGTTGACTGTTTATACTCAAATTTTTCTATTCGTAAATACAATTTCATAATAAAATAGGTTTATTACAAACAATTAAAATTTGTTTTATTTTAAAATACTGTATATAATTCTTATTAATAGGTAAACCTACTAAGAAAATTGCAGTGTCAATAAATTGGTTCAACACATGACGATAATAGGGCGGAATGTGTCAATAATTGGGCAAATCATAGTAAATCAATAAAACTTGAAAAAATAATACCAATTATCATCTAAATATATTTTTTGTTAATTATTAAGGAAATACAATACTTGCTCTATTATTATAAATCGGATATCCAACGGGCAATACCGTAAAATGACAGATATTAAACTATTTCGGCACGATAGCCCTTAAAGTGTCAATAATTGGGTATCTTACCCTATTTACTTTGCCTTTGTGTATTTCACATCGAAAACCTACAAATTAACACAATTTCTGAATAGTAACGTACAAAATATCACGAAACAGTGACTGAAGTTGAGAGAAAACATCCAAACTATGGAGTGTAGAAAGAAAGGAGGACCATCTCAGTGTATTAAAAAGTGTCCATTGAAAGGGAGCAAATTAAGGTGGCGCTGTAGTAGCAAGTGGAAGAATTTTAAAAAGAGCGCCACAAATTATTAGAATAGGTTACTAAATTAAAAAAGGAAAGAAAATTTAAATAGTTAATAAAAATTGATTATACATACTGTTGGTCGAAAAAAAGATCTAGGTTGAGACGTATCAATTCCTTTACTTTTCAATTTTCGTCCACTTGGACAACTTTTCACTGAACAAAGTTTTCCCATTGCGTCTATATTTGTTCTGTTTGTATTAACAACAATAAAATCATTAAAATAACAAAAATGTATCAACGAAATTGCATAAAAAACAATTTTTCAACTCAGCACACTTCACTCTGCTGCTACATTCATATCATTTCCACTTGCTACACTAGCGCTAGTTCGGTGAGTTTTCGAACCATAATTTGCTGTATACAAGTGGACACTTTTTCGACTAATCCCTCATATAAGATGGTCCTCCTTTCTTTCTACACTCCATAATCCAAACCAGGGGCTGGACACTTCTTTAATTGATACTTATTGTGTAGGCAGTAGCGCTATCTCTCGATAAATCCCATAAAACAAAAATAAGTTTTATTGCGTTGTGCCTCATAATACCATAGATGGAGCTTATTCCAAGAACCAGTACTAGTGTTACTGTTTTATCGACATTATGTGGAATATGGTGGTTGTTAAGTTTGGTTGTTTTCTCTCAACTTCAGTTACTGTTTCGTGATATTTTGTGCGTTATTATTCAGAAATTGTGTTAAGTTGTAAGTTTTCGATGTGAAACACACAAAGACAAAGTAAATATATTGATTTACAGTTAGTGCAAAAGTGGTAATCGAATTCTGTGCGGTAAAATGAGGACTAATAATGCAATGGACGTAAATTGTAATGGCGTAAATTTATAATGAAAAACAAATATTATAAAGCACCGAAATAAAGAAATGTCTGAAATATATGTCTTTTTTTATGCACTATGACTACATACAGAAGTATATAAACCTAATATAGGTTAATATATATATTAATATATATTAAACGTAGATATGTATATATATCTATATATAAAACAATCAGTACATGGGAAACGTCAAAAGATGGCCTTAGTGTTCAACAAATGTCAGTTGTGGTGAGTGGTGACACGAATATTGCTGAGAGGGCTCTCTTTTCCTAGTATATTATTCTACTCTTTGATCCAAACTTAACAACCACCATATTCCACATAATGTCGATAAAACAGTAACACTAGTACCAGTTCTTGGCATAAACTCCATCTATGGTATTATGAGGCACAACGCAATAAAACTTATTTTTATTTTATGGGATATATCGAGAGATAGCGCTACTGCCTACACAATAAATATCAAGTATAGAAGTGTCCAGCCCCTGCACTACGCACTAGCGATGGGTAGCTCGCGAATGAGAGATAAAAATGAACTAGCTGGTCTAGCTCTTTGAAATAAAATTACTTTTTACGGATTTTATCGCGTTATATTGATTATTTTAAATTCCCGACGTTTCGGATCCTTTACAGCATCCATGGTCACGGGTGGACTGAGGTGTTGGTCGTCCTAATGTCAAAATTATCAACAGCTAGGTACCCTACATTTTGTTGATTATTATTTATGCCGGTGACGCAGAATGAGCTCACCGTATCCTTAGGTCTCGCAGTCTTGTGCTTGGATTTAATGGAATCTATGATGGGGTTCCAAGCAGATGGTAAGACCCAGCCATCTTCTCTATTGAAATTTGGATGTTTTTTAATTTCAATAGCCTCGCGAATCATCCTAGGTAGGAATCGGTTTTCTTTTGCAAGGACTTGTGGTTTATCAAATCTGATGGAGTGCTGGGCCTTGTCAAGTGTATGTTCACAAACTGTTGACTTCCCGGAACGGCGGTGTTTGACATCGGCGATGTGTTCTTTTACGCGGGTCCCTATGCTTCTTATAGTTTGGCCTATGAGAGTATGAGAGACCGCAATCACAATCAAGCTTGTATACTCCTGCATCTTGTAAAGGTATGTGGCACTTGACAGGTGGTAGGAACTGGCTAATCTTCTTCAGCGGCTTGAAGTAAGTTTTGATTGAAGCGCGCTTCAAGATATAGCCAATCTTGTCCGTGACTCCTCTAACATATGGTAACACAACAGGTAGTCGCTCGACTGTGGCACGCCTCACGCGGTTTCTGTGATGAGGGTGTGGTATTCGGAGCTTGTTGTCGTGCAGTACTTGCATGACATGTTGAAGCTCTGCATCCAGGTGTTGCTCATCACAGATCCCACGCGCTCTCTGAAATAATGATTTACCGACGGTAGATAACTGTGTTGGGTGGTGGTGTGATTCACCGTTTAGGTATTTGTCTGTATGGGTTTTCTTTCGATACACAGTGTGACTCAAGGTGTTATTTAGGTTACGAATTATTAAATCATCCAAGAAAGGTAAAGAGTTATTGGCCTCTAACTCCATAGTTAATTGAATTTTTGAGTTTAAGGAGTTAAGATGGTCTAGAAATGCTGTTACTTTATTAGATGGTAATATTGTGAAAGTATCATCATCTACGTACCGTTTGTAGAACTTCGGTGTTACAGGAGCAGATTTTAGGGCAGTCTCCTCGAAATCTTCCATGAAGATGTCAGCTACAATGGGAGATACTGGAGAGCCCATTGCTACACCATCCACTTGCGTGTAGAATTTATTACTCCACAATAGATAGCCAGATGTTAGGCAATGTTGTAATAGTTCAGCATATTCAATAGGCATGTTATTCTCTAATAATTTCCTAGATACAATTCTGATGCAGTCTTCAACTGGTAGGCATGTAAATAATGACTGGACATCAAAACTGACCATAGTTTCATCATCAGCAAGCTGTAGGTGTTTTATCTCACTGACAAAATGGTATGAGTCCTTCACATGTGCAGCCGTGTTTCCTCTGAGTGGTGAGAGTACTTTCGCCAGGTGTTGAGCCAATCTGTAGGTTGGTGAGTCGATTTGGCTAACAATTGGTCGAAGCGGCGCATTGGTAGTGTATCTTGGGCAGCCCATACTGTTTTGGTGGTTTTGCACAACTAGGAATTAGATATTTGACGTCTAGATTCAATGTATCGGAGTGCTTTTTTATCAGATCACTAGTAAACTTTAATGTTTTTGTTGTGGGATCTAGCTGTCACTCGCTCACTCGCTGAGAGACTATATCTCCGGCTCAATTACCTCAATGAATCTTCATTGTAAATCGATCTTTATTTTTACGGAGACAAAGTAGAAAATGCTTTATCATATTTACATATCTAGCTCTTCGTCTCAATTAGCTCAATGGGTCTTCAATGTATATTGATCTTTATTTTAATGGATACAAAGTAGAAAATGCTTTGTCATATTTACATTTCTAGCTCTCCGGCTCAGTTAGCTCAATGGATCTTCAATGTAAATTGATATTTATTTTAATGGAGACAAAAGTAAGTAAGCCGATGGGAAGTTGTCTGCATGTGGTTTAGAAGTGGTAAATTTTAAGAGAGAGTCAATGTAAAGATAATTAGAGTCGTTTATGTATCACATTTCCAATTATTTTGTTCACTTATTTCGATATTGATGTAAGTCGTTTAATTAAGTGTTTTAACACTTAAATAAACAATTTTATCACCGCGGTAGTTCGGAACGGCTAACTTCCGATCGGCTTACTTATTTCGAACAAACTGTACAATACGTTTTTCTCACTTGAACTCGTAGAAACGCAGCTATTCGCTGTCTCGCGAATGTCTAGCTCGCTGTCTTGCTTATTCGATACCATTCGAATAAGCAAGTTCAAAGACTTATTTGAGTTATTCGAAGTAGTGGTGTACAATAAAGAATAAAATAAATAAATAAATTAGTTGAATCGCCCATCACTAGGCTAGGCTAGCCTGCTATACTAGTCCACTGCTGGACGTAATTGTATTATAATAATACATATAATATCAAATATGTACCAATAAAAAAAATATTTGCTAACTTGAATCTATTTACTAACAAAGCAACCAATTATTAAAGATGTTATTTTTTATTTTTCTTCATATATTTTAAATATTTCTTGGCATTGAAGTCATCTTCAATATCATCAGTAATTTTAACTTTTTTCTTTGGCTTCCTCCTTTCCAATATCATTTTCCGTTGTTCCTCAGTCAACTGTGACACATCTAGCGGTAGCTGAAATGTGAGTTTATAATTATTATGTGATAACAGGTTAGTAATAAAACTTTTTTTTAATTATTTACTTATGCTTTATGCACTATTTGTAGAAAAGGCAGGTCAAATGCTCAAACATAGACTTTCTAAATCATGTGTGTATAAATTTCTTTAATTCTGAAGTTATTCCATGACAATTTTGAACACTGTGTGTAAATATACCAAGTAGAGATCAAATAGCAGGTCAGGAAATGGCATGATGTAGTTCAAAGCTACAAGTGCATCTGCAATGTCCCCGACATTGTCCTAGGGTCTGTTCCCAGGTTACTCCACAAATTTCTTAATTTGTGTGGAAATCCTGTGAACAGCGTTAGCAACGACAAAAAAAAAGCACCCACCCCACTGATGCACGCGGGCTTCACGAATTGTCGCCACTGTGTGCGTGTGCTACATCATCCGTCACACTATTACAATGGAATTACTTTCACAATAATCATAATAGATCATAATTATGTATTGTGCTATTTATGGTCTCTTATAGAATCATTACATTTACATAATTTGTTCAGTGTTGTAGACCTACCTTTATAATTTTCCTTGGTTCATGATACCTTATATTTATTGAAGCTCCGTCTGGTAAAACTACTTTTGTAGGATACATTCTAGTATACATGTCTCTGTGTATCTTCGTAATACTACTTACATTGTGGAAACTATTGATTTGAGAAATATTAACTATTGAATACGTATTGCGTATCCTAAAACATAATTTTTGAAACACCATCTTTCGTGGCTGGTGGCGGCTATCACTAACTGTCACACACCACAAACTCACACACACTGTCGTCTGCTGTCGTCTGTCACTCAAAGATAACATAACTGTCACTGCTGGCTGGCTGCCTGGCTGGCCTTGTCTGAAGTAAGGATGTTAAAAATTAATCATTACAGATACATTACACATTACATTAGTATTACAGTCATTTCCACTAGAATTAGGTAATGTTACTTTTTGAGTCGACCCATGTTATATTTGACTATCTGCCACTGGCAACACTGGCTGCTGTTTGCATAATTTAATTATTGTTTTGGTAGTGGTACAGGCTACAGCAAAGTGGTACAGTAACGTACCCTACCTACGACCGTGCGTGACTAATTCATACTACTTTTATGTATTTGTACGACAATTTGCTAGATTCGTGTTATTTATTGATTAATCTCTGTGGTACATGAAATAGTTCGAGGTGTGGAAATGATATTTATTTTCTGAGGTTTGATACGGTGCATTATTTCTATAGAATGGGTTGCACTCAAAGCGAAATTTCTCCTCAAAATGAGACTCCTAGAAAAGGATGTACTGATGTGTTATGGCTTATTATTTATATTATATTTTGGATATTAATGGTAAGGACATTGAAACAAAATAACCTTTATTAATAATATTTAAAAAAAAAAAACTTATGAAGGTACCTTAAATTTACCATTTTTATTTATCAATAATGGAAACTTTGTTATAGATTATTGTTGCTGCCATATCATTTGTGTATGGAAATCCTTTGAGAGTAATCAATGGATTTGATTCATTTGGAAATACATGTGGTGTCAAAAGTAATCTAAAGCTGACACCGGCCCCTGTGTCAGGGATAAGTACAGTTGATAAAAAATATTTATTCTTCATGGACATCAAAGAACTGCAGAGATCTCTTAAAATATGTGTCAAAGAGTGTCCTAACAAGAAGATGGAGTCCCTGGCTGATATACAAACCTTTTACAAAACAACTGGATCAAATCTTTGCCGCTATGACGTCGATTTAAATAAACAATCCAAAGATATTGGCCACAGCTACATTGGACCATGTCCAACACTGCCAGTTTATGAAACATTTCCTCTTTTAAACAGATGCTTCCCAAAGTCAGCACATGAGCTTACTAAAAAAGTGTTCAATGACTTCTATGATTTACTCAACAGTTGGGACACAATTGAGCAGATGCTTTCAGATCTGTATTCTTCTTGGAAAGAGATGATCATATGTGTCATCATCGCTTTTAGTAAGTATTGCTTTTATTATTGTTTTTATTATAATTACATCAGTGATCCTCTATCTATTTGTATTGCATGCAGTGAAATGCTATGCAGTATTCTTTTAATATGCTATGTTTTGCCTTAATATTTTACTGTTTCAAATAAACTACTTTAAAATCATTTGCATCATTCATCTTCATCTTCATCTTCATTATATATAAATAGGCATTATGTGGGAGGTGTGTTAATCAAACCACTGACTCACATTCATAACGATGAGGTCACCTTCCAGCAATTTTTATTAGCAGAGCAGCACAAATTGGATTTAATTTATATGTCAAAATGATAAGGGAATAAAAATTAATAATTAATAATTAATTTGGATAGTTAAGTAATTTTATTCTATTAAGGTCAACACTAATTACTTCCACTGTTCTTTGACCTCAGATTAAGGAAATAGACAGATATAGTATGCGCAACAAACAACTTATTATTTATGTGTGCGTGACAGCTCGGAGCGGCATTGTAGAGACACATGCATCTATGTGTGAGTAAAGTTGCCAGATATTGGAAAAAACTCTCACATTTCTTTCTATTGTTCTCAATTATTGTACCTATGAATGTTTAGAATTGGAAATGTGCTTTTGCTTTATAGGTACTTAAATATAATTTAAACGGAATAATTATTATTAAATAAATTACGGTGGAATAAAGTAAAATAATAATACAAAATATAAATATTAGTCTAATATGCAATGTTAAACTACTTCATTTTACTGCTCTATACTATGTACGTAAGTGTCATACATGTACGTATGTCATACATTATTATTATTATACATTATTATAAACTACACCTTATCTTGTCAATTGAGCTATCAAGCTATCGAAAGCTCGACTGACAAGATAAGGCGTCAAAGACATTTAATACACTAGATTAAATCTCTTTGTAAGGCGTAGATTCGTTATTGTTATATAGTTTAAAATTGTGTTTGTAAACGGCTAGGCGTAGTTTTAACCGGCCTCACTTCTTTGTTCGCAAAGTTCCATCTTAACTTTTTATTTGACCTGAGCTCACAAAAGCCAAAAAAATTCCGAATGTAAAATTCCGAATATAAAAACACTCGAAATGATCATAATTTGCTTTAACCAAAATTCACCTCGTAACATGTGAAACAAATTTAAAATGGTTTGGTAATAAGAATTTCATCATTCACTTCAATGCGATATTCTATTTTATTGATTTTCTCATAAATATCATAATTATTAATTTTTAGTTTAAATATACAACAGCCTTAGCAAACGTAAACAACATCGTAATTAAGTAAAAAAAAATAGATTTTGAAGTAAACAAAAAAAAACAATATCTGTCTGTTTAATAAATTCTAAAATTAATCTACACTGCTATATAATGCTGGAAGGAAGCAGGGCAGCATACTATATTATTGTTTGTATTGAGATTCGAGTAGCTATGACTGAATGGAGCTGCTCATTGAGTGTAAGTGGGACATTTGGGGAAGAATGATTCATATATATCACTTCACTATTACTACATATTATAAGACAAAGTCCTCCGCCGCGTCTGTCTGTCTGTTCGCGATAGATTCAAAAACTACTGCATCGATTTTCATTCTGTTTTCACCAATGGATAGCATGGTTCTCGAGGAAGGTTTATATGTATAATGATATACTCCATTTGGTTAGGTACTTAACTAAAGGTAAACAATAAAAATGGCGGCGTTCAGGGCTCTTCAACCTTTATTACAATGGTATCCTATGAATTGGGAGTGAAATTAATAACAACACATCTAATAATCAATTAAAACAACGAACAAACAAAACTATAACTAAATAATACAATTTACGGCAAAAGAAACACAAAAACGAACGATAGTACAAACTGTTACGAATGGCGTCTGGTTACCCGACTAAGTATAATATCGGTTAATTATTTTGCCGCGCTTCCTCGCGCTACTACTTCTTAAT
This sequence comes from Subacronicta megacephala, assembly GCA_958496365.1. Lineage (NCBI taxonomy): Eukaryota > Metazoa > Arthropoda > Insecta > Lepidoptera > Noctuidae > Subacronicta > Subacronicta megacephala. The sequence goes on from OY292518.1 coordinate 9,856,249, forward strand.
TTTTTCGAGTTATCAAAAGTCTATTATGTAGAAAAAGGTTTTGATTTCCTGTCTTTTTAGATTCTTTCTAGTAGGCACATTGCAATACTTTATGACATAATTATCAGATTTGATTTATTTATTGGTCGCAAGCTTAAGAATTTATAATTACCATTTAGTATTAAACAAAGTAGTAAAATATGCTAGTATAGTAAAGGAAAATTATTTTGAATGATTAAATAATTTGTTTTGGTTACGTTTTGTTTCAAGATGAAAAATGGCCCTATAAAAGAACCTTTTTTATGATTTGTTTACCTTTAGTTAAGTACCTAACCAAATGGAGTATAGGATTAAACGAACTTACCTGTAAGTGAAGTTCTATCCTGATTATATGAAGTAATAAGCCTTACACTGTTAACACCTCTGACTTATTACGGCATATAATACATACTTAATAAAGTACAGAAAAGATCATTCTGTTTGGGGTCTGGCCAATACTGTTAAAATTTTGTCAATATAATTATGTTTGAGGTGCAAATCAACACTACCTCTTAGTTTGTAATACCATAGTTCTTACATGAATAGAATAGAATATAATTTATTTATTTGTAAAACACAATATGTAGATACAAGTATAGGTCTTACATTATTAAAGAGTCCGCTATGTTTTGTCAATGAGACATACAAATATTACAACTTTAATTAGGAAAATTGGAAGCAACGTAATAATTAAGAGATTTTTTTTATGGAACAGTCTGGATTGTTACTTGAAAATTACATTAAATTAAAAATTTTTGTATTTCTTATTTAGAATTAACATAATAAAGATTATTTTAATGAGTGACTCACAAAAAAAAATCTATGAATTATCATGCTTCAATATAGTCTAGACTACATTTATTTACAACTAGCTCTGTCCAAGGTTTTACTTGACGATTCTGATGTACATATTTCTTTCTGCTCGGCTCCAATGGGTTGTAGCATGATGTTAAATAGCATAGCTTCTCCTTATAATGTCAGCTTCATATCAGTGAAAGTCCCGTCAAAATCGGTGCAGCTGTTTCGGAGATAAGCCGGAACAAACAGACAGACCATAATTTTATACTTTCATAATATTAAACATTTTATTTAATGTACCATTTTAAGCACATTTTTAAGCACATTGCACGCATAAAGGAGATTTGGCATGATTAAAGCTGTGAAGAGAAAGTGTGCAGAAAAATATTGCGCTCGAACCTCGACCATAGGGCGACCACTAGGTTGACCATCAAAACATCTAATTCAGATTTAGAGGAAGTATAGAAAAAGTAGTACTAGTAAAAACTATTCTACAACCAAATATTGTATTTTGTTCATGTAGGTAGGCAAAAAATATTAAAGATCAAGAAATACAAGAGATAAGAACGAATTTTCCTATCCATTACAGGGACAAGTTGCCTTAAAGACTCCTGTGAAAAAACTCCACAAGTCTGTATAAGGTGAAACAGTTAAAATATCTGCTTACTTCTAGGCACATGCAAACTAAATAATTATGATTTGCTGTAATGTAAGCAAATTTTATAATATTTTTCTATCTTTCCACTTTGTAGTAGTTGGTAGTTATCTGGTTCCAGTAGCTATCTGTATTCTAGATTAATAGTGTACTGTACCTCTACTGGGAATTAACTATATTGTCATGCTATTACTTAGTATCAGAGTTCTATTATTTTCTTCTGTAACATCTTCATGTAAAACGTATCTTTGTTCGCAATAAATGAATTTGGATTTGAACTTATTTATAACACGCCATGTGAACTAGTCATACATGTCTTATTCAATTATATGCCGATCTGTATCTGTTCACTTCATGGGTAGTGCAATGGGTGAGTTTCGAACTAGCAACCACATGATCGCAAGTACGACGTGAACATTAGTTCAATGTCTGTTATACCCACTGTACCTCTGACTTAAATCTAACTATATTTACAAATTTCCGGTAACATAAGGTAACATGCTTCAATAAAGTATAATACCTATGGAAATAATTATAGCCATGGTGTTTTATAAATTGGTTCACGAAGATCTTGATGCTTCTTAGGATTTTAATATTTTATTAAAATCCTAAGAAGCGGAACTATACTTAAGTAGGTACCTACCTATATTAGATGTCGTTATTTTCAGTATGCTCTCTAATAATGGTCTCGATCTTGCATTTACTGGCTACATTAGTGTCATGGATATTTATGATATTAGTGTCAGTGGCTAGTGTGTCAGGGACTGCCCTACTGTGGTACACGTATCACGAATTAAGGACCAAGCACAAGACTATTGAAACTGTATATCTAGCTGTAAGTATGCTTTCTGTCAAGCATGGCAGGAAATAAAAAAATGCTTCATTGATGTGGTATTTATGTTCGTGTCGTACATACTTATTGCTTTTATATAATATACGCACGGCTACACATCAAACTATATATTAAACCAGTATAGGCTGGCCTTGAATTGTGCGGAAAACCTTTACAATGAGAGGTAAGTCTAAACTGGTTTTGTATAGCTTGATGTGTAGCCGTGTACAGGGTGTGTCGACGCAGGTATTAAATTAAGTATATAATTAACTTTCAGGAATCGCTAAAGAATGAAAGCGCTTTCTTGTGGTATTCGATTATAGCCACTATAATAACGGTAAGTATCAACTACTCACACTTTATATGCGTTTATTCCCACATTCGTAGGTATGGATAGTGCTGAGCACATCCTTGCGAAAGCGCCTTAATATGTTTTGAAATTTGTTAGTATTAAAAAAAAGGACAAACTCTATTATTATAATTATAATACCTACTAACGTCGATAAACTGATTTTTTTCATGCATTGCCCTGCATTGTCAAGTATACATTTGGACACAACTAACTGTTGTACTATAAAAGAGATTATCAGAGTTTATTTCGGCGGAAATTCATTGTACTTACTTAAAATTTTAAAAGGTCTATTTACCGAAATAAATATAATGTATCATGTATTATCTTTCTAGAATAATATTTTAACATGAAGAATAGCAGGAATAATTTACATGCATTTAACATTTCAGGTGATTTTGCTGTTGCTGGTATATGTGATGCGGTCCCGCGTATCATTCTTGGCAGCTTTATTCAGAGAAACTGCCCATTGCCTGGGTTCAATCCCAGCTCTGTTCCTCCAACCTATAATTACATTTTTCTTCCTTATACTATTTTTAGCTTTTTGGTCCACAGTTGTGGTAAGGTTAAATTCCATAATTATGTGTTAAATTCAATTCCCCCTTTTCATTAACTTAATAATATATTGGAGCTTTTTTCAGGTATGTTTGGCAACAGCAAACTATCCTGGTATACCGCTTCAAACCAATTTTCTAATCAACGGTACTTCCACGACAGAGATTGTACCAATTAATAAACCCGCAATAGAAACACAAAACGGTAATGCAAGTGCTGGGCTTAAGAGTAAGTAAGATGCAATAATAATAAACACCTATTTTTAAGAGAAATATAAATAAAATATTGAAAGTCACTAGCGATCCTAAGCACGACTACTACGTTAGCTCCCCAGTTCGATTCCCAGGTTGAGCAAAGTGTTAATGGGTTTTTCAATGGAGCAGTACCTAGCAGTTCGGAGTCCCGGTTATTGGGAATAGGCTCGCGAGAGGGGATTACCAAGTAACAGATTACTTGGGTCCGAAACATACCTACCATACCTACCGGCATACTGTGGGTGGCATTCGTTCAGTTTTAGGGTAGACAATCTCCTAGGGTACCTACACAATTAAATATTCTGTTAGTGGTTGGCAGTAAGTAAGTTAATTAAATTAGGTTTGCGTACTAAATTTGTTTACATTTACTGTTATATTCGGTACAAGCAGATGTCAATTGGCAGAAATTTTTTTTACTTGTGTATTTACTTTAATTTTATGTTTACAGCTTTTACCCTCGATAATATACAGTTTGACCCCATGTGGGTTAAGAGTATGTGGTGGATTTGTTTGATCTGCTTAGTTTGGGGCAGTGAGTTCATACTCGGATGTCAACAGATGACAATCGCCGGTGCAGTATCACATTGGTATTTTAGGTAAGGAAAAAGTAATTTGGTTAAACCTATTTACTACCCTTTACACATACAGGTCAATATTTTATAATATTTTCTTTATTTTTTAGAGGGCCGAATGCTCACCCATCGCCTGTTTTATACTCCATTGGCAAGCTCATAAAGTACCATTTAGGTTCAGTTGCTAAAGGATCATTTTTGATTACATTGTTCAAGATACCTCGCCTTATAATGACTTATTTACATGCTAAGTAAGTTTTTTGTAGTTGTTATGTTTAAATTTATTTGTTTATGATTAGGTACTTCATCATGAGAGTATACATCAAGTCAATGTTATAACACAGTAGGTTAAATATTGTATACCTTAATACATCGTATAGCATATTCAGTGCATTTTATCTGGTTACAATTAAACATCGATTTCTGGATTAATAATGCCGTATCGCGCGAAGTGTATATTTAAGTAAATTTGTTTGTACATACTACCTAATTTACCAAAACCTTTAGTAGCTGAGGCCGTCGCCCCGTCCTAACAAAGTTATCAAGCGCACAAATCTTCAGCAGTTCCGGTTGGTCTTCTTACCGCAAATCTAGTTACCAGTTATACCAAGTACCTACAAAAAAGCTCGGCTACACAAGCGGGTAAAGAGGATAGACCCCACAATGTTTATAATATCAAAACCGGGAGAAATTATTTTAGACTTTTATCTATCAATAGCTTTCCGCCCACGGCATCGCCCGCGTGGTTTCTCGCCTTTTCTGCATTTAAATTTTCCCGTTTTTGCAACATTTTCATTTACGCTCCGCTCCTATTGGTCTTAGCGTGATGATATATAGCATATAGCCTTCCTCGATAAATGGGCTATCTAACACTGAATTTTTTTTTCAAATCGGACCCGTATTTCCTGAGATTAGCGCGTTCAAGTAAATAAACAAACTCTTCAGCTTTATAATATTACCTATATAGTAATATAGTATAGATAAAGCTGTACTTTTTCTCATGAGTCATGACTAAATATGAGCAAACATTCGCATTGATTTCTAAGAACTGCACAAATTAATGATACAGTTATTTTATTATGAATCCGTAGATATTACTAAACTCTTTAGGTACAGGTTCGTAATATAAGGCCTAGTTTCCCGACAGATCTTTGATCTTTAACCTTAAAAATGTATTTTTAGGTTATCATCTAGAGCAGAAAAAGGTTCAGAGTGTGCGAAATGTGGTTTGAAGTGTGGTATTTGTTGCTTTTATTGTCTTGAGAAGTTCATTCGCTATTTGAATCATAATGCCTACACTATAATTACCATAGAGAGATGCCACTTTTGTAAAGCAGCCGGTAAGGTAGGTAAACTTCTTTTTTAAATTTAACTGATAGCACACTACTTATTCATAAAAAACAAAGCCCACCAATTGTATAGTACATATTAGCTACCAGGGGGCCTACCATAAACTCTTATAGCAGGTCAATTTTAGACGGAAAGTGAACTGTCGTGTTATATTGTACCATGAGCACATCAAATAACCGGCCAGCCAGCGGTCACGTGACTTAAACCGGCGAGCGGTCACGTGACAACATTTCAGCGGGCTGACCTGCAAAGAGCTTTACCATCAACTCATTTTTGACATTAGAGCACTTGAAATTGAACTGCCCTGCAGTCATATTTAGCAGCCGTATAAAAGTAGCTTTTATTGACCTGTTTTCTTTAATTTGTAAGAATAACCTAAAGTAAAAATGACTTAGTGCATTACATACTATTGTAGCATTGTTTAAAATTTTAGACAGAATAAAAGTATTATATTTTCCGTTCATTGTCGATGTGTGATGAAGATGAACTACTTACTTGATTTCTTGAGTAAGATATCGATAATATCAGTGATAAACTCATCACTAAAATCCAAAAAATAGAGTTGGTAATTAATTAAGATGTACTTACCAGCAAATAAAGAACACATTATTTATTTTTAATTAATTGTTGTCTGCCCAGCCTTTATAATATTTGATAGCACCACCAACAATGGAATTCCAATTTTCCACCACCTCCGTCCGCATCACACATCTTCGAAACATTGACCGAGCACTTAAGAGGATAGTATCCGCTTCGCGCCCCATACAAACGCAGTTTGGCCCTTGCTTGAATTTTAAACAATGAAAGTCATTGAAATGCAGTAACAATCTTATCATTAATATACGTGTTCCTGTAATATAAAATTTCATTTCAATATACGGTTAAAAAGTTACACGAGCTCAAAGATTGGCAATTTTCGTTGAAAAACGGCCCAACTTTATGCTAGTATTTCTCGACAATGTATCAATACAGAAAAGTTCTGATTCGAAGGAAACCCAGATAATATAGTGAATTTTTTTTTACAAGTTTTTTTTTTTACATATTAGCAATATTATAGGAGTAATCTCCAAAATTCGGAACATACGAAATACGCGTGAAAATGTTGTTGTTTCTCCTCTCGGGCACGCGTTCGCATCGCGAGGGATAGAGACAGCGACAACTGTGCAACATTGTTGCGTTCGCGAGGGACACTCCTCTTAAGTTGTAGCCCATTGCAATGTTCTTGTGATTATTTAAAATTCACACAACGTTTCCAATTGTTCATATGAAACTCTTTTTTAAATCATGATAACTTAATTTGATATTTCCTTTACCACTCACAACGACGAACACGATACAATTGTCTGCTATGAAGAAACTACCTTCTTACGAGTGTTCCAAAAATTTAAAAAAGAATTACCACACCACACCACACAAGAAGAAGTTATTATGATCTCGTAAATTGTGCATAAGAAATTATTTGATTCGTATGTACTTAAAGCTTCGTTCGAAAACAGCCCTTATTTTAGTTGCTTGTATGCTAAGTGTTTTAAGTATTGACAAGGGTCTTTAACATTTAAATCATGATAACTAAAAATGTTTTGCAACAAAACTTAGTGTCTGTAGAAGTATTACTCTAATAAAAACAGTATTTTGAAATAATTATCCTAACTTCCTTAAAACCGTAAAACCGATAATAATGCGAAAGCGTATTTCAGAACGTTTATTTATATTAAAGCGAACCGGACAGCTTTAGTGTAGCAGGTCTGAAGTTGATGCATTGCAGGGCAGTTCGAATTGTTCATGGTACAAATAGAAAACCTGTCAGGTTGACCTGCATAGTTGGCCTGTCCTGTACTTGGCAAATATTTTAAAAGTTCATGGTAGGCCCCCAGTAGATACATGTCCAAGGTGAGAATAAGGCAGTGTAAATATTGGTACTAATTTCTTTATTTATTGGCTAATATTATTATATTATCAGCATTGCCTACCTCTCATTCAGGAGAAACAGTAATGTCGATTTGAATTATTGAACCTTTTCTACTATTCTACTAAAGTAAGTGGAATGATAATAGTTCTATTCAATCACCTGAACTATATTAAGTAGGTACCATAGAGGCTAGCCCTATTATGGAATACGTAACATCTATCCAAATTTTCTAGGACATGTGTATATATTTTTTTTTAAATATATACATAAAATACCTGCATTTAATTCTGCACACCAATATTTGTATCTTGGTCACAATGTTGGTTAACACGATTAGTTACACACACTCCCACACGCCTTTATCCCATACCCCTATGGGATAAAGGAGTTAACGTTAAACGTTAACCTTGGGAATATTAAAATAAATGAATACCATTCGCCTTATAAATCCCTGTTGTTAATCACCTTTCATGCCTATGACATGCCCAAACTACAATAATTTACCATCGATAAATTATTCTTATTTCAGCATATTCTCAATTCTTGTCACTAGGGAATGTATAATTGATTTCTTAATCTTGCAGGCATTCAGCACAATAGTCAATAATGCCCTTCAGGTGGCAACAATAAACAGTGTGGGTGACTTTATTTTGTTCCTCGGCAAGTGCATAGTGACGGCAGTAACGGGCATCATTGGTCTGCTGCTTCTCAAACGTAACACTGAACTTCACTTCTTCGCCGTCCCAACATTAGTGATATGCATCTACTCGTTCTTCATTGCGCACTGTATACTCTCTCTCTATGAGGTTTGTTTTCGTTTGTTTCGTAAATTATGTCATCACGTCATCAACCCATTACATTGTCCCACTGCTGGGCACGGGTCTCCTCTCAGTACGAGAGGGATTTGGCTATAGTCCGCCACGCTAGCCTACTGTGGGTTGGCAGACTTCACATGCCGTCAAGAAAATCTCTTAGGCATGCAGGTTTCCTCACGATGTTTTCCTTCATCGTTTAAGCGCGTCATAATTAATTATTAATACGCACATGACTTCGAAAAGTCAGAGGTGCGTGCCTTGGATTCGAACTCGAGACCTTTGACTTGGCAATCCAATGGTCGTATCACTAGGCTATCACTGCACTTCGTAAATTACGTTAAAATAAAATTATATATACAACACAAACACTTTTACAGATGGTAGTGGATTCACTCTTTCTTTGCGTCTGTGAAGACCGTAATATGAATGGTGATAATGGAAGGTGGAAGAATTCAAGACTAGCGGAACTCGGCGGTCATAGGCAGGATAATATCGATGAACAAGATGACGCTGAGTTGCATAATATGACAAAGTACTGAAGCTTGAAGCCTGTTGTGCTTATTGGCATGTCCGTTCAGTGCCTTATGGTTATTGTGTAATTATTTATTGCTTTATTATTTAGTAGTAGTAGCGTCTGCTGGCATGTCTACATGCCAGCATAAATACTACCCTCCCACAGAATATCGACGTCAAGTAGCAGTACGCATACTGTTGCGTTTCGTACCATGAGTATCGAGCGCCGGGGGCCCAATTTCGACATCAGTCCCCTTCCCTCTCCTTTTCCTTAAAAAGGCACGGCAATGCATCTGCAACTCCTTTGGTTTTGCAGATGTCCATGGGCGGCGATGACTACTTACCATCATTTTGCTCGTCTGCTCGTTTGCAGTTATCCTACTTAACTCTTGTCTGTAATCCTTTCTTCCCGCTCAGCAACACCTGCATCCCTAGTTTTAAAATTGCATCAGAACAAACAGCGCATGACCTTTTTGGCAAATTAAGTGGTGGAGGTGGGAGAACGAACGGAGCCTGTTGGTAGGACCGTGAATGATGTAAGTCACTGTTGCTAAAAAAGTGCTTCGCTATAGATGGGTGTGTTTATTTTAGTTGTTCTGGTTGTGGTAGATTTTGCTTATCAATATCAAGATTGTACAGACTTGTGTATTTTTTGAAAACTTAGTTGAAATAAACTTGTTTCTAGGTGGCATGAAAACTTAAACAAGCTGAAACAAGATCAGATGGTTACTTTATTCTAGCTAAAAAAATATAATCAGTCTTTAAAATCTGCTGTTAGTCTGAAATATTGAGATCGATGAAACCACTTGGATAAGTCTGTCTTGCTGATGATCATTAAAGGATCTTTCATCATGAACTGGTAATAGATTTTCAAAATCAGTTGAATAAATATTAATTTTTATTTTCAGGTGAAATTCGGCAGCCTATTAAATTAGGGAAGAATCTCGCTTTTACTTTATACCTAGTGCATTTTATATTTATTATCAATTAACAATTAAATTCACTTGTGCACAGTCATATCATCACTGGCACACTACTTTTCGTAATTTAACATTTTTTCTATCATAATTTTATTATTTAATACACATAGTTTTATTATAAGCTATAAAATTTCAATTTATTTAATGTAAATTTTATGAATATTTACACAACTTGAGAAATCTTTTATGGAACTGTGTACAAAAAACATTTATAATGTAAGATTTTTAAACATGGTTAGTATAAAAAATAAAAAAGACAGTGCATTAGTATTTAAATAACATAGCGTCATATATCTATATTTTTATTTGAACTAATTTAATAAAACTACTTTTATACAGTAATCTCGATAAAAAATGACGCGACGGCATTTCGGAAGCAATTTGCAATGAATTATAATTTTTAAGGGTAATCTCAAGTATGTTTTTTTTATTTATATTTAATATTTAAGTTAAGAAATATTCGTTTTTTATTACATAATGTGCAACTGATGCATGCACAAATTTTCGTTAATTCCAGATATAGTTCAGTTATTGTGCTCAATTTATTAAAATTGTACATACTTTTAAGTACAATTATTATTACATAAACAGTCATAAGAATTGTAAAATACGCGCAAAATTTATAATAATATAATTATACGTTTTTAATAATATAATAACGTAATTAGCTACCATTGTGCGGGGAAGCATTGCGCTCGCGTTTGGGTATTAATAAATTTGAACCCGCAGTTAACTTTACTCAAGACGTTTTTAGGTATTGCGCGTACTGTTTACAATGTAGTCTAGTTGGATATTTTTTTTAGTATTATTTTAAAATATCGAAACCGTCCATTATAAAAGACTTCCATAGGTTTTTAATTATGTGGTGAAAATTATTTGTATTGTAATCTTCATTTGTGTAGTGTGTACCTCAACAGAGTCCTCCCAGTTAAACAAGCAGTTAATTTTACTCAACCATGAATAGGATATTAATTAAAGCAACTGGTGTGAAAAATAAATTTTATTTATTTATGATTTACCAGGTTTTTTCTTTTTGAATTGCTTCCTCTTTTTGATTTGATCAGATATCGCCTTACTCTTAGCTTTGAGTTGTTTACGCCTTATCGTTTTATCTGGATTCGTTTTAGATTTCTTTTTCATCATGCTGAACACTGGCTTTTTAACTTCATTGTCACTTGTTTCCTCTAAGGAACTTTCTTGCTCTTCTATCTCTTCTGAAAAACAATGACAGTACAAATTCATCTTTCTATTATTTAGAAAAATGTATTGTTCTTTGGCGCCAGTTAGTGTTGGGAGCATGTATGTGAGGATAGAGTCGTTTGCAGCAGGTCTAACAGAAATATAAGTTACTTTAAACTTGATGCAAAATTTAAAAGACACCCAACACAAAAGAATGAGGCATTACTGATCACATTTTTTTATTATATTGACTTACAAGCTACATTTTTTAATCTCCTAGGTACGTACCTATCTGTCCTAGCCTAATTTTTTTTGAGGTATGGAACCCTAAAAAATTTGCCAAACCCAAGTTGTTTACAAGTGATAATCTTCAACAAATGTTTTTTTTTTAAATATAGATTTACATTATTTTAAGAACTTTGTTTCATTATACAGGGTGTTCGGTGCATCGTTTGCCAAATGGAAATGGCCGATAGAAGAGATCATTAGCTATCACTTCAGGTGAAATAATACCGTTGGAAAGGGGACAGACTAGAGAACATTTTAAAAGAATTCGAAGATCCCAATCGCTTTTAGTTATTTTTTTAACAACAATTATAAGTTGAGTTTTAAAAGAGTTTCAAAAAACTTTGTGATGCTTTTAAAAAGGAACTAGGTGTTATTAGCAAGTAATTTTGAATTCCATAGAACCATACAGGAGTAGACATCAAAATTAAACTGACATTTAAACACTACACTAATTTGTTTTTTTTTTAATTTGAAGGTTTAATGCTGCATTCTGGAATTTTTCCCAATAAAGTTTCAAAAGTTGTTACAAAAAAACCGGTGTGAAAAGGAATTATTTATTGGACCTGAAGTGACAGCTAATGACCTCTTCTATCAGCCATTTCCATTTGGCAAATGATGCACCAAACAGCCTGTATATTAGGTATGTACAGTCACCATCAAATATATCGGAGCAAACAGACTGTTCATAGTTATCTGAGCAACTAGAGAAATTAAACCATATCTCAGCCACACAAAGGATGTTTTAGAATGAACACTACATACAGCAGCTGTCATTCTGACATGTATTTTACCCCATTGACAATGTTAAATTTTCATAGTTGTTTAAATAATTATGAGCAGTCTGTTCACTCCAATATATTTGATGGTGACTGTACACAAGGTGCACCTCCCAAGGCATAAAGGCCCCAGTATTGTAGGCCTTCTTAAGTTGTTTAAGTAATGACTTGTGACTAAAATTATCTCTGAGTTTATAGTATAGTTTTCATTACCAGCATAAATGCCAGTAATAATATAATATAAATATAACACAGAAGGTATTAATTAATTTACCTTTCACAACTTCTTCAGCTTTCTCCATTGGATCACCTTTGAAGAAGTCCGCACCCTCTATATCAGGATAACCAGTCTCAGGTTTAGTAGCTTCATAAACGGCTTTCTTCTCTATTCTTCTTTCATATTTATTACCAGCTTTTTTGGATACTGCCTGTCTAAGTTTAGCAGGGCTTACATATTTAGGGTTTTCCCATAATGTGGCACCACCAAATGAACCAGAAAAGATTTTTACCTGGACAGTTAAAAACACCTGTATTGTATTCAATAATTTGAAAATTATGTATGCAAAAATATATATAACTTATATACTCGAATACATACTGGATTCAATACAAATCTTGGTCCAATTTCAGCCAGAGCTCCATCTTCAGATAAAATTTGATAATTCCTAAACCATATCCTATTGTCAAGGACCATGAAGGTATACACATGGTCAAAGAATGGCTGACTCTTGGGATGGTGATTTGGGACACCAAATGTCTGGATGAGTAGTTCCTTCAACAAACCATAATGTGGATCTTTTGTGAACTGTGGATCAAATGATAAAAGGGGCCGGGACCCTCTCAGACAGTTTCCAGTCATTTTTAGCTCACCCATTGTGTAGACTGAAAATATACGATTAATAAAATATATGCTATTAAAGAAATATAAATATGAAAACAATATTTATAAACTAATACATACTGTTCTCAACCAGGAATTTGACACTTGGTCCATTAGGTATATTAGCCATCCACAAATAGAGATCTCTCATCTTACGGCCTTCAAACAGTATACATTTGTTACAATTCTTCATTTCACTGATCTCATTAACAACATATAAGTTTTTACTCCTTTCCATTTTAGACTCTGTCTTGTGATGTGGCATAATTTTTTTTATATCTTCCATTAAATGACGATGGCGGTGATTAATACCACGTGCAGCGAAGACTAAAACTCTTTGCTTATTTATCCATTTTACCTAAAATAAAAAGAAGGTACTATTCTCCATTCCAGAAAGTGAGGTTATAATTCAGTCATAACGTTATGTAGGTAGGTCTTATTGCTTTTTATAATAATAAACAAGTAGATAACTACAATGACACTATCTGCTGTATTGTTTATAACAGAGAATTAATATCGGAAAGGCGCTTTAGAACAAAATTAGATGGGTAAAAGAAAATTTAACCTGTTTTGGTGCCGGATCATCAGACATTCGAACGGGCGGTAATGTTACTACGTTTTCTTCATCTTTCTTGATTTGAAGTACTACAGGAACCTTCCTCTTACCACTTTTCGACTTTAATTTTACCATTTCTTAAATCTAATACACCACGTGGGATTATAAACTTTACTGAACTGTGAGATTTGTTTTACTGAACTGCTGGTTTGTTTTTTTTATTTATTTATTTATTTTACGGCCCTGGATACATGTCCTTTAAGCCTAATTGCTGGTTTGTAGTGTAACCAGATTATTTTTTCCAAAAATACCGAGACCTCCAAAAAAATACTGAAATATAAAATATACCGACCTTCGCAGGCAAATATACCAATTAAAAATACTAATTTTCTTAAAGCTAAGGCGTCAGCCTAGGTCGCGAAATTCATTTTTTTCTTAGTTTTTCGCAAATTATTCGGCTATAATACTTTCTAGGTACATGGTAGTAAAAATTTCGTCATCAACAATAACTTACAGTTTGTTCGAAATAAGTAAGCCGATCGGAAGTTGTCTGCAAGTGGTTTAGAAGTGGTAATTTTTCATAGAAAGAGTCGGTGTAAAGATAATTAGAGTCATATATGCTTCACATTTCTAATTATTTTGTTTACTAATTTCGAAATATATGTATTAAAACACTTAATTAAACGATTTTATCACCGCGGTAGTTTGGAACGGCTAACTTCCGATCGGCTTACTTATTTCGAACAAACTGTATTTACGATTAACTATTAAGGCTAAAGCATCAGCCTTGGGCGCGAAATTCAAATTTTCTTGGTTTTTCCCAAATCATTCGGCTATAACACGCTGTAGGTACACACGGCTACAGGTCAACCTATACAAAACCATTTTAAGCGGATCTCGCGTTGTATAGACTTCCCATACAAAAAGAGGCCAGCGTAAACTCGTTTTGTATAGCTTGATGTGTAGCCGTGCGTACATGTACAATAAGTTATTGTGCGTACATGTACAATAAGTTATTGTACATGTACGCACGTTAATGTTGCAATTTCTACTGCCTTGTACCAGCTAGAATGTGTTGTAGCCAAATAATTTGCGAAAATCCAAGAAAAAATTGAATTTCGCGCCCAAGGCTTAAAGTAATATGCTGAGCAGAAAATAATTTTATCTAAACAAACTTAAGGTACACACGGCTACAGGTAAACCTATAAAAAATAGTTTAAGCTGATCTCACATTGTTTAGGTTTCCCATTTAATAAGAGGCCAGCGTAAACTGGATTTATATAGCTCGATGTGTAGCCGTGCGTACCTATTGGGGGAGTCAATATTATAATTAATACCCAAAAGTGTAGTATGTACCTATCTACTTACCTATTCATACAACTGAATACTAATAATCTGTCTGTACCTATTCTAAGTTTTCAGTTTTATGAATACCTTATATTATATAAACCGTGTTTCGAAAAATTTCTAGATTTCATTGCAGAGTTTAATAATCCTACAACAGCGGTGGCGGCCCACCTGTCATGTCCTATCTGTAAATTACTGATCGTTGCTCCCAAAGAAACGTAGATTAAATCCAGGGATTATTTAGATAGATGATTATATTTGATGTTTACGGAAATTCACGGACTGCCTCATTAGTCTAGTGGTCCTAAACGCGACTGCTACGCTAGAGGTCCTAGGTTCGATCCCCAGGTCGAGCAGTGTTATTGGGTTTTTCTATGAATTTCCCAGTAGCAGCTCGGAGTCTGGATTTGTGCCCGGTTAATGGCAATAGGCACGCCCCCTATTACATGAGACTTAAAAATACCGGCGAAATGTGGGTGTACATTAGTACACCTCTGCTTAACCCTTGGGGGAATACAGGCGTGATGGCATGTTATGTTATGTTCACGGAAATTCCCGAACCATGATTCGCGACGTTCGCAAGGGCGATTGCTTACGATGTTAATAACTTCTTAACCAAAAAATACCCAAAAATACCGACTTCCGCTAAAATACCTATAAAAATACTGACATTCGAAAAAGTCGATAAAATATACTGAAAAAGTATTAAAATATTGAATCTGGTCACACTGGTAAATCGTTCGTACGCACGGCTACACAAGTACAATATTAAACACATCAATATTGTACACATCAAGCAAGCTATAAAATCCGGTCTATGCTGGCCTCTTATTTTATGGGAAGTTGATACTATGCCCGTCGCGCGTCACCGATCAGCTTAAAGTTAATATTCAAAAATATACAGGATGTTTGGTGCATCGTTTGCCAAATGGAAATGCCTCTTCTATCGGCCATTTCCATTTGGCGAACGATGCAACAAACATCCTGTATTATATTTTCCTTATCACAAGTTTTTTTTGTCGGGGGATTTTATTTTTTATCATATTTTTTTGTGTTCGTTCGTGGATTTCACTGGATTAGGCGTGTGTAACTCTTTACTGAATCGACTCACTGTTCCGAAACATTTAGGTGTTCCATAAGATTGGAAATTTGGAACAGTAACAATGTTTCAAACGTATCATTTGGATCCGGAACAGTACTTAACTCTTTGTTTAGCGCGATCATATCGCTTACGCGTGAGAGAGACCGTCCAAGGCATATTGAATCACTGAGAGACGTGAAATTATTAGTCTGAGCGTGAAAGCGTAGTGAAAGAGCGAGAACACAATAAAATAAAGCAGGGGAGAATGAGATGGCAAATGTGATGAATTACTCTTTATTATTTTTGATACTTAAGCACGTAATTATTTTATTTACATAACAAAAACAGTAAAAATACCTGTAGTTTTACTGAATTAAATGTATAACCAACGACATTTTCTAAGGAATAAAAAAAAAATGGTTACAATCACGTCGTACAATGCACGAACGCACGGCTACACATCAAGCTATACAAAACCAGTTTACGCTGACCTCTATTGTATGGGAAGCCTATAAAATGCGAGATCAGCTTAAACTGGTTTTTCATAGCTTGATGTGTAGCCGTGTGTACCTATAATTGATTACTTTAAATATTACTTTAATAATTACACCCTATTGGCATCTTTGAGTTTAGTATCGTAAGGACGTTTTTGGCATTTGTATCTGAGAAGTTTGTTAGACTCTGACACGGTGTTCCAAATAATACTTTAACCCGTTTCAGTCTCAGTTTCACCGCGACGTGCAGTAACAATCTGTATTTTTTATATCTTTGACTCAATGTTCCAAATGTTCCAAATGATACATATCAGTGATCCGGAACAATTTATTGTTTCAGATGCAAATGTTCGAATCGTAATGTGACATTTCTCCCACGCCCAAAACTGGATTTTTATAGGATGACCTGTAGCCGTGTGTACCATATGACATTTTTTTTTGTAATATTATTGGCATGGCTTCGAGGCACTTCGAGGCCTTTGTACGCACGGCTACACATCAAGCTATTCAAAACCAGTTTGCGCTGGTCTTATTATGTGGGAAGCCAATGCAAAGCGAGATCAGCTTACACTCGATTTGTATAGGTTGACTTGTAGCCGTGTGTACCAAATTGAGAACAGTGCTGCCAAGTCCATTTGAGTGGTGAGCCATAGAATAACAGGTTCATTGCCGGTATCTTAAGTAAGGGCGACAGTCAGGGCTCAGGGCCTCAGGGGCCGTTTTTTGTTTTATTTGATTTAAATCTTTTCAAATAAAAATAAAAAAACAGATATCAAAAATATAGCGAGACCGGCCCTTCGCGCCACAGACCGTCTCGCGCCGGCGCGAGACCGGCAGTCAAGGTGGGCATAAGATCCAATTTAAATTTATTTTTTATTACACTATGGTTGGGCGCTAAATCAGTAAAGTTCTAGATTAAAGCGCTAGATTCCGCTAAACAAGTTTGAAGTTAGTGTGATAGAAAAAAAAGCGTTAGATTATGATGCTATTATCTTTTTGTATTTTTTAGGCATTTTCCATGCAAAGATTACTAAGTTATTTTAGTGAAGGAAAAATACGACCGCGGGCAGGATTCGAACCTGCGTCTTCTGGTTAAGTACACCAGACGCTATGACCGCTAAGCCACCGCGACCCCCACCCGCCATGTCGAAATTTGCCTTCCCATTTTTAATTTACGTCTTTGAGGCGACGTCAGTGACATCTGTTGAAAATGTGATTCTCAACCGACATGACATGCTTTACAGCAAGTACGATGTCGTACGATGCCACCTTACCTTTTAACTATCTTTTTGTATTTTTTAGGCATTTTCCATGCAAAGATTACTAAGTTATTTTAGTGAAGGAAAAATACGACCGCGGGCAGGATTCGAACCTGCGTCTTCTGGTTAAGTACACCAGACGCTATAGCTGATATATGTTGGCTTAGCGGTCATAGCGTCTGGTGTACTTAACCAGAAGACGCAGGTTCGAATCCTGCCCGCGGTCGTATTTTTCCTTCACTAAAATAACTTAGTAATCTTTGCATGGAAAATGCCTAAAAAATACAAAAAGATAGTTAAAAGGTAAGGTGGCATCGTACGACATCGTACTTGCTGTAAAGCATGTCATGTCGGTTGAGAATCACATTTTCAACAGATGTCACTGACGTCGCCTCAAAGACGTAAATTAAAAATGGGAAGGCAAATTTCGACATGGTGGGTGGGGGTCGCGGTGGCTTAGCGGTCATAGCGTCTGGTGTACTTAACCAGAAGACGCAGGTTCGAATCCTGCCCGCGGTCGTATTTTTCCTTCACTAAAATAACTTAGTAATCTTTGCATGGAAAATGCCTAAAAAATACAAAAAGATAGTTAAAAGGTAAGGTGGCATCGTACGACATCGTACTTGCTGTAAAGCATGTCATGTCGGTTGAGAATCACATTTTCAACAGATGTCACTGACGTCGCCTCAAAGACGTAAATTAAAAATGGGAAGGCAAATTTCGACATGGCGGGTGGGGGTCGCGGTGGCTTAGCGGTCATAGCGTCTGGTGTACTTAACCAGAAGACGCAGGTTCGAATCCTGCCCGCGGTCGTATTTTTCCTTCACTAAAATAACTATGATGCTATTTTTAAACTAGGAGTTAAATAGATACGTTCCCCATACCAAACATATATATATTGTTCGATTGACCAAAACAAAAACCTTGTATAGTCAATGCGCGTTCAATCATCATCATCATGTCAGCCTGTTGCCGTCCACTGCTGAACATAGGCCTCCCCCAAAGAGCGCCAACGAAGCGTTCAAAGAGTGCTGAAACTTGCGCGAAGGCTGAAATGGTACTAAATAATAATTATGTATTTTATAATTTACCAACAATTTCAGTAAAGCGCTAGATTTTCCGCCAACTGGAGAGTCAACTGCTATTAGTGGGAGTTGATTACCCTATTACGAAAGACTGAATTAGATTCCATTATTCAATACGTCATAGACTAGTACAATTTGTTCGAAATAAGTAAGCCGATCGGAAGTTAGCCGTTTTCTAAGGCCGCGCAGTAACACTTGCGTAATAAAATGTTATCGTTCGGAATCGTATTCAAATAATTTCGAAAATAAGATAAATATTTTTTTAACATTACGTGTAATATTGCTGGATTGCTTTATTGATAAAATCCATACTAGAATTTTCACAAAATCATTAAATTGTCATTTAAATGTTAAATAGTTCACAGATTTGCAAAACAGTGTAGCGTTTAGGCATTTTTCCGCAATGAGAAGCAAGGACAAACCACAATGATACAATAACATTGAGAAATATCAAAACAATAACCAAAAACTAAACAATTATAACGTCAAAATAAAAACTACGCGTAGCACTTTTGGCACTGTGTACTTGCACTGGGGGAGCGAGACAGAATTATACATCAAACACTAAGGAGTGAGTGAAACAGCGAAGCGGCGCTGACCCCGCCCCTCGCGCCACTACCACGTATGCGCGTTACTGATTTGGGCGTAAAAATGACTACTGCGCAGCTACTTGCAGACAACTTCCGATCGGCTTACTTATTTATTTCGAACAAAATGTACCATAGTGTAATGAAAATGCTAGTACGTACTTTTTTTAAATATTTTATTTTGGCATGAATTTATAGGCAAAGGCCTATTTAATAACAATAATAATTGTCACAAAGGTCCCAAATGTTATTTTTGTGATTAATAACATTATTAATATTTTTTTGTAATTTAATCATCGTTTCTTATTATTCAATTATTTTTTAACATCCCTAGCAAAATTTGCTTTTTTATACTTAAAAACCTAAATATGTAAATAATAAAAAAAAAACCCTTTCGCAAAACTTATACGACCCCAATTGATTTTACATCTTCGAGCAACACGGTATTTTACATCGACCTTTTGCTGACTACCTCAGACGCAGTTGTTTCGTACAAAGTGTTTATGTACAGTCTGGCGACTGTAGTTCAAGGTATACAAAACTGTCAAATTTCTCCAAATGATTTTAAACCTTAAATAGTTAAAGAAAAAGTTCATAATTAACTGAGAAAATGTTACATTTTGTAGTAACTTGATGTGCTGGCCACGGTACAGTCGCCAGTAGGTCAAGCAAGGTATACAAAACTGTCAAATTTCTCCAAAAGATTTTAAACCTTACATTGTACCAACCTTAAAATGTTGAGGATAAAGTTCAAAATCAACTGAGAAAATTTGGCATATACCAAAAATGTTATAATAATTATTATATTAAACTCTCCATTATAATTAATAGGTAATGCGCTATTTCTCTCTCTCTTAATCACACATATCGGACACACACACACGCACGCACGCATGCACACACACACACGCACACACACACACACGCACACACACACACACGCACGCACGCACACACACACACACACACACACACACACACACACACACACACACACACACACACACACACACACACACACACACACACACACACACACACACACACACACACACACAAAATCTCTAATCCATGTGTTTACCCTAATCGTGCTAAAGTTTTTCTCGTTTTAATTTACCTATTTTCATCCTGTCACTGACAGATTCAATAGTTTTGGTTTAAATGCAAACTTGTACCATTGAAGCGGAGGGCGCTGGTACTTGTGATACAATGTCTTACATTAGCACAGGTACCACCGTTACATCAATCGTTGTACAGACTATTAAGTGACTCCTGTAAAATCTTATTCTGAAATAAATTATACTTATACTTACTTATTATACCTACATACTGTGTCCTACGAATACTCTGTCCGTACCGGTCCTACCCCTAAAATCGTATTTTGATATTTTGTTGTTTTAGGTACTTAATATTTATTAACTGGAATCATACAAACCATATAGGTATTTGCAATACAGAATGACTGCTGTAGTACCTACTGCTACTGTTGAATATTTACCCACACTCAACTATCAATTTTGTTACGTAATCAAATTATTTGTGCGGAATAGTACTCGACAAGCGATCGCATTTCGCTTTCCATTGAATTTTAAGATCTGTTTTCATTCATTATATACTGTATTAAACATACGATGGATCAAATACTCCCACGGGTAGCGAATGGTAATCTTTGTTACGGATTGTACTGACTCTTTTATCATTACATATTAGACGTCAGTATGATTTTAAATTTGATGTTTACTAGTTTGCTGGACTGAATTCGTCTTTACGTGTGTGTTTAATTAAAAATGTTGAAATCATTGACGTTTTTTATGAAGTCATTTAAATATTGCAATGTTCTTGAGCAAGTAAGACATTCGTCACAAGGACTGCCACAGCTGTCTTCGGTAAGAAAGTAGTTATAGTAATACACAAATAGCTCTTTATTAACCACATATGAGCCTATCTGTAAACATTAAGCTAATATACGAAATATACGAATCCATACATAAATGTAATTATAAAATGTTGTAAAATAAAATAATTTCATTATCTAACACGGAAATATTTTAAAGCGGATCGGCTCTCTTCGGGCGCGAAATTCAAATCTTTTTTGTTTTTTTCACATAAGTCCATAGCAGTAGAAATTGCGACATCAACTATAACTTGTTCTTAACTGAGAACCTATTAAAAAAAAATATTTAAAAAATCGTTATTGTAGTAAGTAGATACTTATAGTATACTTACGTACATATGTGTAGTGAAAACATTATTCCATAAAATTTCGCGATATAATAAATAAGAGATTTAAAATTACTTCCAAACTATAAACCATAAATGGCTAGTATTAAAATATTACTTCAAAATAGCCGTAGCTCGGGGTTTCACTTAATTACATCCCAATACAACTGTGAAACCTCATCCAATTTAGTTTTTGCGTGATGCGTGTATACAGACTGAAAAAAAAAAATATTTGGCATCTGTTACACTAGTGAAAGCCCTCTTAACGGTTTAATTACGATGAATCACCATATTATGCCTTTTTCGAGCACTGATATTCCTGAGTATCTATTGCTACACGGTACCAAAGCTATTGTCACATCTAGTGCAAACGGCTACTCATCAAGTTATACAAATCCAGTTTAGACCATCTCACAGCATTGTAAAGGCTTTCCTATATTGGATTTGCATAGCTTGATGTGTAGACGTGCGTACAATTTCATAGTTGTTTATTAATCCTAATTGAATATTTCAATATAATTAAATAATGATGTAAGTATTGTTTTCATAAGTTACTATTAAGTAATATAAATGAGATAATAACGATTTCTTTAATACCTATTGCTAGAAGTTTACATTGAAATCGTCTTTAGGGATGGAATAGCCAAGTTCAGAAACCAAATTTTACCCTATAATGGTTGTAGTTAATTGGACATTAGTTTTGAACTAGCCTCTTAACACCTTCGTCCGTTTTAGGTAAAGTACAATATACAAAGAAAAAACTTTGAGAAGATTAACTCATCCGATGTCGGTTACTTCCAATCAATACTCGGAGAAGGGCGAGTGTTGACTGATGAAAGTGATGTATTGCCTTATAACATTGACTGGATAAAAAATTGCAGAGGTAGGTGCTAACTTAAAATACGTTACGTACGCTACTAATTAGATGATAGGTATTCTCAATCCCTTGATGTATAAATCTTTTTTTGTAAAAAAAATCATTTAAGTAGGTGTAGCAGTACTAACCACCATTGAACTAGTAAGTAACCTGAGTACCTTGGGCCTACAGAGGCTAGAGGCCGCGAAAATCTTTAACGGTGACTACCACATCTGATCTTTCACTCATCAACTCCGTTCGCGTTATTATTACACTTTTGTGTAGATAGATACCCACGGCTACCACATCAAGCTACACAAATCCAGTATCGACTGACCTCGCATTGCAACCGCTTTCTGCACAAGACGAGGCCAGCCTATACTGGATTTATATAGCTCGATGTCTAGCTGTGTGTACAGTGGGTTATAGCTGTTACCTGACCCACCCTAGGTGGGACGGCGAGGTCTCGGTGGGTTAGGTAACAGCTATAGCCCACTGTACCTACTTAGCTGCACGGCCGTTCAAAAAGACATTTCAAGGCGGTAGATACAGTTTTATCATCGCGTTGCCGTCGTTTGGCAGTAGATAGGCGCCTACCTATCTACTGCAGGCAGTTACAGTACTGTAGGCAGTTAGATAGTTAGAGTATAGTTATTGTGAGTAACAATAGGTACGTCGTTCATCGGTTACGGTTATTTTTACACTTTCTCTTGTGGCGTAAATTCTCATTATATGGCGCCCAACGTGGGGCACATTATGATTCGTCTGAGAATCTTCCCGAAAATTATTCTTACACAATTTATTTTGATTTCAGGTCAATCAAAGGTCGTATTAAAACCAAGGAATACCGAAGAGGTATCTAAAATCCTAAAGTATTGTAACGACAGGAGAC
Source organism: Subacronicta megacephala (assembly GCA_958496365.1). Lineage (NCBI taxonomy): Eukaryota > Metazoa > Arthropoda > Insecta > Lepidoptera > Noctuidae > Subacronicta > Subacronicta megacephala. Next base: position 9,879,349 of record OY292518.1, read on the forward strand.
TAGCGGTATGTCCCCAGGGCGGCAACACCGGTCTCGTCGGTGGCTCCGTGCCCGTTTTCGACGAGATTGTGCTCAGCTTTTCATTGATGAACAAAATTGTCAGCCTTGATGACCTATCAGGTTTATATTATTTTCTAGCACAATCAACCGACTGTCCAGGCAAGGCAAGCCAGCTAACCGCGTTTGAACTGCTTATTTTACTTAGGCTTATATTTAGAGATATGTGCTTTGTGTTGTCGGCACATGAGGCCGTCACCATAGTGTTATCTCTTATTACATTATGCCGTCACTATCGAGGGCTCAGTTGTAGCATCGGCATCTACGTACCTACCTATATGTAGTACCTACAAGAAAATTTGTGATTTCAGGCGCCTTAATTTGCGAAGCTGGTTGTATTCTGGAGAATCTGGACAACTATGTTCGAGAGCGAAATTTAATTATGCCTCTAGACTTAGGTGCCAAAGGGACCTGCCACATTGGTGGCAACACAAGCACCAATGCTGGAGGCCTCAGGTTACTGCGGTACGGCAACCTTCACGGATCTGTACTAGGAATTGAGGCAGTAAGTTCACTTGCCAGTCGCTATAAATGTTTCAACATAAGTATCATTAATTTTTTTACGCAGGTGCCATACGGCATGAGAAAATAAGTATTGCTATAAGTAATCTAAGAAGTTATCATACCTACTTTGTTCAGAATAAGTAGGTTGGTGTATCATTTTTCCAATTGTCTTTTATACCGTCCTACATAATATCTAAGTCTAGCTACTTACTTACTTTATTATAATAACTGTGACCAGGCGTGAATTCCCTAGTAGGTGGGTATATACTCGTAAGTACCTACTTTTGTAAATACTGGCGGCTGGCGGTAGCTAGCGTCGTTTATAATTAGGTATGTCGCATGATGATAAAGAGTCGGATATTAAGATAACTCCTATTACTACCCGTTGGCATCTTTGATCTTGAAATTATGCTTAATAATATTGAAGGAGGTAGGTAGGTACTTACTTACCTATGTATCAATATGCTCTTAAGTCTACAGGTACCTATTTGTCAAATAAGTAAAGACTTAGGTAAATAGGTTCCTGCCTGTATAAAATAATCATATATCGGTTACACTATACATAGCCTAAAATTAATTAGGTAAGTAAATATATATTTTCAAAAACGTCACATTCAGTCGATTTAATCCTTCTTCAGGTAAAAGCTGACGGCACCATCATAGACTGCCTCAGAGCGCTAAAGAAAGACAATACGGGGTATCACTGAAGCATCTTTTTATAGGTTCTGAAGGAACCTTAGGATTCGTCACCAAAGTCGCTATTCACTGTCCGGTATTACCTAAAGCCGTCAATTTGGGGTTCTTTGGTAAGAATTTTAGGCTAAAACCTGATGATGCGGAAAGATACTTACATTATGGATTAATCAATCAGTTCTTACCTTTTCATTATCTATCGTAGTCTAGTTATATTTACATCCCATAGACACAGGGATCAAGAGCTAATGTATCCTCAATACTCAGATACGGCATTATTATATGGGGTAATTCAGTAGATATAGATAGGGTGTTCAAAGCTCAAAAAAAATGTATCCGTGCAATCTCTAGTGCACAATTTTTAGATAGTTGCAAACCACTATTTCAGAATCTTAATATTTTACCTTTACCCTGCCTTTATATATTGGAAATATGTGTCCTTGTTAAAAAATACCCCCATCTCTTTGATAAATTCTGTGACAACCCTAATAGCCGATCCAGACATAAAAATAGATTATACTTACCCCAAATAAGATTAGAATTATTTAAAAGAAATACTCATTGTATGTGCATTAAAATATTTAATAATCTACCTCAGCAACTTACTCAACTACCATATCTATTATTTAAAAAAAGACTATTTAAATTATTACTGTATAAGTGTTACTATAGTGTTAAGGAATTTCTAGATGATAAGTTAGATAACAAAAACATATCGTAGTTTATAGTGTAATAGTAATATGTATTAGTCAAATTGTGTATTTGTTGCACTAGAAATATATTTGTACGCCGTACATGGCAGAATATGATGAACCTTAAAAAAAGCCTTAAGATCTATGATGTACCATATTCGAGCAAATAAATTATTTGATTTGATTTTGATTTAATCTTCCTATGAATTTGCAGGTGTCGAGAGCTTCGACAATGTCCTTAAACTTTACAAAGGTGCCAAGTCAAAACTTGGAGAAATTTTGTCAGCTTTTGAAATGGCAGATTTTGGATCAATTGACTCTACTGTTAAGAATTTAAAACTTCCGTAAGTATCCTTTTACCTGGTAGTTAAGTTGTAAACAATAGTACCTACCTGCCTACCTAGATATCTGCAATACAAAAAAAAAAAAACTACTCTACCTGCCTATGCACGGCAATCTACGGCAAGTAGGTTTATATGGAAAATATATTCCCACCAGAAACCCAATATCAGAATATCCATTCTACGTGCTGGTGGAGACGCATGGAAGTGATGAGACTCACGATAGCGAGAAGCTTACTAGATTCCTGACTAGTGAGATGGAGACGGGACTCATTATTGACGGAACGGTTACTTCAGATCCCACTAAAATGCAGGTAGGTAAATAAAGAATAAATTACATAAATCTAGGCACAAATGAATAGGTAGGTACTAGTGGTTCATGAAATGAAACCAGACAAAACTTTTATTGAATGCTGGTGAACTAGACAAATAGAAACGAAACTACTACAAACTACTACAAATTCACAGGTATACTACATACATCAAATTAAAAGCTTAAAAGAAGTAATTGAACAAGTAACAATTATGCGAAGAGGATTGTAAAAGACGTGTCCTAGGTCACGCGCAAGCTAATTATTATTTTGATTGCAGACTATTTGGAACTTGCGCGAAAGCATTGCTGGAGCAGGCTTAGCTGCGGGCTACGTATTCAAGTATGACGTATCTATACCGCTAAAGAATTATTATGATTTGGTGCCATTATTGAGGGAGAAACTCGGCGATAAAGCTATAATCGTGTGTGGTTACGGACATGTTGGTTAGTAGAAATAACACATAATAAAAAGAAAAGTAAAATATCGAGATGTCTTGCAACTGTATGACTAACTTTTGCTGGATTCCTACCGAGCTAGGCTAGCTATTAGTAGCAAAGGCTCCATAAAAACTATACGTACCGGCTTCCCTTTGAACAGTCACTACTATATGTAAGTAAAAGAAACAATATACAAATATGTACTTGGCATGGAATAAAGCACTTCGAATTTTTAAGTTTCATTAAAAAAATGAGCTTGGACGAAGGTTGCCAGGGCGCCCTTTTGCGCGGGACCCGTAGCATTTGCTATTCCTGCTATATGGTTAAACCGCCACTGCGAATTGTAAATTTTTTTTAAAAACCAAAATTAAACCTTGGCCAGTGCTAGCTAACCGGTTTATAAAGACCTTCAGGTTGCCTGCGGCTTCAACCGTATAATTATGATCCCAGTTATCCCGCTGGATACATAACAAAATGTTAATATAAAAAAACTTGTTTTTAACGGTGAAAGTGTTACCTACATTTTGATTTGTATAACTGAATGCTGTTTTATTTTAGGCGATGGAAACATCCACATCAATGTTACAGTACCAGAATACACCAAAGAAGTTTCGTCTCTTCTTGAACCATTCATCTTTGAAGAAGTTAGCAAACTCAATGGTTCCATTAGCGCAGAACACGGCATCGGCTTTAGGAAACCAAAGTTTATACATTACAGCAAAGATTCTTCAGCATTACAACTTATGAAGGATCTCAAACAATTGATGGATCCCAATGGAATTCTTAATCCCTATAAGGTTTTACCCGATGAGAAAAATTAGATTGGTTCTTTAAAACTATTTTTGTATTTTTACACGTACAATTATTTTATCAATTTATTTTATCACGTACAATTATTTTATCAATTTATAGTCGATATAAAATCATTTTATTACAAGCTGTGCCCGGACTTTTTTCCTTTTGGTCAGCTCCCAAAGGTCATAGCGTGATGTTAAATAATCCAAGTTACTTCTAATACCTACCATCAGTTGCAAGTGAAAAATACGTCAAAATCAATGCAGCTGTTTCTGAGATCAGCAGGTGCAAACAGACAGACAAAGGATTTTTTTGTTATTCATACCGTGTATATGTACTTTCATATGGATTTAGTAAAAAGTGGTTATGTCGTTAATGACACATAGTTACTTCAATTCTATTTATATGTATAGATTTATTTTTTAGAAAACAATTATTGTGATGTGTCACATTCTTTCAAAAAAATTTTGTGATTTGCAGTTATAATAGTTGCAGTGGGTAATAATAAATGAAAAACAATTTATTTAAATGACTTTTATTAAAATATCCATTTATTCTTATAACATTCATAATATCACTGCAACAAAAATACAATGGAATATTATAAATATTTTCCTAATTGCTTCAAATAAATTAATGTTGTAATTCCATAAATATATTCGAAAAGGTTTCTATTATATCAATCATCAGCACAAATGCTTAGTTTAGCGGGTATTTTATTTATTGCTAGTTTGTAAGTTGTTTAGCGCACTTAGCAATAAGGTCATTGGGTTTAATTCATTTCATGCAAAAGGCAACTGCCACAACATCTCACGCTTTTTAAATGGGCAAATATAATTACAACATACGACACAAGTGTAACGAATTTGGCAAAACGTTCAACTTGACACCGAATAAACCATGTAAATGTTAGGAGAAATGCAATTGGAAGTATCGATATTACAACTTTATACTCTAGGAGTTGTATGTAAACTAGGTTTATAAGTAATTCAGTTTACTTTTTAAAGAGCGAAGGGTGGAGTAAAAACGTATTTTTTTAATGAATCTAGAATGAGTACTAAACTAAGGAAATTTGTGCCAAAATGTACGCAAATAAAACGTTTCTTGATTCTAGTCTTTACAGACCCACCAAAAGTAGGTCAATCAATTATTAATTACATACAATCACATTAAATAATTCATCAGTAAAATGGACAAAATGTCATTTAAGTAAATAAAAAATTTTTCAGCCTTCTAACTTATGCAGTATTATTATGTAACATTTTTTCTCCAGTGGGCATTGTTTACAATGGAATGGAATTGATTAGCCTTTTGGTAATTATTTTGCATTCAGAAGGTATATTCATTCTATTTAGGTTTATTTCAACATTTTCCGTATTTTGTGAACAAATGTGAAGAAACCCCAAACTTATTGCAATATTATTTTTCAAAAACACGAGATAGAATAAAATGGAGAAATTATGAGATCACTAAACATTAAATTATGGACGAAATGTAAACAAGAAAATGGCTCTTACGTTATGGCCGTCAATTTCAGTGGTGGGAATTAGAAATACATAAAATATATCAGCAGCTTAACAATATACGAAAGTAATAGTACCTTTTTATATAAAACACTTAGTAACATACACTTGTTTACATTTAGTCCACGCGTTATAAGTCGAATGTGTCTACGTATATCATGGAAAAAAACTGGGCAATTTAAAAACTTAAAATTCAACTAGATTTATTTGCTTATTTGTCAACACAATTAAGACCCTCGGAAACAACAGACCAAAAGATTAAACTTCACACTACAAATAAACATTAAGACTTTCTTTACTGAGAATATCCTAGTTTGGTCATACATAAAGGCATAATTATCAAATCTAAAATTAAAAAGCTTTAAGTCGGTATAATTCTGTTACTTAAATCACTACGATGGAGCACCTAAAGTTGGTGTTCTCTTTAAGTAGGTAAGGTGGAAAACTGTTAGTAAGATGATGCTATTGTTAACAGTCAGCGTATTCTATAGCCATATACACATCGGCGATCCGCGACTAATGAATTAGTCGCAGCACCACAATGCAATGATACGTCTTACATCAAACTCATAGTAAAATCGTTGATAGGATAGCTACGAGGTTGATCGCTCCCATTAAATCTTTTTTATAGTTTTATATATTTTATATTTTTTTTATAGTTTTCACCATTGTCCTAGCATAGTAGACGCAGTTTGGTCTGTGCCCCGCGAGGGGAGGGGCGCGTAGCAGCGTGCGGTTATCGTTTAATTTGATTAGACATCTTGAGGAACTCCAAGAATCCAGCTTGCATTTCAGCGTCCATGCCGGTGTCCCACGCATCGTTCTCCAACTCTTCGCTAAAATACATAATCAATATTTGTAACTAAGATGTAGTTATTACACCATAAAATATTTATTAGTTCAGTTTCATTCAGGCATCCTAGTCAGGAATTCATTTAAAGGAGATGAGTCGAGGTCTGAACGAAAGAAAATAAGTAATACTTTATTTAAAGCATCAGGTACAAATAAAATACGGTAATGTGTTTTTGTATCGCCAGGTGCCTTAGAAGCATGTAAGATAAGAGTTATTACAAGTTAAGTTACTGACAGTATGTCCTCGTCGAGGGCGAGGTTCTTGCCGGGCGGCAGGTTGGTCTGCAGGAAGGCGCGCTCCTCGGCCGTGAGCGAGTGGCCGTCGGCCAGGTACCCGCCGTCACTCGGACCGCTCTCCACTTCGCCATTCAACACTGTGACGCAAAATGTTGTCAATTGTTTTTAATAATGAAGTTACTTTTTTATTTTACTTTTATTTTATTTCATGTTACGCCTAAATCCAATTTATTGTTATTCTTAATTCGTTATTAGTTTATGTAACGCACTACCTCTGAATGCTTATAATATTATACGATTTCATTTTCAATCACGTGTATGTTCGGGTGAGTGTTCCCGACTCGACGGGAGCCGATCACGTGGCGCGGTTGCCAACCCGAGCGAATACCTACGCACGTGAGCAAAGCCGTACATATTTCACAGAAAACTTGAATTTCTACCCACGTAACTTTAATTATTAAATCGTCGACGTTTTCAAGTACTTCTAGTAGATAAAATGTTCGATGTAACTTGCTACTAATATTATGCTATTTCAAGTTAAATTATAAACCATTAAAATTAGTTAAGTATAAGTAAAGCTTTCTGGAAATGAAATTCTATTGCGTTTCTTTTTAATCCGAATATGTTGGGTAGGTACGCACGGATACAGGTTGAGCCATACATCCAGTTTAAGCCGATCTGTCATTGTAGCAAAAGCCTATAATAATATACAAGGCGAGGTAAACTTGAGTGGAAGTGTAAATTGAATGCTAAGATCTTGGTTGCTTGGAACAGTAGAAGGGACTACTCCCGATACAATTTCGATACGAACAAGCTGAAAGTTGACCACAACATACCTGTTTTGTTTATTTGATAGAATACACAGTCGGCTGATTTAAAATTATTTGTCGCAGATAAGTGCATGGTGGGTATATTGGTGATTAAGGTTAAATAGAAGGTTTAAGGCATAAAAAGTGTTTATAGTGAGCACCATAGTTGTTGTTGTTATTGTTGTTGTATCTTGGGCGCAGGTCGGGCGGCGGCGCCTGGGGCTGCGCCTGGGCCTGGGCCTGGGCCTGGGGCTCGGGCTCGGCGGTGCCCCAGCGCGCGGCCCTGAGCGCGACCACTGCCCGCACGCAGGCCAGCGCCGCGCGCCTCTTGAGCCGCTCGAAGGCCGCGTGCATGCCCGCCGGGCAGTCCGCGTCCAGCGCTATGCCCGAAAGCTGTCAATCACACATTAATACCGCCGGATTTTGCTTCTAACCAGGGAAATATCCCCCATCTCTTGCGACTCGAAGCAATTCGCTTTAGACACAGGTTGAGTTAAAAGTAGTTTGTGGATGCGATTTTTGGTCGGAGACCGCTTTTAACAAGACGCCTATAAAACTTAGAGAACCCGACTAAGAACGAAATCGCTCATGCAGATGTATGTAGAATTATTAGAGTTCCGAATACCTCGAAAGAAAATAAGGACAGATGGACAAAGACAATGAAGTGATCCTATAGGGGATAGTATCACTTCGTTGTCCATCTGTTTGTCTGTCAAGACCCCTTTTCTCAGAAATGCGTAGAGGTGTCAAGTTGAAATTAATTTGTCTTGGTCATGAGTTCATGACATAAATCACAGTTAGCTGTTTTACTCATAATTATGCTTTACAATCAAGTCTAGATCTTCCGTAGATAATTAAAACATATGTACTCAAAAATAAATAAAAACAACACCTAGGAAGGTTTACGCTACAAGTCTGAAAACAAAGTGTTTTAAAGTGTTTTAGTTAATTGGAGTCAAAATATCTCCAGCTCCAGCTATGTCACATCAGTACTACTTTTTAAACATACAACACAGATATTTACTTACTTTAAGGAGCTGACAAACAGCTTTAATGTTAACCTCTTTGTCCGTATCAAGCAGATGGAGAAGAACTTTGCACAAACTTTCACCCAAAGTTTTGATCCTGCCCCCCTAAAAAAAAACATTATTTTAAATCATTACACTTAAAAATCTGTAAAAAAAATAGTTTGAAAGATTACTTCCACAAAATTTATAGAGTGAATTATAGAGTAAATTTTTAATAGAGATTTCGATCCCGGGATCCCACGCACGCATTTTAGTAAAATATAATTGTCAACCTTTGTTTAAGCTTCTTCAAATTTTAACGCAGAAGTTCCTTATTATAGACACAATGCAAATTCTATTGAACCGGTCTTATGAGACCGGTACGGGCGTCACTGAATTAAGTTAAGTGTTATATAATACATTAGGTAGACAACTAGTTTACCGTTAGGCACGCACTGTGTAAGGTTTTTTTTAAGAAAGTGAACTTCTGACATTGTTGTGACGTTTCTACGTCTGTAGCAAACTAGAACAACATTCGATGAAAGAAAGAGGCCTTCGGCGAACAGTGGGTTGAACCAGTCTTGTGGAGTTGATACATAAATATTTCAGATTAAATCAGAATAAAAATGAAAATAGGAACGAAATATATTTATTAATAGAAGTTAATTAAGCTGTAAGAGCACACATTACATTTTGAAAACAGCTGGACCGGTTTGGCAATAAAAAAAATTAATACCTAGTCTGAATAATATTTTCAAGGAAAAAATCGGAAAGCCCGGATTAAAAAAAAAATCTATGTGATCAACACTTTAAATTCAAGTTTTTTTATTTTTATGAGCATAGCAACTTACCTGGCTATCCTCCAGTTGGGTGTATATCTCGGCGAGGAACATGGCGAACCCGCGCATATTTTCCTCAGAAGTCTCCATGCCACTAATGATCTTGTTTTCCTCAGTGGAGCACCGCTCTAGCAGACACGCACGGAAAGTGGACTCCTCCGGTGGGGACACAGAATCATACATCGAACAGAGACGCGCCCCATTGTAACGGAAGTTAGGCTCACCTATTGACTGTGGTAACAAAAATAATATGGTTGTCAGAAATTATTCTAAACAACATCAGCTACATTTCTTTTAAAATAAAGAAATAGAAGATTATTTTATGGCAGAAAAAAAATACAGTCAAGCACACACGACGATGAAATTAATGACTACGTACAACATAAATCACTATTTTTACTATGACTTTTGCTACGCCCAGAGTTAGTCTAGTTGCATTTTGAATTTTAAGCCTTGGTGTCAAGGTTAAAGCGGGGTTGAACGCAACATTCAACTTATTCGCATTTTTTTTCGGCTATAACACATTCTAGGTACATGACAGTAGAAATTGCTACATCAAAAAGTAACTTATTCACAACTTTACTTAAAAATCGTTATCATCAAAGTTTTTGGTGTAAGATAGTGTGTTCGGCCAAAAATGACATTTACACCCAAATCTCCTACGATAGCGAATTTTAAACAAAGATTTTTGTACTCGATCTTGAATAAGTTATTGTTGATGTCGCAATTTCAACTGCCATGTACCTAGTGTGTATTAGCTTGTAGACGAATAATTTGCGAAAAACCGAGAAAATATTGAATTTCGCACCCAACCCTGACGCTTGAGCCTTAAGATACGTATTTATTTTGTGCTTAAGACAATAATGTCATTTAAAATATTTCGCGTTAGGGATTATTTTGTTTACTAATTTTGATATTTTTGTTATAAATAAATCACTTAGTTAAGCGATTTACCTTGTGAGGCTGTTCAGAAGCGAACCATATTATGTTATTATTAATTAATAATAGTTTATCCACCACACCTAAAAAATATAGATGTAGTACCATTTGACCAAAATATATCCCAACTGATATCACGCGCACGCAGCGCGCAGTACCAAGTGTAATGTGAATATTTTTTTTAAAAATTCCAGAACAGATAAATATCACTAATTGGCTCGTGTTATTAGGTATTATAGTATTAATAATAAGATTAGAAGGTTCATTCTAATAAAATTGTCTAAATCTTTTTACCAAAATGCTTTGCAGCAAAAATTGGTCAGGTGTGAAACATAACAATTGCAACAAATAAACGCTGGTCCTTTTTTGCGTATTACATTCGCATTTATATGTAGTTTTGATTAAAGCTGGAACAGTATTGTGAAAAATGTTTTATTATACAGTTTTTTTTAAAGTGGATATTTTTCCATGACCCATAACTACGCGTGCCTTCAGCCATAACTGTTCATTGCGGGTGACGTGAATCTGGCGGCGTGAGGTGATTTTTCACTACTCTCACGTTGCATCGGATGTCGTGGATTCGATTCCCACTCTGAACCAATGTTTGTGTTATCTACAGATATTTGTTTTCAGTCTTGGTGTGCTTTCTGTTAATTAATTATATGTTTGGGTTGTCATGACAAAAAAAATAAGGTGTTCTTAATAATATTATAAATAATATAGTACAAATTATCTATCTATCTAAATCATAATTATACAAAATATGTTTTTAAAAGGCTACTTTACATAATAAAGACAATAGATCCTGTTTTTGGTCATCCAATACATGATGCTATTATGATGAGTTACACATTGCACTGTTGGACAGTAGCAGTAAATACTGTAACATTACATTGAATGACTTGTAGGTAAAAAGTCAATCATTAATCAATTCACTATCCCAGTACTATGTTTATGTCTGGCCTAAGGTGGGTTGATAGACTTTAACTCAAGACTGGCAGTCCATGTTCATAATCACCATCATCAGGCTATTCCAAGTCCCATTAATATAATATAATCCAAGTTAAAAGGTTCAACTATCACTAATTGAAGTGTTGATTATAGAAAGAAAGCAAAGAATTATAGCCAAAATCTGTTGAACTAGATAACAAAAAGATTTATTTATCCAATTATCAGCTTATTACAGATACAACTGAAGATCAATTGTTATATTACAATCATTTGATTGTTAAAAAAGCAACATTGTAAAATAATCATATTCTATTTATTCTATTATAAAATAAATGTAGTCTCAGCTCCTCTAAATTCTTAGTGCCATAATTTGTTTATCTAATCTGTTTGCCTTTAAAAAGTTTATTGGCGTAAACTAAATCAATAACATGTGATTACAACATGCTTGTAATAAACATAATTATTAAAGATAAGTTGAATTATAATTAAAAAAATCTTACCTGATTAACAATAGCTTCAACCAGAGGCCTAGTGAAGCTGACATCATGCAGTGTTGTTGCAAAAGCATCAACCAATGGGCCACACAAGGTATCAAACTTGCCAGGATCAAATGTTATCTCACACATCACTGTTATCAAGTTGGCTATGTTCTCCTGCGGAACGGCAGACTGATCAATAAATTCTGATTAATAAATTGTATGATGAAGTAGAAATAAATTCATTTCAAAGATATGTCTGTATACAAACCCTCAGATCCATATTTTCTACTTCTTCAAGTGAGTATGACATTTCCTCCAAGACATACGGATTTTGATCTTGAGCTTGACGTAGTCGATCTTGCACAGAGAACCGATGAGGTCGGTAAGGTGCTGGATCAGGGGTATAGGTAGGTACTGCATGTGGTGTATAGTTGGGTGGGTACCATTCCTTAGCTTCGGCCGACAGATTTGATTTGGGAAGATCAACTGAAACTAAGTGACTTGGTGAGTTAAGATTTCTTTATAATTAAAATATAATTGCATACCATAGCTAGATGACCTAAATAAAAAAATATTTTATCGAAATTAAATAACAGCACCACCGGTTAACTTTGTCAAACAGCACACGACAGCGACGTCATTAGAAATGAAAATCCTTACTTTCACCTGAACTATTATAATTACGAAGAACGCAGTAAACTGGCGAAGTATGACGACGTCACGTCGAAGTTCGATTCGTGAAAGTGTGATATAAATTAATGCACGATTTAAGAAATGATTACCTTTCGATTCTTCAGCAACGATCCTAGGCCTACGAAGCTCCCGTGGTTGATTATCGGGTTGCTGCCATCCGCGGCCTCTGCCTCTAGGCCCACCGATATCACCGTTATTCATTTCAACGTTTTTATCAGTATAACGACTCTATATTTGCTTTTTTTAACTAAATTCCATAAAACACCAAAAATATAATCGCAGATCTCGTGAGCCTTACTATACTCGACAGATTCGACACGTAAACAAAGAAAAATATACTTCGCTACCAATTTCACGGCACAACCTCCATGTTTCTTTTGAACGAAGGAGATAGAGTGCTTTTTTTTCTATTCTTGTGCTTTGTTCAGGCAAAGGTAATATACTATACGGCTTCATACAATAAAATAAATAAGAAGATTGTTTTTAAGGGCATTTCTAGTTTGATTTACAAAATTATAATAATTAATAATGAAAATTTTATTTGATGATTTATTTAAACTTTTGTATATATTATTATTTTTCATACAGTCAATATTGCGCGTGAAGGACAAAAAAAGGAAGGGAAGATTTTATTCAATATCTACTGGCGAAGCGTAGACGATGCTGGAGGGGGGGGAAAGGGCTATGGCCCCGGGCAGCATGCGAAAGGGCGCGGCAAGGCAACACAGGCTACAAGTGTTTTTATATTCATTTCAGCTAAAACTGTGTACGCACATCAAGCTATAGAAATCCAGTTTATGCTAGCCTCTTATTGTATGGGAAGCATACACAATGCGCGTAAAAAAATGGCCACCAAAACATTAAAGCTAAAGCGTCAGCCTTGGGCGCGGAATTCAATTTGTTATTGGTTTTTCGCAAATAATTATTATTCATTACATTACATGGCTTAAGGCATTAGTAATTGTGAAATCAACAATAACATTCATGACTGAGTATAATTTTTTTTGCTTAAAAATAGCTATCCTAGTAGATTTAGGTGTAAATCGTCACTTTTGGCCGAATTCACTATCTTACACCAAAATCTTCGACGTACGTACCTAATGTATAAGTTTTATAATACTCAATCGTGAATAGGTTATTGTTGATGTAGTGCCATGTACATACGGCTACAGGTCAACCTATACAAAACCAGTTTAAGCTGATTTCACATTGTATAGGCTTCTCATACAATAAGAGGCCAGAATAAACTGGTTTTGTATAGCTTGATATGTAGCCGTGCGTACCTATTAGAATGTGTTATAGCCCTTGCTACTTGGTACTGCTTGGTGTCTACTATTGTCCCTCTATGCGTATCGACTTTTTCTCCTCTTTTGAAAACCTCCTTGAAAACCTAGCTCCCTCCTACAGTCACACGATAATAATGTGAGACTGCAATACTTGTTTTCTTAAAAATGATTCTCGCTCTTCACTATTGCAATCTATTTCCCAGTCTTGTAATCTGAGCTTTCTCCCATTGCGTGCCACTCATCATTTTCCTAACTCTATTCCTTCGCTCCTAGATCTTATCCTTGTTTCTTCAGTACAACATGTCGCTAAGCATGGTCAATGTTCAGCTGACGCCTTCTCTTATCACGACCTTATCTATCTTTCATACAAAATTCGTCCCCCTAAAGCTAAACCTAAGATCCCTGTGCAACGCAATTTTGGTGGAATGGATGTGGACAACCTGCGGGAAGATACCGGCAACATTGATTGGTCTAATCTTATATCTGCCGATTCGATTGATGTGAAAGTGAATTTGTTTACAACAAAATTATTCCAGCTGTATGATATTCACGCTCCAGTACGGCCTGTTAAAATAAAACATCTTCCGGCACCGTGGCTAACGCAGGAAATAAAATCAATACAGAAAAAAGTTGCCGCAAAATGTCGGTACAAATGCAAGTCTAACTCGGCAAATAAGGATAAATATGTCGCCATCCGCAATCACTGCAATAAGGTGTGTAGGGATGCTCAACGCCGCCACATTCATAATTCCGTTCAAAACGGGGATCCAGCTAAGGTTTGGAAATTCCTTAAATCTATGGGAGTTGGAAAATCGCATCAGAACTCTATTCCTAAGGACATTAACATTGATTTACTGAATCAACATTTCTCTTCTTCGTCCCAATGCAATAGGGCCACAAAAGCTAATACAATTAACGATCTTTCATCTCCTCCAACTCCCGATTATTCACCATTTCTCTTTAATATTTTTTCTGCTTGTGATGTTAAGAGTAGCATATTATCAATTAAATCTAATGCTGTCGGGAGTGATTCGCTGAGCCGTAAGATGGTACTTCCTATCCTATCCATATCTTAAACTATTCCGTATCCTGTGGCGTCTTTCCAATTATGTGGAAAGATGCCCAAATCACTCCTCTACCCAAAAAGTCAAATCCTAAGTCTTTTTCCGAATATCGTCCTATCTTCATACTGCCTTTCCTGTCTAAAGTCCTAGAACGCCTGGTCCATAACCAGCTTAGCATTTTCCTTCGTAAAAACAACCTCCTGAATCCTCTCCAATCCGGGTTTCGTCCTGGACACAGTACTGTCACAGCCCTCATCAACATTATGGATGACATTAGAATGAGTATGGAAAATGGAAATCTGACGGTCCTCTCCCTGCTTGATTTTAGCAACGCATTTAACACCGTCGATTTCGATATATTAATTGGCATTCTCAGCTCTCTTAACATATCTCCAACAGCAAATGATTGGTTTCGTAGTTACCTGTGTGGCCGCCGCCAACGTATTTGCATCGAGGGGTCTGTTTCCTCTTGGTGTGATACTTCGGCCGGTGTACCGCAGGGGGGCGTACTTTCTCCTCTTCTTTTTGCAATTTTTATTAATTCTATCTCTAATCAACTTCTTTCATCCTACCACCTTTATGCAGACGACTTGCAAATATATTCTCAGGCACCAATAGAAGGCAATTGTCGGAGGCGGTTAAAATGGTGAATACTGATTTAACACGGATATCTGAATGGAGTGCAGCTTATGGATTAAAAGTTAATCCTATAAAGACGCAAGCCATTGTTGTCGGCAGCCCCAGGATAACATCTAGGATAGATTTTTCAAGAGTTCCTCAGATTGTCTTCGATGGTACGTCGATTCCTTTTAGTAATTCCGTCAAGAATCTGGGGATTGTTAGTGACAAAAATACCCACAGCTAAAGGAATTAAGTCGTGAACTGTTTGTTGCAGGTGGGTCCTTGAGAAGAATACGAAATTTCCTACCAACTTCCACCAAAACTGAGCTTGCTAATTCTCTTCTACTTCCTATCCTCGACTATGCCGATGCCAGTTACCCTGACCTTACTGAAGCACAATTAGACAAACTTGAGCGACTTCAAAACTTTTGCATCAGATTTATATTTGGTTTACGCAAATATGATCACATCTCCGAATATCGCGCTAAACTCAAGTGGCTTCCAATTCGCCTTCGTCGGAATGCTCATATTCTATCTTTACTAGTTTTTTTTAAATAAATACACAATTTATTACCAAAAAAATTACTTCAACTCCGGTTTTTTTTCATAGCCCATATTTTTTATTAAAAAATTTAATTAATCTGACAAAATAACTCATAAGCTTTTAGAAATAATAAACAGAATCCAAATTGACCTATAAATTTCGGAGATGTGTCCAAAAATGGAAGCCAAATCAACAATCTCTATTTAAAAATTAAAAATTCAATAACATGAAAAGTATTATAGATAGACCCTCCCATTTAAAGTTTAGTTTCGTTATTTTTTCATGAATATTCAGAAAATTACGGGCGGTCACATGCCCACGGCCGACATTGTATATTATATAAGTACATATATATATTATATATATAGATAGATATAGTATATATAGATATAGTATATAAGTATGTATAGATATAGTATATAGGTAAGTACGTTTACATAAATATCGTATTTATTTTGGTTATCTAAGTTAGTTTTTAAGTGCACCACGGACTACCCCCCTATTATTATTTATTTCATATTTTCTCTGTCCATCCAAAGGTTGTCTGGAAGATATCGCATATAGCGATAAGACCGCCATTGTACCTATGGAGGGTAGAAAGTAATTGTACCCTTAGTTTAATTTTATTATGTCCATAAAAATGTAGATAGAATATGGTGTATGTACAATAAAGATTATTCATTCATTCATTCATTCATTATAGCCCGGAAATATGGAGTGTAGAAAGAAAGGAGGACCATCTCAGTGTATTAAAAAGTGTCCATTGAAAGGGAGCAAATTAAGGTGGCGCTGTAGTAGCAAATGGAAGAATTTTAAAAAGAGCGCCACAAATTATTAGAGTAGGTTACTAAATTAAAAAAGGAAAGAAAATTTAAATAGTTAATAAAAATTGATTATACATACTGTTGGTCGAAAAAAAGATCTAGGTTGAGACTTATCAATTCCTTTACTTTTCAATTTTCGTCCACTTGGACAACTTTTCACTGAACAAAGTTTTCCCATTGCGTCTATAATTGTTTTTTTTTGTATTAACAACAATAAAATCATTAAAATAACAAAAATGTATCAATGAAATTGCATAAAAAATAATTTTTCAACTCAGCACACTTCACTCTGCTGCTACATTCATATCATTTCCACTTGCTACACTAGCGCTAGTTCGGTGAGTTTTCGAACCATAATTTGCTTTACACAAGTGGACACTATTCGACTAATCCCCCATACAAGACGGTCCTCCTTTCTTTCTACACTCCATACCCGGAAACCACTGTTCCTGAACATAGGAGAAAAAATTAAGTTGTGTTTTTCGTATTCGGCTTTTAGCTTTTAATTTAGGAGAATTATGTATTATATTTTTTTTTATTCGACGCCCAAGGCATTTCGTTTTTTTTATTTTCGAAAATAATTGTTCCTTATATCTACGAATAAATAATACTCAAGAAATGTAATTGCGTTAAGAAAATGACCCAACAAAAGTTGTGTCCAAGTAGGCGGGGCTTCAAAATTGTGTCCAGCGCGCCATCAGTCGGACATTTTCCTTGCAAGCGAGCATATGTCAAATCTTCGCGTACGTTTTTGCTTATATCATTGTAAATCATCATGCCATCATGTGTTGTGAAGTGGTGCAGGAGCCATTCCAGATTAAAATGTCCAGAGATCACTTTTCACTCGTAAGTAGTAGCTTAATTATAATTTATTATAATCAAAATTGTTCAAATACGTTATCAAAACGAGATGGTCAATAGCAAAATGAAGCATAGTTATGAATAAGTAGGTACTAAAGTAAAATGAAGTCAGTACTTTTTTTACCCAATTTAGAAAGTACTTTTTCTAGATGAAATATTGACAAGTAAATCGATAAAATTTTGGTATTTTTATAAGACTAATGTTAGTATTTTGTTTTTTTTTTAGTTTCCCTGCCGATCCCATTCGGCAAAATAAGTGGATAGCTGCAGTTCAATTAGAAAGACGAGAGTATGACTGGATGCCTGTGAAAACTAGCAGAGTATGCTCCATGCATTTTGATGAAAAATGTTTTTACCCATCATTAAAGGGATATACCATGTTACACAAAACTGCAGTACCAGTTTGTACAGTAAGTACCTACTACTTATTTATTATTAAAATAATAAAATTAGGCATGTCATTGTATCAAATCTCAAATCGTTTTTTTTTACGCAGATGATTCATCCCAAAGAAACATTAACAGCTTTAAGAGATACTATAGATAATGAAAAAATAAACAATACTGAACGATTACCGTTGGTATGTAACATAGGTTCGGATTTTTCAACTCGTGGGAATAACTTAATTTAATTTAATTTTAATCATTTATTTAATCATTTAAATCATTTTCTAATTCTAATTAATATATTTCTAATTAGCTTAACCTAGTGGCGACAAGGAAATTTTACTAGTGGCCTCCACACTAGGACTAGCCTGTCACGTGGAGACCATGAGATCAGGTTAACAAAATAGATCTACGGGGTCGATACAGTATGATGATCATTTTAGTGATTAATTAATTAAAAAGGAAAAATTAAAGACTATAAAATTTGTGAAGTAGTAATGAATTGTGTGTGTATGTTTCATTGCGTAAGTGTGCGTGCGTTAACTATAAAGTATACTTAGCATAAAAACAATCATTTCACTGTTTAGTCGAATTTATTAAAGCATATTGGTTTCTAACACTTACGCGTAAACTTATTAAAGCATGTTTATTTTTTCAGGCTTATGAAAATGCACCCTCTGCAAATATTAAAGTGTGTGACCCTCAAGCACATAGGGCACAAAAACGTAAATTGGTTAGGTTTGACTATTATTTTTTACACTTAATGTTTAGGGTTTTATTTTAGTATCTTTCATAGATCTTTAATGTTATTTTCAGGAGAATTATATCAACACTGAATGCAATGATGGTGTTGAAGAAGAACCTAGAAAAACAAAATTTAAGACTAATCTTTCTCCAACCGAATGCGTTACGCAGATAATTATACTATCATCAGATATTGAATCTGCTCTGAACACACCTAAAACACACATGTTAAAGCAAAAACTAAGAAAAAAATCTAATTTGGCAGATAAACGACTATTGCAGATCAGAAATTTAGAACGCAGAAATAAAAGATTAACTATGAAGAATATTTCACTGAAAAATATTTTATCCCAATTGAAGAAAACTGGATTTGGAGATACTACAAAAATTACTGCATTGAATGAATTTTCTGATGATCATCATAAAGCCGAAGCATCATAAAGTTCACGCCAGCGATCAAAAAGTTCGCTTTAACGTTAAATTATTATTCACCAGCAGGATACAAATATGTGAAAAGACAGTTACTTTCATCTCTTCCCCATCCATCAACCTTGTCTAAATGGTATCAATCCATAGATGGAAACCCAGGCTTTACCGAAGAAGCGTTTACAGCTTTGCAATTAAAATATTCCAATAGTGGCAAAAGGCTAGCCTGTCTCGTTGTTGATGAAATGGCTATAAGGCAACAAAAGATATTCAATGGACAAACTGTAGATGGGCTTGTTACATTCGGTCCATCAGATGAAATGGCTACACAAGTTTATGTGGTAATGCTGGTAGCTCTAAATGATGCATTTAAATTACCACTTGGCTATTTCTTTGTTAATGGCCTTGCCGCCGAACAAAGGGCTAATATTCTCAAAATGTGTCTTGAGAAATGTCATGGCGTGGACGCCGAGATTGTTACATTGACCTTTGATGGCTGTGCATCTAACATCGCTACGGCTAGGATGTTGGGTTGCAATTTTGAGGACCCAAACAATTTAAGAACTTTTTTTGACCATCCATCTACTGGAGACCTAGTAGTTGTGATATTGGATCCATGTCATATGGTGAAACTTGTGCGTAAAACATTAGAGGCTAAGAAGCTTTGATAGATGAAAAAAAAAATGAGTGGGCACATTTGCAGAAACTGAAAAATGTTCAGGATAACATCGGATTGCATTTTGGGAATAAGTTGTCAAATCGGCATATAGAGTTCCGAAATAATATAATGAATGTAAAACTAGCGACTCAAACCTTAAGTCAAAGTGTAGCTGATGCGATTAAGTTTTGTTCGCAACAATTAAAAATGCCTGATTTTCAAGACGCAGATGCAACTGTTAGCTTTTTAGAAACATTTAACAACATTTTTGACATTCTAAATTCAAGATCAGTTTCCGGACTAGGCTTTAAACACCCTTTTTCGATGGAACAAAAAGATAAACTATACAAAGTTTTAGAGAAAAGCGAAAAATATATTAAAGGTCGCCAAATTAATGTCCAATATAATAACTCTTTGAAACCAGTGACCACTGGTTGGAGGACACACCGATTCTCAATTGCTCTTCGGTTATAAATAACACCACTCCTGGCTTTAGAAATAATACATACGACAATGACTCTACAGCAGCTGACAATAAAACAGAAGAGGAGAATTGTATGGTTTTATCGAATATATTGGATGCTAGCCTACAATTGCCGGAAACCGTAGAACAAATTGTAGGCTATACAAGCCGGCTTTTTTACGCGGAAACTGCAAGCAAAACTAAACTGTCCAGAATGCTTGTCGTTACTCGCAGCAAATGAAAAATTGTATTTTCACAAGCTGATTAGTTTGAAAGATTTCGGTGGCCTCTCGTATTCATCTGTGGTTTTGTATAAAATATGCACACGCACAGAGACACTACTAAGACAGATCAAAAAAAATCATGATAACGGGAAATCACTTACTCGAGCGAGTAATTTGTCAGTGATATCAACACAGTGTCTTTCAAAAATTATTGAAAATGTAGATATTCTGCGTCCACTGAAAAACAGCCACCAGACAAATAACGACCATTACATTTTTTTGATAAAAATGTATAATCGTAGAATTTCTCAGAATCCGTCTTCACTATATTGCGAAGAAAGATTACTAATACATAAAATACTTTACGGAACTGGAAGCCAGGACCCACACAATTGAAGTACATGTCCGGGTCAATAAAAACAAGATTACCTGAATGGAGTTCACGTTGAAATCCAAGTTCTGAATTTCAACGTGAACTCCATTCAGGTAATCTCAGGTTCACATCGACAACCAACTGAAGTACCAGGTCAACATAAGAATAACCTGATGATCTATTTATTGCCAAGGTCGTGATCAGTGCGGACGTACGACACCCTGGAATGCACGAACGCCAATTCAACGCTCCAACAATAGATGAAGTCGCAATTCTTGTTGGCAAACCATCGGCTTTGTTCGTTTTAGCACCATACAACAAAACGAAAAAGTATATTATATTTGAAGGTGCTTCAATAAAGGGTATCGACCCGAGTGTCCCCAATCTAAGCCTTTTTAATAACCGACGAAAAATATCTACGCCGGGGCGGGTCCAGAATCATGTACTAAATTCATGGTAAGCGCTTGTGCGTCGATGTTCCTTCCACCCTGTATTAATATAGTATAATTTAAAAAACCGGCCAAGTGCGAGTCGGACTCGCGCACGGAGGGTTCCGTATCATTACGATTTATGACGTATTAAAAAAAACTATTTACTAGATCTCGTCCAAACCAATTTTCGGTGGGAGTTTACATGGTAATCTACATCATATATTTTTTTTAGTTTTATCGTCCTCTTATTTTAGAAGTTACAGGGGGGGGGGGACACACATTTTACCACTTTGAAAGTGTCTCGAGAAAAATATTCAGTTTATGACGTATTAAAAAAAAACTATTTACTAGATCTCGTTCAAACCAATTTTCGGTGGAAGTTTACATGGTAATGTACATCATATATTTTTTTCAGTTTTATCGTTCTCTTATTTTAGAAGTTACAGGGGGGGGGGACACACATTTTACCACTTTGAAAGTGTTTCTCGCGCAAACTATTCAGGAAAAAAATGATATTAGTAACCTCAATATCATTTTTGAAGAGCTATCCATAGATACCCCACACGTATGGGTTTGATGAAAAAAAAAAAATTTGAGTTTCAGTTCCAAGTATGGGGAACCCCCAAAATTTATTGTTTTTTTTTCTATTTTTGTGTTAAAATCTTAATGCGGTTCATAGAATACATCTGCTTACCAAGTTTCAACAGCATACTTCTTATAGTTTCGAAAAAAAAGGCTGTGACACGATCGGACAGACAGACAGACGGACATGACGAATCTATAAGGGTTCCGTTTTTTGCCATTTGGCTACGGAACCCTAAAAATCACAATAGTATAAAATATTTAATATAATTATAATATTGTTTTATTATTGACTTGGTCCGGTCTACTTATTACATAACATCGTCCACGCCATTTTGACTCAGATGTCATAACAGACATTACAGCACGCGAGCGAACCAATCCCTGTTTTCTCTCCGAATTTAAACCAATCACCAAGCATGTCTATTTGAAACATGGCAAGTGATTCGAATTTTGTATCGTCGTCATTTGGCTTGAAGTAGGTCCACTTTTTGAGCGGAATTTTTTCCGAGTTACGCTTCCCGAGTATTATTTATTCGTAGCCTTATATCACATTCTAGGTATGTACAGTCGCTGGCCTGAACATCAGGTAATACAAAACCATTCCAAATGATTTCAAATGTTGACGATTAAGTTCGAAATCGACTCAGAAAAAATTACAATATTAAAACTTTAGCTAAAAGTCACCTAAAAGTCATTAGCGTAGATTTCTTGGTCGAATCATCTATAGTGTAATGAAATCTGATTGTGGGCGCACTCCTTTGTGTGGCTCCAAATGCCGACAATCGTCTAGACATTGAAAATAGAGCTTAGGGTTGACAAAAAAAACATTTTGCAAGGACTTACGTGATAATGTTTGTAAGTTCAAATTAATCTGTGTTAGTAGTACCTACTCATACTCAGTAGTAGTATTATTGATTTCTAGTAAGATATTACCTTCACGATTAAATGTTTATTCTTCGCGACAGGGAGAGGGACCTTGCATCGGGTTGAGAGCGCGCTCACCCATAGTCCGTGAAAAGTTAAATACCTATGTAACATAACATACCATCACGCCTGTATTCCCCAAACGGTGAGTGGCAGAGGTGTACTAATGTACACCCACATTTCGCCGGTATGTTTAAGTCCCATGTAATAGGGGGCGAGCCTATTGCCATTAACCGGGCACAAATCCAGACTCCGGGCTTTTGGGAATTTCATAGAAAAACCCAATAGCACTTTGCTTGATCTGGGTATCGAACCCAGAACCTCTAGCGTAGCAGTCGCGCTTGGGACCACTAGACTAATGAGGCAGTCAGTACCTATATATTTTTTTAAACTATCATAATATTTCCTGAGATATTCATTGAAATCAAATGATGACAAGGGCAATTTTGTTAAAAATTTAATACTTGTGATGAATAACGTATTTATTTGAATATGGGTTAATACCATGTCTGTGAAAACTCCTTCGGAAGTAATGCATTATTTTAGAACAAATTCGATTACCATAAAAGGGTTACCTATATTAGGTCAACCTTAAAATATAGTAATATAGACATATTGTAACGGAAGCCGAGAAGGTTGGCAATTTGGTGCGGTTGTGTTGGCAACACTGAGGAGTGGAGGGACGAGGCGTGGAGAGGAGGGGATAAAGTTAATTTAAGTGGTGTAACTCTTCCGTGGATGTAACATTGTAATGAGCACTCATGATTTTTATAAGAATTATCTGGAATCTAAATTTATATTATATAAAATAAATAGTGAAAGTAGTGATTATATTTCGGTAGCATTATTGTGTATATTTACCTTTCTTTACAATATGCTGTCGCGGACTTTGAAACATTTCCATCATACAAGATTACTTCAACTGTTTACGCAGCGCACGCATCGGAAGCGCTCAAAAGGAATATTTTTTTCCCGTGTTTGCTACACTTTTCATTTATGCTCCACTCATATTGATCATAGCGTGATGTTATCACTACATAGTATAAAACAAAGTCGCTTTCTCTGTCCCTATGTCCCTTTGTATGCTTAAATCTTTGAAACTACGCAACGGATTTTGATGCGGTTTTTTTTTAATAGATAGAGTGATTCAAGAGGAAGGTTTATATGTATAATACATACATATTTTAGTATAGAAAATCCAATAAACCACGCGGGCAAAACCGTGGGCGGAAAGCTAGTATAGCATAAAGCCTTCATCGATAAATGGACTATCCAACACAAAAAAAAAATCAATTCCAACCAGTAGTTTAGTGCGATCAAACAAACAAACAAACTCTTCAGCCTTATAATATTATTATAAATAATATTACCCTCATATATTATTGTAGATATAGATTATAAAATAATAAATAAGTTTAAATTCGCCAAATCTTACACAGGTACTTATTTATTATCCTGTAAACATAGGTATATCAACACCCCAACAAGAGCCCAATTTTAATACAATGTAAGTATATAATTATATGAAATTGAAGTCTAAATGGTAGTTAAAACCGTATAAAAATCCATCGCAAAGTTAAAATAATTTAGAAGTAAACACACAACGTCGCGGATCTAGCGACTTTGTTTACTAAGTAGAGTTATTATTTGTTTAGGTATAATAGGTAAGTAGGCACTTACCGATTCTCATCCTTTGGAAATCGATGAAATCTCAAGTTTTCATTATTACTTCTGTACGATGCCGACAAACAACCGTAAACTATACATGTAGAACGCATTGTAAAATATATTATAATTAGCGCCAGCGCGAGCCACACTTGCAGCTCACCTCAGTACCGGCGCGCAGTACATGTCGGGCGGACGGTCGAATCCTCTATTTTACACCAAAATCTTCTATCTATGCTTCTATGATAACTAAATGTCCTAGAACAAAAAATTGACGATGTATCTTTCGCCGTTTTGGGAGCGGTAATGATGTAATAATTACAACTCTTATGTTGCTGCCGTTACCAGGCCACCACTGCTCCCGAGTAATCTGATTAGAGCGCTAAAATAAAATATTGGCGGGTTTGTAAAAACTACATTTCGTCGTTTAGCTACCAATACCGCATAATTCACTTTTGCAGAGTTTTCACGAAAGGCAAAAAAATATTTATACGGGTAGTTTAATAACTGGTTCAATACCTACTACACAAGTCGTTATTCCGCCGCTGTTTTTAGGACGCAATGATAAAATAGTTGACTTATGCTGTTATTATAAATATTTTTATGATTAATTGCTTCTAATTGAATAGTCAAAATGCTTGAACGTGTGATGTAGAATGAAAGCGCACGCAAAAACAATCCGAAATGGTATTTAAAAGTTGGAGTCGTCATATCTCGACTTAAACTGTATTGTTAGCTTGGCGACGACTTTCAGACTCCTTTTCACGGTCTTCCGCCACCCAAGCTGAGCGTATCTAAGCCAATATGGAGACATTGGTCTTCGTATTACCTTATCGCAAGCGTGTGCAGTGCTGTTAGTGCTGTATCCCCGGCGATGGCAATCCACTCAATGGTGACAACCAGGCGTTGGATAATAATCCGGAGATTATTATGTGGCACAGCTTGAACTAGAATTATTATGAAAACTACAGAGAAAACATGTCATAATATCTCTTTTATTTGCTTAAAGTAATAAAAATGATCACAGGCAACATATTATTCCGTTTACTACATGAAGCCATAAATAATTTACAAAACTATACACTATTTTGCTATTTTTGTAATTTTTTCAGTAACATATCATGTTATTGTCATTACAGTAAACATAAATATATTTTAACTAGATTTTTACTAACTACTACAACATAATCAAGAGAAAGGGTTGGTTAATGAATGCTTTGTTACCCAAAAACAAAATAAGATTCACAAAGCATTGGTGTGCATTAGCACAGCATAAGTCTTACGCATTCAGAATGGTAGCATATTTGCACAGGTGCCATGATAGTGTGAGATGAAAGATTTTCGTTTTGTTATAATGAAGTGAAACTGTATGTGTATAATGTAACTGGTTAGCAGCAACCTTAATATTTTTTTTAAAATATAGTCTAAGTCTACAAATTTTATATACTAAATGATTCTCCACAACCACATGTGCCTTTTATATTAGGATTGTTGAATACAAATTCCGCTGAAAGTTTATTTTCAACAAAATCCATTTCTGTACCTGAAAGAATAAACAAATCACATCAATAGCTTTAATAGCAATAATACAGGGTGGAAGGGACATCGACGCACATCGCTTACTACGAATTCAGTACATGATTCTGGACCCTCTTGCGTTGAAATTTTTTGTCGGTTATGTTTTAAAAAATCTGCTGTTCCATACATTCTGACCGCGTAGGTATTGCACTTTTGTATGAAAAAGCAGATTTTTTCTTTCATAACCAATGATAAATATCGGAATGGTAAGCGGATGTGTGTTGATGTCCCTTCCACCCTGTATTAAAAGTTTATCATAATACTATGTAATGGTATTATGATTGATACCACATATGTAACTGGTATTAATCTTAATACTTAAACACAACTTAATAAGCTTCAAATTGGGAAGTGTTTGAGTATTGTCAATTACCGGAGCTTGCTTGCAAAGCTTTGTTGTAAAGTTCAAAACACATGTATAATACGAAAGATACATACATATGTACACTCACACACCTTTTTCCCGTGTCCGTTACCCAGGCCAGATGTTGTCGAAAATGGTCATTTGAATCTTATAGATAATTCGTTTTTAAGCTTCTGTAATTGTTGCGCACATTTTTAAATTTGTTGCGCTTATAGTTTTTTAATTATTTCACAAAAACATTTCTTGCTGGGGTAACGTTACCCCAGCCAGACATTTTTCTTTCTTATGGGAATATTTAAATAATTACTAGCTATAAAATTAGTTGTCTAGATGAAGTAAATGTTGTGCCTTATTTTGTATTTGTTCTTTCATCGGTTGCGAAGTTATTCGAGATTTTGCTGGGGTAACGTTTTTGGTTTTCTAGCAAACCAGTGCAATATGCAAACAATGCGCCCCTTCACCCACCCCTTCCGCGTCCCACCGAAAGACATGTTATATCAGTGATTTTTGATAAGTTTGTGCAACTGGAAGATAATAATAATGTTTTCATAGTACAGATATTATTATATTATTAATGTATTTAACAATGTACGCGTCTGTACCGAAATTGTAAGGTGCATTATACTAAACATTTCAAAAGATAGTATAATGTTCTGCGTTTTCGCTTTTTCGTAACCACCTAAACTTGGTCGGGTTACCACGGTCATTCACTTCCTAATGACTTTAATCGTATTATCTCATTAATTATCCAATGTACTGAGCTGAAATTTTACTGATATACAACTGAACTAAAAAACTAATAATTGACATAACATTCAGTTCATATATCCAATCCCGTGGCCAAATAACACCGCGCGCATCAAGACCGTGCTCGTGAAGAACTCAATATCATCATAACTTGTTAAATACTTACAGGATACTAATGAAACTTCACGTACATTTGAAGGCAGTTACAAGCTTTAAAATAACGTTAAAAGTAAGTCTTTAGAGCTCTTATTGAGAGTGCTGGGACCAATTGAAGTGTTTTTCTATTTAATGAAATAACCTTTAAGCTATGTATTATTTTGGTTTTTTTATTGCAGAACAAATTTAAACTAATTCCCAAGAAGCCATGTACAAAATATGATAAGACTCCGCTTAACCATTTCAAAGATCTAGCAAAACGAAAAACGTTACCCCAGCAAAATCTTGAATAACTTCGCAACCGATGAAAGAACAAATACAAAATAAGGCACAACATTTACTTCATCTAGACAACTAATTTTATAGCTAGTAATTATTTAAATATTCCCATTAGAAAGAAAAAGGTCTGGCTGGGGTAACGTTACCCCAGCAGGAAATGTTTTTGTGAAATAATTAAAAAACTATAAGCGCAACAAATTTAAAAATGTGCGCAACAATTACAGAAGCCGCAAAACTAATTATCTATAAGATTCAAATGACCATTTTCGACAACATCTGGCCTGGGTAACGCACACCCTTTTTCCCACAGGAGTAGGCAGAAACTATAGACCGTCACATAATTATTTTCAGTCTTGCATACCTCTTTCACTTCTTCCACATTCATACACACATTCAGTCACACCAGTTGAGACTACTATGCACCTGACCAAAGACCAGTCCTGTATATCAATTAGTTTGTATTAAACTAATGAGAAAAGAAGCATTTGATTTCTTTTATCATTGAGGTATCCATCTCATAATAATATATATATATATTTTCTTACCTAGTAATGTTAACTGTGCCTTTTTGTCAATAATAATAGTCACGCCATCCTGTTTGACTTCTTCATCTAGTTTATCTTTACTTTTAGCATAGTCCAATGTATATGATAAACCATTACATCCTCTCTGGCGAACGCCAACTTTAAGGCCTACAAAGCCTTTAGCTTCTTCTTTAGACATAATCTCTTTGACTTTATTAACTGCGGAAGGAGTTAAGACTAATGCTGCCCGTGAAGGCAAAATCCTTTTCTTAACCGCCCTCACGGTTGCACTTGCTATAGTTTTAGTGGCCATCTGAAAATATTCAAAACTAAGATATTATTGAACCGATATCGTTTCGGCGATATTGAAATATATAAGAATGGCTGCAACAAATAGAAGCAAAGTCATATTTGCCAAGACGCACCGTACTTATTTTTACGCGCAGTTTCTGTTTTTCTGTTTCATTGAAATAAAAATACTATTTCATAACTACGATTTTGCCTGCCAAATTATTTTGTCAAAAATAAAAATATCATAAATGTCAGTGTCACAATGTCAGATTTAGGATAAAGAGAGCAAAGAGTAAAATAATATAGGTATAGGAAAAAGGAGAGTCATCTCATAAATAAGGTAGAACATCGAAAAAAGTGTCCAGCTGTAAGCTGTAATAATAGTTCAAAAACCTTCCAAAATGGCACTGGTGTAGACAAAGAGTATGGTATGAATGTAGCAATTTGTAAACGAATTGAAGTACGCCGAGTTATAAAAATAATATTATTGTCGACTAAAGTAGTTACTTATTGAAAATGTTTATATTATAATATGTCTTTTATTGTTATACATTTTTATTGTTTAATATTACATTATTTATATTGTTTGAAATATATTAATTAAGAGAAATAAATTATATTTTATAGTGAATAACAATGTTTTGGTTTCTATTATTAATTCCAAAAATTTTTTGATTTAAAAATTAATTACTTTAAGGCAATTTTTTTTATTATCGTTTTATTCTTGATGAACTTTTTTACTCTAATTTTAAACACATTCATTTCATCATTTTTATTAACTCATTTAGTTTTAAAATTTACCCTGATGCTAATGTGGCGCCACCCTAATTTAATGCATTTTTACGGACACTTTTTCATGTACACAGATGATTCTCCTTACCTCTACCCTCCATAGTAAGATTCTTTATTCTTGAAGTCTGTTCGAAATAGAGAAAAATAACTGTGCTTTTCTGAAGTATTTAGCAAGTGGCATAGATATATATTTTTGTCTATGGCAAGTGGTTTAGCAAGGGTTTAGCATAAAGTCATACATACTACACTCACGCCTTTTTCCACAAGGGTAACCAGAAAGTACGGACTGCCACTTGCTAAAACTCTTGCATACTTCTTTCGCTTTTCCACATTCATACATCATCTTCTACATTCATTGGTCGTAGTTGGTGTAATGAAAATCGGGGTCGTGTGTTATAGCCGAATAATTTGCGAAAATACAAGAAAAAATGAATTTGACGACATAGGCTGATGCTTCAGGCTTAATTACATGTTTTAATTAAATACATAAAATTTCAAATAAATAAAGCAAATAATCACAAATGTGATACATATACAAACCCCAATTATTTCATCATATCAGCCAAATGAAGTCCACTGCTGAACAAAGGCCTCCCCCATAGACTTCCACAACGACCGGTCATATGCCGCCCGCATCCAACGACCCCCACCGACCTTTACCAGATCGTCTGTCCATCTTATTGGAGGTCGTCCCACACTGCGTTTTCCGGTTCGCGGTCTCCACTCGAGAACCTTACTGCCCCAACGGGCATCAGTTCTACGAGCTATGTGCCCCGCCCACTGCCACTTAAGCTTGCTAATCCTTTCAGCTATGTTGACAACTTTAGTTCTTCTACGGATCTCCTCATTTCTGACTTGGTCGCGTAGAGAAATGCCAAGCATAGCTCTCTCCATAGCTCAATTATTTACACTGAGTCTTTCTACTACTTCTAAACTACTTGCGAAAAACTTCAGACAAGTTTAGTTATTTCGAATAAACTGTCGAAAGTAAACTAATAAATCAAATCATTAATCATGTGATTGCTTTTATTAAAATTAAACTATTTTAATTTTCAGGTTCATCATTAATGAATGTAATGCTGTCCATAATGTGGCAGCACTAAATAAAAAATACCATGCTATTCAGTGACATTACGACACGTCTATTTATTTTTTTCGCTTGCAATATTATCTTATGTCAAATTTTAGAATGGGAAATGGGAATGATTGGGCTCGTCACTATGACTAAATGACACGTCTTCTACCTACCTACTAATCGTACTTGTGTAGCGTGTAATGATTTTTCATTCTCAATGTATTAAAAATTAACCATGGGCGGCCAAAAGTTTGAATATGATGAAAGTGGATCTACATTCTTTTACTTTGTTCTATCTTTCCTTGCTTTAATACTCGTACCTGCAACATTTTACTACTGGCCAAGAAAAAGGAAAGAAGGTATGGAATTTATGTTTTACGGTGTGATATTAATATTTGTCCGTATTATAAATTAATAGTTACTATAAATCGTGTTTATTTGTTTCATAATAACTGTATGGTGATCAAACATATGTAAAATTTTAAAGTAACATAATTTGACAATATTATGTCTGTAATTTACCGATGCGCGATGATGAAGCGGTATAGTGTCGCTTATGGTAATAGTATTCGGAACGAACGGGAAATAATGCATAATGAGCTCTGCCTATTTTTTTAGATCCAGCAAAGCGTGCAGAGTTATGTCAGTGTCCAAATTGTGTAAACAAACAACTCATAATAGAACAATCTCAACCCTACAAGGGTGTAAAAAACTTCTTTATAAAACTAGCTATAATATCAGGATGGGTTCTACTTGGATTTTTGGCATATAAAGTGTCACAATTCGACTATGAAATGTCTAATTTTGATCCTTATGAAATATTGGGCCTACCTCCTGGTGCCACCCAAGCTGAGATTAAAAAATCATACCGTAAACAATCATTAATTCTTCATCCCGACAAAGAGACTGGTGATGAAAAAGCCTTCATGAAACTAACAAAAGCTTATCAGGTGAGTCTGCCTTTTAATCTCTACATAATTAATTTATTACTTGTTATTGAATTTTTGTTGTTGCTTCATTAGGACCCCTGGATCCTAAGTATGACTGCTATGCTAGAGGTCCAAGTTTCCATACCCATCTAGCAGAGTTATAACACGCGTGGCCAGCATATTATCTGTGTGAAAAACTGTCAAGATTATTATTAAATAAAATACTGTTTTCAGGCACTTACAGATGATGAGGCTCGTCGTAATTGGGAAAAGTATGGCAACCCTGATGGCCCTGGTGCTATGAGTTTTGGTATTGCTCTGCCAAGCTGGATTGTAGAAAAAGAGAATAGTGTGTGGGTGCTTGGTCTCTATGCTTTAGTTTTCATGGTTGCATTGCCAACTGCTGTAAGTAACCATAATCTTTTCATTCATCTAAAGGATATCTAAATTATTTACATGAAATTAATATTGTTAGTAAATTGGAATGAATTTATAAAATTGTGCAAATGTCATCCTTAAAATTTGATAATCAAGGATAAGAATAAGAATCATTTATGGATAGGGTTCTCTTTCATAACTTGTTTTAAGTAATGAAACTTCTGCTGTAAAATTTCTTCTTTTGATCTAAGAAGTCTGACAGCTTCATAAAAAGTACTGATATTTGGCCATATATCCTTATAACTGAAATCCAACCCCAATATAATTGAGAAAAGGCTATGAGGATCATAATGTTGTCTTGACTATTCTGTTTAATTGTTTGTTTTAGTTTAGTCTTTAAGTATTAAGAATTACATTTCATATAATATTTCTACGTCTTTGTGGCAAAACATAGCACCCAGATATGTCTACTTAATAGCTATAAGTTATTGTAAGCTATGTTTTATTAATAAATATTATTATTCTTATCAATATTTTGTCTTGATACAATTGCAAAATACTTTTTTAGCAATCCATGATAGCTCTGACTTATAATGTATACAATATAAGTTCCATTGATTTGAGATTTTTTTATATGACCTTTTCAGGTTGGTACCTGGTGGTATCGGTCTATACGCTTTTCAGGGGAGCAAGTGTTATTAGATACTACCCAAATGTATTTCTATTTTTGCCACAAAACTCCATCAATGCCTCTGAAGAGAGCTTTAATGATCCTTGCTGCATCTTGTGAGTTTGATAGGAGGCACAATTCCGAAATTATTGAGAGAATTACTGATAATGAGGAAGTTCCTAGTGTGAGTATTAGATTTTATCCTGTAAGAATGTCCAATTTAAGAAAGAAGCGGCAATAGCCCAATGACTAGGGCGTTGGACGTGATCATGAGGTTGCCAGTTCGAAACCCACCCATTGCACGATGTGAACTCACTTGTTGTACAAGCATTTAGCTTAGTACGAGGGCTTAACAAGAATACTACTAATGTGCGACTCACATTGCTATTAAGTTTTTCTATATGCAAGAGGCCTCCTTGGTTGACTAAAATAAACAACTCCATACTACAACATCGGCTATTCATACTAAAGGCCCATCTCACCATATTTTAAATTTGTTCGCAAACTTGCACTAGTGTAAGAAAATCACCATCTTAAGTTCACATAAATAGGTATGTTCTATCGAATCCTTGTTATAAATACAAACATAAACATTAAATAAAGAGTACCTCGTTTGTCTTGCTGATCTGGTTTCGTCGTGCGACAGGTTGAGCTCCCTAAAAATTTGCTAAAGCTAAACGTTGAGCTACATGATGACTGATGTATGTATGCCGTTATTTTCGGACAGGTCAACACAAAACTGTTATGGCTCTTTCTTCAAAAGGCCTGTTCAGATTTTGCCCTACATTGTAAAACTCGCATATCTAATAATATAACTATTGTCTGGGCTTTAAAAGAGACCATGATTCTCTGAGATCGTTTCGGCATTTCTTTTCAGAGGTCGTCAGATAGGAAATGCAATGCGCAAACTAGTAAAAAAAATAATTAAACATCGACTTGTAGAAGTGTCTTTAAAGATCTATTTACAGAAATAAATTATCATTTCATTTCAGTCTAATGGTTGTGAGCACGGCTGCTGATCTTGAGGACCTGGGTTCAATTACCAGGTTGAGCAAAATGTTATTCAGCTTTTCTATAAAATAGTCAGCAGCTTGCGGTTACAATTTGTGCCTGGTTTATGTGTATTCGTCTCGCCTCCCTATTACATGGCACCTAAAAATACCGGGTGAACAATGGGTTACACATCTGCCCATAGACTTGAAGAATACATGCAAGATAATCATGCATGTTTAATTTAAGTAATAAACATGCCATCACTCTTGTATTCCCGAAGACCACTACACTAATGAGGCAGTCTGTAATTTAAGTAATAAAATTAATAATTTCCAGTTACTACGTGAGCTCCCAAACTTAGGTGAGAAGAACAAAGAGCAGCCACTTTGTCGGGCGTACAGTATAAAAGCGCGGGCGCTGCTGCACGCGCACCTGGCGCGCATGCGCCTGCCGCCCCACACACTGGAGTGCGACCGAAGGTACATCGTATCGCGGTGCCCCGACCTTATTGTAGAAATGGTCAACTGTGTTAACCAACTCATAGCTCTGGCTTATGCCAGAAGAAGTAAGTATACTTACCGTTCAATTATTTTAGATTTTTAGTGGTCACCACCTTCTAGTAAATAAGGAAAAATCGGTTCCTTAATTTTAATAATCGGGCAGCACTGATTAATTTATCTTTTAAATAGGTATTAGAGTAACCTATATGATGTTTCATTTTAGTACCGCGCCTGCCAACCATTGAAACAATAGAAAACTGTATGAAGCTGTCGCCAATGATAGTTCAAGGTCTTTGGGAGTACAAATCACCTTTATTGCAATTACCATACATCAATGAAGATCATCTCAAGTACTTTACAAACAGAAAGAAGCACATTAAGTCACTTCTTCAATTGGCTCAGTTGCCTGGCGAAGACAGAAGACAAGTGCTCAGGTTTTTGAATGACAAGCAATATGATGACCTAATGAAGGTGCTTGGCAACATGCCTTACATACATTTCCAAGTTAATACTGAAGGTATTAAAACCACATGTACCTATTATATTTGTCAATATATTATCATATTCTATGCAAAGGAAAATTGCCAATTTCCATAGAGTTGTGCTGATCATTTGTATTTACTAAATCTACACTACTACATTAACAGTAGGAACTGTAACCAAAAAAATTAAAAACATTTGAATATTAAGTGAAGGGTAATATGTTAAATAATCTGTTAAAAGGTAATAAATTATATGATAATGGTATAATATAATTTAATACGTAGCTTATAATGAAAACCCTATATTATAACTAATTTTCTAACACAAAAAAACTGTTTAGAATGTTCCTGGTACGCACGGCTACACGTCAAGCTATACATAACCAGTTTACGCTGGCGTCTTATTGTATAGGAAGTCTATACAGTGCGAGATCCGCTTAAACTGGTTTAGTATAAGTTGCCCTGTAGCCGTGTGTACAGTGATACTTCGTAGGTCATACTCCATATTTCCATACTGCTATGTAAAAGATGTCAGTGTCATGACTCATGTAAAAAAAAAGATTCCAACATAATTAATTGCTGACCATACTAACAACTAAAAGCGTATTAAACTGAGTAGAGGTCAACAAGTGTACAGTCGCCAGCACATCAGGTTATACAAAACTGTAAAAAAAAAAATTCAAATGATTTAAATCCTTGAAATGTTAATGATTAAGTTCAAAATCGACTGAGAAATTTTATCATTTTGTGCTTAAAGAATACTGTCTAGCACCAACCTTTTACATTAACACATTCACGTTTATCTTTTTAGTAATTGATGACGAAAACTCAACTGTAGTGACAGCGGGTGCCATAGTCACCGTCACTGTTTTCCTACGTCGCACCAACATGAGAGAACTGTTTGGAGACACTACTATCAAAGAAAAGGAAATAATTAAGTAAGTTATAACGCAAGGTATCCTCGTTAATGAGTTCCAGAATATTCTACAACTCATAGACTAGGATACAACTTAAAAAGTAGTTATAAAGTTTAAATTATACACATATATGTAACATCTCAAAACGACACTGCTCCTCGTTTCAACTGACAACAAAACATGTTGTAAACAGGTACCTATCCCACTCACCCTGAGAGTTAGATAGATGTTTGCAACATGTTTTCTCGTCGGTGGCAACGCGGGCTTTATGATACACTTCGTTGTCAATGAAAGTACAGAGAGAGTAAAACATATTACAGTCAGCATTTATTTTCTACCAACTATTACATGTTACGACACCTAACATGCATTTTTATTTTTCATATTGTTTATTTGTTACAAGAACTTACCTTGTATACTTTCGCATACAATGTGCATGCATTTAGTAGAAAGATTTTTTGACATTACAATCAGACCTTTAAATGTATCCCTTTGTATATATTTAGATAAAGATTTAGCAATAATATGCCATAGGACTGGTTAACATGGGTGTATATCATAACGCTATTAAGAGCCAAGAATAAATCGTCTATCGTTCTAGATACAATATGAGTACATACTATCTCATGGACAACACCTACTTAACGTAAACATACAAACATTATATCCCTGTCTTAGAAGTCAAATATAACGTACTATAGGTATACGGCGCCAAGACCGATGGTGGGTTTAGAAATGGGGAATTAGGTAAGCCTGTGCCCGATAGTTTGAGATAATCACTTACACTTAGATCAAATAAAAAGTTAAGATGGAACTTTGCGAACAAAGAAGTGTGGCCGGCTAAAACTACGCCTAGCCGCTTACAAACACAATTTTACACTATATAACAATACCGAAACTACGCCGTAACTTGTCGGTCGAGCTATCAAGCTATCGAAAGTTGGTTGCCTATATAATATACCTATTTAATGAATAATGATCTAACAGGGAAGACGATGACGGTGCCGTTGGTGAAAATGGTGAGAAAACTGAGAATGACAAAAATGATAAGAACGATAAGAAAGAAACGTTCAAGAGGCCTGTTTGGATGAAGCAGGCTAAGAAACATCCGCAATCTAAGAAATCTAAGAAACCTGTCGCGGCCAAAGTACAGGCCAAGCCGGCCGCGCCCGCCACGGCCACGCCGCCGCCGCCAAATAATGAAACAAAGAAACCTAAAGAACCAAAGAAGAAAGATGATGAAGGTAAACGTTATACGTATTTTTCTTATTGCATTGCTAGCGGTGAAGCTAGATAATGCTATTGAATTATAGTCATCCGCACCGTCATAATTGACACCTTTTTAGAACACATAAAATATTATTTTCCAAAAGTAAGTACACCTTTTGGAAAACAATATTTTATGTGTTCGCGAATCTACCTAACGAAGTTTAAAAAGACATAATAACCGTCGGAGATCTGTATTTCCGATGGTTATTATGTCGTGCAGTGATAGCCTAGTGATACGACCATTGGACTGCCAAGTCAAAGGTCTCGAGTTCGAATCCAAGGCACGCATCTCTGACTTTTCCAAGTCATGTGTATTAATAATTAATAATTAAAAAATTTTTGACGGTGTGTGAAGTCTGCCAACCTGCAGTAGGCTAGCGTGGTGGACTATAGCCTAATCCCTCTCCGGATCCCTAACCGGAAAATCCGTGTTACGGCGAGAGATAATTAGAAATTCTCTTTATCATAATGTCACTCAAAAATTATAGCCACCAACTAGTTAATCATGACTGCCAAAACACGATTGCCTCGATACAAAACAATTGCAGTTTCCTTAACCTCTTCTGTTTTTAGTCGTCGGACATTGATCTGGTTGCCATCGGCTGTTGATATTTCGAGTGGGCGGTAAATTATGATACCTATTTTAACTGTTGTATATGCCGCTGTATAACTATTTTAATCGATTTATAAATCAAATAAACTGATAAGTAATTATTTATAAAATATTGCTTGTCATCTTCAATAAACCTATTTTTTAGAAGAAAATACTATTTCTATTGTTTTTTTATATCGTTTTATCGGTCATAGGATTGGCGTATGTTCTATTGTTTGATTGCAGGGAGATAAAAATATACATATCGCACCTTCGGTAAGACAAGGGCCGAAGTGCTAAAATTTCTGAAAATGAGTTAGATATGCCAAAGTGACTTAAAAACTAATTTCTACCTGTAGGAACAAAGACATTCACTAGATTCAGTTTATTTTCGCCAGAGGGGAGTAGTGCCTTTGTACCATTCGTTCGTTTTTTGAATGATATTGGCGCGACAAAATCTTATCGGTCAGTTGCGGCATCGGAAAGACATGGTCACATTTTGTGTACTTATGCCTAATTTTTTTATTGTAGTGTTTTTTTGTCAGTGATAAAGATGTTTCTCAGAAGAATAATAAAGAAGTACACAATAAGTAGTATTTTCTTTTAATAAATCATTTCAATATAATGTGTTACTTTGGTCACAATTGCACAATCATTTAAATGTTGGTGGAAAAAGGGCACAATTGTATGCATACATTAATATTTCATTAAATATAGTATAAATAAATAAATAACTCACTCTTTTAAATTACATATTTATATTCACAAATGTATAAGGTATATTTCTGCTAAAAATAAAATTCAAATTTACATTAATATGGGCAGAAAAACACAATATAAATCTATAAAAAAAATGAAAATTAGTACTTCGGCCCTTGTCTTACCGAAGTTGCGATATATAAATAAGAAATAGGTAATTATTTACTCGTAAAATATTGGGACCGCGTCTCTGGACTAACTAAAAGTAAACAGTCAAATGAATCCAAAATATTACTGTCACTATTGTTTAATTTGTATTTGTATGCTAAGGATTTTCTAAGGTTTAATAATGATGTGTACGCTAAATTTAATAGTTAAACTAGTAAAAAAGTTAGGGCCACCTTATACGGTATTAAATAAACTTTTAAACAAACCAAGTCGGTCGAAGGGCATGATAATGTGTAATGTCTCTGCCGCGACCTCATACAGACAATGTGTTTAGTAAGTGACAATTGAAACCGAAAATTCACAACCATGAAATCATATTATGTTTACTCTCCACCTAGGTGATGATTCTGAAGTGGGCAGTTCGGACGAGTCCGGTTCCCATAGTGATGCGTCGGAGGACGAGTCGCGCGACAAGTCGTCCGCGGCGGAAGATGACGACGACCAGTGGGAGAAGTTCCAGAAAAGAATACAGAAACGAGAGCGACTCGAAGGACGCTCGAAAAGCTCGCATCCTGTGCACTGTCCGTACTTCCCTCAGGTAAGTGTATCTCAGACTTTATAGTCAGAATTTTAAAATCTAATTTATTATTTGTTAAGGCAGTAATCTTTAATTAAAAATGTCTAAGGCAATACTGTAATCTCAGTGACGCAATAACAAAACGAATTATTTTATTTGAATGTAAACTAATAGATGATGGGCGCTTAGTACTTCTTACATAACATTACTGACTAATCGGACACATATAGTGACTTTGATGTAATCGCGTAAAGTCATGTTTTTTATGTTACAACCGAACTGTGAGTCAACAAGACGTGAGGTTGGGTTAATACAATTTCAAAATGTCTCAGTCTGTTCTACAAGAAACAAGCGTTTATATTATATCTTATCTTTTCTAGCGGTCTAGTAGAAATCTACTCAGAAATATAAATATTATAGTTTTTAATCTGGAATCTTTAATTTAAATCTTTCCGGAAGCAAAATCCCATTCAACCTAATGGAGTCTGGAGTCTGCTAGATTTGGCACCATATTTTATAGGTTGTCAGTTAGGTGTCATCTTTTGTGCCAATTGATGAGACTTTTTAACAGAAAATGTTCTAAATTTTTTTTTTGTTGTGTGTATCCTTATGTATTATCTGCCACTTGGTGAAAGTTGTTACGAGTCCGTCATACCTGGCGGCAGGACTCTTATGATGCCGAGTAATTAATGCGGTTATAAAGTTAATGTACTGGTTCATATTGTGAATGTCCCGTAGGAGTTTCTATAAATACTTGACAGTAGTGTAATGGAATTTGACCTTGACCTGACCTTCTAGACTTCCGTTATTTAGTTGACTTAAATTACGACATGACATTTGTACGTCAGGTGTAAGTAGACGTCGTTTACGTAACAATATGACGCACTCGCAATGGGTGCGCTTTCCAAATGTCCAAATTTCCAATGTTTCAAACAACTCTGCGTAAAAGAATAACGAATTTTATTTTCGTATCTGAGAAATGTGGGCCAGCGTTTTTAATTGAAATTTTCTTACATAAAGGTTAATAGTTTTGTCCTATGTAGCTCAGTTCATCAATCAATAATTACCACTCTATCTTCGCATCTGTCATTGCATTTTTTTACAAAGTTTTACCGATTTCAATGTGGATGATATCAATCAGTTCGCACAATCAAAATAATCGGGCCGTTAGTTCCAACTTTTTAAATGAGATATTAGATCAATTAATTATATCATTAGACATGTAATAAATTCAATGAAATATTTCTTTGTTTTATTACTCCTGTGAGGGTTTTTATCGGATCGGTACCTACCAATTTTCCATGCGCAATCCAAGCCTATTTTTGTTGTGAAATAGGAGAAACAAGAGTACTGGTGGTGCTACATCTGCGACCGCAAGTCGCACACGCTGCTGACGGCGCCGGCGCACGTCACGGCGCTGGTGGACTCGCACGAGCTACAGCTGCGCTTCACGGCGCCGCGCTGGCCCGGCCTCTACACGCTCGCCTGCTGTCTTAGATCAGGTATATAATAGATCATGCATTTGAAATTGGGACTCGGTTTAAAACAAACTTGAATAAAAAATCTTGGAAGATTACCATAGTGGACGGTAAAGTTTCTAGTGAAATTAAACATTTTTGTGTATTCCCGGTTTCGCCACAGTATATTACTATTGTGGGGTGGTACCTACTTAAGTTTTTCTTTAGTCTTTTAGTTTTATGGCGAACTGTGACTTTCCTAACCACAACATTTCCTGACACCGTTTTGATGATGAGCACATAGGCTCCTCAAAACATTAAGTAGTTTCTCATATTATATTAATAATATATATATTTCTGCCTCCGATAGCAGCATACGATCAAGCCTGTTTTACTCGAAGGGTTAGCCAGAGGTTTACTAAAGTAAAACCACAGTTTGCTCTTACGTTTAGGTCCCATGTAATAGGGGGCGAGCGTATTGCCATTAAACGGGCAAACACCCAAATTCCGAACTGCTACCGAGAAATTCATAGAAAAAACCAATAACACTGCTCAACTTGAAAATAGAACCCAGGACATTTAGCGTAGCAGTCGCGCTTGGGACTACTAGACTAATGAGGCAGTCTTTCAGTTCCCTCTCTTAACATTATTATTACAATGTTGCGTAGACTCGTACATCGGCATGGACCAGCAGCAAGACATGAAGCTGGACGTTAAGGAGGCGGCTGCTGTGCCCGCGGAGCACCCGCAGTGGGACCTCAGCGACTCCGACACGGACAACAATGATCAGGTTTACTTTCTTATACACTTTTAAATCACTATACCATGATAATTACGTTGCTCGTTAATTTTTTTTTATGTTGACATTTTAGGCAGACACCTCACTTTAATACAGGGTTCCCAGTCATATAAAGTGAGTTTGCTTAATTAGAATAAAATATCAATACAAGTAATTTGTTTTTACAGGGAGGCAACGAAAGTGAATTTACAACAGACGACGAAGTGGAAGAGGAGTAGTAGGAGATTATCTAAGTTATTTTTATAGAGTCTATTAATGAAGGTGTTTGCGGATAGGTTGTTGTATGGTCTGAGAGCGAGTGAATATAATATTTTATATCCAAACAATATTATTTATTTTATTTTCCCTATTATCCATACTACTCATTATTGTTGTTTATTGACACAGATAATACAACAAAAATGAGCGATGCTATTTCTTTATACTATAAAGTGGTCAGATGGAGCTGGAGAAGATGTTCAGTAATATCAGAGACTCCATGGTATAATTTTATAAGGGCTTTTTAAAATTATTTAAGAGTCTCCAGTCTGAGTGAGCTCTGAAACAAAAAGCGGCGAGACAGCTCTCTGGTGTAAGTTTGCCTCCGGAGTATGACATCCAAGTGAAACTTTGGTTTCACTTGGATGTCATACTCCTTGGATGGATCAAACTTAGTAGATGAGATTCGACGTCCAGACGTCCCGAGATTGTAGTTGCAAATATGAGTCTTATAAAGCAGTGCAGGGCAATGTCTAATACAGCCTTTTAAAGAAAAACCCGTAGCAGGTTTGGGTAGACCAAGTCCTGCTGCATCAGTCATTGTTACATGACTTACATGTAGCATGTAGCGCTAACACATAGCTGCACAAGGGGATGTTAGCTTAGCTGGTTTGCGCCTTAGCGAGGGTATCGTCCTGCGGAGGCAGCGCGGGCGCGGGGGGTGGGGGGGGCGGGGCCTTCGGCTCGGGCGCGCTCGCCGGCCGCAGCTCGCGCGTCTCACTCGCGCGCCGCCGCTTGCCACAGTTCCACGATCGAACGACTCTCGCCCGCGCCCGG
Organism: Subacronicta megacephala; assembly: GCA_958496365.1. NCBI lineage: Eukaryota > Metazoa > Arthropoda > Insecta > Lepidoptera > Noctuidae > Subacronicta > Subacronicta megacephala. The sequence goes on from OY292518.1 coordinate 9,920,861, forward strand.
TGTCGTATTACCGCTCTAAATATAACTCGCAAACGCGATCGCCAATTTAGAAACGGTCGCGCGCCTTGTTTTGAACCAGTGATTGACAGTGCTAAGTGAAGAATACTACCCCGATCGTCGAGCTATCGGACGTGAGTATCCTCCAGATGTCTAGACTCAAGAGGGCAAAACGACCCTGTATTGTATATGTATAGGTACTGTATTACGGCATCGTGGTTTTAAAATAAACAGCTGTTCTCGGAATCTATAGCACTGGTAACGTGCTAAATTAGGAGCATACTTTTAGCGGAGGTTTTTTAGAAATTCGAGATGTTTGCGAGGTTTGACGGATGCCAAACAAATAGATTAATAATTTAAGATAAACCTGCCAAAATTTAGGTGTTGAGGGATGTTCACCTCGTTATATTCTATTTATAATGTAGAGAGGAGTAAGTTCAAGGAGCGCTTTTAGCCTAATGTCACATGACATAGGTAGATTGTGCCAGGATTTATGAAGATACTTATGTGTACCTACAAAAATCAATATTAAAAATAATAATAAATTAAGCAGTTGTAAATGAGTGTACCTACCTACTCACTAAAAATCTTGAACGCAGTAGCAATTTTTTAAGAAACAATACTTAATAATCGCGATTTTCACTCGCATCCCAATTCCCAAAGGACTTCTTGGGACAAAAGGTAGCCTAGCCTAACTCTTTCTTTATAATATCGTAAGAATATAAATATTTAAAATGTAGCCTACAAAATACCTAAAGTACCTACCAGTTTTGGAACCTGGTCAATTGCATAAGCGCATAAGCGTCAATTATTGTTGGCCGAGTGTAGCGGCCAGTGAGTCAGTCCAGTCCAGTGTGCGATTGTCGATAAAAACTTACTAACAGTTGTTGGCAACTACTGCAGAACTAATTGGCAATTATGCAGGAGAATCTAAGCAGGAATCATCGCTAGACCACATGAGATACCTACCGTTTTATGATGCGAGAAACCCTATGGCTATGGATCGTCCGTCAGCGTCACCAAAGGAAGTGGCACTAACTAACCCTATGGTCGGGAGATGCCATGACCATGTACCCGTGACACATTAGCGCCGACCTCGACCAAACCATGAGATACCTACCTAGCTAATAATAATTTTATCGCATTTTTGCTTCATTGTCGGAGTAATTATCCACATCTCGGCAAATAACATTTCCTGAATACTAATAACAATCGTGAAGCCGTGAAACGCAATTTAGTTTCGATGTATCTTTAAATTAAATCTACATACTAGTGTTATAGGTAAGAAGATACGATAATCCAAAGAGAATTATAACCACAATAGTCTTTGCGATAATCTGAACAGAACACTGATGTTGACAAAATGTCTGCAAGGTAGATAAAAAAAACTACATCTTACACCAGTCATGGTCATCAACCCATTACATTGTCCCACTGCTGGGCACGGGTCTCCTCTCAGTAGGAGAGGGATTAGGCTATAGTCCGCCACGCTAGCCTACTGCGGGTTGGCAGACTTCACACGCCGTCAAGAAAATCTCTCAGGCATGCAGGTTTCCTCACGATGTTTTCCTTCACCGTTCATACACCAGTCATATTCTTATAGAATTTTGTCAAGTTTTTCATGAGAAATTAAACATACTTTTGCAAAAATAGACAAATAAATTATTAGTCTATTTATAAAGAAACGCAGCACCGATAGCCTTGAATATCTTCTATATTTATTTTATCCATATGATAGCCTATGTGGGTAGTTTACGGCAGGAATCCGAGAAAGAGTAGGTTGGTTTTCCGCCTAGGTCATCTTTGACTTTAACTATAATCTTGAGCGTTCAAAGCTATGACAACTTCAATAGATACACACACAAATAATGATCTATTATATTATTACTGTAATTTTGCTTAGTAATGAAAGTAATTAATAATATAGGCACAAAAAACCATTTTAACTAATAACCATTTGAGTACTTACTTAATCAAAAAACACTTAGACCTATTTTCTACTTTACTTAATCGCTAGAGTTCACAAAGTGTTGTGTTCAGCGATTGGGCATAAGTAGGTACCAGTAAGTAAGACCGTTCCGTACTTAGTGGTGAGTTTGAATAAGGCCTGCAGTTACGATTGGTGATATCCCTGCACATTGGGCACGGGGCGTGCGCGCGATGAATCGAACCGCGGACTGATAGCGGGCCGGTTAGACGAGTCCCGCAGCGAGTGCAACGGCCCAAACTAAGGGAATTTTAAAACGTTCATACTTGCAAAGCCCTTTGATTTTATAATGCACGATCATGTGGCTTCGCTGCATCAGTAAGTAGGTAGGTATTTTCTTTTTTTACTCTGTTTCCGTAAAGTCAATTTTACGCTATGGAAGTAGGTACCTACTATACATTTCAAGGGCAAATAAATTACTCACATACAAGTTAGTACAAACATCAAGACAAAAGGATAAAGAGAAAAATGAAAACGTAGGTACCTATTTTGTTTTAAAACGTGTCTATGTCTTTAGATAATAATTAAATTAATTGAAAATAGTCTTTAATAACATACATACCATCACGCCTGTATTCCCCGAAGGGTTAGGCAGAGGTTTTCTTAATGTACACCCACAGTTCGCCGGTATGTTTGGGTCCCATGTAATACGGGGCGAGCCTATTGCCATTCACCGGGCACAAATCCAAACTCCGAGCTGCTACTGAGAATTTCATAGAAAAACTAAATAACATATTGCTCGACCTGGAGATCGAACCCAAGACCTCTAGCGTAGCAGTCGCGATTGGGACCACTAGACCAACGAGGCAGTACTTCATAGTCTTTAATATTCAGTAAATTATAACATATTATACTTTACACTTAGTTTTAATATTTTCCTTTGTGACTAATTTGCCATGAAATCACCAGCCGGCATTGTTGTCATGAAAATAACAACGTACCTAAATGATAACATAACCTATGTACCTACCTACTTCTATTTTTCCTGCTTCAAATAACCCGTTTGCCACATATCTATTACCAGTTTTACTTGACCAAGTTTTACGTATACCTAAAACTAATTTACGTAGCCAAGGTACCTATTGACGTAAGTATAGGATAAGAAAAAAAATGAGTCACTAATTAATTCGAAGGATTCTCGAGCACTGTTTAGGTTGAGAGATTAGAATTTTCAGAATTGTATCTGATCCAAAGCCTTCTTTGAGACAAAAGATAGCCGATGACCTTATCAAAAGTACATACTTTTTTTGATAGAGTGAAAAGTGTTTTAATTTAATTAGGTAGGTACTTACCTACCCTGCGTACTTTAGGTACTTACCATTTTTGTATTATTAAGTATTTGTATTTCGCAAGTTCTCGCACCAGGTGTTCACTGTTTACTTTTGATATCAGTAAAGTATGCGAGTTATTCGAGGTAGGTATTTACCTACCTACCTATAAAATGTTTTTTTTTTGCTGTAGTCTAGAGTTCTAGACGATACCTATGCCTAGCCGAAATAAATAAAATGGTCCTATGCTGCAGTCAGTACAAATTGCGGAAGTATAATTTTGATTCGCATTTTGGATTATTTTCTTAACTAATTGCGATATTTGTGTATGTAAATCTCAAGTTCACTTTTCGATAGAGTAAACTTGTTTTAAATTTTTTGTATTTGTAATGTTATATCCCAATTTTTAAGCGTGCGTTTAGGAGTAGTAACGCGGCTTCGCGAAAGTATTCAGGAGGTGCCTTTCGCGTCGATCCAATATGAAAATAAAAGACAATATTATGACTATTGAGTGAGGAATGTTGTGCTCACTCATATGCCTTTTATTTTCATAATTTTATTTAATAACACACCTTCCTAACACCATCACGCCTTTATTCCTTGAAAGGTTAGGCAGAGGTTTACTAACACGGTACGCATACAGATCCCCGGTATATTTTTTAGGTCCCATGTAACGGAGGACGACCCTATGGCCATTAACCAGATAGTCAGATACAAATCCAAACACAGAACTGCTGGGTACTGAGAATTTCATAGAAACATCCAATATTTGCTCAAACTTGGAATCGAACCCAGGGACTCTAGCGTAGCAGTCGCGACTACGATCACTAGACCAACGAGATAGTTTTTCTATAGTTAGAAGTACTCAGGTGACGTTATGAATCATAAGGGTCATCTGTCTGGGTACGGTTTAGATTACTCATACGCAGATCTTACATTCGGGCGTTTTTCTTTAACATTACTGTTTTGTTGTTTTACCTGTTCACAACAAATCATTACGTATGTTACTATCTTAACAGTATAAATAAAATCACATGCTTTGTTGTACCTACAGTTTAAATTGTATAATTTAAACTGTAGGTACAACAAAGCATGTGATTTTATTTAAAGTATAAATAAAATGATGACGTGAAAATACATAGCAAAAATATGTTCTAGCAAAAACCTTTTAGTTAACCGGTTCCAGCTGATATTATGCGAAATAATGTTGATTAAATCCATAATCAGTCATAACTCAAAAATGGACGGGATTTTTTCAATAAAATATTGTTTTTTTTTTTTAAATGTTGCTAGGTATGACACTCATTTATGGTCACCCTGTATAACTACATAAAATTTTCTATCATACAGTGTGTCCATAGAAACGGGACACCTGCTTAAACCGGTGATAAAACGTAATAAACAACAATTTTTGTGCTTGGCGCGGCTCTTAAAATTTATTAAGTATAAAAAAATATACTGGCTTTTATTATTTTAGGTTTTTCAGTTTTACTGATAGATAATACGCACATAACTTAAAAACTGTTATTCATGGTATGTGATTACTTTTTTTACTAAGTTTAAATAAAAAACTTAATTTGTTTCGTACACGGGTATAGGTTTTTAACATTAACCTCAGCCTTTAAACTTAATTAATGATGTTGTCTGTTGTTGCTGTTTAATGCTGAGTTTTTTCCTTGTGTGCGTTTGCGATTTTATAGCTTTATAAAATTTTATGGGACTTTCACTACAAAAGTATGGTAGTGGTATCTATATTTATCAATGGTATGATATATAAAAACCGGCCAAGTGCGAGTCGGACTCGCGCACGGAGGGGTCCGTACCATTACGATTTATGACGTATTAAAAAAAACTACTTACTAGATCTCGTCCAAACCAATTTTCGGTGGAAGTTTACGTGGTAATCTACATCATATATTTTTTTTAGTTCTATCGTCCTCTTATTTTAGATGTTACCGGGGGGGGGGGGGACATTTTACCACTTTGGAAGTGTCTCTCGCGCAAAATATTCAGTTTATGACGTATTAAAAAAAACTATTTACTAGATCTCGTTCAAACCAATTTTCGGTGGAAGTTTACATGGTAATGTACATCATATATTTTTTTTAGTTTTATCGATCTCTTATTATATAAGTTACGGGGCGGGGGGGGGACACATTTTACCACTTTGGAAGTGTTTCTTGCGCAAACTATTCAGTTTAGATAAAAATGATATTAGAAACATCATTATCATTTTTGAAGACTTATCCATAGATAGGACACGTATGGGTTTGATGAAAAAAAACATTTGAGTTTCAGTTCCAAGTATGGGGACCCCCAAAATTTATTGTTTTTTTTTCTATTTTTGTGTGAAAATCTTAATGCGGTTCATAGAATACATCTACTTACCAAGTTTCAACAGCATAGTTCTTATAGTTTCGAAGAAAAAGCTGTGACACGATCGGACAGACAGACATGACGAATCTATAAGGTTCCGTTTTTGCCATTTGGCTACGGAACCCTAAAAATGAGTGAGATGACAGGAGGCTTAAAACTCCGATCAGAAAGATCAGAACAAAGAATATTCATGATCAACAGTAGTTGTGATCGATGAACTTTGAAAATTTTTTCACAACAGTATTTGTGTGTCATCCATAAAGATGTCAATATGGCACCGGGATCATTCGTGCGCGTCCGTCATGAATACATACTTTGATACTTAGTACTTATATTATTATGAATTAGTCCACTCCAGAACAATAACGTGGCTATTTATTTCGTTCGTTACTCATATGCTTTGAACGCGGTGACGTCAACATCAGACCATACAAGTATGTAAGTACTTAGAATGACCACAAAATACTAGTAAGGAGATATCTGCAAATACAATGCAAAAATCTTTGTAAATGCCTCTTCAAAGCGGTGGATCAATGTAGATTAAGATTAAAAAAATTAAACTTGTATTAAATACCTAGGTTGATGTTTATAATATTATTATCTTCTTACGCCAATTAATTTCATGGTTACGGTCCCATCTAATTTTGTAGAATCTTGGATAGAGATACCCAAGTAGTTTAATATTGTTGGTGGTTTGCCAAAATTTCGCTGTAGGTATCTTGACACATATTATGTTATTCATACATAACAGTTGTTGCTATTCTAAACATTTGCTCTAGTTGTACGATAAGTAGGTAGGTAGATATTTTCAATGACAAAATTCAATGTTATGTGTAAAGTAGTATTTTAAGCACGAAAACATTGAACTTGATGTTCGCATCAATGGATGTTATTTTTACATTATATATTAGAAAATACGCGTCACTTATGTATGAGTCGTTGTATTTGTTGTACCGTTTGTGGCTGGCATCAAATCATCAATGGTAAGTACAACAATGAAATACGGCGGTTTTTTATTATCAAATGTTGAATGAACCGAATCCGGCTCCTTGCTATTGAATGAGTTTGTTACGCTAAAATGGACTAAATTCCTCGGTCCTTGCAAACTATTTTGGAATTGCAAACTTCATAATACTTAATTTATAAAATAATAAATTTTAACTAGCCCATGTCTGTTATATGAGGGGTCTTTATAAGAGCATTAGAAATTAAACCAAACCAAATAGTTAACTAGAATTTTTGTTTGCCTGTTTATTACACGTATCATGCACAAACACCTAAAAAGCAGGTCTAATTTAAAAAGCATGACTAGTACGACAGAAATGGTAATACGTACTCAGTAAATACGTAAGTTTATTTTAGAGGACCCATACTTATATTACATATATTTTTATAATTTATCTATATGTGGATGTTGCTGTTAGGGATACCGATTCCCTAGCCGATCAAAGCACGGATTTGAATCAAAGTAAACTGCAACTTTACAGCTCACCGAGGTCACAGCGAATAAGGAGGATGCGGAACAGATTTCTTAATTCTTTTAAGTAAAAAAAATACTTACAATAATTTAGAAATCATCAGAATGGTTAATGCTTTTCTTTGTAGTTCTCACAAAGATCCGCTTCCATACTTTATGTAGGAAAACGTTTGTTGCAAATATCGGTATCAAATGAATAAGCATAGAAAATCTTACCATATCTACCTGGCACGTGTTGAAAACATGCTCCGTCCGTCCTCAGTCCTGCAAGATACCTACTGTCCTAAAACCTACCGCCATAGTACAAGGATAATAGCGTGGCGTTTTTTTTTCGAAAAGATTACCGTTCATATTCGATTTCGTGTTGATCTTACCCGTGACGAATAAAGATATAACGTTCTTTGAGGTAGGTATGTAGGTACCTTACCTATTTGCCTACTTCTTTACCGAATCGTGAACTTCAAACGTAACACTAACCAGCAGAGCAAGCAAATCTTTTCTGCTAACCTGATCACAATCAAATACAAGAAGTTATTTGTTTTGCGAAGTAGGTAGGTAGGTACCTACGTTGTCTTGTCAGTACGGCGTCTGTCCAACTCCGAACGATGTGATGGAAAATCGCCAAGACTTTCGTAACGTTATATTTACGACACCATCAAGGTTTTACATTGCAGTTTGGGGGTTATTGACATTAATACAGGATTATACAACACAACTAGTTACCTCATATTAACTGTAAAACATTAATTTCAAGAGCGCGTTTGCTACGGCGACGTTGACAGTCGACCGACACTGTTTGCCAAGTTTCCACCAGTCCGCGAGACGCAACTGACACCACGCTCACAGAAATAACACGAGGCCAAACTATTTATATAAACCTAAATGAAAAATACTTACATTTCAGGACTTAATTACATAAATGCCAAACGCACTTTATCGTATCTTACAATCATTGTAGTAGCATGTGTAAGTAGATTTAAGTAGTATCTATGCTTGTTTACAGAAAGACTTCCAAAACGAAAAATTAATCTACCGGCAAGTTACCAAACGTAGTTACTGTGCATATTTTTTGGCTACTTTTGACCTATATAAAATAGTTCCGGTAGGTAGGGACTCATTAAACCTGAATCTGATGATCTTGTATTAAATACAAAATCTCCATCTGCATGTATATCTGTATAAAACGTGTGGACACCCTGCGTTCCGTAATGAACGGAGTCGGGAGTACTACATCATAGATATTGCGAACATTGTCAATAAAGTTTGAGATTGCATATAAAATAATTATTTAAAAAAAACTATGAAAGAAATAACATGGGAGTAAAGTATATTTCTAGGTAACGGAATGTTTGTTTTTAGCTAAACATAACTTCAAAATCTTTGCTTTAAAAAATATATTTTATGCACAGTGTGCATCAATAAATTTTATTTTCATCACCTATACATGTGTAACTTAGGACACGAAAAGTACTTATTTGTTTTATCTTTGATGTTGGTTATTGCAGAATAAAGTCTTTTATAGTAAGTAAATCCCTAGGTGATTTCATATTAAGTAAATAGGTAAGTAGGTAAATACCTAACTAAATAAATATATAGGTACACAGTATATAATAAAATATATAACCACGAGTATGGAACGACAAAATAACAATTTCAAAAAGAGAGTACTTGGGTACCTACTGTAAATGAATAAAATATGCAATATCATTCATCAGTTAGTCGACTTGCGCAGCACGAACGTTTTGACGGCGCCATGTCGCGTCAGCTGGTTCGAATAGTTTAGTAGACGCAAATGTAGTGTTGCGAGTTGCGACACCTCAGCTCCTCGGTTCGGCCTGACCGGACTCTGGCTCTGGCATGCAATATGCGTTTATCTCATACGCAACCCAATGCGCAACAAGCTGCGTCGTACACCTACATATTTTATTGATTACGCTAACATTATCGTTTCGCACTTAGTATATCAAGTATCGATCGATTTTTGAGCCTTTGAGGCATCGACAGCGTGACCTCACAAGGCCACAGCTGTGTAAACAATTTTTAATACACGTATGTGTTTTGTAATTATAAAAACACAGAAAATGGCATAATTTCTGTATCGTCAATAACATACTTTAGTATCATACTTATACTTTCGAAATAGCTATTCTACTTCTCCTTCCAGTACTTACTGCTCTTTCAGTTCCTTCTTTTGACCTGTAAGTATGAAATTTAAGTCTATCCAGTAGTTCCAAGTAACGGTAAATTTATATTACTCTATTTATATTATGGTATGAGACTCCCACGCATCCCACATAATTTCCCACTATCTGTGCAGTTGTGAGAACATCACTGTATTAAGTTTGTCAATAATTAGATCTTAGTATCACCTACCGTAAATTCAATTATGCTCGTGATAGTCTTTCTAACATTATGCTTTTTCTCTGTAGAGTTATGTATGTATAGCGGGACAAAAGTCATGAACAAAGACAGAAAGATATGGCTGGCACAATGTAATATGACAGTTCATACTACGCAGTACTTGCCGTCCCTTTCATGCAGTTTCAAGATACATAATGCACATACATACCAAACATTTTTTGTGAATAGGTATTCTTAAGTAGAAGCAGAAACAGTACAGTCAGTATCAAATATATCGAACGAAAGAACAGATTGTGCCTTAATATCTGAGCAAGTCGGAAAATGTAAATTAATCTTTATCTCAATGGGATAAAGTTTATCTCAGAATGACAACTGCCGTGTACGGTTCATTCTAAAACAGCCTTTGTGTTCTTGAGATAAAATTGCTCTGATCATTTAAACAGTTTTAAATGCAGATATATTTGATGTTGACCGCACCTTAGCACTTGCAAGACATGAAAAATGTTATGCTCATTGATATGCCATTTACGTGTACGTACGGCTACACAGCAAGCTATACAAATTCAGTATCGACTTACCTCGCATTGTAAACTCTTTCTGTACAATGCGAAGCCAGCCTATACTGGATTTGTATAGCTTGATGTGTAGCCGTGTGTACCACAGAATACGTAATAAGTAGTACGTGTACTTTAACAATATAGAATTTTTGTTTGTTTATATGTAAGTAAATAGGTAGACGAAAACTATCCAAACTACTGGTTTTTCAACCATGTCCGTAAAAAAGAACCGGTTCTGTGTATCCAACGATAAAAATAATTTACTATCAACCGATCACCACTGCTTTTCTGCAGCTTTGTTTGTTTCTTCTATTTAAGAATATAAATAGGTAGTGCTTTTAAGCTAATACATTTATACATATACCTAAATTATTTATACAAAACAGGGTGTCCATGAAAACGGGACACGTATATGTAGTATAACGTGAATACTTTAAATTAATAAATAATCTTAATTAAAATGCAAAGATTTTTGATTTATATAGTTATGATTGATTATTATCCCTATACCTACTAATATTAAAAATGCGAAAGTAACTCTGTCTGTCTGTCTGTCTTTCTGACTGTCTGTCTGTTACGCTTTTACGCCTAAACCACTCAACCGATTTTCATGAAATTTGGTACTGGGATAGACTAAAGCTTGAGCAAGGACATAGGCTACCTTTTATTGCAAAAAAAATGATTTGAAGGGGTTGAAATAGGGGGTGAAAGATTGTATGGGAGTTCGTCATTTTTCAAGATAAAACCATGAAACTTTATATTAACCCACTTGATAAAAAATAAATAAATATTTGGTCTAGCGTTTCTTGAAATTTCGACCTGTGTGGGGATGAAATAGGGGATGAAAGTTCGTTTGAAAGTCCAAACAAAGTCACGCTATTAAGTTTAACCCCGGAACCTATTTTGATGAAATTTGGAACAAAAATAGACTAGACCTTGGGAAAGGATATCAGCTACGTTTTGTTTTAAAAAAGGGGTTGTAATAAGGGATTAAAAATTGTATGGGAGTTTGTCATTGTTGAAGATAAAACGATGAAACTTTGTATTTAGACACTTGATAAGGAATAATTAATAATATATAGGGTTTTTGGAATTTCGACCTTTGTGGGGATGAAATAGGGGATAAAAGTCCGTTTGGATTTTGACGAAATTGGTACAAAAATAGACTAGACCTTGTGAAAGGATATAAGCTGCCTTTATATTTCGGTAAATAATAAAGTTTGGCAATTTTGTCTACCCGAGCAAAGAAGCGGACGGAAAGATATGTAAGGATAATTTGCAATTTCCCGCCAGAATTGGAAAAAACTAAACAGTCAAAATCGTGTTATCCACGCGGGCGAAGCTGCGGGCGGAAAGCTAGTTAGTTATAATTTGAAGCAGATGATCTATTTTCATGGACGGACACCCTGTATAGTATAGAAAGAAAGAAGAGCAAATTATTTCTTGACAACTCAAATTAAACTTAAATGCCTACTTCAATAATATTAACATGCGACATAGGTACATAGTGTCTCATCCCATTCCCAGCAAAGAAAAGGGCGTGTCGCTCAGCATGATGTGGATAGATGAAAATCCCAAAAACAATCGGCTTACGCTCGCGGATCAGATGTAAACATATCCTCACACACACAGTCAGGCTATCCATTTCACCTAAATACCAAGGTACCTAATCGCTTTTGTGACCGCCAGCGGACGCGGACTGACGCGGGCTTTGGTGGTTACTCACCGGTTGGCGGTGACGTCATCGATTAACGCATGACTAACAAATTCGTTGAAAAAATCAAACGTGTAAAATCACAAGCAATAAGTATTGAATAAGGAATTTTGTTTACATTTTTATTATTCTTGGAAGTTTTGCGGAATGTTCGAGGAAGTCGTATTTTTTTCTATCGGTCATCTGCTTATCTACGAACAATGTATTATGTGTTATGTTATGACTATTAAGGAAGCCGTAGAATCCCACATGTTATTCGATATCATAGAACTCTGTGTAGTTAGTAAGTGACTAAGTGGTAACAAGCAGACTGCTGACTGAAAGGTATACCTACTTTGCTAATTTTATTTAAGTAGTTTTATGGGGATAAGACAAGCATCAAAATTGCTTAAACGAATTTTACGCTTAGAGCCGGTTTCTTGTGCCAAATTTAGAATAATTAGAACGCCTATTGGAATGCTTAGTGGAATCGAATGTTGAAACTCATTAAGGCCTGTCTGAGTAGTGAAGAAGTAACACTAATTATCATACGCAGCATTCTTGCGATAAGGTAGTCAGTTGTGAACTACGTTCAATCACGAACAAAGACTTTAGATGACATTGTAGACGGAGGAACAACAATGCTACGGAGATGCGAGATTGTTGCAGGAAAATCAATACAAAATTAACTTATTTGAAATTATAATGCGAGAAGTTAACTATTACAGGTATAAGTACTTACATAAATAATACCTAGTCATCGGCGATTAAGTAGTAAGTAATAGAAAATATATGATATTGATTAGCATATTTATTATTTAGGTACACGATTAGTTTGTATAAGTACAGGGTGTCCATAAAAATGGGAAACTTGGTTAAATGGATAAAAGGGGATAATAATAATAAGTATCGTACCTGTAACAAAAAATAATAATAATGAAATGACTAAGTATGTTGTAATAGTTTCTCACATTTTATAGCAGAGGTATCTATGTAAATAATTCATTTAAGTAGCCTCTATAACTTTGATTATTAAATATAATTTTTATATTCATTAATATTATTTGAGTAATACCAATTAACTAAAATTGTACCTGGCCTATGCCTGTGCACAGGAGGTTTGTAAGGCTCTAGACAGGCGGACCGCATTTCAACTGCAATCCAACCGCAAATTGCAGCACGGTCAGTACGGATGCAGTTTGAATGCAGTTGACACAACTGGAATAGAACTGCAAACCAAACGTGCAGTCACAGTTCACAGGATTGCACGCCGACTGCAATTGGACTGCAATCGGACTGCACGTTAGGTTTGCAGTTCTATTGCAGTCGTTTCAACTACATTCAAACTGCAACCGAACTGCAATTTGCGGTTGGATAGCAGTTGAAATACGGTCCGTTTGTCTAGAGCCTAAGAAAACATAATATGAGGGATTTTTATGTGATCTTTTGCCCGCGGCTTCGCGTCAGTAGAAGAATAGTATATTTGCTTAGGAGAGAAAAATAAAAATATTACTTAACATTCCTTAGTTTCCTACCTACTTAGTTTTAAATAGAAATAATTTAATCAAAAACCAACAGTGATGATTTCTACTTTCTATGGCTCTGCATATAGCCCAGAGCTCAAGCTATATTTTAGGATACCAATATATCTAATCATTTAAAATGATTTAAATAAGATGTACCCCAGTGTATTAAGGTTCCAGCATAATTATGCTTTCCAACGCTGTATACAAATTTCAGTCGTTTTTGCGCCAACCTTCCAATCATCTCATTTTTGGGTTCGGAGTCGCTCTGAGTTAGTCCTTTTGGATAGCTAGTGAAATAGAACCGTTTTTTCGCGTAAGTATCACATTTTGAATAAGGAGTTAAAGGTCTCTTGGTTTTTAGCTGATCCTTACGTAAAATATTTTAGGTAGGGTAGTAGCTCAGATCGAATAGAGGATAGTAGGTACATTTCCCATTATTTCTGTAAAAAGTAAATATTTACTTAAATTGATAAGTAGATGCTTATTTTTATTCAGTTGTGAAATCAACACTTGAATGAACAAACGGCTTGTTTAATTCGTTACCACTTTTTTATTGTGAATTGAAGTGAATTGATGAAGACGTAAAGTGTCAGCTGAAGAGTGTCGCGACCTCTTGATTGGCGCTGATGCATTGGGCAAGGCTAACAAATGCCAGAACCATTTTAGTTACTTGAATAAAAATAATCAATTGCATTTCATTGTATTTTGGTCTTGACTGCTTTGTTTTCGCGAATCCTCTTCAATTTGCTTCATTTATTTTGACGTAAGTAAGCACAGCTACACGTCGAGCTATACAAATCCAGTTTACGGTGGCGAGTTTAACAGGCCAGGGGCCGTATTACCACGTATTACTGCCATCATTTTTACGTTGTGAAAGAGGGACGCCACTATTTAACCTGTAGAGCGGCATCCCTCTCTCACCACCTAAAAATGATGGCATTAATACGTGGTAATACGGCCCCTGATCAGCTTAAACTGGTACTGTATAGTTTCACCTGTAGCCGTGTGTACTTGATCTAAGAGACATTCCATTTTTTTTTGTTGCTGTAGCTAGGTTCATATATAGGTACGGATAACAGGAGTTAAAAGTAGTGCTGTATTTTTTAATAAAAAATAAAGATTTACGTTCAAGGAACACGTATTCACGTATTTTATTGATAAGATTGTTACTGCAAAATTTCAAAGACATTCATTGGTTGAAATTCAAGATAGGACCAAACTACTTTTAAATATATGGAGCGCAGAGCGGAGACTATTCTCTTAATGTAGCATTATTGAACTGCAGTCCTATCAATATTTTTTAATCAAATTAAAAATAGTACAGAGAGAAATCTAAGACATTCGATAAAATGATTTGATTATTGTTTATTCCTTGTATAAATAAACGAGTTTCACTCTCAGCCTCCTTTCACTGATGTCTTTTGGTTTGCACTTAGATCTTGATCGAAGATAAAATAGATCGCAAGATGTCTGCATACTACAGTGCGCGGTCAGTGAGGCTGGGCCCGAGAGAAAATAAATCTTCAATTAGGTCAATCAAATGCCAGGCTAATGGTATAGCGTTACCTTAGAAACTCATTACTTTGTACCTACCACCCACTCGCCAATTTAGTTCTTTCAGGAATAATGCGTAACTAATAATGACTTTTTGTTTTTACCTGGCAATGACTACGAAGCGAAGATTGCCAACTAAACACATGGCAAAATAATAATTTTACGAAATATGTATTGCGTTTTCATTAGTATAATTTTGTCATTATTTTATATTTCTACCTACGTCTTAAAACCGTTCGGATAAGCGGATCAATCATTAAATAAACATAGACTTTAGATTGGATATTGTCATCTAATAACGACTAATGTGTTCTTTGTGTTATTGTTGACAGATGGCACAGTTGATAACTGTGCGGTTAAATAAAGCCGACCAACAGCCCCTGGGCTTCCGTCTGCAGGGCGGCAAAGACTTCGGCACGCCTCTTGTCGTACAAAAGGTTAGTAATTGAACAATTCAAATGAAAAGTTGAAACCAGTTGCTATTCATAGAATTAAAATTGAAGTGTCTGTTTGTAAATTCAGAATAACAAATTACTTAAGTTATACACATCAGAACCCTGCCCTGTATATACTATGTAGAGTACCGTCTGTATGTCTGTCCGTTTGTTCCGGCTTATCCCCGAAGGAGCTGGAGCGATTTTTATTCCTCCTCCGGATTTTTACTGGCAGATAGCTGATAAAATAAGATATACCTAACTTAAGCTATTTAACATCGCGGTTTGAGCTTTAGGAACCGAGCAAGAAGAAATTCAGAAAAAGTCCCTTACCTTTTCTGAATTTATCTTCTTGCTCGGCCGCGTGGCACAGGTAGTTCTTAATAATTAAGCTAAGTCTGTTAGTGCTTAGTCCTTACTTATAAAGATATCAATCAATATAACAGAATGGAAAACCTCACTCCCGGTTCGCCGCTTCCGCTTCTTCTGCAAGTGTAACACTTGCAGAAGAAGCACTTGCTCGCAATAGAGGTGGTGGCATCCCGCCCGCTTTAGCTCCCTCCCTAGATGGCATTACGGCCAAAAGCAAGAGTTCACTCAACCGCCGCAAGAAGAAGACGCGGCGCTGCTCTGCCTAAGCTAGGCATAACTCTAGTGTGTGATGTGTCTATCCTACGCCGTGTTCAGGGTGCTATCTACGCATGATGGGTCTGTTACATACCACTATCGTGATGTGCCTTAGGTAGTAGGTAGGATTCAAAACTAAAGGTTTAAATACTACAAACAGAAAAGAACTGCAGTAGGTACATTCTTATTTTGGATCCATAATAGATAATATAAGATTTATGCTTATCGCATTAAAAACACTGATCTACTTACCTATTCATTCATTGAAAGTTGAAGCGATTGTAGTGTGTTCAATAAGAGATTATAGATAACCACAAAGTCCACAATGAAGTAGATATTGGTCCACCCACGTGCTCGTCTGGCCGCCGCCGTCTAACTGCCGCGTAGTTATAGACTAAACATTAATAAGATGCTTAAAATACCAAGTAAATGCCTATCTACTCGTAATCAATAACGAAGCTTTTTAATAGTGTTTCATTGCGCTCTATATATACTTATAACAACTAATAGCCGTTGTGGCTTCGTCCTATATCGGTTTCCTGTCGTCATAGTTGTGCACTGAATTCATACTATTTTTAGACGATTGCGGCATCCAATACATTTATTTAATTATTGAAGTAATACTCAAATTATTGTCTTTTTATTCGTCTATTTACAGCAATATAAGGGTTAAAGTAATTGATTGAGGAATCAAACTAGAATACACAGAAAACAAAGATTTTATTACGTAGGGTAAAGGGTTCCTTCTAAGGACTATGGGTCTAATAGCAAAGGTTAAAACTTGGAACGCATTACATGATGAATCAAGAAATAGATCCATAAAGAACTTTATAATCGTTTTCGACAATTCAACTTAGCCCCGTTCAACCGTGGCCGTTTGGGCCAAAAAGTGCTTGAATGGAGATCGGAGATCATTCATCAGAGAGAAAACGGAGACTAAGACGACCAACTTGATGGAGGACGACTTATGACATTGGATGCAGGCGGTGTGGCACCGATCGTTGTGGAAATCTATCAGGGAGGTTGTTGTACTTTAGCACGTTCTACCAGAGCACGAATGGTGCGACGAGCTATGTGCCCCGCCCACTGCCACTGTTCATGTTTCGTTAGCTTTTTCTGCTACGGGTCTCCTAATTTTAATTCGATCGCGTCACGACTGAAATATCTATCAAATTAGCTCTGTCCATAGCTCAAGGAGTGATATAGGAGCTTTCTTTTAAGGACTCCAAAGATATACTGGCTAACTCTTCAGCAATCTGGTATATAACAAAACAGACAAATGATCTTGGTCGCATAATCTCTGCAGATTTAGTGACCGTCGAGATCCACTACCTATTTAAGTTTTTGATTTTAAGTATATGGCTCTAAATTAAAAGCTGCAAGTTTTATGAGTAACTGTGATTGAAAAATAAAAGCGATCTTAATTGTATTACTGAACTTTATTACCTGAGTACCTAAGAGATATACAGCGGGGCTAATAGGTCTACATATATACATATCATTCGGTACAAGATACTTTGTTAATAATGCACGATTAGTTATACGAAGGAGCTTTTACCAACTCATTAACGGTTATCTGACCCCGTTAAGCCGTTCTGTTTGACACTGGTCGCTGCCTTACAAAAAATATTAGGAAAATCCTTAAACACTTAGGTGTGATACATTGCTTTGCTTTTGTAAACACATTAGTTATGTACCTACACTACCTACTGTTCTACTTAGGTACTTAACTTCAATTTTACAAGTGTTTCTCAGTCAAACTATCAAGGACGATGCCCGAACCTGATCAGTATTTATGGGTAGGTCCTTTGGATATGAATTAAAATCGCAAAAATAATCACAATTTAATATGCAAGTAATATAAGTGAAGGAAGTGAATTTAATAAAAAAAGTAATTATTACAACGTACCTATATTCATATCGCTAATTATTACTGTAAAACAGTACCTTATCTTGTGTATTAATAAAGTATTTCTTTAATGATTTGAAATTGAACTGCGATTTGAAATTACAGTTTAGTCATCGAGTGATTCAACTACAAGATTAAAGAATCGCGATTAAAATTATTAACCAAGCTAACCTACATTGAAATATAAAATGTTAATGAACCCGCACGTACGCTAACCGATTTGTACATCATGTTACAACGAATTTAGTGATCCCTAGTCGCTAATGCACATCGTGAAACGGTTCGTGTATTTTTGGTTTTACTATATCTCAGGAACTATTGGCCCGATTTGAAAAATCTTTCAGTGTTAGATAGCCCATTTATCGAGGAAGGCTATATATCATCACGCTTAGACCAATAGGAGCAGAGCATAAATGCAAAATGTAGTAAAAACGGGAAAAATATTCCTTTTAAATGCAGAAAAGCCGAAAAACTACGCGGGCGAAGCCGTGGGCGGAAAGCTAGTTACTTATATTTTTAAAAGCATGCTACTTAGCTTTGCAGCTGGAAATGGGTAGGTAGTTTTAAATTACATACTTATAAACATTGGCGGCTCTATTGGTAGGTAGTAGTGGTTCGAGCAAAGACTAATAATTCTCTTTGGGTTCGAGCAAACGACGGCTGGCTCAGGGTTGCGGGTTCAATTCCAATATTAGCACGGGCGGCGTACTTCTAAGTACCTGTTCTGGGTGTTTGTGTATCATAGACTAGTGTTTGTGAATGCCGATGGATAAAATGTTAGTATGGTTTCAACCGAGCTTTTATAAATAGACATAGGTGGCAGATATCTGTCAAAATAATTAATTAAATAGAGGTTAACGTATTTCTAAAGTTGAACATTTAACTTTCTTCTTCCTTTGTATTGTACATGGGTACTTATTTTTTAATTTCAATTGGTTTACCTCAGTATGTGCCTACGTTCCTATATGTCATAGGTACATACATACGTTTACCTATATAATATACGGAACACTTCACGAAAAGTATATATCTTTTTTTCATCCTCCACATAAACCGATTGGCCACTTACCTATCGGGGTATGACGTTTAACAATGTCAATAGCAGATACCAAACGATGGTATTGGCCTGTCCAATGGCAACGGTACTTCTATGTTCATACACATACTAAAGATGTTCCGTGATTGTGTTTAGCTAAATAATAGAACCTAAATAGCCGTCAAGCGAATTTAAAAAATAAACCCTGGCCTGTAGAGGTATGTAATAATGACTACCCAACAGGGTTCATTGATATATTGATTGATATATATTAGGTATATTCATTTATTAATTATTATGTTCTATGTAATTTATGGCATTATGATAATTCATCATAATATCAGCCAAATGAAGTCCATGAACGAAGGCCTTATAGACTTCCATAGGCCCATAGACTTCCACAACGACGGTTATATGCCGCCCGTATCAAACGACTGATGACATGAGGAGCGGTGGTGGCCCAGTGGTAACGGACGCCACTTACGACTTGTAGGTCTTAGGTTCAAGCTTAGACAGGCGCTTTACTTTGTGTAAATTATTTCATCACCACTGCTCCCAAAACGGTGAAAGAAAACATCGTGAGGAACCTATGTCCTAAAATCAAAAATTCGAAGACATGTGAAATCTACCAACCCGCACTGGGCCTGCATGGTGGATTACGGCCCACTCCCTCTCACCGAGAGGAGGCCTGTGCCCCAGCAGTGCCAGCAAATTTATAGGCCGATTATGCTATGCTTATGGTATAATAACGACTCTCAGCGACCTTTACCAGATCGTCTGTCCATCTCGTTGGAGCCGTCCCACAGTGCGTTATGATATTACGTTACATTATGATGTGATAATTAATCCATTGTTAATTATGGCGATAGTAATACGCAGCTCTGTGTTCGCGCCTTAACTGCTGAACCAATTTTGATATATAAGGATATAATGGTATATTTCGGCTCAAAATCCTTAGGGATGCAAGATGCAAGTGAAACCGCGGGCAAAAGCTTAGCTTTCACTTATAAGTAGGTGTTAGGCTTGCAGCTTGCCTGACAATGAAAGACCAAATACGCAAGGATGCGGGGACCATTGCGGTCTGGTGGATCTGTACCCCCCCTTTTTAATTGACTTGAACCTCTGCATGAGAAGTCAGCAGTTTTGGAATGGAATGTTATGCTCGGTTTCACGGAAGAGTTAAGTTAGGTACCTAATTTTGGTCCTAAAATTAAACAGCTGGGTATTCCCAGTGAGTATGGACTCGGTCAAAACAAAATGATCTACAAGTTTCACGATCCATTACTTTACACATTTTATTACAGCTTACAATGCTGCCAAAAAATAAACGACGATTCAGTTTGGTACGATGTTATTGTATTACTTACGTGGAACTTCGTTTTATGCAGTGTTAAAAATAAGTTTGACCTCCATCCTTTTAAACCGGTCTTAAGATATAACGTATTTGTTTTCCTCTGTTCTGTTGACGGTTAAATACTTACAAAGAAGAAAATTATACGGCTATCCCCATTTACTTTCGTGCATTACGCAGATTAATGTTTCTTGTAACCATCACAATATTTTTCAGGACTAAGAAAGCTTCTATAAGTACCTACAGCAAGTTGATACATAGGTAGAAAACTGTATAGGTATAGCCCTATTCGTATACAGTTTTGTGTCAATTGTCTACCTCATTAAATCTACGTAGGGAACTATTTTGGTTAATTTTACATTACAACAAATAAGCTTAATATGGCTGCAACATATGCTCACGACAACGAACGCATTTAACGAGCTTTTGTTAGGTGCTTACTTGGTTTTGTTTCACCTTATTAGGAGCAACATTAACATAAAAGTACTCCTAAATTATTAATATTTACTAATTTAGAAGTAGAATCCTGTGTAATAATTATCGTATGAAGAGGTAGGTTACCTCTGCACCAAGTTAGATTTTTTCTACTAGAGCAATATCTATTCTGGTAATCCCACTTTTTGCTGATTTGTTCAGAGCCACAACCACGTATCTACGTACCAGTTTCACTCTTATTAACCGGAATCGCGCAGAGCTTGTTGGGCACCAGCTGTTGCGTAACTATTCGGGTTCTGTCGTTTATATAGAACACAATCTGAGTCACGTACTGGCAGGGATTTGTTTTGAAATTGGAACGGCGACCAACGACAACAACGCCTTCTGTGGATTATCGCTATTTGTCTATTCTAATTACATGCCACACTGGTTTCTAGTGATATAGACGGCAAACATGCGATTAAATTACCCTCCAAAGGATAAATAGCTGATAATACCGACATACTAAGAATGCAAGAGAATACTTACATTGTTGATCAAGTTCTTTATTTTAACATGTCAAAGCGTGACCTGAGGTACCGTCACGCTATTCCTTGAAGGATTACACAGACAGAAGAGTAATAAAATAGTAGAACACGACGTTATATTTTTGGATCCCATGCTTTAACTCATATTATGTTTTTATTTATTATGCATATAGGGCGCGAGTCTATTGACTATATACAGGGATCAAATCCAAACTCCGACTTGTTACTAAGAATTTCATAGAAAACCTAATAACAATTTGCTCAACCTGTGAATCCAACCCTGGGCCTCACGATATACGGCTAGTCTAGTGGTCTGCAAAAACTTGTGTGAGTGTCATCAAAAACAAAGTGTATTTTTATTCCCTTTGGTGCCATCAAAGTCCGCATACGTACTCACTGATTATCTAATGTTGGTTACCTACCAGAGGCTTTGTTGAACAAACAGGTGTTAGATACAATATAAGTTCTACTGTAAAATTTCTTACGATATCTCTTAAAGTTAGCTAAACTAAAAAGGAATGAATTGTGATCGTGTGTTCACCGGTTGCGTATGTCGAGAGAAGAATGGACGACAATAAAGAAAACATAATACGGTGCAGCCTCGACCGAGGCCGGGGCCGGGGCCGGGGCGGCGGAGTTGCATTTAATTTCTTGTTCTTGTAACTCCTGTTACCGTATATGGGAGACGCGCGTGCGGCGCCGCTAATAGGACACACAATATATTTACTTATTGTGTATTTTTTGTTACCTACCTATCTACTTACCAAATTTTTGGTGTAATACAAGATCATTCTATTATTTTATAAAGTAGGGTAGGGCGGGGCTAAAAGGTCCGCGGGTAAAAAGGTCCACTATGCATATCTCCGAAATTATGAGCGCTTTAATGAATTGAAAGACAAGCGCACGAAGGGATTACGGTAGGGGTACACATACCACTTCGTGCGGTGAGTTTTCCAGCGCCGTTAAGAGTGCACGCAGACCGCAAGCAAAAAAAACACATAAGTAATAATTTTCTTGTTTCTTATTTTTAGGCTGGGATTTGTATTTTCAATATTACCAAGCTCAGCTTTTGATATATTATTGCGTGTAATTTCATGTTTCACTTCATGCTATAGTAATTTTAGAGGACACTTAAGTTTTTTTTCTATAATTTTAAATAAAAGTGTACCTACCATAGGGGTAAAAAGGTCCGGTCATTTGGACTTTTTTAACCTGCTGAGATTTAATGACTTAATAAAGAAAAAAATCTTTGTAGTATATAAAAATAATGTATTTCTTTCTTAGTTTAACACGGGTAATATAATACATGTTACAGAAGGCTATTTTGAAGGTAGGTATAATATATAATATATTATAGATAGACTTTTAAAACAAGGTAACGACTAATTATTAAGACCGAAATGCTTTAACAAATGAGATTTATTGTTTAACATGTTCCTTTTCTCAAATAATTATAAAGATTTGTTGATTTTGCATGTTTTACGTTTATAATTTTTCCTTAACCTTAGAATAGTATAAGATAATGCTGGTCCTTAGTACCCCAGCCCTGGTCCTTTTTACCCCGCTGGTGGGGTAAAAAGGACCATTGGACACAATGTTTTAAATCATGATTATCTGGCATTTAGATATAATATTGGCCAAATTCAACTATTACTACTTAAACATGAAGAATTCCGCTACTCAAATCAGATGAGAGTTTCCTTTAGAAACCAACAGTTAAAAAGTTACAGGAGGATATGTGTAAATTGGACCTTTTAGCCCCGCCCTATCCTACTTACCTAAGTATCTACTGCAGACAATGAGATTATGATCATATCTTACACCTTAACCAAAGAATATAAAAACTTTGAGTAGCCGTACAATAAGAATTTAGGGGGGTTTTAGTAGGTTTAATCCCACACTTCCCGATCTTGATCCCCGAAATTTATTCGAGGGTTTTACCCCATAAACAAAAAAGTACTTAGGTACTAAAGCGACGCGGTGATTCACCACAAAATGTATCAGTTCGTTCTGATGCGATTTTCCGTACGTGCGTGGTAATGGTAATAGTTATATATACTTTGGTATTTAATCCATTATTTCCTTCTTACAAACCTACAACCAGAAGACTACCTAGTACAGAATAAATTATGGAAATGTGTTCTAACCATAACCCAAAAAATATCCGCAGTTTCGCGATTAGTTACATAAAAGTCCATCGCATAAAATTTTCAGATTATATAATTATTACATACCTTTTTACGTTCCAAAACTACAAAACAAAAAATATATAGGTCGTACAATGGCAAGGTGGCGTGCAGTTCTACCTGGCTAGCGACCCTATAGGAATGCAACTTTTTGCGAGCGCAAATTATTATGTAGCATACCTCGCGCCATATAAGGGGCAGGTCTATAAAATTAATTTCTTTGGCAAGTAGGGTCAAGTTACCAATTACCGGTAGTGAACAAAGCGGAAGGAAACTCACCTGACGTCTGAAGGGGGAGAGAGAGGTTAATTATTCTGACTTGTCCTCATAAAATATGTTGGTAATACGTAATTTTTTACTAGTTGTGGTTGTGGTTTCTACGTGAATGACTGTATTTTATTGAATCGTACATTTAAGAAAATATTTATAATTTGTGTTCAAAATTGTGGCATTGATTTAAAAAATATGAGCACCAGACCTCAGATCAAATAAAAAGTTAAGATGGAACTTTGCGAACAAAGAAGTGAGGCCGGCTAAAACTACGCCTAACGGTTTACAACACACAATTACACGCACATATGTATTAGTTAACTACGCCTTATCTTGTCAGTCGAGTTTACGATACCTCGACTGTAATACCAAGGTTGTTCTTTTTATAATATCTTGATATATAAAATATAATATTCTTCTGTATAAAATATAAATACACAAATATAATAGTTATATACCGCGTAAGTATGTATTTATATTGTAACTATACTATATGGTCTTTATGGATTGCTCTATAACCACTGAATAAACACAACTTCTTATTTCCCAAAAATACATATTAATTTATTGAATATGCTATTATATAATTGACTGCCAAATTAGTTTAGTGGTACTAAGCGCGACCGCTACACTAGAGGTCCTGGGTTCGATCCCCAGTCGAGCAGTGTTATTGGGTTATTCCATGGAAGAGATAATTATCTCTTCCGTGGGTTATTCTATGAAACTCTTAGTAGTAGCTCGGAGTCTGGATTTGTGCCCGGTTAAAGCCAAAGGCTCACCCCCTATTACATGGGACCTAAACATACCGGCGAAGCGTGGGTGTACAATAGTACACCTCTGCCTAACCCTTCGGGGAATACAGGCGTGATGGTACGTTTATAATTGCATGTGTAAGTTTAAAAATCTAAGTATGTAAGTACTCAATCTCTCAGCTGGAATTTGGCCTAGTTGCATGCAGCTATTTACATATGTATACTACTATTTACATGTACTATATTTATATTTGACATTGGTTAAATCGTGTTAGGCGTATTCGGGCCACGAAACTAATAAATCTTTATATTTTTTAAGTAAACATTAGTGTAGTGGTCCTAAGCATGACTGCTACGTTAGAGGTCCTGGGTACGATCCCCAGGTCGAGTAGTGTTATTGGGTTTTTCTATGAAATTCTCAGTAGCAGCTCGTAGTCTGGATTTGCGCCCGGTAAAGGGCAATAGGCTCGCCTCCTATTATATGGGACCTAAACATACCGGCAAAGTGTGGGTGTACTTAAGTACACCTCTGCCGCCCTTCGGGGAATACAGGCGTGATGGTATGTTATATTAAGTAATAAGTCATAGGAAGCTAGATGTAGCAATACGAAAAAAATTACTCCGCGTCGCCTCCAAGAGAGGTGACCTTGTCCTAGCACCCAAAAAAAAATTAAGATAAGAGATAATACTTATTAGTTATGTAAGAAGGTACTAGCTAAATGTTGAACTAAAATTATATCTACCTACCCTAATATATTACGTAACCGCATTTAGGTAGGTAGGTATGTGGGTACTATACCTACTTATTCTATGCCGTATTTCATGTTCCGTTATTCCTAATCCTAAGGGGAATTCCCAAAATCCTTTTAAGTGACAAATTAAATAGGTTTGGAGTTTCCATGGTTTGTTTCGCTTATCTACTAGGTAATTGTTGCCTGTTTTACTCGAATTTCAAAGGTTTTGCGATAAAAGACAGCCTATTGTCGTTTTCCACATTAAATGGCTAATATAGTGTAGGCTACCTTCCCCTGTATAATAAATCCAATTTGTATGTTTATGAAGATGTTTAATTCCACTATGTACTTAGCACTTATTATAAACAAGTTTCTTGGAATATTATTAGAATCGTTATTAACATATATTTTCCTTAAAATAGATTGACGCATTGCTGATCATTCATTGACGCGTAAACAAAGAACAGTACAATAATAAAATTAAAATATTCACCTATTTTTGATGATTATTTCCGTGTATACCTTTTAACAATAGTTTTATTATCTTTTTGTATTTTTTAGGCATTTTCCATGCAAAGATTATTAAGTTATTTTAGTGAAGGAAAAATACGACCGCGGGCAGGATTCGAACCTGCGTTTTCTGGTTACGTACACCAGACGCTATGACCGCTAAGCCACCGCGACGTCACCTCAAAGACGTAAATTAAAAATGTGAAGGCAAATTTCGACATGGCGGGTAGGAGTCGCGGTGGCTTAGCGGTCATAGCGTCTGGTGTACTTAACCAGAAGACGCAGGTTCGAATCCTGCCCGCGGTCGCATTTTTCCTTCACTAAAATAACTTAATAGTTTTATTATTTATTGAAGGCGGTTTTACTGTTTTTATTAAAAATAATTAAATAAGCTTTCTGAAAAAATACACAAGTCGCTAGCACATCAAGTTACCACAAACACATACCATCACGCCTGTATTCCCCGAAGGGTTAGGCAGAGGGTACTTAATGTACACTCACAGTTCGCCGGTATGTTTAGGTCCCATGTAATAGGGGGCGAGCCTATTGCCATTCACCGGGCACAAATCCAGACTTCGAGCTGCTACTGAGAATTTCATAGAAAAACCCAATAACACTTTGCTCGACCTGGGATCGCACCCAAGACCTCTAGCGTAGCAGTCGCGATTGGGACCACTAGACTAACGAGGCAGTCAAGTTACCACAAAATGTCAAATATTTTCAGTTGATTTTGAATTTAATCATCAACATGCTACAATCATTTGACAGTTTTGTATAACCAGGGGGCCTAGACAATGTTACATTTTCCACACAGACTATTTTCCTAGTCTGAGCATTTCCATTACGAAAACGAAGTTAGATTAATCTGAAATGTATGGAATTGTCATAATCTTTCGATATGTCACGTGATGAAATTATGTCAAATCCATACATTTCGGATTATTCTAACTTCGTTTTCGATATGGAAATGTACGTAACATTGTCTAGGCCCCTAGATCTGCTAGCGACTGTACCTAAGTAATTATATCAAAAAGTTTATTAAACTATTTATAACAATTTATGAAGTTTATATTTGAGATTTTATCACAGATTAGTTAAATAAATATGTATGATTTTCTTTTCATAATTGAAGCTTTTGTCTTCAGGTAAACGGTGGAAGCGCAGCAGAGCGTGCTGGTCTCCAGGCAGGTGATGCGCTGATCCGCGTCAACAACACTGACGTGTACCTGTTGCGTCACCAGGAGGCACAAGATGCTATCCGCGCGGCCGGTGGTAACCTCGAACTGACCGTACAACGGTAAGAATAACGCAAACCTATCTGTTGATACCTGTAGATTGAGAAAGGGTACCTAGAAATACCAATAGAAAAATCATCTTCCCATGCATAGTACTTACGGAACAAAAGTTGGTCCGGGTCCTATCCCTTTGAATTTTTTTGCGGGGGCAAGTGCGATCTTCGTTCCGTGTGATGTTACACCCTTTCAGATCTTGCTTTAATTATATTATAGTTATACGTATCTATTATCTAAATACATCGCGGATAGTAATCATTATCATCATCACTTTATATTTATGTATACCTAGTACCAACATCATATAGGTAACAAAACGGAAAGTAAATATGTACCTAATTACATACTTTTTTAAATAATGTTATTCTTATGTTACTTAGCGGTGGCGGCACTTGGCGTCCTACAGTAACTCCGACCGGTAGCCTGCCCAGGCCAGGGTCGAGATCCATTGGGAGCACCCCAACGCTCGTCACCAATACCTCACTGAAAGCTACGCCCCAGCCCTCACGCGCCTTCGGTTCTGGTCATAACAATGTCGCAAAGCCTTTTGGTTATGTAAGTATCCGTGCAATGATAAATAAGTCCTTATGGTGCATCCACACATACCGCCGGCTTTCAGATTGCATTGCTGCTGACTTTGTGTCGGACTCCATGTTCGTAGCTGCAAGCATACTGCTGCCGGCATCCAAAGACACGCGTGCCAGACGGAATGGACGGAATTATGTGGATACAGCATTAAATAACATGATGTTGCAATATTGCCGTGACTATACATAAATTAAATAAGTATATATTGGCTATAATGTTCTATTTTTTATTGCAGATGAACGGAAACGACTCAGTGAAGAGCATAGTAAACAAACAGTATAACACCCCAGTCAACATGTATAGCGACAAAACGATTGCGGAAACGCTGTCGGCACAGACTGAAGTTCTCGCGGGCGGCGTGCTCGGGTAAGAGCTTACTCCTTCGTTCGTGGACCTGACTCCTCTTGCCTATGAGCTGGGATAAATCTTCGCCACAGTGACATGATAGCATAACAGTCTCAATTCTAAATATCTGTTGCTCAGAGAGTTATCTATACTGTAGCGGCTGTTGTGACGCCTATCAAGTCTCTTTAACTTATTACTATATAAATAGCTGCCTCATTAGTCTCATAGTCCTTAACGCGACTGCTACTCTAGACGTTCAGGGTTCGAATCTCAGGTCGCACAGTGTTATTCGGTTTTTCTATATAAGTCTCAGTAACAGCTCGAGGTTTGGATTTGTGGCAGTTTAGTGACAATAGTCCTCGATTAATATAGAATATAATCATACCGAGTGTACCTACTCCTCTGCCTAACCAATCGGGGAATACAGGCGTGATGGTATGATTGTTTGTATAATAATGATGTCTAAAGAATTTAATCAGATTTTTGGCTTCCGTGCTTGGAACGCTCTTCTGCTGATCCCAAATTTGTATCTTGAAGAATAATCTAATGTATATGAGCATATTTGGTAACATTGCTAACTTATGTTTTGATCCTTTGTTCGACATCATCAATCTTCTGTTTAGTATGAGATATATTAATTGTTCCAATGTTATATTTTTTTTTTATTAAAAGCCTTTATGTATAAGGTATTGTCTGTGATTGACAGAGTGAACTTTAAGAAGAATGAAAAGACATATGACGCAGAGAAAAGCGCTGTTTTCAAAGTTCTGCAAGAAGAACAGAATGACCCTGAGCCAGGTATAAAAAATAATAATCATCGTAATTTCATAAAGATTAAAAGTAGGCAAGTAAGACATTTATTATCAGCTGAATATTTACTCAATCATCAGTGGGATCAATCAATATGGGATCATTATAATTTACAAACATTTTCACAACAGACAAGTATCAGAAATTCATACATTATAAAAAAAACGCTGCTTTATAAAGGCAGTTATAGGCAATACGCAGTCCGAAGATGCATACACGATCGATCAAAATTTTTAATTCGTCTCAAAAATTAATATTTCTCTATAAAAATCCGTACCTTCTGAATGATACATTTTATTTTGAAATGATGATACATTTCCGAAATTATTAAACCTCTGAATTGGCATAGTAGTCGAACCGGTGGGCCCAACAGCCGCCCCGGCTGCTCCGGTAAGCGGGCTCCG